>JASFXZ010000019.1:2062408-3276516 GCA_032209605.1 Mactromeris polynyma | reverse complement strand
GGTCTGACGGTATGTTGCTTTCACATTATATAGTTATAAGGCTTGTGTTTTTGTAACGACAATGTAATTAATTTTATCTACTGCAACGAATATATATCATTTCATATAATAACACTTTATGATTCAGATAATAGTTTTGCTTAGCTAGTTTTCATCCAGATAAGTTCCGATTATTTTCGCATTGTATTAAGTTGTTACAATGAACGCCACATACATAAGGCATCCCCCCCATCACAGACCCCGGGAACAGTCTACAAGACAATAGGGACTGAGTAGGTGCAATGGCTAACATGTATGGAAATAGGGGTCAAACAACTATGTAGAATTTAGGAGGCTAACAAGGGGGAAAAGTTTATAGGATGGAATACATCATGAAACAAGTCAGTAATCGACTAATCATAGAGCGTAAAGGGGGAGAAACGAACATGAATATTAAATCGGGTAAGAGAAATATTTGCATTATAGTTATTTCTGGCCATTGTTATTCATATTGATATTGTAATATTTGATTTACTAATAAAATGACTAGCATGATTACATGCCAGGCCTATCAAACTCAGTCTTTGTTGTTGGGTATTGATGGTTCATGGCATACATAAAATGGCAGAGGCTTAGAGGCACAAATGCATTTATATATAATACCATGAATCCAATCGCTTTTACTCGTACAATTGTACGTCAGTGTGTTGGAAATAATTGAACTTTGAACATGATCGTGTATGAATCCGATTGAATAGCCAGTAAAAATGCAAAAACTATTTAAATACAAGGCAGCGAACTTTATGAAAGTATCTGATACTTACGAGGAGGTAGTGTAGATACATAAGGGTCAGGTTCTGAAATATAAAGAAATCAAAATATTATGTCAGCGAGATTGTTGCCTCTCCTCGATTATTGCTATTTACAAACACCATAATACTGAATGTTGTTCTGAGAGCAACAGTTATTGTGATTGAGTTCTAGGGTCATATTTAAATTGAATACAGTGAAACTTCAATAATATGACCACCTTAACGTCACGTGAAATATGTATCATTATTGAGATGGTTTTAATATTTGGGTTGAATAAAGAGCAAAACAGTCAAAGTGGACTCAACAAAAATATAGTCTCAATTTCGAGGTGGTCGTATTATTGAGGTGGTCGTTAGGTAGGGGTTAACTGTATTTAAAGACTTAAAAAACTACAATTACTTTTATGGCCCGGCTGTTATAAGTTTACATACTTTAGTACATATATACACGATTCAAGCTCCGTGGGTACAGGGGATTTGAATTTTTCAAAATATATATTGCCGGTCAGCAATGCGTATTTTCAGTGATTGGACAATTATGATAACAGAGATAATCGTATGATTGATAGATATTTTTGATTTGCATACTGAACATTGGGAAGAGTTTGTTTGCAAAGCATCAATAATCATTATAACATATCCAGATATACAAAGCATGTTTTGTTTGTGTTTCTTTCCAAGTAGTGAGTACAGGATACAGGATATTGACATTGTACATGCCTTCTCGGGAGAAACAGTGTATGCAATAAACAGTCTAACAAAAATTCATGACATATAATACATATTACCCTGCCAAATATGACAATTGTTATGTTTACAATATTAACTATGAGACATCGCAGTGCACATACATACCAATCAATGTATTTTCAAACTGTGCAGGAAATACGGAATCCAGCTTCTCACATGGTGGTATTATGGTGGATTGACCAGTGCTTCCTGTTAAGCTCCATGTTGAGCTCCATGTTGAACGGGAATCTAAACGTTACATTAATATATAGTCAGATGTAAAATACATATGATAAAACAGTCGGACATCGTTTATTCGACAACCTTCTATCCGAATACTTGATACCATCCGAAATTAATAGCAGGTCCCGATGTATCTTTAAGAATTGAGATGGGCTATTCGAAACCATGTATTATTCGAAATATAATTTCGGAATCGATGAATTCGAATGAACGAGCTCCGACTGTATAGAGTGCTTAAGTATACGGTTAGACATACATCGGTGTTCATACACACCGAATAGAAGAACCTTATTTTCCATTGATATATTTATATTTCATCAGACACAAATTTGTAGCAAATACAATGTATCATATAGATTTTAACTCTCGCTTGTTGGAGTTTTACTCTCACTCTTTGGAATTTAACTCTCACTCTTTGGATTTTAACTCTTACTCTTTGGAGTTTAACTCTCACTCTTTTGCATTTAATTTGCATGAAATGTTTGTCATGGTTATTGTATACGTATTCAGAAGGAGTGTTTAACTAGATAAGTATCGTGATAAATGTTCATACCCAGATAAATATCTTAACACGAAAAATTGTCTGATAGTGCCACATAATTATCTAGTTAATTATTTAGTTATCTAGTTACTTTAACGCGATAACCAGATAATTGTCTAGTTAGTTAAGTAGTTAACTGGTGGCAGAAATATGCCACCATAGATATGCGGTTTATGGGAACGTTGAGTGCTTGTCTCCAAACAATATAATGTAGATATTTTTCGTCATGTTTTAATGTCGACTTTGTGTAGAACAATGTGATCAGGTCTGATATTCAAAAAAGGGTTCAAGTCCATTCACTTACACAACATTTGAGAATCCGTTTGAACTATTTTAAATGCCACTTACATTGAAAAACTCGTGAAAGCTCAAATCAAATGTTGATTCAGCACTATTTGTTCAGGTCGGCCTGTGCCAAGCCTTATACTTGATTAAACGGAGCTTATTTCAGTTTAAGGAAAACTCAAACAGCATGTTTTGTGTATCCTGGTCAGTCCTTATCACAAGTGACTTGTGAGATGTATCATACATAGATAATTGATACTATCGCACAGTAAGTTATATAAAAAACTCAAAGAATAAACAAAGGCTTTTACTCGCTTAATTATTCAAGTTAATATTAATTTACACTAATAATCACTGACCCAAATGTTGTGTGAGTAGATATTGAATTTATCATCATTGACACATATCAGGAAACCAATCGCGTTCACTACCAGATTAATTAATATAAAAATGTCGGTCTTTTATAACAACTGATGCATTTGGCTTAAAGAGATTTTCTTTTTGTATAATTATGTTAATGTATTTAACGACATTTACTGGGCTTCGATGTAGCTTTTTGTAGATTTGTTATCATAATTCTTGAACATACTACGGTGGCATAGAGGTGACATGTGTGAAATTATTTTTATCTCGATCCATCCCATAACTTAGTATGTCGTGGGAACGAGTAAGTCATGTTACCTCTATGCCACCGTAACATACTGTAACTTCATAGCAGTGTAATATTAAAATAACACCTTTAAAAGGAAAATAAAATAATGTAATTACACGCAGTTGTTCCTTCAGCCACACCCACCGTCATTAATACCCCTTTGTTCTTGTCTTTTGCTTGTATCATCGGAAATGGCTTCGATAAAACTGTAAGCTCACAAGTACAGTTGAGATCATCAAGACGACGTGAATAGACGTGAAAGTGAAGAGACATCCGGGGCGGGTACATGCTGGTCTTACTTGAGAACAATATTGAATAGTCAGACCTTGAAGCCTCTAACATAGACCATGTCTGCAAAAAAATCAACATAGATTGTCATAAATAACGTTACAAACGTGTAAATAATAGATAGTTCCCACATATACAATATTTCCCTCCCTTGTTCTTAATCATAAGCCATTTTGATAGGCAAAACTGATAAGAACTTATAGGAGTAATTAGCAAATATGTGACAATTGAGTAAATACCTAGAGAATTTGCGTGTGACAACCACTTTTTCTTTAACTTTCTTATCCATCTGCCTACATGAGCGTAACAAATAAGTTATTTCTATACATATTTGATTATTTTATCATCGTTGACTGTGACATTACATTCGCTATTGGTCCTGGTTTGATCTACACCAGTTTCGGACATAACTATATATAATTATTTTTTCAACAAAAAGGTAAAGTTATAATTGTGTTCACCACGTTACTATGACGCATTTATGGTATTTTTGTATTTGTGTATGGAAAGTCCTGTATAAAATATTTCGTTCCTTTACGAAAATGACAAACGTATTTCAGGATCAACTTGATCCAGATCAGTTGTCACATTTGTCATATATATTTTGAATATTTTCTATAAATAATGTTAATAGAAGCTATGTTTTAATGCATTAAACTACGTGTATTTGTAGTTGTAGGTGTAGTTGGAGAAGACAACATAACAGTGGTATTTGAATAAAGTATGAATTATTTTGAGTATGCGTTTTATATAAATGTGGTCTTAGACGTATGCAATTTAGAAATTACAGTCAAAATACATGTCACGTCTATAAATAATATAATTATTTACCACTGCATTGGCACCGTATACTGCAGATGTCAAAGATACCGTGAAGTAGTTGATTGGTTCGGACACTTCATAATCACAACTAATGTGATGTGTACGTGACAAAGATCGGAATTGTTCCCAATATCCATGTATATTACATGGTACGGTTTGTGTTGCAACTGATGCGAACGGGAGGAGGCACATAAAGCATCTGAAAACATAAATTATATCTACATTTAGTTAGAAGTTTTTGTCATTTTATTGTTTCTCTCAGGCCCCCAACAGGGTTACCCGATTTAATTGCGTTTTATGACAGGTACATAAATGACCAGGTACAATTGAACATTTTAAAATTATGCACAGAATATTCATAACATGTCAAATATACCTCTTATTGATGATGCTTAGTGCATATTTCTTAGTACCAAATAATAAAACGAATGTTTGTCATTATTCGCATTACTCGTTGTTGGCTGTAGACGTTAGTTTGTACCTGCTGCAGTCAATTTTGTTCAAACGTGGAATTGTATGACAATGCGAGATTCGTTCTCCCAGCGCAGTCACGCTTGAATCAAGGTGGAATTGTATGACAATGCAAGATTCGTTCTTCCAGCACAGTCACGTTTGAATCAATGTGGAATTGTATGACAATGCAAGATTCGTTCTACCAGCACCGTAACGCTTGCATCAAGGTGAAATTGTATGACAATGCAAGATTCGTTCTACCAGCACAGTCACGTTTGAATAAATGTGGAATTGTATGACAATGCAAGATTCGTACTACCAGCACAGTCACGATTGCATCAAGGTGGAATTGTATGACAATGCAAGATTCGTTCTACCAGCAAAGTCACGATTGCATCAAGGTGGAATTGTATGACAATACAAGATTCGTTCTACCAGCACAGTCACGCTTGCATCAAGAAGGAAATGTATGACAATGCAAGATTAGTTCTACCAGCACAGTCACGCTTGCATCAAGAAGGAATTGTATGACAATGCGAGATTCGTTCTACCAGCACAGTCACGCTTGCATCAAGAAGGAATTGTATGACAATGCGAGATTCGTTCTACCAGCACAGTCACGCTTGCATCAAGAAGGAATTGTATGACAATGCAAGATTCGTTCTACCAGCACAGTCACGCTTGCAACAAGGTGGAATTGTATGACAATGCAAGATTCGTTCTACCAGCACAGTCACGCTTGCATCAAGAAGGAAATGTATGACAATGCAAGATTTGTTCTACCAGCACAGTCACGCTTGCATCAAGAAGGAATTGTATGACAATGCGAGATTCGTTCTACCAGCACAGTCACGCTTGCATCAAGAATGAATTGTATGACAATGCGAGATTCGTTCTACCAGCGCAGTCACGCTTGCATCAAGAAGGAATTGTATGACAATGCGAGATTCGTTCTCCCAGCGCAGTCACGCTTGCATCAAGAAGGAATTGTATGACAATGCGAGATTCGTTCTACCAGCACAGTCACGCTTGCATCAAGAAGGAATTGTATGACAATGCAAGATTCGTTCTACCAGCACAGTCACGCTTGCATCAAGAAGGTATTGTATGACAATGCAAGTTTCGTTCTACCAGCACAGTCACGCTTGCAACAAGGTGGAATTGTATGACAATGCAAGATTCGTTCTACCAGCACAGTCACGCTTGCAACAAGGTGGAATTGTATGACAATGCAAGATTCGTTCTACCAGCACATTCGCGCTTGCAACAAGGTGGAATTGTATGACAATGCAAGATTCGTTCTACCAGCACAGTCCCGCTTGCAACAAGGTGGAATTGTATGACAATGCAAGATTCGTTCTACCAGCACAGTCACGCTTGCATCAAGAAGGAATTGTATGACAATGCAAGATTCGTTCTCCCAGCGCAGTCACGCTTGCAACAAGGTGGAATTGTATGACAATGCAAGATTCGTTCTACCAGCACAGTCACGCTTGCATCAAGAATGAATTGTATGACAATGCGAGATTCGTTCTACCAGCGCAGTCACGCTTGCATCAAGAAGGAATTGTATGACAATGCGAGATTCGTTCTCCCAGCGCAGTCACGCTTGCATCAAGAAGGAATTGTATGACAATGCGAGATTCGTTCTACCAGCACAGTCACGCTTGCATCAAGAAGGAATTGTATGACAATGCAAGATTCGTTCTACCAGCACAGTCACGCTTGCAACAAGGTGGAATTGTATGACAATGCAAGATTTGTTCTACCAGCACAGTCACGCTTGCATCAAGAAGGAATTGTATGACAATGCGAGATTCGTGCTCAAAGAGCAGTCATGCTTGAATCAATGTATAATTGTATGACAATGCGAGATTCGTTCTATAAGCGAATGCATCAAGGTGAAATTGTATGACAATGCAAGATTCGTTCTTCCAGCACAGTCACGCTTGAACCAAGGTGGAATTGTATGACAATGTGAGATTCGTTCTTCCAGCACAGTTACGCATGAATCAAGGTGTAATTGTATGACAATGCAAGATTCGTACTACCAGCACAGTTACGCATGAATCAAGGTGTAATTGTATGACAATGCAAGATTCGTTCTTCCAGCACAGTCACGCTTGAACCAAGGTGGAATTGTATGACAATGTGAGATTCGTTCTTCCAGCACAGTCACGCATGAATCAAGGTGTAATTGTATGACTATGTGAGATTCGTTCTTCCAGCACAGTCACGCTTGAACCAAGGTGGAATTGTATGACAATGTGAGATTCGTTCTTGCAGCACAGTCACGCATGAATCAAGGTGTAATTGTATGACAATGCAAGATTCGTTCTTCCAGCACAGTCACGCTTGAACCAAGGTGTAATTGTATGACAATGCAAGATTCGTTCTACCAGCACAGTCACGCTTGCATCAAGAAGGAATTGTATGACAATGCAAGATTCGTTCTCCCAGCGCAGTCACGCTTGCAACAAGGTGGAATTGTATGACAATGCAAGATTCGTTCTACCAGCACAGTCACGCTTGCATCAAGAATGAATTGTATGACAATGCGAGATTCGTTCTACCAGCGCAGTCACGCTTGCATCAAGAAGGAATTGTATGACAATGCGAGATTCGTTCTCCCAGCGCAGTCACGCTTGCATCAAGAAGGAATTGTATGACAATGCGAGATTCGTTCTACCAGCACAGTCACGCTTGCATCAAGAAGGAATTGTATGACAATGCAAGATTCGTTCTACCAGCACAGTCACGCTTGCAACAAGGTGGAATTGTATGACAATGCAAGATTTGTTCTACCAGCACAGTCACGCTTGCATCAAGAAGGAATTGTATGACAATGCGAGATTCGTGCTCAAAGAGCAGTCATGCTTGAATCAATGTATAATTGTATGACAATGCGAGATTCGTTCTATAAGCGAATGCATCAAGGTGAAATTGTATGACAATGCAAGATTCGTTCTTCCAGCACAGTCACGCTTGAACCAAGGTGGAATTGTATGACAATGTGAGATTCGTTCTCCAGCACAGTTACGCATGAATCAAGGTGTAATTGTATGACAATGCAAGATTCGTACTACCAGCACAGTTACGCATGAATCAAGGTGTAATTGTATGACAATGCAAGATTCGTTCTTCCAGCACAGTCACGCTTGAACCAAGGTGGAATTGTATGACAATGTGAGATTCGTTCTTCCAGCACAGTCACGCATGAATCAAGGTGTAATTGTATGACTATGTGAGATTCGTTCTTCCAGCACAGTCACGCTTGAACCAAGGTGGAATTGTATGACAATGTGAGATTCGTTCTTCCAGCACAGTCACGCATGAATCAATGTGTAATTGTATGACAATGCAAGATTCGTTCTTCCAGCACAGTCACGCTTGAACCAAGGTGGAATTGTATGACAATGCAAGATTCGTTCTACCAGCACAGTCACGCTTGCATCAAGAAGGAATTGTATGACAATGCAAGATTCGTTCTCCCAGCGCAGTCACGCTTGCAACAAGGAGGAATTGTATGACAATGCAAGATTCGTTCTACCAGCACAGTCACGCTTGCATCAAGAATGAATTGTATGACAATGCGAGATTCGTTCTACCAGCGCAGTCACGCTTGCATCAAGAAGGAATTGTATGACAATGCGAGATTCGTTCTCCCAGCGCAGTCACGCTTGCATCAAGAAGGAATTGTATGACAATGCGAGATTCGTTCTACCAGCACAGTCACGCTTGCATCAAGAAGGAATTGTATGACAATGCAAGATTCGTTCTACCAGCACAGTCACGCTTGCAACAAGGTGGAATTGTATGACAATGCAAGATTTGTTCTACCAGCACAGTCACGCTTGCATCAAGAAGGAATTGTATGACAATGCGAGATTCGTGCTCAAAGAGCAGTCATGCTTGAATCAATGTATAATTGTATGACAATGCGAGATTCGTTCTATAAGCGAATGCATCAAGGTGAAATTGTATGACAATGCAAGATTCGTTCTTCCAGCACAGTCACGCTTGAACCAAGGTGGAATTGTATGACAATGTGAGATTCGTTCTTCCAGCACAGTTACGCATGAATCAAGGTGTAATTGTATGACAATGCAAGATTCGTACTACCAGCACAGTTACGCATGAATCAAGGTGTAATTGTATGACAATGCAAGATTCGTTCTTCCAGCACAGTCACGCTTGAACCAAGGTGGAATTGTATGACAATGTGAGATTCGTTCTTCCAGCACAGTCACGCATGAATCAAGGTGTAATTGTATGACTATGTGAGATTCGTTCTTCCAGCACAGTCACGCTTGAACCAAGGTGGAATTGTATGACAATGTGAGATTCGTTCTTCCAGCACAGTCACGCATGAATCAAGGTGTAATTGTATGACAATGCAAGATTCGTTCTTCCAGCACAGTCACGCTTGAACCAAGGTGGAATTGTATGACAATGTGAGATTCGTTCTTCCAGCACAGTCACGCATGAATCAAGGTGTAATTGTATGACAATGTGAGATTCGTTCTTCCAGCACAGTCACGCATGAATCAAGGTGTAATTGTATGACAATGTGAGATTCGTTCTTCCAGCACAGTCACGCATGAATCAAGGTGTAATTGTATGACAATGTGAGATTCGTTCTTCCAGCACAGTCACGCATGAATCAAGGTGTAATTGTATGACAATGTGAGATTCGTTCTTCCAGCACAGTCACGCATGAATCAAGGTGTAATTGTATGACAATGTGAGATTCGTTCTTCCAGCACAGTCACGCATGAATCAAGGTGTAATTGTATGACAATGTGAGATTCGTTCTTCCAGCACAGTCACGCATGAATCAAGGTGTAATTGTATGACAATGTGAGATTCGTTCTTCCAGCACAGTCACGCATGAATCAAGGTGTAATTGTATGACAATGTGAGATTCGTTCTTCCAGCACAGTCACGCATGAATCAAGGTGTAATTGTATGACAATGTGAGATTCGTTCTTCCAGCACAGTCACGCATGAATCAAGGTGTAATTGTATGACAATGTGAGATTCGTTCTTCCAGCACAGTCACGCATGAATCAAGGTGTAATTGTATGACAATGTGAGATTCGTTCTTCCAGCACAGTCACGCATGAATCAAGGTGTAATTGTATGACAATGCAGCTCATATGATATTTACAAGGAACGCAACTCGTAAAATTTACAATTTCCCTATGGCTTCAGTTTGGCTCATCTTTTAAATAATCAAGAGCTATTTGAAACCAAAGCAAAACTATTTGTTAAGCTTAATGACCACCATTCATAACCACAACAAAACTATGTATTCAAAACCAACGGTTTTTTCTAACACTAAAACAGTCTTATTTCTATACAAAGGAAATACTAGCACTGATCGGAACTCTAGGCAATTTCCCACTGCCTCGCTGAAAATACCAGTCCGACGTGGCTATCAAGTAGAAAACATTCTATTGACTGGTATACAAAACTGTTTTCCTTGCGGCTCTATGTTTGCTAATACAATAGTAAAGCAGTCTGTTTGCTACATCAATCTATATTGCAGTTATCACAACTTTAACTATTAAAACGAACGCCTTCAAGGTATGATATCGTCATAATTAGCAGCTTATACATTTTAAGTCTTTCACATTTTAAATTGTACTTTAAATGACACTCAACAATCGCTTATTTCGATATGCACTGATGAACTGTTAGGGTAAAATCTTCTTGTACGTTATTAATAACGGTTGAACTGTAAGTAATGTGTACGGTTCTAAATATTACGTACGGATTTTACACAGTCCAATTAGCATTCATACATAATGGCCCAGTATAGAAAATAGACTTAAACCCGATAAACGAAGCCTTTTTTATATGCTGAGCAAAAAAATCACACATTTTCGGAATTTTCCCTTACATTATTGCAAAAGGTATATCATTAGTTACACCAGTTATTACTTGTAACTTGTCAATAAAGGAAGAGAATCTTCGAACTAAATATAAATCTTGTAATTTTTACAACTTTCAAATTTAAATTTTCGCCTATAAGTCACTATTTTAAAAAATATATAATATACAAAAATAGCGGCTTACAATATACCCCCACTGGGCAGTAGAATTAGCAGGTATCCTCCCGACGACAATTGTGCACGACGAGAACAATAATAATGATTCTTTATTTAAAGATGGGCGCTCGGTAGGCATATAAGGCTTATATCATTCGACGTCATCTATCAAACAACTTAACAGCGCAATCATACAAATCATGAATATATACAATGCATTAACAACAAAAACAAGAAATATATTGAACAAAGATAGTCGGCGCAATTTGAAGGTTAAAATGTGTTGTGCAACATTAAAAAAAATCCGAGAAAATACGATTGCTGGTCACTCCACATCCGAAATGGATTTCGGTAAATTCACCGAAATTCAGTGGATTTCGGTAAAGTAACGTTCCCTTTATCGAACGATAAGCCAATACGCGTCAAGGTTACAAACGTTGTTCGGGTGAAGAGAAATTGCCTTGGTGGTTAACGTAAGATTTGATTGGTTTGCAAAACACTACTATGCAAAAAGCAAAACCATGTGTAGTACGACTGCGCCGAAAAACATTCATACAATGCTAATTAAAACACAATCAAACAGTTTCATTACAATGTGCTGTAGTTAACAAATATCAAAACAGAACTACACAGAGAAAAAATTAACAGCAGTGAAAATGTATCTTAAAAATTATTCTTTTTTCAAATCGTGATACAATAGAGTTTGGCTGCGTATTGCACTAAACCGATATACCATGACACCCCTATGTCCAATAACACCACACACGTGCGCAGTGTTCACAACTTTCGGACCGGTGAAAATAGTTTCGAGTAAAAACTAGCGGGTTATCCTGAGCCATCTTTTTGCACAGAATAACGCAAGGTTTGTATAAATCACTGGCAATTAAACTGCTTCATCTAGATATGTTTAAATAGATTTGATTCAGTTTAAATAACTTCAAGTTATACACTCCCAAATATAAATAAAGATAGAAATAATTAGTTTATATATGTAATTGATTAGATTATATCACGGACCTATATCCGTGATTATATACAGATGCATGTAATACATATATATTATATACAGTATATATAAAAACGCAAAATGTAAGAGTTCTCAAATTTTATAAACTTACTAAAGGATGGAAGATAAGAACTTATGGTACTACATCATTTTACACAATAAAGAACGCTAGAATTTCTATCACTAAACGGGTATTTTCATATCAAAATGATATTAAAAACACACATTAAAATGAAATGTAAAAGACAAATCACAGGACTGATACAAAACTGTACTTTTTTAAATATATATACCATCCAATGAAAATATTGATATAAGTCTTTGGCCTCGATCCTTTTTATATTTTTAGAGATCATTTTGTTGGCTGTAGAAGTTTGTATATTTCTTGCTTAAAGAATGTGAATAAAATATGTTTGAATTAAATATATGTCAAACTCTTAGTTATCCAGCAAATGTTCTGTAAGAAACAACATATTTCATATTTATACGGAAAAAAACATTTTTTGTAAATTAAATGTTAATTTTTACCTTAACACAAGAAAGTCTCTAGTCCCCATCCTGTGTGACAACTGAAGTAAGTATACTATATCATGGTACATTTATCTACCGAGTTCTACGTACGATCAAGTTGGTCATTATACGTTTCAGGATTATACACGGAGGATTAGGAAACCTCGCTGAGATAATAAACTAATTGTGAAATAACTACTCGTATATAAAAGTACATTTTCATTTCAGCGCTACTCGCTTTTTCAATCTTGTTTTTGCACAAGCTGGACTTAATAAGATATAACTATGCTGATGTAATTCTGTATTATTTCACAATATCAAGAAACTCTAGATGTGTCCATAGGACATGGATGAAACCGCTGTGAGATTTTATATTGTGTTTGTAAATCCTTTGTAATGTCGAAGAAATGTGAATTCAATCCATCCACATTTTCCAGCATTATTGATATGAAACCAATTAGTTTGAAATCGAAAAAGGGCCACAACTCAAAACTTGGTGGATTGTAACCGAAATTTGGCCTGTATTATATCATTATTTGCTTATGTGCCAAATATGAATTGAATCCATTTAATTTCCTGATCGGAAACCAAAATTCCGCACGGACGGACGCACGGACGGACGGACGCACGCACGGAAGCCCTACTAATGCTAAATATTACCTCGTACTGTACATTAATAGAGCATCTGCTTTAAAATTATTTTACGACTGAAGTCACTTCACAATAATCTGCAATTACAAGGCAACTTTCCCCGCGCAACGATCTTTGGGTATGCCAACCTTGGCTGTGGTCAGAGTTTGCTACTCTAGAGTGGTGAAATTGGTGGGAAATATTTACTACGGAAAAATGGATAATGATGTTGAAGAGTTTGGACAGCTTCCGCTGTATGATTGACATCTTGTTTATTAAGACTGCTGACCGCGTAAAAAATACTTCACAATTTTTTTGGCGCAGCCGTACTTACATGGCTTTTCGATTTGCATACCAGTGTTGTGTAAACCTACAATCAAATCTTACGCTAACCACTAAACCAACTTCTCTTCAACCGAACTACGTTTGTAACCTTGAAGTGGATAGGTTAACCGTTCGATAAGGGGTACGTTACCTTACCGAAATCCGATGAATTTCGGTGAATTTACCAAAGTCCATTTTGGATATGGAGCGACAAGCAATCGTAACATCTCGGCAAGTTGTTATTTTTCACAACAAATCTTAACCTTTTTGAAATTGAGCCGACCATCTTTTTTAAAGAAATTTCATGTTTACATTAAGTTGGTTCATAATGTGCTTTCAAGTATCGCTTGCCTTGTCTTCGGTTGGCGGTCCACATTGTAACATGCCCATTTTATTTGAAGTTTAGATCTTGTGGTCACGTTTGTCCTTCACTGAATACCAAGACGGGTCAGAAATTCAAGTGCGGTCGTTTTGTGGTCATGGTTTAATCCTCTTATTGTGATGGTTTTACCTAAACAGTATCCATTGTGAAGTTATCTCTTGTCATGATGTAGTGCAAATCAGTACTAATGACACAATACAAGGGTGAACAATCTACAATAGATATATCCCTCTTACGTGGGAATGGAATTATTTGTTTACATAGTTGATACTTCGTAGAAAAGTTTGCAACGTATATTTTCAGTTTGACCTTGGGTTATAGGTGATTGTATTATGTTGAAGAAAATATGTTTCTAGTTCGAAAATTAGCATACCATTGACATACGTATATCATACTCTATATTTTTCTTCAAATACAATTGTCCCGGACAAGTGAACATTTGAAAATTTGTTGTCAGTTGGAATTATCACCAATTTCAAAGTATCAGTAATGCAGGACTTTCGTTTGGTATTGAGAATGTCAATTGTTAATTATCTTTAACTGACTTGTCCTGGACTGACTTCAACTCAACTGCTGGTAGCCCGATTAAGAAACCAGACTTGTCCGGGACTGACTTCAACTCAACTTCTGGTAGCCCGTATCAGCAATCAGACTAGTCCTGGACTGACTTCAACTCAACTGCTGGTAACCCGAATCAGCAATCAGACTAGTCCTGGACTGACTTCAACTCAACTGCTGGTAGCCCGTATCAGGAATCAGACTTGTCCGGGACGTCGGGCTAGTGGGTTTCTAGAGGCTGCATGTGTATCTATGATATATGAAGATACTGATAGATTTTTTTGGTCATAAAATGCTCAAAACACATGGCATTACAACATAAAAAACTCAAAACCATGTCATATACATTATATGAAAAGGATAACACAAAAAAGGGATAATTATTCCCTTATTTCCATTGTGGTCCTTGACATGTAGATCTAGTGACATAGAAAGACAAGACATTAAATAAATAATAATATTAAATATATCTCACAGACAAATGAGGTTATCGACAGCTATGAGATGAATAACATTTACTAGACTGTTAAGAAATGCCATGTTTTTATCTAACAAAAAAGAGAAAAAAAATATTGAAATTAAAGTATTTATATTTAAGAGAATTGCTAAAAACAAAACAAAAAAAACTGCATTTAGGTATCGAATAAAATATCCGACTAAAGAGATATCGAGCAAGAAATGTCATACATGAAGTGTGAAGTCAACCCTTAAATCACAAGGAGACATGAAAACAACATACTTAAGAGGTAATCACAAGTGCAAAGGGGACAAAGGTTCCCAACTATTTCCCCCATAACAGAAGGTATACAAAGATGTAATTTCGGCCAGCAGAACTGAACATTCTGGAATCAGTCGAGGAATGCATCCTGTTTTGGGTATAACCATGCGGGATGATTGAAGAAACCGATAGTAACGCAAGACATGAAAAACAGTAAGATTGAAAAAATGAATACAATCATAATAGATCAAAAATAGAGAAAAGAAAAGACCGACTAGCGGAATTTTCATACATCTGTACCGATCCAGTCCGGCTTCCGTGGTGGTACCCTGTTCCCAGCCGCCATAGCAATGGTATATCACTTGTATTATGTTTAGCATTTGTATGAAAGACATTTGCATGATATCCAGAACAGTATGTACATTTCTGTAAGAGTATAAATTTTGAGATTGAAAAAGTTAAAAAGAAGATTTCAGAAAATATAATAGTTGGCGTGATAAATACGACCATGTAAATGTTATAAATCGTTGCATATGTGTCCGCTTGAGCGCGAGTCTTAAATGTTAATGGATTACACAGCATATAAACGATCATTATTTCTACAAGAACAAAGTATGGAAGTGACAAAGGGAGCGAACCCTAGGGGAGACCGGGGCACAATGTTACACGTGGTAAAGTGTTACGTTTAAATTTTCAAACAAATGACGTTATTTATTACATCATAACCATTGTAGTTTAAAGTACTTTTGGTGTAGCCATTTTATCTGATCGGTCGTGGACATTTCCAGTGGATAATAAAGTATCAGTGATAAGTCAACGCATATCCGGACATGTAAGTAAATTTTCATGAATTTGGAAAATATCGATTTCCTTTAAATTCATGACTTTGCTGATAATTTAGCTTATATGTTACATTAGGGTACGTTATAGGCATGACGTCGCAGAAGGAATCGTGATCCGGTCTACCTTGGTTTTTACCCAAGGATGTTTGTATTTCCATCAGATTGTTAGGGGCAATGTGTTACATGATACCCGGGACATAGCGTTACAATGTAACACTATGCCCCGTGTACATGCCAACATATATCTAGCTACAGAAAACTACCACTGAATATTTGTTTTACTGTTGATAACGTATAGATCTACTTTTAACTTAACATTAAATTATTATTATTCAATAGAGATCTCAAGTACAAATAATTAGATCGGGTAGATCTGTAAATTATTGTCTTTGTAGAATGGTTCGAAACTAAAAAAGAAAAACACCGCCAGGAACGTTCATGCAGATGTCATTAAAGGAGGGATTTAACGATGTAGTATACATGGACAAAGTATCCGATCAGTTGCCAAACAGATTAAAATCAACCCCATGACATCAAAAAGCAAATAAATCTGGAACTGATAATTTTGATAGCTTCTCAGATCAATATTTTGAGCCAGTTTTAACAGATTCCCATGAGAACTTGTTGCAACGTTATCTAAAAACTGCACGTAATGTGTATTTTGGTCTGAGCCCCAATGAAGTCCGTGTCTTAGCCTTTCTCATCCGGGGTTGGGACTGTATATGGCGGAGATACAGAACATGTGTGATATGTTTAAAATACTGATAGTGTTAACATGATGATAATTTGGTTTATATTTAACTTATGGCGATATACTTCACCGGATGTTGGTACAGTTTGTATCTTGTTGGTACCAGTTTACGTGCTGTTAGTACAGCCAACCTGATGTTGATACAGCTTATGTGATGTTGGTACAGCTTACCTGCACTTGGTACACCTTACCTGCTCTTGGTACAGACTATGTCATGTTGGTACTGCTTACCTGACGTTGGTGCAACTTACCTGATGTTGGTACTGCTTACCTGATGTTGGTACAGTTTATGTCATGTTGGTACTGCTTACCTGATGTTGGTACAGTTTATGTCATGTTGGTACTGCTTACCTGATGTTGGTACAGTTTATGTCATGTTGGTACTGCTTACCTGATGTTAGTACAGTTTATGTCATGTTGGTACTGCTTACCTGATGTTAGTACAGTTTATGTCATGTTGGTACTGCTTACCGGATGTTGGTGCAACCTACCTGATGCTAGTACAGTTTATGTCATGTTGGTTCTGCTTACCGGATGTTGGTGCAACCTACCTGATGCTAGTACAGTTTATGTCATGTTGGTACTGCTTACCGGATGTTGGTGCAACCTACCTGATGCTAGTACAGTTTATGTCATGTTGGTACTGCTTACCGAATGTTGGTGCAACCTACCTGATGCTAGTACAGTTTATGTCATGTTGGTTCTGCTTACCTGATGTTAGTACAGTTTATGTCATGTTGGTACTGCTTACCTGATGTTAGTACAGTTTATGTCATGTTGGTACTGCTTACCGGATGTTGGTGCAACCTACCTGATGCTAGTACAGTTTATGTCATGTTGGCACAGCTTACCCCATGTTGGTACAACTTAACTGATGTTGGTACAGCCTACCTGATGTTGGTACAGCTTACCTGGTGTTGGTACAACTTACCTGGTGTTGGCACAGTTTGAGTCATGTTGGTACATATTATGTCATGTTGGTACAGTTTACCTGATGTTGGTACAGTTTATGTTATGTTGGTACAGCTTACCTGGTGTTGGTACAGCTTACCTGATGTTGGTACAACTTACCTGGTGTTGGTACAGCTTACCTGATGTTGGTACAACTTACCTGGTGTTGGTACAGCTTACCTGATGTTGGTACAACTTACCTGGTGTTGGTACAGCTTACCTGATATTGGTACAACTTACCTGGTGTTGGCACAGTTTGAGTCATGTTGGTACATATTATGTCATGTTGGTACAGCTTACCTGATGTTGGTACAGTTTATGTCATGTTGGTACATCTTATGTCATGTGGGTACAGCTTATGTCATGTTGGTACATCTTACCTGATGTTGATATAACTTACCTGGTGTTGGTACAGCTTATGTCATGTTGATACAACTTACCTGGTGTTGGTACAACTTATGTCATGTTGGTACAGCTTACCTGGTGTTGGTACAACTTATGTCATGTTGGTACAGCTTACCTGCTCTTGATACAGTTTATATTGTATTGGTACAGTGTATGTCATGTTGGTACAGTTTATGTCATGTTGAGACATATTATGTCATGTTCGTACAGCTTATGTCATGTTGGTACAGATTATTTCATGTTGTTACATCTTATGTTATGTTGGTACAGCGAATGTCATGTTGGTACATCTTATGTCATGTTGATACATCTTATGTCATGTTGGTACATATTATGTCATGTTGATACATCTTATGTCATGTTGATACAGCTTATGTCATGTTGGTACACCGAGTGTCATGTTGATACATCTTATGTGCTGTTGATACAGCTTATGTCATGTTGGTACACCGAGTGTCATGTTGGTACATCTTATGTGCTGTTGATACAGCTTATGTCTTGTTTGTACAGCTTATGTCTTGTTTGTACAGCTTACCTGGTGTTGGTACGGCTTACCTTATGTTGAAACAGTTTATGTCATGTGAGTTCAGCTTACCTCATGTTGGAACAGCTTACATGGTTCGTCTGGGGTCATAGGCGATGTGTTTTTCTTTGTTGAGACATTGAACTGTACTATTATATGCACTCAGTTTTATTTATTGTCATTAGTTACCATATGTTTTTGTTGAAAATTGAATATATTTATAGTGTAGCATTTTGCACCAAGGACTATAACACTTTGCCCCAAATCTTGGGGCAAAGTGTTACATATACTCGACAATTTCAACGAGTTCTAAATTGTAAATAAATAGTTTATTTATGTTATTAAATACATTTAATGGTTAAATTTTCGTTGTTTATTATAGAAACCTTAGTTACATTGTTGTAAACGAGTTTATATTATCTATAATTTAAAAACTTTGAAAAATGTAACACTTCGCCCCGGTCTCCCCTACTATGGTAGTAGCCACGCAAGACACATGTCTATAATATGGTAGTAGCCACGAAAGTCACATGTCTATAATATGGCAGTAGCCACGAAAGTCACATGTCTATAATATGGCAGTAGCCACGAAAGTCACATGTCTATACTATGGTAGTAGCCACGCAAGACACATGTCTATAATATGGCAGTAGCCACGAAAGTCACATGTCTATAATATGGCAGTAGCCACGAAAGTCACATGTCTATACTATGGTAGTAGCCACGCAAGACACATGTCTATAATATGGCAGTAGCCACGAAAGTCACATGTCTATAATATGGTAGTAGCCACGAAAGTCACATGTCTATACTATGGTAGTAGCCACGCAAGACACATGTCTATAATATGGCAGTAGCCACGAAAGTGTCATGTCTATAATATGGTAGTAGCCACGAAAGTCACATGTCTATAATATGGTATTAGCCACGAAAGTCACATGTCTATAATATGGTAGTAGCCACGCAAGACACATGTCTATAATATGGTAGTAGCCACGAAAGTCACATGTCTATAATATGGTAGTAGCCACGAAAGTCACATGTCTATAATATGGTAGTAGCAACGAAAGTCACATGTCTATAATATGAAAGTAGCCACGAAAGTCACATGTCTATAATATGAAAGTAGCAACGAAAGTCACATGTCTGTAATATTGTAGTAGCCACGAAAGTCACATGTCTGTAATATTGTAGTAGCCACGAAAGTCACATCTCTGTAATATTGTAGTAGCCACGAAAGTCACATCTCTGTAATATTGTAGTAGCCACGAAAGTCACATCTCTGTAATATGGTAGTAGCCACGAAAGTCACATGTCTGTAATATTGTAGTAGCCACGAAAGTCACATCTCTGTAATATTGTAGTAGCCACGAAAGTCACATGTCTGTAATATTGTAGTAGCCACGAAAGTCACATGTCTGTAATATTGTAGTAGCCACGAAAGTCACATGTCTGTAATATTGTAGTAGCCACGAAAGTAACACGCCTATAATTATTAAATATGATAGTAGCCACGAAAGTCACATGTCTGTAATATTGTAGTAGCCACGAAAGTCACATATCTGTAATATGGTAGTAGCCACGAAAGTCACATGTAACTCTACCTTGCTTGGCGACCATTCGAAACAACAGTAGCCTCCCTTCTTTCGAAATGGTGGAAATTAACAGCACGGGTTTCCCCTTGATTTCAAAATGGTTGATATTCCGCGAAAATGGCAGCCATTTTTGACATCAGGGGACATTAATCATGTCTAAAATTACATCAATTTTGTAGTAAAGGGACATTACCCTCATTCATAATAGCGGCCATCTTAAAGGAGAGGGCATAATTCTACGTTCTAGGCGACCACTCGAAACAAAAGTAGCATCCCTTCTTTCAAAATGGTGGAAAATTACAGCATGGATTACTTGCTCAGATTTCAAAATGGTGGATATTCCGCAAATATATCTGCTTTTTGACATCAGGGGACATCACTCATGTCTTAAATTGCATCCATTTTGAAATAAAGGGACATTACTCTCATTCATAATAGCGGCCATTTTAAAGGAGGGGGGCATAATTCTATGTTCTAGGCGACCATTCGAAACAAGAGAAGCCGCCCTACTTTAAAAATGGCGGAAATTTACAGCATGGATTACTTCCCTGATTTCAAAATGGTTGATAGTCCGCGAAAATGGCAGCCATTTTGACATCAGTGGACATAAATCATGTCTAAAATTGCATCCATTTTGTAATAAAGGGACATTACTCTCATTCATTATAGCGGCCATTTTAAGCAGGGCGCATAACTGTACCTTTTCGGCGACCATTCGAAACAAGAGTAGCCTCCCTTCTTTCAAAATGGCGGAAATTAACAGTATGGATTACTTCCCCTGATTTCAAAATGGTGGATAGTTCGCGAACATTGTTACCATTTTGACATCAGGGGACATCACTCATGTCTTAAAAGGCATCCATTTTGAAATAAAGGGACATTACTCTCATTCATAAAAGCGGTCATTTAAATGCAGGAGGCATAACTCTACCTTGCTTGGAGACCATTCGAAACAAGAGTACATCCCTTCTTCCAAAATGGAGGAAATTAACAACACGGATTACCTCCCCTGATTGCAAAATGGTTGATATTCTGCGAAAATGGCAGCCATTTTTGACATCAGAGGACATAAATCATGTCTAAAATTGCATCCATTTTGTAATAAAGGGACATTACCCTCATTCATAATAGCGGCCATTTTTAAGCAGGATGCATAACTGTTCCTTTTAGGCGACCGTTCAAAACAAGAGTAGCCTCCCTTCTTTCAAAATGGTGGAAATTTACAGCACGGATTACTTCCCCCGATTTCAAAATGGTTGATATTCCGCGAAAATGGCAGCCATTTTGACATCAGGGGACATAAATCATGTCTAAAATTGCATCCATTTTGTAATAAAGGGACATTACTCTCATTCATAATAGCGGCCATTTTTAAGCAGGATGCATAACTCTACCTTGCTTGGCGAGCATTCGAAACAAGAGTAGCCTCCCTTCTTTCAAACTGGTGGAAATTTACAGCACGGATTACCTTCCCCTGATTTCAAAATGGTTGATATTCCGCGAAAATGGCAGCCATTTTGACATCAAGGGACATAAATCATGTCTAAAATTGCATCCATTTTGTAATAAAGGGACATTACTCTCATTCATTATAGCGGCCATTTTAAGCAGGGGGCATAACTGTACCTTTTCGGCGACCATTCAAAACAAGAGTAGCCTCCCTTCTTTCAAAATGGTGGAAATTTACAGCACGGATTACTTCCCCGATTTCAAAATGGTGGATATTCGGCAGCCATTTTGACATCAGGGGACATAAATCATGTCTAAAATTGCTTCCATTTTGTAATAAAGGGACATTAATCTCATTCATAATAGCGGCCATTTTTAAGCAGGATGCATAACTCACCTTGCTTGGCGACCATTAAAATTAAGAGTAGCATCCCTTCTTTCAAAATGGTCTAAAATTTACAGCACGGATTACTTCCCCTGATTTCAAAATGGTTGATATTCGGCAGCCATTTTGACATCAGGGGACATAAATCATGTCTAAAATTGCATCCATTTTGCAATAAAGGGACATTACTCTCATTCGTTCTAGCGGCCATTTTAAGCAAGGGGCATAACTGTACCTTTTCTGCGACCATTTAAAACAAGAGTAGCCTCCCTTCTTTCAAAATGGCGGAAATTTACAGCATGGATTACCTCCCCTGATTTCAAAATGGTTGATATTCCGCGAAAATGGCAGCCATTTTGACATCAAGGGACATAAATCATGTCTAAAATTGCATCCATTTTGTAATAAAGGGACATTACTCTCATTCACTATAGCGGCCATTTTTAAGCAGGATGCATAACTCTACCTTGCTTGCCGACCATTCGAAACAAGAGTAGCCTCCCTTCTTTCAAAATGGTGGAAATTTACAGCACGGATTACTTCCCCCGATTTCAAAATGGTTGATATGCCGCGAAAATGGCAGCCATTTTGACATCAGGGGACATAAATCATGTCTAAAATTGCATCCATTTTGTAATAAAGGGACATTACTCTCATTCATAATAGCGGCCATTTTTAAGCCGGATGCATAACTCTCGACCATTTGAAACAAGAGTAGCCTCCCTTCTTTCAAAATGGTGGAAATTTACGGCACGGATTACCTCCCCTGATTTCAAAATGGTTGATATTCCGCGAAAATGGCAGCCATTTTGACATCAAGGGACATAAATCATGTCTAAAATTGCATCCATTTTGTAATAAAGGGACATTACTCTCATGCATTATAGCGGCCATTTTAAGCAGGGGGCATAACTGTACCTTTTCGGCGACCATTCAAAACAAGACTAGCCTCCCTTCTTTCAAAATGGTGGAAATTTACAGCACGGATTACTTCCCCGATTTCAAAATGGTCGATATTCGGCAGCCATTTTGACATCAGGGAACATAAATCATGTCTTAAATTGCATCCATTTTGTAATAAAGGGACATTACTCTCATTCATGATAGCGGCCATTTTTAAGCAGGATGCATAACTCACCTTGCTTGGCGACCATTAAAATTAAGAGTAGCCTCCCTTCTTTCAAAATGGTGGAAATTTACAGCACGAATTACCTCCCCTGATTGCAAAATGGTTGATATTCCATTTTGACATCAGGGGACATAAATCATGTCTAAAATTGCATCCATTTTGTAATAAAGGGACATTACTCTCATTCATAATAGCGGCCATTTTTAAGCAGGATGCATAACTCACCTTGCTTGGCGACCATTAGAAACAAGAGTAGCCTCCCTTCTTTCAAAATGGTGGAAATTTACAGCACGGATTACCTCCCCTGATTTCAAAATGGTTGATATTCCGCGAAAATGGCAGCCATTTTGACTTCAGGGGACATAAATCATGTCTAAAATTGCATCCATTTTGTAATAAAGGGACATTACTCTCATTCATTATAGCGGCCATTTTAAGCAGGGGGCATAACTGTACCTTTTCGGCAACCATTCAAAACAAGAGTAGCCTCCCTTCTTTCAAAATGGTGTTAATTTACAGCACGGATTACTTCCCCGTTTTCAAAATGGTGGATATTCGGCAGCCATTTTGACATCAGGGGACATAAATCATGTCTAAAATTGCTTCCATTTTGTAATAAAGGGACATTAATCTCATTCATAATAGCGGCCATTTTTAAGCAGGATGCATAACTCACCTTGCTTGGCGACCATTAAAATTAAGAGTAGCATCCCTTCTTTCAAAATGGTCTAAAATTTACAGCACGGATTACTTCCCCTGATGTCAAAATGGTTGATATTCGGCAGCCATTTTGACATCAGGGGACATAAATCATGTCTAAAATTGCATCCATTTTGTAATAAAGGGACATTACTCTCATTCATTCTAGCGGCCATTTTAAGCAGGGGGCATAACTGTACCTTTTCGGCGACCATTCAAAACAAGACTAGCCTCCCTTCTTTCAAAATGGTGGAAATTTACAGCACGGATTACTTCCCCGATTTCAAAATGGTCGATATTCGGCAGCCATTTTGACATCAGGGAACATAAATCATGTCTTAAATTGCATCCATTTTGTAATAAAGGGACATTACTCTCATTCATGATAGCGGCCATTTTTAAGCAGGATGCATAACTCACCTTGCTTGGCGACCATTAAAATTAAGAGTAGCCTCCCTTCTTTCAAAATGGTGGAAATTTACAGCACGAATTACCTCCCCTGATTGCAAAATGGTTGATATTCCATTTTGACATCAGGGGACATAAATCATGTCTAAAATTGCATCCATTTTGTAATAAAGGGACATTACTCTCATTCATAATAGCGGCCATTTTTAAGCAGGATGCATAACTCACCTTGCTTGGCGACCATTAGAAACAAGAGTAGCCTCCCTTCTTTCAAAATGGTGGAAATTTACAGCACGGATTACCTCCCCTGATTTCAAAATGGTTGATATTCCGCGAAAATGGCAGCCATTTTGACTTCAGGGGACATAAATCATGTCTAAAATTGCATCCATTTTGTAATAAAGGGACATTACTCTCATTCATTATAGCGGCCATTTTAAGCAGGGGGCATAACTGTACCTTTTCGGCAACCATTCAAAACAAGAGTAGCCTCCCTTCTTTCAAAATGGTGTTAATTTACAGCACGGATTACTTCCCCGTTTTCAAAATGGTGGATATTCGGCAGCCATTTTGACATCAGGGGACATAAATCATGTCTAAAATTGCTTCCATTTTGTAATAAAGGGACATTAATCTCATTCATAATAGCGGCCATTTTTAAGCAGGATGCATAACTCACCTTGCTTGGCGACCATTAAAATTAAGAGTAGCATCCCTTCTTTCAAAATGGTCTAAAATTTACAGCACGGATTACTTCCCCTGATGTCAAAATGGTTGATATTCGGCAGCCATTTTGACATCAGGGGACATAAATCATGTCTAAAATTGCATCCATTTTGTAATAAAGGGACATTACTCTCATTCATTCTAGCGGCCATTTTAAGCAAGGGGCATAACTGTACCTTTTCTGCGACCATTTAAAACAAGAGTAGCCTCCCTTCTTTCAAAATGGCGGAAATTTACAGCATGGATTACCTCCCCTGATTTCAAAATGGTTGATATTCCGCGAAAATGGCAGCCATTTTGACATCAAGGGACATAAATCATGTCTAAAATTGCATCCATTTTGCAATAAAGGGGCATTACTCTCATTCATAATAGCGGCCATTTCTGAGCAGGATGCATAAATCTACCTTGCTTGACGACCATTCGAAACAAGAGTAGCCTCCCTTCTTTCAAAATGGTGGAAATTTACAGCACGGATTACTTCCCCTGATTTCAAAATGGTTGATATTCGGCAGCCATTTTGACATCAGGGGACATTAATCATGTCTAAAATTGCATCCATTTTGTAATAAAGGGACATTACTCTCATTCATTCTAGCGGCCATTTTAAGCAAGGGGCATAACTGTACCTTTTCGGCGACCATTCAAAACAAGAGTAGCCTCCCTTCTTTCAAAATGGCGGAAATTTACAGCATGGGTTACCTCCCCTGATTTCAAAATGGTTGATATTCCGCGAAAATGGCAGCCATTTTGACATCAGGGGACATAAATCGTCTAAAATTGCATCCATTTTGTAATAAAGGGACATTACTCTCATTCATAATAGCGGCCATTTTTAAGCCGGATGCATTACTCTCGACCATTTGAAACAAGAGTAGCCTCCCTTCTTTCATAATGGTGGAAATTTACAGCACGGATTACCTCCCCTGGTTTCAAAATGGTTGATATTCCGCGAAAATGGCAGCCATTTTGACATCAGGGGACATAAATCATGTCTAAAATTGCATCCATTTTGTAATAAAGGGACATTACTCTCATTCATAATAGCGGCCATTTTTAAGCCGGATGCATAACTCTACCTTGCTTGGCGACCATTCGAAACAAGAGTAGCCTCCCTTCTTTCATAATGGTGGAAATTTACAGCACGGATTACCTCCCCCGATTTCAAAATGGTTGATATTCCGCGAAAATGGCAGCCATTTTGACATCAGGGGACATAAATCATGTCTAAAATTCCATCCATTTTGTAATAAAGGGAGATTACTCTCATTTATAATAGCGGCCATTTTAAGCAGGGGGCATAACTGTACCTTTTAGGCGACCATTCGAAACAAGTGTAGCCTCCCTTCTACACTGCTTAAAATGTGGCAGAACTTCATAGGCGAGTTAGCCCCTTTGACGACTGGGGACATAAGTCTAGCCCTACTTGGCCACCAATACTTGACAATCCATGTATTATCCAATGGCTGCTTCATTTAATCAATGGCAGGCCTTGGTAGTATTTTGTAACTTGCAACTGAATATCATACTTTACTGCTGTCATCAACTGTGGGTCAATACTTTCAATCATAGAATAAGCCATGTGATCGGTAAAAACTCTTCATCTTATGATGAAGAAAACCAATTAATGGTTTGTATTTGATCTATCAAAAATGTGAACTAAAACCCAAAGATGGTGGAGCAGTTAAGAGAATAGATCAGTCATGGATGTCAGTGGGTGGTTATAGTAAGTAGATAGCAATAAGTAAGACCAACAAGATGCAACCAATTATATCTGGTCACTTCTACGGACCATGGTCCTTTATGGACAAAACAAACATAATATACAAGATTTCACAATGGAAAGTACATAAATTGTCTATTTTCTAACACAAAAGTCTTCTGGTCCATGTTGAAACATAACATTCATGTCTAATATGTCACTTTTTGTAATTTAATAACGTTCAAAAATAAACCATTCATTCTGGACAACCATTCATTCTGGACAACCATTCATTGACGGGACAAATGCACCAATTTGATGAAGTTGTTTGATGAGATTCATTCCATTCCTGAAATATAAAAAAATATGTTCTTAAAACTTTTTTATCAAAATTAGTCCACTTTCATGTCTCAATTTTGTCACAATTAACACAGCTATATCGAAAATATCCTCAAATAACAAAGTGGGTAGGGTTAGGACCTTGTTTATTTGACAATCTTCTGTCCAAATACTAGGTATAATCGGAAATAAATATCAGGTCCTAATGTATCTTCTTATGCACGTCAAATTGAAATGGGCTATTTGAAACCAAGTATTACTTAAAGTTTTGAACCCGATGAATTTGAATAAATGAGGTCCGACTGTAAATTACTATAGCTGTATTTAATTGCTAAGTGTATAAGTATCATGAGAAAAGCAAAATGAGCCAAGTCATTGTTGATGCTAAGGCATGATGGGAAAATATGTCTGCTTATTAAAATGCAAGAAACAATCTAGTACAATTATCATTCAAGACAAATTCCAACATTTTTCATCAAAACAACTATAGTTTGGTGATAATATTTAGCTACTTAAATTTCTAACTGACAGACTTGACTTTAATGAATATCTTTCAAATAAATTTTGGAAATTCATTAGTGAACTCAAAGGGGTTCAAACCTATGACCCCTATGACGTCAGCACCTAGCACTGAAGAAACTGCAACCATACCCACTTATGCCACCGAAGAAACCTCAAAAACGGTTATTCAAATGACGCTGATATGGTTGTCGTTAGTTCAGTACATGGTATATACGGTGTGTGTGACATCTTGAGATAATTTTCAGCTACTATTTTACTATAACTATTTTATAGAGAATACATTGTATGTTAATAATTTAAGTTATAAAAGTGATGGCAAATCATCAATACACATTGTACATTACCTCTGACCATGTCAATGGCATTAGTGTCTACATAGACTGAACTCAAAGGACATTTACAAAAGAACTCATCAAGAATGACTACATGATTACGCGAAATTGCAAATGTCAGTATATGTACCAACTGTGTGTTAATCTACTAGTGCAATAAATGTTTGTATTCTCGTTCGATAAACCGTTCGGAGGATTTTCCGGTTAACTGGTTTACAAAATAACTGATTATTCCCATCCCTAATTATTCTAATTCATGTATTTACTTTTTAAAGTAAGTCAGTCAATAATTTGGTTAATTAAGCCCCAGTTATTTTTTACTGTAATCTCAGTGGCAAAGAGTTTATCAAATTTTGTGTTAATTTTCTCTATTATTATTTTTCCCCATCATTTAATACAAGAAACAAATCTGATAATAAACTTATTTCTGTATTTTTAGCTTTTGCTTTAATTTTAGTGTGAATCTGCAATCCATCAATGCCCACGGCCAGAGATTATAAACTTGAGATCAGTTGCTGTACTCAAAGCTTCTTTAAGTCACAACTTATTTTGTCAAATACTGATAGATATTTTGTTAAATGTTTCAGTAACTTTTTAGGTTATGTTATATGGCAATTACTGCATGATCAATTATAAAACAACAGAATTAATCTAAGGAAACACACAAAACAAGATTTGAAATCAATCTCAAGAATTATAACCTCAGACAAAGGAGTTCATTTGAAATATTTCACTATTATTTGTCACAAATTTGATACTCCTGACCCTGATTTCTCGAGAATACTCAAATATACTAAAATACGAAGTTTAAAATATCAGGAAATTTAATAATTTACTAATAATTGTATTCATCAATATTTTTGTATGAACAATTAATTTTATCACAATGTCATGATATTATATTTTTGTTACAATGTGCATTTAATTTTATAAAATTATTCAATTGAAACTCTACTGGACATAAAGTGGTAAATGTATGTTGATATTATTTATTATTGTGAAATTATTAAAATGTGGAATCTGAATATATGTTTTTAAATATAAAATAAATTTATTCAACTTCAAAGTGTTTGTTCGCTTTGTGATATTATATTATTAAATATGTGCAATGTCTTAGTTTGGATTTTGGTTTTCAAGAACATGCATATTGAATGCCAAAGGTTTTGTAAAATAGTTTGATAGTCCAAAATATTTTAATGATGCTAAACTTAATTATGATTCATTCGGTAACTGATTAAAAAATCCAATTCATGAAGGGACATACATCTGCACAGAAATCCACATTTTGTTCTATAACATTTTCTACTATTTCTTTCCCCATTTTTTTTATTTTCACTGGCCTATATTCTTCAGATTAAGATGTGCTTAATTAGTGAGGTGTGATAGTTTTCACCTGAATGCATCAAATGAAAGAAAAATATGATATTTATTCTTTGATGGTATGTCTTCATTTGGCTACAAAAACCAAAACCAGTTATAATTCCACAATTTTGTGAAATACTGGCAGACTTAAATACCAACCCAAGTATTTCAAACTTTTGATGTTCAGAATACAATTCTTTCATTTATTAATTCACTTCACAATTATTCAATGTTCTGAAGTTTTATTGACCGACTGACCCACTGACTGACTATGGAAAGTATACCAGTAAGTATTAATGATTCAAAAGGAATAGTTTGCTCTACATTTCATAAGGCTTTTGCTTAGTATTTGGTATATTCTACTGCCCATGTTTTATTCTGACAACATCATGAAGTTAATTTAACATACTGTGATATTATTAAAGTGGCATTACAAATTGTATGTAAATTAATGTATTTAACATAACTTTTGTCAGGAATTTAGTATGGAATGATATTCTTGTCAATGAATATATTTTATATTTTGCTGAATTTGTCATAATTTGCAATAAACTACCCATTTAACTTCCAACTCGTAATAAAATATTCGTTTTTGGTAAAAAAAGTATAAGTATTTGACCTTAGAAAGCCTGTTTTCATTGAAGTGATGTCTAATGTTGGAAAATGTTCATGAATGATCTTGAACAGAATGCAAGTTGTCTCCCTTTAATCAATTATTTGACATTATGTTCAATATTTTATATTACCTTATTCAGTAAATCAACATGCAGCAACAACACAACCAAGTACACATACATGGCTTTGTGTAACACTACATGGATCATCATTGTCTTTTGATCCTGAAAAAGAAATCACAGATAAATAAGTTTGTGTCAACTAAAAAAACTTGAAATTTGAAACTTTACTGAACCACTTCATATAAAACTTGTTATAGGGGTGTCATGTTACGTCTATAGTGTACCATGATATATTGCAATACATTAGCAGTGCATTGCAATATGTACCATGATATATTGTTTCATTAACCTCATCTATGACTGTAGATTTTTTTCTTACTTTAACAATTTTATTCAACTTCAAGCTTGTCAAATGCATTAAATAAATTCAAAAATAAATATGCATAAACCAGAACAAAACAATTATAAATATCATTTAAATTTTTGATTAAATAGGAGTTTTTCATGATGACTAGAAACTTAACAGTAGTGTATCACTCTTATTTCAGGTTATTACTAATACAAACAATTTATTAGATTTTCAATACTTAAAAGTATTTAGCCAGTAGTATCTGACTGAAAGCAAAAAAGCAAATTTCATACGCCACTGGTACGTTTATTACATATCATGGTACAATTCAGTTTGGCTGCTTATTGCAATACAATGTATACAGATATAGCAGTATATCGTGACACCCCTATTACATCAAGTGGTGTCTTGACCTTGCAGTCACTGCAACCTACACTATGAGTGGTAGAAGAGGTCAACCAAATTTGAAAGTTTAACTGACATCGCTTATTGTTTTAATACTTTACATCATTAAGATTTAAATCAATAAATCAGCATATTGTTCATTTTATATCTGACAAATAACAATTGAGCGCCGCTGTACGATTTCCAACCTCTTCTTTAAGGGACGTCATTTCCAGATAACGTCACATGTGACAACACCATGTACTGACAGTAAGCAATATTTGCCCCATATTGAACTATAATGAAAACGAAGTGACCATATGGAGTCACATGTTGCGTTTTCTTGAAAAGACGTCACTTACGGAAGAGGTTGTAAATCCCACAGCAGCGCTCAATTGTTAATGCCAGTCATTGACTTTAATGGCGCGCCACCATAGGACGTCGCCTTGCGTCTTTTTTTATTGCTGTTTGATGATTAACAGACATTGATGTCACTTTATATATGAGCCCCCTATACGATTTCCAACCTCTTCTGTAAGTGACGTCACAAGTGATGTCACTATTTGTGAGCAGGAAACAATGTTTACTCCATATGGTCACTTCATTTTCATTATAGTTCCATATGGGGCAAATATTGCTTACTGTCAGTATAAGGTGATGTCACGTGACGTTTTCTGAAAATGACGTCACTTATAGAAGAGGTTTGAAATTGTACAGCGTTACTCATATGTTGTTGTTTAAATGCTGAGCTTGAATTTATTAAATTGCTTTAGTGATTTTGAATGATGCACCATAGTGGGTGCAACATTTTTAGTTACTGTTAACAGTGTTATTTATATCATATATTACATTAAAGTTTCATATAAGTCATCTTAATAATATACAATATAGTAACTACAAGAATGCGGTTTGTGTGTAAATCTAGATCCATCTATTATTAGTTACAATTTCATAGAATAACACTTAGCAAAAGTTATAAGTACTCCGATTTCATATTTAGGATATTGTAATTAAATATGAATATATCCAATACAGATTTCACACACAGAAAGACCAATATTATTATCTGTAATGTTTCTACTAATTATCAGCACAAAATACAGCCGATTGATTGAAATCAAGCCAATTACATAACACCGCACAGAAATAAAAAATCTCAGATTAATTGAATTGGTCATTTACGATTGTGACCGCCTTTTGCCTGGACATAATGAATTTACAAATAGATATTATTCTGGGAAATATTTTACACTTCTGACAATATCGCCTGGGGCCTGTTCTGCGGTGAGGTAACTCATCATGGACAAAAAAAATTAAGATTTTGACTGGCAAACATTACCCAGTCAAATGCTCACACAATAATGACCGATTGAGTTAATATGTGACTTTTCATTTCTGTGTGGTGGTAATAATTGGCTTGATTTCAATTAATTTGCTATATTTTGCGCTTAAAATTAGTAGGAACATTACAGACAGATTGAACTTTCTGTGTCTTATATTTCTATTTGATATATTCATATTTAATTGCAATATCCTAAACATGTTATCGGAGTACTTATAACTTTTGCTAATTGTTGATTTCAGAGAATCGCTTACTATTTAAGCTTAATGCTTAAAGAATAAACAAGATAAAGCGCATTATCGACTTTTTACCTGAAATCCCATACGACAATTATTGTTCAATAGACAAGTATATATGAATATCCATTTTGCATATTATATAATGTCTATATTTGACAATTGCTGGAGTATAGGACAATGATTTATAGAAAATGTATTATTAGTGCAGCTGGGATTGTAGTAAAGAAATGTTAAAGTACATGTGAAATTTCTAATGAACTTAAATAGCTTTCAATCCCTAAATGTTATCAACATCTGATCAGTTTATCTGTTTTTTTTATGGTGGCATATTTCTGCCACCAGTAAACTACTTAATCAACTAGATAATTATCTGGTTATCGCCTTGAAGTAACAATAGATAACTACTTAATTAACTAAATAATTATGTGGTTAACTAGATAAGTACTTAATTAACTAAATAATTATGTGGTTAACTAGATAAGTATCGTGATAAATTTTCATACCAGATAAATATCTTAACACGAAAAATTGTCTGATAGTGGTCACAACTGCCACCACTTACTCCGTTTAACCCAGTACAGGCAATATATTTTAGCAAAGTCTAGTTAATTAAGTTAGCTACATAATTTTTAAGTAACTTTTATGAAGTTAACGCAATAAGTATCTAGTTGACTACATAATTATCTAGTTAATTAAGTAGTTAACTGATGGCAGAAATATGCCACCATAGTTTTTCAATACAAAAATAATTTTACTCCAAAACTTGATCTGGTGTATTACATATTTCAAATGATAATGTATAAAGTATTAATTACATAGTGACTCTCATGCATCATCAAGTATTCATGTATTGATTAATTTCTTTCATTAATAATTATTTAATTATGGATGCCTTTCATTTATTTGTTGTTTTATTGCAGTTTTGACTTAAAGTCAGTAATCCATGATATTTCAATAGTTTATGATGCACTTCGAGATTTTTGAACATTATGCAATTTGCTTGTATATAACCTGTCTGTGTGCCATATAACCCTAGGTGTTCAAAGCCAAGGGTTATATGAATCACAGACAGGTTATATTCCCCCAAATACCCTGTCAACAACCTGTATAATGAATTTATAATACTGCAAATCCAAATTTTCAGTAGAAGTGTACAACGAGCAAGGTTTTAAGTTTTAGCTTTGAATTTCAAATCTGCATAGGTCTAGTCTAGATCTAATAATTACACATATTTATTATTTTGTATTATAAAATATTTAGTCTGATTTAGTCATGAATAGAAGATCAATAATTAAAATGTTTTCCTTTCCAAATATTACAGAAATACTTTCTTTAGATCAAATTTCTTTTATTTCACTCGCGCGTATATTGCCTGTATTATTTTCCCCATAATGTCCCTCAATATGTATTGTTATAAGTACTCGCTGGAGACAAAATTAATTTTCAAGCACCTAATCACATTGATGTTATCGAAATGAACTAAGCTCAAATTAAATTAGGATTTTAACCTTACATCTAGATTTTAAGTTAAGTTAGTATTTGGTTTTGCCAATAGCCAAGTGCCTTATTTATTCAGTTGGATTCATTACAATATTTTGAGGGGTGAAAGTAAAAAAGTCTGTCTGCTGCTACATCTATATGCAATATAGAATGTTATAGACTGAGTATTGCTTCCATCCCTCAATTTATCTATCAGCAGTCACCACAATAAACCCTGACTAACAGAGCTAACCTATCACATGTTTTGACATTATCTCCATGTTATTGTATCATATCATACTGAAACTTAAGCACATCTCTGAAGGACAGGCAGCAAATGAAAAAAAATGTTACCACAGACATTATTGGTCAATTCTGTTATGATTTCATAGAAAGTACTCTAAATATCATTTTAATCTTTACAAACTATATAAGACATCAGTATCAATGCTGGAGGGTTAGCTCTTTCATCAGTACTTGTTGTTTATAATTATGTAGAATTCTGTGACCGTTTTATTAACTCACCATGAAATGTAACCCAGGATCTCTGCACCTGACATGTTTCTCAACAATGACAAGCAGATACACCAACAATTAATGAATGCAGACCTGAAATTAAAGAATAAAATTGTTACACAATCTTCAGTAAATAATAAACTAAAAATATCCTTCTAGCTCAATTTTGGCATGCAGACCTCTCCAACAGAATTTGTTCAATTACAGTAGACATCAGTGATTGAAAACTCATAATCGATAATCGAATTAGAAATAATCGATCCATATTTAGTTTTTTAGTGTAAGTATTAAGTGCTGACAGTTAATTCCATTTGTACAACTTTATTTATCTCTTTTTACCATATTTAACATCATGGGGCTTGACATTACTCTTATATTATTATTTTTGTATGTTTACTTTGTATATATTTGTATTTGACTGAATACATTGGAAATCTTTCTATATAAATGAATGTAAAATTTGAATGTCTTATTAAAATAACACTTCAGTTAAAATGTCGATTATCATAAATTTTTATAGTTCATAAACGATTGTCGCCGACATCTGATGTCCAGGGACTACTTTTCAATTATTTTCGATAATCGCGCCATCACTAGTTGACATAATACAGACTGGACACAAAGTTAATTAATTTGCAATTAACTAAAGATGTATCATTCTAAACTATTATATCATCACTGGATATTTTCGGCACTGTCCATTTTACAACTTGCAGATTTTGAACATATCTGTGTCCAGTTAAATAAAAAAGATCGGCTTTCCAAAATATGCATCAACATTTATAATTTTAGATTTGATTGACTTATGCATCACTGAATGAATTTTTCTGCTCAAGAAATAAATTATGGTTTGGATGCTGACTTATACATCTATGATTGCGCTACACATCCATATGGACAGTATCTAGGCTTTCATTTATTTTATAGATGAATTTATTGCAGTTTATGTACTTTATACATCAAAATAAAAACAATACTACAATAATCAAAACAAGAGACCCGCGATGGCCTGACACTCTACTGGCTACATTGTGCACATGGACTTTTGATAAGCATTTTTTGAAGTTGTTCCTAAATAACTCTATAGAAAACATGCCTGCCCCCTGGGGGGTTTTGAACACCAGAGGCATAACTTGAACAATCTTGGTTAATAGAGACCACTAAACAAAGCTACATACCAATCATTAAAACCCTGGGCTGTGCGGTTTTGGAGAAGAACATTTTTAAAAATAGCCCTATATAAGTCTGTAGAAAACATGTGACCCCCAGGGCAGGACCAATTTGACCCCAGGGGCATGATTGGAATAATCATGGTAGGGGACAACAAGATAATGCTACATACCAAATATCAAAACTCTGGGTCTTCTGGTTCTGGACAAGAAGACTTTCAAAGATATTCCCTATCTAAGTCTATGTAAAATGTGTGACCCCTGGGGTGGGCCAATATTGCTCCAAGGGACATAACTTGAACAATCTTGGTAGGGGACCATTAGACAATGCTACATATCAAATCCCTGGGTCTTCTGGTTCTGGACAAAAGGATTTTCAAAGACATTTCCTATCTAACTCTAAGTCTATGTAAAACACAGCTGCGACTCCTGAGGCGGGGCCAATATTGACCCAAGGGAATTGATTTGAACGATCTTGGTAGAGTACAAAACAACATTAGGGACTGAGAAGGTGCAAGGGCAAACATGAAGGGGAGCAAAGAATTGTGAGGTCTTAGGTAACTTATCTTTAATTTAGACTTGAGATAAAACGCGTAAGTATATCAATGAATATTTTATTTTAATAATTACATAAGTAGTGCTTTTATGGAAATCTCTGAAATGTCATTGGACAAAGGCACAATAGTCCTGTGTTTTGTGTACATTATGCGCATTATTAAATTTTATTGAGCATGAAACAAACTATTTCTACCACGCATATTATTATTAGTGAAAATATTTATGTAAGTTAATAAACCAATGAACGAAAGCAAAATTTTAATATTTCGTTGTCTTTATTTATTGATTCTATGAACAAGTGTTTGTGCAATAACTCCAAACATTAACCTATAAAACTACAACATCTCTGTTTATTTCAATTTGCCCCGTTCATCTTTTAAAGATATTTCTTGTTTTCATAGTTTCATTTTTTTTCAAATTTTGATTGACATCTTGAAAAGAAGTCTATAAAAACTATTGCAAAACCTTATTCTGACCTGAATGCCAATTTTGTCTTACATCATTAGTTTTTGGAGAAATGTATTTGTAATTTTTTTGGAATACTTATATATATTTCATATCATTAAAGTATGATTTCTTAAATCATATACAGTAAAACCTCACTTAAATTAAACCGCCTCAAAATTAAGAACACATTTTTCAAGTCCATTTTCACGGTTTTGCTCTTTATTCAACCTCCATATGAAGTCCACCTCAATAAGAAGACCAGTTTTCAAGGGTCCCTATTTGGAGAATGAAAGTTGTTTCTTCTTTCAATTAAAATCTTGTATCCAATATGTAAGAAAGTCCAAATATTGCAAGCATTTATTTACCAGGATAGAAAATATAATGTAAAACTTTAGGATGAAAATTATAATGAAAATATTGAAAATAATGATAATTGTATCATAGCTTTGTAAGTTTTCTGCTAACATTTCTGCTTAGAACTCTTTCAGATTTAAGCCATGAATTGTCATTCGTTTGTTAAAGTTTTTTACTATAGGCATGAATAAGTGCATAATCAGAAGAACTACGTATAGATATAATGCATATTTGGGATAATAGACCCTATTTTAACCCCTTTTATTGATCAGAAACGTATCTGTCTATCACAGAACGCTATTATCCTTTAGCGCAATACTGATCTAACTGGAGTTGGACTTATATTGCGCTAAAATTAGTAATTTTTGCAACATGTATCATTATTTAATGCAACATTTACATGTAAAATTATTAATTAAAACTTTATAATTATAATCGACTGCTCATGAGAATAAAATAAGAAAATGACACTGTCGTGACTCAGTGTTTTAATTTAATTCACTCAACCTGGGGCATTATTCACAAACAAGTGAAGACTGAAACTTAAATTAACCAGGCTTTCCTTTTCAATAAATCTAAACAATTTGAATTTTGTTGGAATAATTGTTGTTATCAACTCTACACTTTTGCCAAGTTTTATAAAAAGTTACAATGCTATATCAACATAGGAGCAAAAAGAACATTTAAGATTTTAAAGACTAAGTCTGAAGTTCAGTCTTAAATTGTTTGTGAAAAAAGGTCCCTGGTCTGAGAGTTAAAGACATGTTACACTATGCTTAGCCTCCATCGGCTTTATACCATAACAAGCCGTTTTGTATGAATTTGGTGTTATTATTAGGGTTTTAAGTTGCAAGGACACAGGTATGTTCATATGGCGACTTCCCAGCTTAAGTTTACTTTAAACTTACTTATTTTACATTAGTAGTGAAACAAGTTCTAACAACTATCAAACTATTCACTCTTGATGACCGTTTCCTGGGTAACAAACCAGTACTCATATCAAATACAGGGATTGTGAAGGTTGTGATCAAACCCTGCACTGACATAGTGGTGATATTTAGCCCAGTTAAAACATATAGCAGCTTTTACGATGTTTAGTTGCATTTATAGACCTATAACAGAGTTTATGATGTTCAAGATGGTTAGACCTATAGCAGAGTTTATTATGTTAATCAGTGTTAAAACCTATAGCAGAGTTTATGATGTTTAGCATTGTTAAGACCTATAGCAGAGTTTATTATGTTTAGCACAGTTCAGACCCATAGCAGAGTTTATGATGTTAAGCACAGTTAAGACCTATAGCAGAATTTATGATGTTTAGCACAGTTAAGAACTATATCAGAGTTTATGATGTTTAGCACAGTTAAGACCCATAGCAGAGTTTATGATGTTTAGCACAGTTAAGACCCATATCAGAGTTTATGATGTTTAGCACAGTTAAGACCCATTGCAGAGTTTATGATGTTTAGCACAGTTAAGACCCATATCAGAGTTTAAGATGATTAGCACAGTTAAGACCTATATCAGAGTTTAAGATTTTTAGAATGGTTAAGACCTATAGCAAAGTTTATGATGTTTAGCACAATTAAATTAAGTAAGGAGTTCACGTTTTTATGGAAAAAGAACTAGCTACTTGATTGCCAAAGTGCGTGAAATGGCAAATAAAGTCAAATCAAATATTGAGGTATGGCATAATTAAATTCCACAAGATTCCAAAATGAAGCATGAATTAAATAGAATTAATGTATGTTTCGGTGCAAGATGGAAAATATTTCACCTACTCCACTCCTGAAAATATTGCATCGGCTGCTTACTTGGTGCAATAACTTTCGATCTTACTCCCAAACATACAAATATCCTCTATTTATTAAGGTGAAATGGTATCCATATGCTTAAAGGTATGTGCCCAACATCAATACAGCTTTGTTACAGATTTACAACTACAATGTACATGTATAATCTGTTTTATATCTGAATGTTAATATACATTGTATTATGTCTCCAAATATTTCTATTTTAATAATTAACAAATATATCAATTATCATTAGCCATTGGCGAATTATTGGTTAACATTCAAATAGAATGTTTTGAAACATATTTTTGTTCAGTATTATTATGCTTTACCAAATATTTATTGAATATGTTCTATGCTGTATTTAGTTTTCTTTGAAGAATGCTTTATCGATTATCAGTATATTCGGTTGAAAAGGCTTTGAACTACATAATGTTAATCTAGTATCAAGCGATATGTTATTTTAACCTATTATTGCAATTTTTATAATAAATTTAATGCCAAGATATCCAGGAATTTAGGTATTATCATTTAAAATAAACAGACCTTAGGTTTAATTAACGCTTGGTGTTGCCCACTACCAAGCGCCTTTGTACGGCAAAGAGTTATTTCTACAAGCCATAATCAAAATTTTAAAGATCAATAGAATTCTTGACACAATTTTGAGGGATGAAGTGAAAAGTCTATACGAGCGCTGCTATTGGATTAACAACCTCTTCTGTAAGTGACGTCAATTCAAGAAAACGCAATACGTGATGTCACTATTTGAAAACAGGGAACAATGTTTACTCTCTAGGGTCACTTCATTTTCATTGCCATATGGCGCAAATATTGCATACCGTCAGTACATGGCGACGTCACTTAAAGAGGTTGGAAATCATACAGCGATGCTCATGTGCTGCTCTATCTACAGTAAATCCTCAAAAGTAAGACCACCACAAAAGTAAGACCGCCTCATTAATGCTACCATATTTTCAGGGACCAATTTTATATTTTTCATCCACATTTTAACTCAAAAATCAGACCACCTCATTGATAAAATTTCTTAAGAACCAATGGTAGTCTTATTGAGGTTTCCCAGTATATGCATATAGAGTCTTATAGACTAGCTTTACTTTCACCACTCAATTTGAATATCAGCAGGATTTCTACAACTAATATTAACTAACAGAGCTAACCCACCATTTTGTATTTACATTATATATATCATACCATTCTGAAGGTAACCTTATTACTAACACACAGGGACTGGTAGCAAATTGTATAGTGATTGTTACCTCCCTTGTCATTTCTTACTTCTGTCATAATTTATAATAAATACTCAGAATATCATTTTAATCTTTACAAACCATGTAAGATAATAGCATCAATTCTGGTGGGTTAGCTCTTTTGATTAATATTTGCTGTTTATATGATGGATACTTTGACAGTCTAACTTACCATGTGATGTGTGTCAGTATCTCAGCACCATAAAAACCTTTCTCAACAATGACTAGCAGATACACCAACATATCATTGAATGGAGTCCTGAAAGTAAAGGAGGATCTTTGTTACATATCTGCAGTCATCAGTTTCATTAAAATCCTCACAGCTCAATGTTGCAGGGCAGACCCTTGCTTATTTTAATTATGCATCATTTTACACCAAATGTGTAAAGCGTTTTTACTGTAATGTTTACAATACTTTAGTGAGCAGTGAAATTATCAAAGTGATAATGACATCATATAAATGGCGTCATGTAAAATACTGAGGTATTAAACAGGTAAATTTGAAGTCATTAACAAGTAAAAAATAAAAAAGACCAAAATGACACATGAAATAAATAGAACATTTGTTTGTTTCAGTGTAAGATTGAGTGATTTCACCTCGAGAACGTCTGACTGAAATTTTTATTGTGACTATGTCACAGGTGAAAATATTCTGTCTGCTACTCACTCTGTGAAATAACTTTCGATCTTACAAGGAAACACACAAATCTTCACTATATAATCAAGTTTTTCATGATTCCTGTAAAATTGTGAAAGATTTTCAGTCAAAAAAATGTGTATCAATGAAAGAAACCCAGAAATATTGTTGCAAAATTATGCATTATAAATAAAAGCTGAAACCAAGATTGTTCACGTATAAAGGCCTCTAAATTAGTTTATACCCATCAATGAAAGGTTCAGTTGTAGTACCACAGTCATAATGTTTATGCAGCTGACTGGCCATTTTTCACTATGAATATTATTCAATCAGTATTCAATCAGTATTCATCTAGAGCAAATTAAATGATCCGACTTTGGACAACTTCGTCTGTATATGGTTGACAGTAATGCATTTATAGTGTGGACAAGGGGGGAAATAATTTAGTCATTTACATGTAAGGGGTATAGCCAGTTGTCTTTTTATTCAATCCCATTTCTACAACTAATATAAGGAAGTTCAACATTAATAACAAGAGGGCCATGATGACCTGTATCGCTCACCTGAGACCATGCCCTCTGGCAGTCATGGTCTTTAACAAATAACACGAACTGCAGGAATTCAGAAGAATGTCACCCAAGGATTTCATAGAGACATTTTTATCAAATTTCTTGAAAACCAGGTTGCAAATGTGACCTATGTTTTACTATGATTTGATATGTTGACCTAGTTTTTCACCCAATGTGACCCAGTTTCGAACAGGACCTAGATGTTACAGAAACATACATTTTGCCCAAGTTTCATAAAATTGAAACAATGTGGTCTCTAGAGAATAAACAAGACTAAAAGTGCAAACATAATGAAACATATCAATCTATTTTGATAACTCTCTAGACCTGCAAGTCCAATGTGGTTCAAATCAAACCCATAGATCTTACAGGTATGCACATTCTGTTTAAATATGATTAGGACTTGTGGAGAAATGAAAGAGCTAGAGTGTAGACATGGTAGTATAATTATGGCATTTTTGTAATATAAGGGCCATATATTGATTTGATCCTTAATTGAAACTGGCCAAGAACTGATGCCCATATATACATTGTATCCATGTTTGATTAGGATTGCTCAAGGAATGTGGATGCTTAGTGTAAATAATCAAATAGCAGATGACAGATGGACTGACAGCCAAAAATCCAAATAGCTAACCATTGAGCACTTTGAAAACTGCAATTTGCTCAAGGTTCTGATTTTTTTTCTGGCCAACTTCAAGTATTATTGTACAACAGTAAAAGTAAGTGTAGAAAATATGATAAAAAATAATTTACCTGCTATCTTAGGTCTCTGATTCACAACTAAACAATTTGTGCATCATTCCACATTGTTGATATTCAGGTGGTTGCAGTACATGGACAAAATAAACCAAAACATGTTTTAAGCAATACATATAAACCAAGAGACTGTGTGAGTGACTGCTTCATTCCGTAATCTAAATAAGGAATAACATTAATAAAAATAATATATAGGTGTAATATTTATGATATTCTTATCTAAATGATTAATATATTACTTATATACATTTTTTTTTATATCTACACTACTGATAACTTAACATATCGATATCTACACTACAAGCTTCACAACCAAACCCAAAACACTGACAGCCACATGGAACCATCTTGGTAAGAGAACTTACAGACAAAGCATTTTCAGAAGGGATGTATTGGTCATTGTCCAAAGATATATGGAGTGGACCATTGGGTTACAACCATGTAACATTATCACAGGAGGAAACTGAATCAGCATAAACAAGTGAATCATGTGCACAAGTTGAATAGACAACACATCAAAAAAGAAAGATGTTCATACAGCAAGGATATGTGAGATCTGTATTTTATATACAAAAACACAATGGAGAAGGGATAAAGGGAGAGCACACTGGAAGGGATTACGGGACAGAAGATGTGTCAATAAACAAAAAAAATGTTGTTCACAAATAACACAGAGGCCAACAGAAAAACCTCCTGTCAAGAAAGATACACACATACAGGGAAGGGGATATGTATTGACCTTTGTTTAAATGTATAAGTAATGGGAAATGGGATTACCACCATACCAAAGATAATCAGTAAATTTGTAATCTGATCATTCATCAGAATAATACAAGTATGTTCATGATATCAATTAACAGCAAAAATGCAATATTAATACAAACTCCTAAATGAGGCTAGAGGACTTACGACTCCTCTGCCTAACCTTGTATACTGGAAATGACCATATGACCCTTAATCACAACCTTAAAGTAAACCTAAATCCCTAAAACATTAAGACCCTGAACCTTGAATAATTTAAGAAAAGTAAATGAAAAGTTGAAGAGTCGTTGATTGTTGATTCATAATCTGAGGTTAAAATCAAAGTGTAAAATTAGAATTGTCTAACTGCCTATTTATAAACAAGCAGATAGAACAGTTTCGCTTCCACCCCTCAATTTTCCTAAGGGAAACAGAGTTTGTATTGAACATGACCTTATTTAAATTGAATAGTTGAAAGGATAAATTATGGCCGTTATGAGCTTCAGACCATAACTGCTCCTTTATGCAAGAATAAGATATATGCAGATGAAGTATTTGGAATAATTTTAGTTCTGAAAAGTTCCTTAACCTAAACCTTTATATGAAATTTTAGTATTAAATAGTTTCAAACGTATCCACTAAACCTACCATGCACTTAAATTGAAATTTTGATGCATAATAGCTTCCACATGTTTCCTTAAATGAACCCTAATATGCAATTTTGAGTAAAATTAGGTTCCGAAAAGTACCCTAAACCTATCTTAACCCTTATAACTGACATTTTTAATACAACAATAAGTTAATGAAATAGTTATAATATTTGAAATCCTAAGTGAGGTTATTTGCTGCTTGAAATTTTGAAGCATTAAGTGCAGAATTCCAAAAGGTCCTTAAACCTCATTACCATGTTCAATATGTCTTCATTTAACCAACTTAGAATGAAATTTGGAATAGGGTCTGGCCGAAACGTTGCCATATGATGCAAATCCAGAATACCCTTGAATGACAACTAAACAAAACAATTACACAAGAGAAATAATTACCTAACTCAAAGTTTTGTATCTTAACCTACTTTATGGTAAATTCAAAAATTCTGAGATAAATTGAACGAAAAAATGTTTAAATAAATTGATTAAACAGTAAAGAGGAAACTGAAACCATGAACATACTTTCTACATATCTGCCAAATTTACATAACAAGTTTGGTTTCTGATAAATTAGCTTTTGACTGTGCATAACATTTACCCATTTTTCAATCATTTTGCACAATTTGCAAAAATACTAGAATGGTGTTCCTGTATCAAATTATTGTAAATCATGTATATCAAAGGGGGCAATAAATAAGAAAAGTCTAGATATTGAGAGTTCATCCTATTTAAGACTCTCTCTTTATATGTATGCTGAGATAGACTTTGAGACAGATCTCTGAATTAATCTTGTCAAAGAACAAGAACTGAGCATACACTAATGATCAAAGATCAATGTTAAATGTAGCTAAGAAAGGGGACAATGACCAACACAAACCAATACATTGACCATAGGTTACAAGCTGACAGAAAATTCAGTTGAAAAGCATTCAGAATCATTAAAATGGAAACATTAAGTATGTACAAAGAAATCAAAACTATACCACAGAACTAAACCATAAACCAATCAACAGTTCTTAAAACAATACAATAGTACACAATCCTAACACTACAGTTATCTACAGATATATACTAACTCTAAATGTTGAGGGGTGAAAGCGAAACCAGTCTTTCTGTATTGTAAGATACAAGATTGATTTCGCTTTCATCCACTCACATTATTGCTCAGGAGGCAGGGGGCGCAACTCCCTTCAGATTCTTCTCAGTGTATTTTAGAAAGCATATATACTATAATATTATAAAATATCATTGTGTCAAAATTGAAGAACTGCCTTAACCTTGCATATTTGTTATACCAGGTAAAATAAACTAACAGTTTCAATTGTAGTACTATTCATGGTAACTGTAATATTTTATTTTTCAATTACATTTTTATATCATTATTTCTAAATAAAATGTAATGATTACAAACTAAAAAGGACAGTTTTTTTGTCAATCGAGAAGTTGTCCTAAAAATTACATTTTTTTTGTCAATCGAGAAGTTGTCCTTAAAAGGACAGTTTTTGTCCTGAGAATGACAGTTTTGTGAGAGAGGTGTAAATTTATTTTACACAAAGGCCAAAATTTGAAAGTCCCCAGTCAAGAACAAGACGCTGCCTATTCGAATAGAAAGAACAAATACTATAAAGGACTCACCTATCCAAACAGAGAAATTAGGTTTGAATAGATGTTCAGCCACATTACAGCATTGCCTCACATCCTGACAGGCAGCTCAAAATAAATTGATCACATTGTCAATGTACATTGTGTATTCAATCTGATTTCAGCTCCCATTTAATAAACAACAGTCTAAGTAAACACCATTTGGACAGTTTTTTTGTCAATCGAGAAGTTGTCCTGAGAAGGACAGTTTTGTGACATTCTATAGAGAGGTGTAAATTTATTTTACACAAAGGCCAAAATTTGAAAGTCCCCAGTCAAGAACAAGACGCTGCCTATTCGAATAGAAAGAACAAATACTATAAAGGACTCACCTATCAAAACAGAGAAATTAGGTTTGAATAGATGTTCAGCCACATTACAGCATTGCCTCACATCCTGACAGGCAGCTTAAAATAAATTGATCTCATTGTCAATGTACATTGTGTATTCAATCTGATTTCAGCTCCCATTTAATAAACAACAGTCTAAGTAAACACCATTTGGACAGTTTTTTTGTCAATCGAGAAGTTGTCCTTAAAGGACAGTTTTTGTCCTGAGAAGGACAGTTTTGTGACATTCTATAGGTGTAAATTTATTTTACACAAAGGCCAAAATTTGAAAGTCCCCAGTCAAGAACAAGACGCTGCCTATTCGAATAGAAAGAACAAATACTATAAAGGACTCACCTATCCAAACAGAGAAATTAGGTTTGAATAGATGTTCAGCCACATTACAGCATTGCCTCACATCCTGACAGGCAGCTCAAAATAAATTGATCTCATTGTCAATGTACATTGTGTATTCAATCTGATTTCAGCTCCCATTTAATAAACAACAGTCTAAGTAAACACCATTTGGACAGTTTCTTGTCAATCGAGAAGTTGTCCTAAAAGGACAGTTTTTTTGTCAATCGAGAAGTTTTTGTCCTGAGAAGGACAGTTTTGTGACATTCTAAAGAGAGGTGTAAATTTATTTTACACAAAGGCCAAAATTTGAAAGTCCCCAGTCAAGAACGAGACGCTGCCTATTCGAATAGAAAGAACAAATACTATAAAGGACTCACCTATCCAAACAGAGAAATTAGGTTTGAATAGATGTTCAGCCACATTACAGAATTGCCTCACATCCTGACAGGCAGCTCAAAATAAATTGATCTCATTGTCAATGTACATTGTGTATTCAATCTGATTTCAGCTCCCATTTAATAAACAACAGTCTAAGTAAACACCATTTGGACAGTTTTTTGTCAATCGAGAAGTTGTCCTAAAAGGACAGTTTTTTTGTCAATCGAGAAGTTTTTGTCCTGAGAAGGACAGTTTTGTGACATTCTAAAGAGAGGTGTAAATTTATTTTACACAAAGGCCAAAATTTGAAAGTCCCCAGTCAAGAACAAGACGCTGCCTATTCGAATAGAAAGAACAAATACTATAAAGGACTCACCTATCCAAACAGAGAAATTAGGTATGAATAGATGTTCAGCCACATTACAGCATTGCCTCACATCCTGACAGGCAGCTCAAAATAAATTGATCTCATTGTCAATGTACATTGTGTATTCAATCTGATTTCAGCTCCTATTTAATAAACAACAGTCTAAGTAAACACCATTTGGACAGTTTTTTTGTCAATCGAGAAGTCGTCCTAAAAAGGACAGTTTTTTTGTCAATCGAGAAGTTGTCCTAAAAAGGACAGTTTTTTTGTCAATTGAGAGGTTGTCCTAAAAAGGACAGTTTTTGTCCTGAGAAGGACAGTTTTGTGACATTCTATAGAGAGGTGTAAATTTATTTTACACAAAGGCCAAAATTTAAAAGTCCCCAGTCAAGAACAAGACGCTGCCTAGTCGAATAGAAAGAACATATACTAAGAATACAAAGAAATCAAAACTATACCACAGAACTAAATCATAAACCAATCAACAGTTCTTAAAACTCAATACAATAGTACACAATCCTAACACTACAGTTATCTACAGATATATACTAACTCTAAATGTTGAGGGTTGAAAGCGAAACCAGTCTTTCTGTATTGTAAGATACAAGATTGATTTCGCTTTCACCCCCTCACAATATTGCTCAGGAGGCAGGGGGCGCAACTCCCTTCAGATTCTTCACAGTGTATTTTAGAAAGCATACTTTAATATCGTAAAATATCATTGTGTCAAAATTGAAGAACTGCCTTAACCTTGCATATTTGTTATACCAGGTAAAATAAACTAACAGTTTCAATTGTAGTACTATTCATGGTAACTGTAATATTTTATTTTTCAATTGCATTTTTATATCATTATTTCTAAATAAAATGTAATGACTTCAAACTCACAAGTTCCAGGAAAATAACATTCCGGCAGCCAGTTCATTCTGATTGGATGATAACCATTGAACATCAAAACTTCTCATCCACACAAAACCTGAAAATATATACACACCAAATTCTAAATAATTCCACCAAAAGAAGTAACAATGCAAGGAAGACTGGTTGCATTTAGGTAAGAACATGTAACAGTATTCAATAATACAGCAGTCAGTTGACCATGCAAGTTCTGGGTTGCCTACCAGTACTAACCACTGTTGTTCTTCTGCAAGGAACCACTAACTTCCCAGCATGTATTAGAGGTATAGTATTAATGACCTCAAGCAATAGGACCAAAATACTAAATCAAATGAGAACGGACAATGACATGAAGTATTAGTAATACTCGGTTGAACCCATTCTAGAGGGAGGAGAGCTGTCTTCATCACTCTGAAAATATAAACAGTGTAATTTTAAGGTACATAAACAAATAATAAATGATAGAGAGGTAAAAGAACTAACAAACATAAAAAGTTGAATGATGATGAAGAAATGAACATGGATGAAATGATTGGTAAATGTGGTTATAAGAGATTTATGCTGATGGCAACATGATAAATGGTCAGGGAAGGAGGATGCAATAATGTGTTGTTACTTTAACAGATTCCTGTTTTCAAAGGACAAACTGACATAGAAATCAATGTGACCTACAGAATAGCAATAATTCCTAACAGTAATTCATTTATGCTGATGTGCATACCACTAGCAGATCCAGGGGGGACATCCGACATCCCCCTAAAATTCCCCAACCTTACAAATAACTATGAGTATAAATACGAAAATATACAGAGATCTTTAAATAAGCGATTTTCAAATAAGCAATTTTGATTTATTGAAGCATATATATTCTTCAATGATGATGTTTATAAACAAAGAATAAAACAGTCATTGTCGTTTATAAGGCTTGAACAAAACCAAAATTGACCAAAAATTTACTCTCCCCAAATCCGAATCCCAGAGCTGCCCGTGCATACACTCTGGACATGGAAGTACAAATATTGTTAGCTGATTGATATTGACACAGGGGTCATAGTTCTAGATCAATACTAACTTACAGAATTCATTTTAGGTGAAAATGGAAAATATACCCTTATCCTGAGACTTGAATGCTTAGTCCTGTGCTCTACTAACTTACCCTACCAAACAGGAATATAATGATTATAATGTATAATTTTTCATCATTATACCATTGCATATAAATGCATGTTATGCAAAATTAATAGGGTTGTTCATTTTTAAACTAGTTATGACCAATGTTAGAACCTGCTGTTTTATGTTCTTAATGTCATCTGACAGTACCAATCAATAATTGCTGTGCATACTGTATGGACAAGGTCCCATTGTTGCAGTTAAAGCATTAAATGTGACATTTAAGTTGTGATAACCACTAAGCATGTTTCTGGACTCAAACATTTGACCTCATAAATGAATGCCAAGTACAAGATACTACACAACAGTATATTTTAACCACTCAAACAGTTACTCAAGATATTGCTATGAATAACGAATAGAGAAATTTCAGTAAATGAGATTACTCAAGTATGACATCCATAACACTTGCACTGATATGTTGCATGCACATCAAATCTTCACTTATATTCTGTTCCCATTATGTAATATTAAAGGCACAAATGAATTACCATATACCTTTTACTGGAACGTTTTACCTAAAATTAAGACAAATGATTAAATTGCCATAATGTACTTAAGGGCTTATCAAAACCAATACTTAGCCATTGCCATTGATACAATGTCCATATTTGTATGACCCAGAAAACATAATACTTGGTCAAGTATGTTGTATGCCCGATATCAACTTTTAATTTTAATATTCCTATAGAAATAAATACGATTCTGAAAAACCAAACTGTTAACACAATACACATTTTGACAGTGAAGGAAAAAAGCTTTCACCACATAATTCTTTAGTGCTCTATATGATAGCACTAACCAGAACCCTCTATTCTCCATTATTGGAGCCAAATATCAGCCCCTGATTCCCCCACCAAAATAGTATATTTTCCCAATTCAAATTTAATTTTTCCCTCTGAGCCAAAGCAATACTTGCAAAGAACTTTCCGAATTCAAATTTATTTTTTCCCTCTGAGCCAAAGCAATACTTGCAAAGAACTTTCCCAATTCAAATTAAATTTTTCCCTCTGAGCCAAAGCAATACTTGCAAAGAACTTTCCCAATTCAAATTTAATTTTTCCCTCTGAGCCAAAGCAATACTTACAAAGAACTATTTTATCTACAAAAATACAATGTTCTAAAAATCAGACATAATATCTGATACATTTTTGTGTTTTGTTTATCAATGCGCCCAACTGTATGAGGATTATTGTATGTCTAAACCAATTTGACCATGACCATGCTAACAATATTATATACACTACGTCCATGTCAATTTCTGTCATGTTATACTCAAGAATTTGGCCTTGTTGTATGCACAATATCAATTATTATCTTACTGTACCAATTTAAAAAGTAGGATATTTTATCCATTCTATCACACAATATTTACATGACCATTCTAAGGAATAGAGCAATTTTCAAAATTTCATCTTCATATGAAGATGAGTTTACACAGCCTGGTATGCTGTATGTGCAATATCAAATATAGAAACTCCATTTCCTCCATACAAGTTGTAAGACCTATTCCATCAACCAACATGACTGACATTATACACTGATGGGTTTCATTAAGTTTGACTCACTTTGGGTTTTCTCTAAAGCAGTGAACATTAGGAAGGAATAGTTCATGGATATTCAATTTGTGATTATACAAGACAGACTGGAAAGAATGCACTGTGTTTGAACTTTCAAGTTTTGTTTTGTGAATTAATGTTACATTCTTTGTACTTCTCTTTCTCCAATTGTAATGTTATTACAAGTTGTGACAGTGACATCAGTTTGATAATATGAGGTCAATCTGTTGTAAGAACAAGAGTGCCCAACTGTCACAAAATACGCCCGTCATAAGTCAGAGCTCAGAGTTAAAACAAGACGAATTTTAGGAAATTTCTAAAATCACAGGGTGGTAACTCCTGGGTGACATGAGCGATATGACTGGTTATCGAACTTGGCCGAGATATTATGCCCACAAACATTTTCACCTAGTAAGGTGAAGATCAGATGAAAACTGTTTGACTTAGAGAGCGGACAAGGCTAATTTGGCCAATTTTGGATAATTCAAGGGCCATAATTTCGAAGTACCTTGGACGGCGTGGCTGGTTATCGAACTTGGCCGAGATATTATGCCCACAAACATTTTCACAAAGTTTGGTAAAGATCGGATGAAAACTGTTTGACTTAGAGAGCGAGCAGTCAAGGCTAATTTTGCCAATTTTGGATCATTCAAGGGCCATAATTCAGAAGTGCCTAGGGCAATGTGGCTGGTTATCGAACTTGGTCGAGATATTATGCCCACAAACATTTTCACTAAGTTAGGTGAAGATCGGATGAAAACTCTTTGACTTAGAGAGCGGACAAGGCTAATTTGGCCAATTTTGGATAATTCAAGGGCCATTATTTCGAAGTACCTTGGGCGGTGTGGCTGGTTATCGAACATGGCCAAGATATTATGTCCACAAACATTTTCACAAAGTTAGGTGAAGATCGGATGAAAACTCTTTGACTTAGAGAGCGGTCAAGACTAATTTTGCCAATTTTGGATAATTCAAGGGCCATAGTTCAGAAGTGCCTGGGGCAATGTGGCTGGTTATCGAACTTGGCCGAGATATTATGCACATAAACATTTTCACTAAGTTAGGTGAAGATCGGATGAAAACTCTTTGACTTCGAGAGCGGTCAAGGCTAATTTTGCCAATTTTGGATCATTCAAGGGCCATAATTCAAAAGTGCCTGGGGCAATGTGGCTGGTTATCGAACTTGGCCGAGATATTATGCCCAAACATTTTTCACCAAGTTAGGTGAAGATCGGATGAAAACTCTTTGACTTAGAGAGCGGACACAGCTAATTTGGCCAATTTTGGATAATTCAAGGGCCATAATTTCGAAGTACCTTGGGCGGTGTGGCTGGTTATCGAACATGGCCGAGATATTATGTCCACAAACATTTTCACAAAGTTTGGTAAAGATCGGATGAAAACTCTGTGACTTAGAGAGCGGACACGGTTAATTTGATGAATTTTGGATAATTCAAGGGCCATAATTCAGAAGTGCCTGAGGGATGTGGCTGGTTATCAAACTTGGCCGAGATATTATGCCCACAAACATTTTCACAAAGTTTGGTAAAGATCGGATGAAAACTCTTTGACTTAGAGAGCGGAAACCATGTGGACGCCGCCAACATGTCAGTTAAATGTAAAGTTATAAAAAGCAAACCATATCTAAGATTGAAATTGTTCAAGCAATAGTTTCCCACCCCCTAACCATACATACCCATGTAAGTCATAATTATCCTGTTTCTATTAAACACAACATATTTCAAACATACATGTAATCTGATGAGTAATCAATTTTCACAAATAAAGCTATGTTTTTAAAACATGTAAACCCCAGTCTTGCACTGATAGAGCAAAGAAACACTGTTCATTATGTAATCATAAAGCTTTTGTGTTATATGGATTTACCAGCAAAGAGCTTTAACAACTCTTCCAGGTACATTGAGTATGTACCCATTTCCTGATAACCTTGCATGCAATTATAAAGTTTAACTCTATAATTGTTCCAATATTGTATGACTACATTAGCCAATGAGAGCTTTATCAGTGTGTCAGTGTCAATATTTTCAAAAGCTTTTCACCTGTACTGTTTGTCTGATCGTCAGTGATCACATGGCTTGAAGTTTAATGGTGTACATTTTTGTGTTGTTCTGATTAAAGAATTTGGGGAGCAAGTTTTTTACTTGATGACTTCCCCATACATAGAATCAAAACTCAGTTTGCACTTACATAAATGATTTATAAAGCAATCATCTCCCATAAAACAGCACTATTTCACATCTTGAAAAAAAGCTCTGCTACCAAGTGATATTAATAAGTTATGCAATGAAAACACTATTTTCAAACTTAACACAAAAATATGGTTAAAAGAAAGCTGAAAAGTAATTACAGATTACATTTACATCCCAAACAATTTCCAGCATGAAATAATTTTGAATAAAAAAATAAGCTTATAGTCTGGAAAGCTTTTATACAATGGTAAAATTCTATGTTCATGTTCCTTACATATATATTTTTAACACAGTTTTTTGAGTTGTAGTAACTTAGCTTCATGTTTTCATCTTTCAAGAAAAAAAACTCATTTTTGTATGTTTTTACAAAAATCTGTTTATAACTTTTCTATCTTTTTAAACCTTTTATTTCTAAACCCTTCATATTCTTATACTCTTTGCCTATCAGGCACTCCTCTATTGAGTCTCATGTAAAGATTTGCCTCTCCCCCAGCCGAAGTTATACATTCAGTTGATAACAAATCAGCTAATTTTGTGACTGTAAAGAACAATGCAAGGAGCTTGTGTTGTTTCTTCTTTCATATTAAAGATTATTTTGAGGAACACACATTTACCATACATTGACTGAATGTGGAAGCATTTCAGAGTGATAGGTTTGTTATTAAAAATGATATCAACAAAAACTCAGCTCTCGTAACAAATGATTATTATTTAGAATAATTTTGAACCCAACGATAGCTACAAACCGAGATCAATGAGATCAAAAATGGTTATAGTTTATATTAATTTGTAATGTAGCCAATCTATAGAGGTTGTCATGAAAAGGACAGTTGGTCGACAATGAAGTTGTGTCCTTAAAAGGACAGTTTTGTGACAATTGAGTAGTGTCCTTAAAAGGACAGTTTTGTGACAATTGAGTGGTGTCCTTAAAAGGACAGTTTTTTTGTCAATCGAGAAGTTGTCCTTAAAAGGACAGTTTTTGTCCTGAGAAGGACAGTTTTGTGACATTCTATAGAGAGGTGTAAATTTATTTTACACAAAGGCCAAAATTTGAAAGTCCCCAGTCTAGAACAAGACGCTGCCTATTCGAATAGAAAGAACAAATACTATAAAGGACTCACCTATCCAAACAGAGAAATTAGGTTCGAATAGATGTTCAGCCACATTACAGCATTGCCTCCCATCCTGACAGGCAGCTCAAAATAAATTGATCTCATTGTCAATGTACATTGTGTATTCAATCTGATTTCAGCTCCCATTTAATAAACAACAGTCTAAGTAAACACCATTTGGACAGTTTTTTTGTCAATCGAGAAGTTGTCCTAAAAAGGACAGTTTTTTGTCAATCGAGAAGTTGTCCTTAAACGGACAGTTTTTGTCCTGAGAAGGACAGTTTTGTGACATTCTATAGAGAGGTGTAAATTTATTTTACACAAAGGCCAAAATTTGAAAGTCCCTAGTCAAGAACAAGACGCTGCCTATTCAAATAGAAAGAACAAATACTATAAAGGACTCACCTATCCAAACAGAGAAATAAGGTTCGAATAGATGTTCAGCCACATTACAGCATTGCCTCCCATCCTGACAGGCAGCTCAAAATAAATTGATCTCATTGTCAATGTACATTGTGTATTCAATCTGATTTCAGCTCCCATTTAATAAACAACAGTCTAAGTAAACACCATTTGGACAGTTTTTTTGTCAATCGAGAAGTTGTCCTAAAAAGGACAGTTTTTTTGTTAATTGAGAAGTTGTCCTAAAAGGAGTTTTTTTGTCAATCGAGAAGTTGTCCTAAAAAGGACAATTTTTTTGTCAATCAAGAAGTTGTCCTAAAAAGGACAGTCTTTTTGTCAATCGAGAAGTTGTCCTAAAAAGGACAGTTTTTTTGTCAATCGAGAAGTTGTCCTAAAAAGGACAGTTTTTTTGTCACTGAGAGGTTGTCCTAGAAAGGACAGTTTTTGTCCTGAGAAGGACAGTTTTGTGACATTCTATAGAGAGGTGTAAATTTATTTTACACAAAGGCCAAAATTTGAAAGTCCCCAGTCAAGAACAAGACGCTGCCTATTCGAATAGAAAGAACAAATACTATTAAGGACTCACCTATCCAAACAGAGAAATTAGGTTTGAATAGATGTTCAGCCACATTACAGCATTGCCTCACATCCTGACAGGCAGCTCAAAATAAATTGATCTCATTGTCAATGTACATTGTGTATTCAATCTGATTTCAGCTCCCATTTAATAAACAACAGTCTAAGTAAACACCATTTGTACAATTGCAGAGTTGTTTGTCATTATCATCTATAATGTGGCAATCACAATGAAACCTGACACAATCCACCTAATGCATGGTAAATAATCAGGAGTATGACAAATCTCTGATACACCTTAAATATCTTGGTGATCTAATCCTACATCAATTTTTGTTTTAACATTTATACTCCTGAAAAAATTCCTCTCATTTACAAGATTTTAACTATTTATGCAACAACAAGACAACCAAGAATCACCCTTAAACAATCCAAAACCAGCTGACATATTAACCACAGAATGCCTTTAAATCACTTTCTATTAATAAGGTACTTTATAGTCTGATAGTACCATATGTATTACTTTTCTTTGTAAAAGATGAGATCTCAAATCAACATTACCAATCTTTACAAAGCATTGTGTATATATAATTAATTACTAATTTTCTAGAAGTCATATACTTCATGACAATTTATCCAATAATAAAATATGAGGAAAATTACAGGATCTTAAAATGCACTGGTATTTAAAGAAATAAAGTAAAATTAGCCATTAACATTTCCCAGACTATTGCAATACATCAAATAATTTGGTCTTCAACAAGTGTTATAACTGAGAATGTCAAGTATTAAAACACCTATTAAATATCTTTGTAAAAATATCTCAAAGTAAATATGTTTCATAAATTATATAATTAGCAATTATATATTTTTAATCATTATAAGTTTGTTGATTGAATTGTACATGTAAAGTCAATGAATATCACTGTGCATTTTTACCAAGATGTAACTATGTACTGCTTTAGACATTAGAGATTTATTCATCAAACAGTGGTTGCTTTAATTATGTAAGAGTTGAGTTGTTCATCTAAGTATACCCTTATGTTCTTGTATTGATAAGTGACAAACGGCTCATAAGCCACTGATCTAAGAAAACATAAATCAGAAATATGTTGACAACCTGCTCATAAATGTATTAAACCTGAGATTGTATTCAGTATGCCAGTATTCCATTTTCTCAGAATTGTATCATGATTGTATGAAGGGATTTTGCCATGTGATAACCAATGTCTGATTTTGCATTAATTAGTTCTGTTCTGTTCTGTTAAAGCTTATACTTTCTAACTAATGGACAAGTGCTTGCTCTATTAGAACAATTAGTATGCAAAAGAATTATACTTTGTGATTTACCCTGTTGACTATCTAACCATCCCAAGAACGATTCATTATTCATTTGTAACATTTTTATAATGGATTGAATTCCTTCACTAATGGAGTGCTTATATTTATTTACATTTTCTGAATGTATTCTTAAACAATAATGCCAAGCAAGAAAAGTAACCCTATGCCTTACAATGTTTTAAAATTTGACACTCAATAATAGGCTACTGCCTTTTACAGTTACATGATATGTGAATATAAGCATTTCAACCTTTATACAGACATGAACAGCATTTAATGAGATGCACTTACGGGGAACATATGGTTTTCTAAACTGGACGCCAATGCGGCATATTAGCAGGTGGGCATTAAACCAGAGGATAGGAAAAAGACAGCATTCATCACCAGGTACGGTCTATTTGAACATGTACTGATGGGGTTTGGTCTAACAAATGCACCAGTCACTTACTCGCATGGTCAACCTGGTTCTCCGAGGACTGACCTGGAAGACCGTCTTGGCATTTCTGGATGATATCCTGGTGATGGGCAAGACCTTTAGAGAACACCTGGAAAACTTAGAAGAGGCATTTAAGGGCTTCAGGGAACATGGATTGAAGCTGAAACCCCAGAAATGCTGATTTTTCCAGACTGAGGTGGAATTCTTGGAAAGAATGGTCAATGGGAATAGTTGTCCTTGACTGAGAAAAATATACAATCAGTTACCAACTGGGCAGTCCCGAACTGTTCCAAGGAGGTTGAAAAGGTCCTATGTTTTGTAAATGATCACAGGGCCTTCATTAAAGATTTGCTATACTAGCGCAACAGGGAAAAAGAAGTTTATATGGGAGGAGGAACAACAAACAGCATTTGAAAAGTTGCGGAGGTCCGTGGTGGAACCCCAGGTGTTAGCAATCCCAAATCCCTCAGACCCTTTCATACTGGATGTTGATGCCTCTAACTGGGCCATTGGAGGCATCCTTAGTCAAGTCCACAATGGCAGGGAGAGAGTGGTCGCTTATGGCAGCTTTGCCCTCACTCCGGAACAAAAAAGATATTGTCTACTTGTAAAGAGCTGCTGAGCATTTAAAGGTTTACAAGGCAATTCAGATATTACTTATTGGGGAAAGTGTTTACGGTGTAAGGACCGATCACTAAAGTCTGACCTGGTTGTTGAGGTTCAGGGACCGCCAAGGACAGCTTGCCCTGTGGATGGAAGAACTAGCACAATACCACATGGTTGTTAAGAACCGACTAGGATACAAGCATGGGAGCACTGACGCCTTATCAAGACTACTGGACAGATTAACCCATTGTTCCTGGTACTTGACAGGGATACAGCCAAAGGGTTTCCCATGTGGAGGATGCAATTATTGCTGTCGGCTCATGCACAGTGGAGAAGTTTCATTGAGGAGGCAGACAATGCAGTGAACTATGCTAATAGTGGAAGTTTGCAGTTAATGACAGTGCCAAGCGATAACACAACAGTGGGAGCAGTTTGTTCCGAAGAGTCCAGTGAAGGCTACAACCAAGGGGATATAATGGCTGCACAAGATTCACCTACTATACAGCTTGAGCAAAACGTCCAAAACAAGGAAGGGTTTTGTCACACCCATAGACAAGAGGTGTCGATGGATATATCCATAAACAAATTGTCGGTGATGGTCAATGGCAGTGTGAGACTACCGGAAGTAACATCCCCCGGAAACCCATGAGGCTGGGGTTTTACAGCCCAAGAGCTCAACCAGTCCCAAGCGAAGGATGTCAACTTGCAAGTTTTTCACCCATTTCTGCACAACCAATGCGAACCAGAGGAAGGGGCCCTGTTCTTGTCAAGTCCAGAGGCAAAATACTACTGGATAAACAAAGAGATGTTCAAACTAATGGATGGGGTAATCTTCAAGAGAAAACTGTCACCGCAAACATACTTACTACATCTCAGCCCAATTTATATAAAATGTCAGATTAGGTTTCCAATAAATAGTCTTCTAAATAGTTGTTATCACTGTGTTTTATATTTCCCGATTTCTTAATACCATTATACAAAATTATTATAAATCATACAATCCAAAAATTATAGTTTCCAATATATACATATGGGGAACATGACATAATTTAATAATGTATGAGTCTTGTAAGAGGACAACTAGACAATGCTTCACACCAAGCTCTAGACCTTGTGGTTTGGGACAAGAAGATTTTCAAAGTTTACTTTTAAAATCTATTTTTAGCTCCTGTGACCTACTTATGCAACAGACCGGAACCATTCATATAACTTCGAAGGAGGACCACCTAAGGATCATTCCTGTGAAGTTTGGTCAAAATCCATAGAGTGGTTTAGGAGGAGATGATGTTTATAGTTTCCACTATATACATATAGGGAACAATCCCCGCCCCCTGGCAGCCATGTTTTTTGACGGAACTTAATAATTTATGCAATCTTGTAAGAGGACCACTAGACAATGCTACACACCAAATATCAAAGCTCTAGACCTTAGGGTTTTGGACAAGAACAATTTCAAATTTTACACTTTTTTTGCTCCTGTGACCTAATTATGCAGCGGACCAAATGACTTATGCAACTTTGAAAGAGGCCTAACCAAGGATCATTCCTGTAAAATTTGGACAAAATCCATTTAGTGGTACATGTATAGGTAGAGTTGTTGTTTCAAGAAAATGTTGATGCACGACGCACGATTCACAATGCATGACAACGGACATCCAAGGATCCAAAAAGCTCACCATGAATGGTACAATTTGATAAGTGCATACAACAAGCAAGTATAACATAGACTAATTAAGACACAAAAAATCTGATAAACACAAAATTTTAAGCAAATTGTCATACAATTTTGAATATAAGATGATGTCCCAGTTTCCCGAAATAATACATTATGTGATAATTTGTGTGCAAACAAATCACTACATCTATAACAAGCAAGCAAACCCTCAATCCAACTTTCAGCAGCCCATGCCTATAGTCCTTACAGCACTTTGATTATATATCAGCATTTCAGGACCACTGCCCTTATCTTTAAAATGAGTTCATATGCAGATATCATAATACCTGTAGTAATGAACCATACATTAATAAAAAAAGAAGATCTCTGTTACAATGACCCAAAACAAGTTTTAATATCAAACTTCAATACCTTTTCTAATCATGTGCATACAACATACATCAACCAAGCTCCCCACAGTGGTTATCTGCCTTATCAGTTAAATAACAACCAGTATCTTGACCAGGACATTCTTCCTGATACGGAAAGACTCTTCTATTTATGGACTCATATCAAACGACACACTGAAGGACCATTCCCTGCCTTCCAATTAATCTGTGTTAAGGGACCACTTTGTTGTACAAAGATTATTATTATCATAATCCAAAATGATTCTTTCTTATCAAGTAAAATTCATTCATATGTGCATGCAACATATAGACAGATCTGTAGTAAGACAAGACATTTAACAGTCTGTACCGAATATACTTGCTGTCGCACAGTTATGTATGTCATTACGATCATCACAATCTCATTTTGGAAACATTTTTCTCAATACTTTATACATCCACACCAGCTATGACAACGAAAGTCAAGCAATACCACCAGGGCCTTCAGAGAGGGATGAATGACCCAACAGGATGGATAATAGGACTATGAACCAGAATGTTTTACAGACAACGAGTAAGACAACTACCGCATCATGGTCACTTGTCGGTGGGAAGACATGTAAGAGTATTAAGTATTGTGAGTATATACATAATAAACTGTAACTAAACTGTACCAGGTATAAATGAACTGGCAATTTAACAGCATTATCTTCGGTTTATACATTATTTCAAATTATTAATCACCTATATCACCTATCAGGGGTGTAGCTGGGCCATTTTTCAGACTTTCTATGGAGGGGTCCACTTTTGGTCATAATTGTTTTTTCAATTTTTAACTTTAATATCCCTGGCAATGCCCCTGCTTATCTCAACTAATATTCTTTTGTAGCTAATATTATCATGTAGAGCACAGGACAGTATTTCAAACAAGCCATAAAAACTAGCTCAGGTGAGTCAAAATAATTTAAGTATCTAACTCTGCTAACTGAAAAATATGGAAAATTCTAACCATATTCACACAATTGAAATAATCTGAATGACATGCTGACTTGTAACCTTTACTGTAGCAGACTTAGGTCAATGCACTCTGTCAGATAGTCCACCTTATAATGGTCTTTACTCAATATATGGAGTCACAAAACTACATGTATAAGCCTATACTTGCTGATTAGGAAACCAATCTCAATATAAATATTTCATTATATAGCATATCTTATATAATTCCATTGAAAAATAACTCTTCTATTCATGTATGTTTCTACAGTTTGATGGAAGAAAGCAAGACAGAAAAATACCTATTCTCACCAAATATAATTCTCTAACAAAATTTCTGACATTTCTAAAATGCATCCAATCAGACTGAGGCTGTTTTGTCAAAGCATAGTGCAAATGTCTATTACTTGAAACACTTTCAAATGCACTGGTATATACACAAAAGTTGAAATGAATTAAAGCACCTTGATATTGCTTTCCGTAAGTTACACTGTCTTCCATGCATTACCTACCACAGAAACCAGTCAATGCAACAACAAAACCACATCTATAAACTGACCAATTAAAGGGACTAAATCACCTTCCCCGGACCATTCAACATGTTACTCAACCAACATCTCTCTTACACCCCAAACACCAACCAAGGATACTAAAACTATCACTGAAAGTGAGTAATACCCCAGCAGACTGGAAGTGAGTAATACCCCAGCAGTAACACTTTGTCAGAAAAAAGAGCTGTATATCAAGCTTATATACAGTCCTTGATGATTATGTGACACACTACAACTCATCATGGAGATTGTCCATGTGAAGTTTCATGAAAATCCTCCAAAAGCTGTAGATGTAGTTCGCTCCACAAGTTTTTGTTAACAGACCAACAGACCAACCAACAGAGTGACTCCTGTATACAAACTTTGTTTGCCAGGGGTATAATGAATGAAATGATGATAAATGAAAACTTCAAATGATGATAAAATAAATAAATGAATAAACAAAATTGTAGTAGAGAATACAACTTACATTTTTATTGCTATTACTACTCCAGTCAATCACTCTTTCCACTTCTAGATGATGATGATGATTTTGATGTTTTTTGTTAACTAATGATATTAACAGGTACAAACAATTATGCAGACAAATTTTAGAAAAATGAAGTGAATAGAGTCACTTATCTGTGTGATTCTGTTCTATTCTGTAATGTCTTTTCCATGTTCTGATGACTTCTACCATAATTACAGCTCCAATGGTGCAAGATTACTTCCATGGTACTGGATTCAATCACTGTCATCTATAAGGCAAGAAATTAACATCAATTTAACAGATTCTAGAATAAAAACAAACATACAAGTAGATGATATAAAACAGTCAACTCTAGTTATATTATTAGTTATACAGGTTGTTGACAGGTTATAATCCCCCATAAACCCTGTCAACAACCTGTATAACGAATTTATAATACTGCAAATCCATGTTTTCATACAAATTTAGTTAAACAAGCAATGTTGCGATGCCTAGCTCTCTAGATCTAATATTTAGATACTGTATGTGTATTTTTGCTGTTTTTGATTCAAAAAATTGTTTAGAGTGTTTTAGTTATGTATAATATAAGTAATTAAAACGTTTTCCTTTTAAAAGCTGGAATTACTTGCTGCAGATCGAATTTCTTTTTTTCACTCGCACACATATTGCCTGTATTGTATACCCCATAAGGTACCTCAATACACATGGTTAAGCGTGCGCTTGATTCTGAAATTCACATTTCAAGCGTCTGATCACATGGACTTAATCAAGCTGAATTTAGCTCAAACCTTAAACAATCTATCGTTTTGAATATAAATACAAGAACGCATTTAATCTTTTCAATATTTATTGACTCCTGTATGAAGATCAATTGTCAATTTCTAGTAACTTGCGGACATCAAGCGATAAAAGTTTTCAAGCCGAGCCGTCAGCAAAAATGGCCACGAGATGCATGAAGGGGAAATTAGTTTGCACGTCATATACCCTGTCAGCGTTGTGTATATAGAATACTATATGCGAGCCTTTAATTATTGAAAACACTGGATTTTTATTTGCAGTATTATAATGTATTGAATAGGTCATTATATTGAATTTGACCAATGAAGCAATGTGCATATTTGATCCCACTGCCTGGATTTGTGTTGTTATAAACAAATATTCTATTGTAATGAGAGTTAACTGTATATTATCAATGCCAGTGTAGTAGGGCTGCAATGATGCAGAGCCTGTTGTCTCTCAGTTTCGGTTCGGTTACATAAATATATGGAATACATAAAATTCTCCATAACTGGTAATTTACTGACTTGTGAAGAAGGAACCTGAAATACACACATGTTTTATAGTTCTTAAATTGATAACGCCAATCAAAACAATTTGAATGTTCATTTTTCTTTCTGCTAGATTAAATTGTGCTGTTCAATCCCACTGAGGGGCATGCTAGTTTTTCCTGAGTTTTACCATAACAGTGAAGTAAATCAAGGGGTAAAAGTGCGCCCAATGTGGGGCTCGGATCCATGACCCCCTAACACTAGTATGGCGCTCTACCCACTGAGTTATGGGCGGCCGTCTAAGCACACACCACTACACTCGACCTCCCCCTTCCGGCATTTCACGCTCAACCACTGTGAGCCGTCAAAAACCACTGCCACCACTGAAGTCAAGCAAGGGGAAAAAGTGTGCCCAATATGGGGCTCGAACCCACGACCCCCTAACACTAGTAAGGCACTCTACCGACTCAGCTAACCGGGCGGCCGTCTAAGCCCACACCACTACACTCCTCCACCTTCCGGCAGTTGAGGCTCAAGCACCGTGGGCTGTCAAACACCACTGCCACTATAGAAGTAAATCAAGGGGAAAAAGTGCGCCCAATGTGGGGCTCGAACCCACGACCCCGTAACACTAGTACGGTGCTCTACCGACTGAGCTAACTGTGCGGTCGTCTCACCCCACACTACTACAACTGCACCAAATACAAATAAAATGATATTCATATTCTATGTCAAGTGCTACAACATCAGGCAATATCTTTCCTGACGAATTTGCACAAGAACATAATTATGTTTATACCTAATCAGCATATGCAAACCACCAAATTTCTTGACTCGGTCGCAGAAAATAGACACTATCTGGGACCATTAACGTCCAGAATATAACACAGCGAATGAGCACATAAAACACATATATCCTAAATAAAACATAATTACTTGGGAAGAATGTCCAATTTCGTCCAGTTAATCCAGTCGTAAACATCGTAAAACACATTCAAAAATTTCCATCCGCCATGCAATAGGGCACATGTTTTCACAACACAACAGTCAGCTACAAAAATCCGTGATTTTAAGGTCACTTATTATGATGACCCTAGAATCTAAAGTTACGAAAAGTGTTCGGGTTTTTTCGCTAGTATTCGACAAAGATAATTATTACACATACTGTCTACACACCGAGCTTCTCGTGCATTTCCGTTTGAAAACACGCCCGAGGGATTAATTCTTTAAACTGAAAGATGAAAAGGTCTCCGTTATACTGTGTGTACAATTACGCCAGACATATAATATTTGTCACGTTGTGTTGTAATGTTGTTCATCATTAAATCTTTCACCGATGATACCTACCCTTGATGTTTACGAGAATATTAGGGGTGGTTTCAGCCGTGTACTACGCGGTTACTACGCCCATATTTTAAAATATCCAACACCCATCACGGTTATCTTTTTGTTATATATAGTTTCCCTTTCAACTCGACCACCTCCGATAAACAAGACATAAAACAACATACATTTCAAACTACTGTTTAATTCGTGATTTATGGGTAGCATTTGGGCAACCGACTACATTGTGAGTGACCGAGTAACGTTGTCAAAATTTCATAATTAACGTTAAAGAAAAAACTGGTATTAATGTGTCGGCTGCCCAAAGCTGAATGACTTTCAAAGCTAACGCTTACATGAAAATCTCGTGCCACAAGCACCTGCTTGCGACACATATCGGAGATATTCTAAGGGAAATCAATTATCTCCTAATTCATTACATTCAAACGGAGAAAAATACATGAAACATAGGACTTTGCATATGCATCATTTATACATTTTTAAAGGAAATAAATTATGTAAATGCAGAGCGATAGACTTAGTACAAAATACACCAATTACCAATTCAGATTAACAAAGAGCTACTTATCGAGGTCCCTTTAAATGCATGCTACTCAACGGATACTAATGATATGAAACTAAGTACTTAAGGTATTGATTATATATATATATTACTTCATACTAAGAAATGCCGAAACCTTTAACCGTCCGTCTGTCCATACGGCGTGAGAAATATGTTATACACGGCTTATTATGCGGTAAAAAACGATACATATGCCACTTTCAATGTACATTTCTCGCCTGCTTTTTAAAATGTAGAATTGCAATATCGTCACACTGGAACCAAGTTATGAACTGTGTGTCCGTCTGTCTGCCCGTGTCACACGAAAACTCCTTCTGGATCAGTTAAATTTCACTTGCTATATATACATGTTTTGGTCAGAAAAATATCGGAAATTGCATCTAGTTCAATTAACTATTACGAAGCTATTGCTGTCATTTAATCAGGCTGATAACGTGGTCCAAGTGAAGTCGAACAACGCTACTGCTAATCAAACTGAAGATATTACAATCGGATCATTTCGGCTATTATTAATATACATATACTTCGGAAGAAACGTGGCGGGAAAGTAGTTCCGATATGGCTGCCAAAATGAATGTATGTAGTCTCTGTGGAAAGTATGGCAGAGATAATTTAAATATTATAGTACAAGGCACACGCAACATCAAACATAATGCCTAAACCTACTACGAGGATCTTTAATAGTAAACTCTCTGTGGTACAGTTTGTCATGTTGGTACAACTTACCTGACGGTGGTACAGTTGTCATGTTGGTACAGCTTACCTGACGGTGGTACAGTTTGTCATGTTGGTACAGCTTACCTGACGGTGGTACAGTTTGTCATGTTGGTACAGCTTACCTGACGGTGGTACAGTTTGTCATGTTGGTACAGCTTACCTGACGGTGGTACAGTTTGTCATGTTGGTACAATAACCTGCTGTTGGTACAGCTTACGTGTTGTTAGTACTACTTACCTGATGTTGATACAGGTTATGTCATGTTGGTACAGTTAACCTGACGGTGGTACAGTTTGTCATGTTGGTACAGCTAACCTGCTATTGGTACAGCTTACGTGATGTTGGTACAGTTTACATGCTGTTGGTACACCTTACCTGATGTTGGTACACCTTACCTGACGTTGGTACACCTTACCTGGTGTTGGTACAGCTTGCCTGATGTTGGTACAACTTACGTGCTGTTGGTACAGCTTGAATGATGTTGGTACAACTTTCCTGCTGTTGGTACATTAAATGTCATGTTGTTACAGTGTACCTGATGTTGGTACAACTTACGTGCTGTTGGTACAGTTTACCTGATGTTGGTACAGCTTACATTATGTTGATACAGTTTATGTCTTGTTGGTACAGCTAACCTGATGTTGATACAGTTCATGTCACATAAATTCAACTAACGTGATGTTGGAACAGCTTAGGCGATGTTTTTGTTTTTTGAGACATTGAACTCTACAATTATATACACTCCGTTTCATATATTGTCAGCAGTTACGGTAGTTTTAGTTGAAAATTTAATATTTACTGAGCCAAACAAGTAACGATACATACTTAGATCATTTGTAAAATCTTAAAGCTTAAACTTGTGTTATATGTACTGTGATTACATGATTGCTTAAACGTATGACTGTTTCACAGACCATTATCGATAATTGTAGAATATCGTGCACGCACTGCACGGGAAACCCATGATGATGAACATGTATCGATATAAAAATATACGCATTGCACAGATATTGTACCTGTATTGTGAAAACATAGGCAAAATTCAATATTTCTCTGCTGTAATTATGCCGAGACTGAATGCAAATCAACGCCTTATAGCCGTTGGTATGCTACAAGCAAACTTAAGCCACGCTGACGTCGCTGCTCACTTTGGAGTGTCTAGGTTGACTATAACCATATTTTAGGCCGTTATCGTGCCCTTGGTTCTGTTAATGACCGTCCCCGTTCTGGTAGGCCCCGTGAAACGACTCCTGCACAGGACCGTCACATAAGGACGTCACACTTACGTGACCGGTTTCTTCCATCTACTGTTACTGCTGCTGTAACACATGGTCGTACAAACAACAGAATCAGTGCTCAAACAGTCCGAAACAGACTCGCCGAGCGTGGTATAAGAGCCAGACGTCCGTATCATGGGCCTATATTTACCCAACGTCATCGCGTCTTGAGACGTCAGTGGGCCACTGGACATTTGAATTGGACAAGAAATCAATGGAATACGGTAATGTTCACTGATGAGTCGCGTTTTTGTTTGAGGCGAGGAGATGGACGTGCTAGAGTATACCGTAGGGTCGGTGAACGTTATGCTGACGTCTGTGTGCACGAGGTGGACCGTTACGGTGGTGGAAGAATCATGGTTTGGGGCGGAATATCCTACCAGAATCGCACTCCATTGGTTATTGTGCGTGGGAATCTAACGGGACAACGTTATCGAGACGAAATTTTAACACCAGTTGTCGTACCATTTCTTAACGCTAACGTGAACGTCACGTTGTTCCAGCAAGACAATGCTAGGTGCCATACAGCACATGTATGCCGCAATTTTCTTACCCAACAAAACATTAATGTTCTAGATTGGCCTGCTTGTTTTCCAGATTTGTCCCCAATAGAACATCTTTGGGATGCCCTGGACCGTCGGATTAGACGTCGCAATCCCAAAACATTAGCGCAGCCAGTTGGAGTGTTTTTTTTATTCAAGAATGGAATGCCATTCCACAGCGAGATATTCAACACTTTTCAATTCTATGCGTAGACGATGCACTGCTGTAATGAATGCACAGGGAGGTCACACCCGGTATTAACAAATTCCAGAACTTAACATTTTCATCAGTCCATTTTCTTATTGATTTTCAAAAAGTTTAAATGAAATTGAAGCATAATATTCAATTTAAATTATGTATCAAAGACCATATTTTCAAAATGCTTAAAAACATATTTATATCACTGACCCACGATAAAATTGTATCCAATTGATTTCATGTATCGTAACTTGTTTGGCTCACTGTATATTTATAGTGTAACATTTTACCCCGAGGACTGTATCACTTTGCCCCAAAACTAGGGGCAAAGTGTTACATGTAATCGACATTTTTAATGTATTCTAAATTGTGAATAAATAGTTTATTTGTTTTATTGAATACATTTTAAGATTAAAATTTCGTTGTTTTTTATAGAAACCTTAGTTACATTGTTGTAAACGATTTTATGTTATCTATAATTCAAAAACTTTGAAAAATGTAACGCTTCGCCCCGGTCTCCCCTATATATAATTTTAAGGTGAAAAGCACTCGTGACAATATCCTGTGGTCCTTATCTGCAAAACGGTGACACGAGTATTTCATTATTTAAAACAGTATAGAATTTAGCTGACCACCTCAAAATGTTTTTGCAAGCGTTTTCAAGTAAACAAAAGCTGAATAGGTCAATAAGATATTTTGAAATCCACTTTATTATTCAATTAGTTCTTTGTGCTCGGTAACACGTACGCCAGTTATTTTCTACTTTCGGTTTTACATTTAGATCTATAAATATACAGCTTTTTCGAAAACGGTTTTCAAAAAATGTTGTGACCCACATGCGGACATTTTCAATATTGATTAGTGATTACCCTCTAGAAGACATAACTAATGTGTGAGTTGACAATGACTGACAAGTATTTCAGTGAATTCAAGCAATTGGAGTTGTGGAACGCACTGAAGACATAGGAATAAACGTAAGTACTTTATTTGTATTTAATTTATTACAGAGTGGGTGCTCAGAATTCCTAACTAAAGCAAGAAAAATGGTTGCTCGTCATTTCAAGGGGGGGGGGGGGGGGGGCAAGACTGGTCCGCTTTTGTAAACTATACTTAATGCCGGAAATTGTCTGCTTCAAAACATGACATAACGAAGAAATTATTCTTTATTAATTCACTAACATAATTTCCTAAACTAATTCAATCATGAAATATGAGTAATTGGTCCATAGTTTTAATACTTTTTCTGCCCCCACTCTGAAAAGGGGGGCATATAGATTTGCCCTTGTCCGTCTGTCCGTCCTTCCTTCACAAAATCGTGTGTCTCTCATATCTCGAAAACAATATGAGCCGGAGTCATTAAACTTTACAGGAATGTTCACCATCATGTGTAGTTGTGCACCTGGGGTTTCATGTTTGACTGTGCCCAGTAAGTGCAAAGTTATGGCCCTTGACTTAGGTAAACTATAGCCTACAGAGTATGCAACCTTGTGTCACTCATATCTCCAAAAGTATATGAGCCAGAGTCATTAAACTTTGCAGGAATGTTCACCAGCATGTGAAGTTGTGCACCTGGGGTTTCATGTTTGACTGTGCCCAGTAAGTGCAAAGTTATGACCCTTGACTTAGGTAAAATATAACATACAGAGCATGCAATCTTGTGTCACTCATATCTCCAAAAGTATATGAGCTTGACTCATTTAACTTTGCAGGAATGTTCACCATCATGTGAAGTTGTGCACCTGGGGTTTCATGTTTGACTGTGCCCAGTAGGTGCAAAGTTATGGCCCTTGACTTAGGTAAAATATAGCCTACAGAGTATGCAATTTTTATGTCACTCATATCTCCAAAAGTATATGAGCTTGACTCATTAAACTTTGCAGGAATGTTCACCATCATGTGAAGTTGTGCACCTCGGGTTTCATGTTTGACTGTGCCCAGTAGGTGCAAAGTTATGGCCCTTGACTTAGGTAAACTATAGCCTACAGAGTATGCAATCTTGTGTCACTCATATCTCCAAAAGTATATGAGCCAGAGTCATTAAACTTTGCAGGGATGTTCACCATCATGTGAAGTTGTGCACCTGGGGTTTCATGTTTGACTGTGCCCAGTAAGTGCAAAGTTATGACCCTTGACTTAGGTAAAATATAGCCTACAGTGTATGCAACCTTGTGTCACTCATATCTCCAAAAGTATATGAGCCAGAGTCATTAAACTTTGCAGGAATGTTCACCAACATGTGAAGTTGTGCACCTGGGGTTTTATAATTTGGTGAGCCCAGTAAGTGCAAAGTTATGGCCCTTGATTTAGTGAAAATATAGCATACAGAGCGTGCAATTTTGTGTCACGCATATCTCCAACAGTATATCAGCTACACTCACCAAACTGTACAGGAATGTTCACCAACCTGGATAGTTGTGCTCCTTGGGTTTCGTGTTTGTCAGTGCCCAGTAAGTGCAAATATATGGCCTTTGACCTATCACCATAATCAGTACAGTTGTTCACTTGGTAATTTTGGTATCCATTCACAAACTATGAGCAGAATAATAGCATTTGCTTTTGTGACAAAGACTGCAAGTGGGGGCAACTGTGTCCTATGGACACATTCTAGTTTAACAATATCTTAAACATTGGTAACAGTTGGTAGCTTTTAATACTACATTGTATGTACACAATTAAGCCTAATTAAAACAGTTGCGTTTTTAATGGCGTAAACTTGGTTAAGTATAGTTGATGTTACTATAATCAACTGTAAAATATGGCCATACATGTAACTCTATCTATATATATAAATATTGTAATAGCTATCTTGTTACATCGCAATTATCATTCATATATATATATAGTCACAAGTTCTCTCCATTTATCCCAGTGTTTAATTGACAACCGAAACTTGATACTTGTGAAACAGTGATTCAACAAACAACGATACTGTCATAACAAGGACACACGAACTAAACCTGTTCTATACACTTAACAAAACTAATAAGTGTGCACTTTGTTAAATATCAAATAACATTTTTATTGATAAATATTTCTGCTAGAATTTTTATGTATTTGCTATTGGCTACATCTCGGGTCAGATTTGTTGGTTTAAATAACAAGATCATGTGTCAAGTTAGAGTTGGCACACATGCTATTCGACTCTTTCCAAACAACCAGATCATTTTTAACTGGAAGCTGCAGTACTGATTTTTTTAGCATAATCGCATTTATTGATTTTATTTGTTCAGTCTGTGGATTTATGACATGAAATAAACAAAATATAATGCCAAGCATCTACGTTGTATTTGTTGAAATTTTCAACAAGATCAGACTTGTATTGACCTTGATAGGGTCATATGTATACCTGCACACTTATAAGTTTTGTTAAGTGTACGTATGTGCTTGTCAAATCCATGATTATATAAAGTATTGTTTTGTTGCATACATGTATTTGCATTAGATAAATAATCTTATCTGACTGCATGATTCATGAATCAATATTTCATGTTTGTTCAGATCAATATAGGCTTTAACTACATTTGCGGATCGGGGGGTGGGGGGGGGGGGTCAATAGGTACATTTCAATAAAGTTTTCAACATTTGTCAAATATTTATTTTAAAAGATTGTTGTTGTGTTGATTCTACTCAAACCTGATTCTTCTATATTAATTAATGAGAACTTCAAAGAATTCATGTTTCATTTCTTGAAAATCTCCAATATTTGTATTGCCCACGAATGAAAGATCCTGCTTTATATAGAAACTATGGTATATATACGTAGTATACATGTTTATAAAAAGGGACCTTCCCCAATGGTATTGCCATTATATCAACTGTTAAGTTCATTTTTTGTATCATGCATGGAAGTGTTTTTCAGCCCCACTATTTGAAACATAGGTGGGGCTATTGTACTTGCTCGGGCGTCCACGTCCCTTGGGTACAGTTTCAGGGGCACAAGAAGAAGCTGTTGAACCATGTCCTTTAAATAAACTCTGATCCCCACTTTGACATAATTATCCCCCTTTTTGTCCAGGTAAAAGTTGTTCATGTTGTGTGTTAACTGCAACTATGATAGACATTTTTCTGAAACTCCACACAAGTGTCGGGGTTGCATTTCAAGGTCAGAGGATCAAGTCCCATAACTCTGACCACCGTTTTGACAGAATTATCCCCCTTTTTGTACAATCCAGGTTAAAGTCTTTCATTTGGTTTTATGTATCTACAGCAAAGTTTTTCTTGTTGTGTGATATATCTGCAGCTATGATAGACAACTAAAACATCACAAAAGTGTTAGGGGTTGTATGCCAAGGTCAGAAGATTAAGTTACATTGCTCTGATCAACATTTTGATAGAATTGTCCCCCTGTAAACTTCCAGGTTAAAGTTGTTCATGTTGCAACTATGACAGCCAGTTAGTTAACTTAAAGTTCACACAAGTGTTTGTGTTTGCATGCCAGACCAGAGTATAAATTTCCATAACTAAGACAAAGCCATTGAACAGCCGAGCATGCTGTCTTATGGACAGCTCTTATTATGTTATCAAAAAGCCAAGTATTTTAACCAGCAACTTTGTCGGGATGGTCAACAAATGTATTAACGGATATGGATTTTCTTGCAACATTTCCGTAGTGATATTGACTCTCTTTCCCATTCCATTAGGTTTGTTGAATTAATAGTTGATCATGTCATGCAGTTTTAGTGCTTTGCGTTCGTTTCTGGAAACTCACAAGAAGCAATATATCCAATAACTTGCGAAATACAGAGGCCCCTGTCTTGACAAACCGTTTTAACATAATATATGGGACACCAATTTTGACCTCTGATTTCTGATTTCAGTTATATAGACATTGATTTGCACATTATAGAAACACATATATCAGGCCCTCCTGAAAAAAGTTTGTTTGGCATAAGGCTAGCAAAATTTAAGCGGGATTGTCAATATTTATTTTATTTATTACTTTTTCGGGTGGAACTCCATTAGTATAAAAACGCTGTCCAAAAAAACATTCATTCTCATTACCCTTCAACAATTTTTTAATAGGGGCCATTTTCAGGGGTTGGGTAATGCTAAACACACAATTTGTAAGGATTGCCGTATCTGGCCGTATCTTCATTGTTCTCGTAAAATGCATTGATATTTTTTATATATTTTTCTATTAATCACATGTCTTACAATATCTACAAATCATGAAGCCATGCTAGAGTCGCAATCAAGATACAAAATGGTTTGAAGTATTGTGTTACACAAAGAATCATTTGGCACTCCCCGATTGTGTCTTTTAAATAAGAATTACTGTTTTACAAACTGTTTAAATGCGTTGTTGCATATACATTTGTATACTAGAATTATTTTTCTTATTTCCAGAACTGACAGTGGCATAATTTACGACAGGCTGAATTATGGGTAAGTTATTCTTTGTGGTGCCAGAAAATGGTATATTTTATAAAAGCCATATTTTATAAATTGTTCTTGATTTTTTTGTAATTAACATAAAAAACCAAGGTCATCATGACCTTCAAGCCATTTCGATGGAGGAAGAATTTTAGCATTATTTGGGGCATATGCGGGCACCATGTAGAACAACAGAGCTTCCATAACCCAGATGTTTTTATTCATTGTTGTGAGCTCAGTTTTTGTCATAGATTCAACATATACTAACTATATAAGTAGCTTAGACATTGTTCAATTATTTTGAACATTATAATACCGCAAATAAAAATCCAGTTATGTCATAATTAATAAAACTCATTGGTTAAAGGCTCTCATATGTTCTATACACATGGCGCTGACATGGTATATATGACTTTTTTATCAAAAATGTCTGCAAGTTTCTGGAAATTGACAATTGATCTTCATGTACACGAGTCAATCAATATTGAAAATATCACATGTGTGCTTCAATTGATATTCAAATTGCTTTTTTAAGTTTGAACTCATTTCAGATAACTACAATGTGGTAAAACGTTTCAAAATTTATTTTACAATCAAGCGAGCTCTTAACGATGTGTATTGAGGTACCTTATGGGATATACAATGCAGACCAGTGATATTCCCCCATATGTCCTGTCTAAAATGATAAAATACATGTTGATAGTCAGGTTCAACAGGTAGATTCTGCAAGTGTCTGAAGATCTGTGAAGTATTCTTGATTTCTACAATATTGAGAAACTTACAGAATTTCTAATTGATTCACTCAAAATATTAATTCAGCGTTATATATACCCATAGAGAAGTACATAGACGGAACATGGATCTACAAGTTTAATGTCTGCTCTGACATGCATACAAAATTCACGTAACTATCAAGAAAACACATTGTCCATTCAAAAGTAAAATCCTGGAACTGCACGTGACATTTTAAAGTTTTTTGCTCGATGAATATCTTTTGTAAATTTCAGTGTGGTTTAAAGTAATAATCAATGAAAGGAGACACCTTACGTACATGCATTTATTTTGTTGGGCGTGTATTGATTAAAAAAGTCATAGATTTAGACTAATACATAATACAAGCTGTTGATTATTGTAAGAAAGTTTCAAATGTTGAACAAACTGCTTGAATTTGCTGCATTGCAGAAACAATCAATTACAATATAAAGTTGACAACTCATGTGATAAATTAATGTTACTGGAAATGGCATTTTATAACACATCTCAATACGTATTTGTCTCCTGCCATATTAGTTGTCTAAAGATACTTTCTGTCTCGCGAGCATTAAATACTGTATACGTCCTTTTTAAGTCTCCCGCTCTATTAAACGCCCCCTCCCCCATTTTTGAAAATGTACCTCTTAGACTTAAAATCTGATCGTCACTTGAAGACATTTCTCCAGCAGTGAACAAGTTATGTCAGCAGAAATTAACATAAAAATAGGTGCAAAACTTTGCTTTGCCTGAAGAATTGTTCGACATTTTTTCTGAAACGTCTGCTTTTATCTTGAAATAAACTAAACATGCCAGTACAAATAGATCTACATTTTGAAACACGCTGTGCGCATTAAATAGGACACATACGGTATAATTTATGATATGAAATACCTCTCTTAAATGAATTGAATGGAATATTGGGCCTTATTTCATTGAATAATAGAGAACATTTATCATCTTAGTGATCAATAATGACAGGAATAGATGTCTGTAGATATTTAAAAGATTAACAACCTACTGTGTATATTGTCTTAAACTTTAGACGGTTTTCTGAAAATTATATTTAACATTCAGCTCTAATGTTTAGTGTTGAACTTTTATTATTATCTTCATATTTTTAGAAAATATAAGGCCATTCATTTCCTGAAAAAATGATATATGTGAAATTCTACATACATTTTGTATCTTAAAACTACACATACCATAATTGTATTTGAACTTGTCTTTTACACCCAGGTACATAGCTACTTGTATGCCAAGTGCACAAATCCAATGAAAACCATATTATCAATAAATTTGATTAAACTATGTTTGGTTGGTCTGTGTTGTGCTTGAATCATTATAACGAACATAAATCACAAGAAGTTTTCTTTACCCGAGCAATATAAATACGACCAAAGGTTAATCTTACGTCATTGACACTTTTGCATGCAAAAATGGCATTAGAACACACTACAAATGTTGTAGAAAAGAAAATGTGTAAACAAATGGAACCCCCTAGTCTGATTGCATGCACATCCTACACGTCCTAGCTACGCCCCTGATTTCTAATCTAATAAAGTTGTTGACAATTTCCGTGTATGCCATGTAAACAATAGAGAGAATGATACGAGTATCAACAAAACAAACAAAGATTTTATCAAGATAAACGTACAGTCAAGCCATTTTATAACTACTAGATGTATTCTATACTACCTAAATAAGACATGGTCTTTGTCACATAACACAAACTCATATTCTGTTAAAAGGTTACTTAGAATATGACATGCAATGTACTAACATTTTTGGGTCAAGAGTTACATTTGCCAATATCTTTTTCAATCAAATTTGGAGATGATCAGCATTGCAGATGTGAGCTTGTTTGCAACATTTTTAACTCTTCTGGCCAAAGGTCAGAAGAGCTTATGCAATGATGCAGTGCATGCCGTGCATGCATCCGTAAACAATTGCTTGTTAACATGATAAAGTTGTCAGTTTTGATTGTATCTCAATCAAACTTATACAGTAGTATAGCTCAGTTCCTTTCGAAAAGCATTGTCAAAATCGCTATTATAGAGCTTGTGAACACAAAAGCACCTTCATTTATTATCAAATGTTTGCTTAACTTACACAGTTCTTTGATATCTATGAGAGCTTGGTTCCTAATAAAAATCTAAAAATCTGTGCATGACTGAATGTTGACCCTTTAAATTTGGAAACATCCCTATTACTGAGGTTGTGAATACAATAGCACAACATACATTTGACCTGTAGGTTCGACTTTAGTACATTTACTTCTCTCTATACCATTCGTTGTAGCTTAATGTGCAAAATATATATACATACATGTTTATGTGTCAAGTGGTGTAATATTACAAAAGGAAAAATGTCAATCTCCAGTACATGAATAACTTAACGCACATACAACTAAATGATGTTGTTTTTATTAAAGTTAAGGTATTTGTATTAGCTGTCTGAATAACAAATAAGTACATGTAGTTATGTTTCAAATTCAAATATCTCTTTCAGGAACATGATATGCCTTATACCAATTAGTGACAAAAACATGCATCATATGGGCACGCAACGATCAAAGATTTGCAATCCCATTGCTTAATTTTCAAATAATACCGACCATCTGTTCAGACGATATAATATACCCGTTTAAGAGATTTTTATTTATCGCGATTTGAAGATATTTTCATTCTATAATTGTATAGGAAGTTGGTCGGACCACAGTGACACGATAGTTTGGTATGGGTCTTTGTTTTCATTGCGATTCGAACACGATGTTAACTACCGTAACGTTATATGTTTGTTTGTACCGCATGGTTAAAGGGAATTACCCATATTTATACTAATCCACGGTATGTCTAGGTTGCGTTAGAAATAAACATGTCCGATTAACATGAATGCAATTCTCCCTATTAAACATTGGTAAATGGATATATCAAACGGAAACTTAAACCTGGGACCAATATATACATGTATATATTAGTCCTAGCTTAAACGTTGAAACTATATTAGCCATACCGGATACATAATCTATGTGACTGCTTGTCATAATTTTTGTTTATTCAAATTGCCAACTTTTTGGTCAGTAGTGATTGCTAAATGCAGTAACAGACAGATTGTGAATGTTCTTATAATGTTATTATTATCACGAACATATAAACGAGGGTTATCACTGATGCACAAGATATACCGACTTGTATAGTCTGCACAAAATAACTAATGGAAAAATACTGGTAATATGATATAGAAATACAGGAGTTAATATGATAATGTCACTAGATCTACACGGGGCAAGCAAATCCACAATTCAGCTATCTGCAGCCCCAGGCCTTCAGCGCTAACAGTGCTTTGATTGAACATGGCCCCACATATGAGTGGTACTGTCATCCGGCATAAAATCAGTCCACCATTTTGTTCAACTAGTATGCAATTATTCGGATAAATCAAACCAGACAAACCACACTTGGAGGTGGTTCGGTCAGTTTGATTAACCAGTTTAAGATTTGTTATAAACAAATACAGAAACTTGTTTTAGTTGAAACCCAGTTGGTTAAAACAAATGAAAGGTTTGACAAACCAGTTTTGGATTCAAAATTTGCCCTTTGTTTCGGCTAGGTAGGCTGTATAATGGTACATGTAGCTACTTAGCTCTCTTTAGCATCGCAAACATTTATATTTGTCTCTTTTCAACAGAAATTATAATGACACTTATTTTGTCTATTACAATTAAAAACATCATCTTGTATTTTTGATGATGGAGTGCAATTATTTATACCACAGACATATAAACCAGATGTCTATTGTCGGGTATTTGTTTAATATATTTGCAAATAAACATTCAATTAAAAAGCAGGTTTTTGGACACTATAATCGGATCCCGACTAGTCTATGATTTAGGAATAAAATCTGGACGCATTAATTTTCAGATATTACCAACGACATAAATGATAAGTTTTATCACTTTTTAGCAAACAAATCAAGCTACCGTAATCTGTCATACAGTGAAGTGAATAAGTATCAAATGTATATTATTCATGGAATGATCTATCTTGCAGAAAACGATATAAAACTAATAAAATGTCAAACCTAATACTTTGAAATTTATTTAATATAAGTTATGCAACTATTTTTCTAAATAATTGTAACATCTGTATTTTACAATATTTATAGCATTAATATTATAATGTTCACTTTTAAATCAAAAGTTAAACAATATCATATAAAAAATATTTATTGTAATCAAATTATACTGTTTTATATTTCACGCCTTTACAGAATAAAAAGTCAATCTATGGTCACCCTATAATAAACCACACCAATATTTCATTTCAAGGCTATTCTATAATAGGTCACATTTCCCCTAAATTCTTCCCTATAAAGTGCACTAAATGTTAATTAACAGCTTGTATACTCGCTGCTGGACCCCTAGTGTGACCGTCCAGAGATCAAGGGCCATAAAACTTCGGTCATACTCGGATGGTCTTCCAAACATTTGCAAACGTGGTAAAAAACATACTATAAAATTTTAAAGTGTAAAAAATACCATTTTCCTTTTTAAATATTTTCACAAAATAAATACCGACTGACAGAGAAATAATTATGGTTTATGAGATAATTTGCATTTTGTTAATATCATTAACCGTTTTGAAATGACATTAAGTTAATTTCAGAGTAATTTGTTTTCGCCTATATATTCTATATAGCACTGGTAACTGTTTTAAAGTTAAAAAAATACCATTTTACTTTTATTTTAGAAAAAAGGTAAAATATTTGAATGAATGGGGAATATTGAAACATTACAAAACCGTTTGCATTTATTTGATGTCTTTAACGGATAAAAAGTTATACTAATTTAAAGCTTAAATCCTTCATAGTTCTATATAGGCATTTTTGCACGGTATCGATTATGGCACGATTAAAATTCTGCCACATGATGGCAAAATTGCTATATGAGCTTGTGAATAGACTCGCTTCCATATTTTACCTGATCTTCAACAAACTTGAACTATAGTTTGATATTCATGAGACATTGGTTCCTCTTGAAACACTGACAAATCCGCGCATGCATGACTGCATAGTATGGCCCTTAACATTGGCAAGATTCCTGTAATCAGTAGAGCCTCCATAAATACCTTCTAAAAATTTAAAGACAAAAAGTGACCAATTTGGCCGCCAGTAAAACTCATGCCCTCATGGGCCTTTTGTTTTTATTTGGGCACATTAACAACCAGCATCATGTTGTGACTATTGCAGCTATTAGGGGGAAGTGGACACCTCTGTTACATCTTACATAACCTAGCTGGATTTCTTCCTCACAAATTTTATACCCCGAGCAGCAGAGCAAGTTATCTCAGAGGTCATAACCACTTGAATGTGTACTCACTCTCCCATATATGCTACATTTATCAATATTTTAAACATTGTTATGTATCATTTATCAAACTAATAAAAATGTTATCTTTGTAGATGAGTTGGAAGAATTCTCTGGGATAGAGGAGCCAAAGGTGTTGGAAAAGATTAAGGCAATTCTAGATGAGTATCGCAATGATGTTCAAATTATCAAGGTACAGTAATGCTGTTATTGTCGTTTATAGAATAATTTGGGCATGTCGAGGGTTCAGTGCAAGACTGTCCTAACTCCTATGTATTTATATAGGATTTAGTTTAGTCTTGCACTGAACCCTCGAATTGTATAAGTGATGTTGAGGAGAGCTGTGCCAAAATTATAACTGTTATACACCTCTCTGCACTCTGCTGTCAGATGTAAATATTTACTAGCTCTGCAGAATATTTGGTTAGATGTTTGAGTGAGAGTGAGTGAAAAAGGTTACTACATGTATACTTTCTGAGTCGTATTTTTGATGCACTTTCCTAGATATTGAAGAGTGACACTTAGATTGAGTGTAAGTTATAAGAATACTGTTTATAATTATTTTTAGCTTACAAATCTCAGATTGACACTCAAATGTCAAAGAAAGGGGACACATAAAAATACTCAAATCTTCAATTCCAGAGTACATTTTGACACCTGAGCACTGAGTGCAGAGTACATGTAATGAGAATCGGTTATAATTCCAGGCCCAGGGTCTCCTACTGTTACACCTATGACATACAACAAAATGCAGTTTAATAAATGGTCATTTAAAATCGCAGGAGATTGACACGTGTTCTCTCCCTTTATCCAATATTGTGGAATACGTAGATGTAGTACTATAGAATTGATAAAGGGAGAAAACTCTACAAGATATTAAGAGGAAGAAATCATGACAGTCTCCTGTGGTTAGAACCAGCATCTAGAGGTTTTCTCTTGACTCAATCCAACTTGTAAGAAAAACTGTGATATTGATTTGGCTGTGCACTTCACAGTGTACAGTACCTGACATTTCCAGTGCTAATCCAGTAATTTCTGTTTACAGTTTTGTCACCAAACTGTTTGTGTATCTTCATTTTGTCTATCTCTTTTTTTTCAGGAATTGATACAAAATGCCGATGATGCGGAGGCCACTGAAATGAAAATTCTGTATGAAGGTAGAAACTTAAATGAAGAAGTTCCTGGGGAAACAGAGTACAGAAAGTTTTTCAGAGTAAGTGATCATTGTTTGTGTTATGCATGTCTTACAATATAAGTCATTATACAATATATACATTTAAGACAATGTCATGTTTTAGACAGGACACAGTTTTTTTAGATGTTTTAAATTTAATCAAGACCTAAACATTACTTTAAAAGTGGTTCAGTACTATGATACATGTCATAGTAAAGATCCGTTCTTCCTAATTTTCAATAGCAATGCGATAGCAGTGTTCCCTCTCTTGAGCAACATTATACCATGTACAGTCAAACCTGTGTTAAAGACCACCTGCGAACAAAGACCACTATTGCAAAACCTGTCTGCAAAGACCACCAATTTTATCTCCCATCAGACCATTTTCAATGATATTTAATATGTTAATAGAGACCACCTGTAAACAAAGACCACATTTTGCTGTTCCCATGGGTGGTCTTTACAGACAGGTTTGACTGTATTTGCACTCCAGCTGGGTTTTTATAATCATAGTGAAGGCTATTCATAGCAAGACCAAGTTATTTAGCAATGCATTTCTATGGTGTTTTTTTTCTCAACTATGATGTACGACAAAACAATAATAATTTATTACATGCATAATAGTATATATCGAGGGCTCAACGCAACACTGTTGAACTCCTATGTAATTATGTAGGAGTTACGACTGTGTTGCATTGAGACCTCGATATGTATTACAATAATAATTGTTTCTTATTATTTGTGGTTAATGCAACTTTTATGTACTTGCTGATTTTGTAATCGTTTTGTACTTAATAAAGGCCCCTGCACTGGCAATATACAATGACGCAGTATTTACGGATGAAGACTGGAGAGGGATTAAATCTATCTACCTCAGCGTGAAGAAGGATGATCCACTCAAAGTTGGACGTTTTGGTCTTGGATTCAAGTCAGTTTTTCACCTGACAGGTAAGTGTTTTGTGGGTTGAATTACAAAGTTTTATTATGCTTACCTATACATCTGTTGAACCTTCAGTTTTTAAAAGGATATTTATATAAAAACTTCTGAATTTATATAACTCTCTGACACTGCTAAGCTACACCTTCTAAAGTGGGATTGACACAAAACAAAGTTACGGTACCTGAAAATATCTGGAGAAGAATTGAAGATATAAGAAAAACATCCAATGCTATTTTGACAAAATGATTATTATATAAAGATTATTTATATAATTTATGACTTGCTTAATCCGTGTGGAACTTATTAAATAACATTCTGTATGAAAAACAATATTTAAACAATATTTATAGTAGCCAGTTTTGTTTTACATGACTAATTACAAATCTTACTGACAAAGTGCAACAAGGTAATACATTGTATTTTATGACTTCACCTAATCACAAAGTATCCATGGGTGAACTTTTGTGGTCTGTGTTAATCCGATGTCAATTTTTAAAACAAATTACATCGTCAGTAGTAACCTGGAAGGACATCTCCTTAACCACTGGATCATCTTCATTTAATATGTGTGGTAAAGTTCCTTAGATGTTTATCCTTTAGGGTCCCTAAATGGTTATTCTATTATAACTTTATTCTGTGCCAAACTCTGCTGATTGTGGCAAGGAAAAAAATACCCAGTATCTTTAAAATGCTTCTTGTCATGTACTTGCTGATCGGTTTACTTGTCATGTACTTGCTGATCGGTTTACTTGTCATGTACTTGCTGATCGGTTTACTTGTCATGTACTTGCTGATCGGTTTACTTGTCATGTACTTGCTGATCGGTTTACTTGTCATGTACTTGCTGATCGGTTTACTTGTCATGTACTTGCTGATCGGTTTACTTGTCATGTACTTGCTGATCGGTTTACTTGTCATGTACTTGCTGATCGGTTTACTTGTCATGTACTTGCTGATCGGTTTACTTGTCATGTACTTGCTGATCGATTTACTTGTCATGTATTTGCTGATCGATTTACTTGTCATGTACTTGCTGATCGGTTTACTTGTCATGTACTTGCTGATCGGTTTACTTGTCATGTACTTGCTGATCGGTTTACTTGTCATGTACTTGCTGATCGGTTTACTTGTCATGTACTTGCTGATCGGTTTTCTTGTCATGTACTTGCTGATCGGTTTACTTGTCATGTACTTGCTGATCGGTTTACTTGTCATGTACTTGCTGATCGGTTTACTTGTCATGTACTTGCTGATCGGTTTTCTTGTCATGTACTTGCTGATCGGTTTACTTGTCATGTACTTGCTGATCGGTTTACTTGTCATGTACTTGCTGATCGGTTTTCTTGTCATGTACTTGCTGATCGGTTTACTTGTCATGTACTTGCTGATCGGTTTACTTGTCATGTACTTGCTGATCGGTTTACTTGTCATGTACTTGCTGATCGGTTTACTTGTCATGTACTTGCTGATCGGTTTACTTGTCATGTACTTGCTGATCGGTTTACTTGTCATGTACTTGCTGATCGGTTTACTTGTCATGTACTTGCTGATCGGTTTTCTTGTCATGTACTTGCTGATCGGTTTACTTGTCATGTACTTGCTGATCGGTAAAGTCATCACTGACAGACCTCTTTGTACTGGTTTCCATAGATTACACCCAAAAGCATAATGTAGATAGAACACGGGTGATCGATACAGCAATACCATGGCTCCGTTGTATTGATCATGTCTTATGTTGATTTTTACATTCGATGTACATTATTCTTGTAGATTATCCGTGCATTATTAGTGGTCAATATGCACTGTTCATCGACCCAATGGAAGAAGACAGTAAAAGGATTTGTACAATGATTAAACTGACAAACTTACCGAGATGGACGAAGCTTAATTTGGAGGATGTCATGGTGTCACTGACTGGCATATATGGCATATCTGAAGAAGTTTTCAATACCGGTTATTACAATGGTACTTTGTTCTGGTTTCCACTTCGACAAATGCCTTCCCAACTTTCAGACGATGTTTACACTGAAAGAGAAGTAAGTATTCTATTGAATGCTTTCCTTCATGATTCAGAGAGAAGTTTACTTTTCTTGAAAACACTTTGTCAGATTCATCTGTACTGTAATCTGACAGATGACCAGACTGTAAAAATGTCTGCGAGCCAGGATGGAAGTGTGACTTTGGGTTCCATGAATATAGGCAGACAAAGACCTCATTTTGTTTTGGAGATAAACAATGATGACGGAAAATTACTGTCGGAGAGGAAGTCGTTTCTGGAAGAGCTGAAAGCAATAGGTCGTGATATACAGAAACGGCCAAAAACCTGGGTTTTCAACGTTAGCGTACAAACTAAAACAACTTTTCCAAATGAGGAGATAAAGGCATCGAAGTCGAGATGGTTGATAGTTAATTACCTGAAAGGTGGGAACATGAGCGAAACAATGATAAGACTGTTGAACGACAAACAATTAGGCTACCCACATATAGTTGCTATGGCTGCCCCTATCCATACTAACTATAATAATAAAGGTGGACACGTATTCTGTTACCAACCACTTCCACAACACAGTGAATCCATGACAGGTCTACCTGTCCATATAAATGGATTTTTTGCACTTAGTCAAAACAGGAGACAAGTAGCGTGGCCTGATGTAGGTGAAAATGAGTTTATAAAAGACAAGAAAATAGAATGGAACATGACACTCACTTCGGAAATACTTCCAAATGCGTATCTTACTCTTTTAATCGAGATGATTAAACAATCGGAACTGAACTCCAACGTGCCTCTTTTTGTTGCAGCTGTTATTAATTCTCTTCCTGACTTAATGGCTGTTGATCTTAATTGGAAAGTACTAGCTGAAAGATTTGTGAAACTTTGTGAAGATAGAGAAATCTTGTTCAGCGAAACTGGCAATGGTCAATGGGTTAGGGTCGGCGATGCAGTGTTCGCAGATTTTAGAAGTTATCCGGAATTGAGCAAAGGAAGCCAAAAGACGGTCATAAATCTTCTTCGTAATGATGGTGTTAAAGTCGTGGTCGTCCCGGGATATATTGTTGATACATTCAGACAAACATTCACCGACGTAACATGTGTGAGTCAAGAATTTCTAGCGGAACACATGAAAACTTCAGGAACATACAAACAGCTATCTTCTAGTAAAAGGCAAGATCTTCTGGAGTTTTTCTCCCAAGACTCATCATATCAATACCTGGAAGGATTAGAATTAGTGCCACTTGCTGACGGAACCTTTTCTTCATTTTCCAATGACAAACAGTTATTTGTAGAAACTCAAGACATCATTCAGCTTTTTCCTGGTTCATCAGGCAGCTTCGTTGCATCAAAGTTACGACAAAAAACTAAAGCGTGGATTATGGACCTAGTAGAAAAAGGTAAAAATCATAAGGTGTTCATTAGTTTACCATTTTTGTAAATGTGTCATTCTCTGAGATGTTTGGCCCAAATGACATATTTGGGTGAAATTGAGTTATAAACATTTTGGATGAAGGGATATTTGTAGGCGGCACTACAAAACAAATTTATTGCAAAACAACATTTTTTAGGGAATTACAACACTTTTAATATGGTTATCAAGACTAGATCTACAACAATTTCTGAGTTTCACAAATTTAATACAGAAAATATGTTTTCAGATAATATTTTCAAAGAAATGTATATTTTTCCTTTCCTTAAGAAAAGGGGCCGTCTCAATGTTTAACGATAATTATTTTGCTTCTGGTCACCGCTGAATCTTAAATTATTTTCTCAAAAACGAGGTTCAGTGCATTTCGGCCAAAATTCTCAGAGACTGCCACAATTTCTTTGCAAATTTGAAGTTGCAATACTGATCAAGTTATGGTCGAAATACTTGTTTGTCACCTCAGTCACAATCAAATGCATTTTACAAGCTCCATGCTATACTTTCATTTTGTACATCATATGCATGTATGGTCTATCTCTGATGCTTCAGAAGTAGTGTATGATTATTCTTTAGCAAGTCACAAAGTTTTTGTTTGTATCCCCACTTTTAGTCAGAAAAACTGATGGAAAAGTTCATTGTCTTGAATATTTCATTGTCATTGCTTGTTCTCCTAAACCACTGTTTTTTGTATGAAAGTTGGGTCTTCGTGTCCTATGGACATATATCAAGCTTCAGTGAGATTTATTTTACAGCCGTACATATACATATACTCCATGCCATTGAAAACACAACTAAAAATGATCTGTGTCAACACGGTGACAATATAAAGAAATGCTTATGTTTTAATTCTCATACAAAATTTCCTAAACTTAAAGTATGAAATATTGATACTCGGGCTGTAGGTTGATTTCGTTTTGATGAATGATTTACACATTTGTAATAATAAAACGCTTTTAACACGTGGAACAAAATGATGGAGAAGTTAAATACAATGTAGTTGCGTTTGTAATGGCGTTAAGTGTACATATACAAGTTTAGCTGTATTTAGATATAACATTACTTTCAATAAAGACATGCATTAACTCATGGCCCATTATGACTTATCAACTCCGTGTGAGATAAAATCAGTTCTGGTATTGCGCTACATTCCGTTATTATTAAATTAATGTTGAACAATACTGTATTTTGTGTAAATTTAGTGTTGTGTAATGGCGGACTGAAGTTATTTGTACATCAATTTTAGTAGGTTAGTGATTTAAGTCTTGGTGACATTGATTCGAAAAATGGTTTCCGATCAATAACACAAGAATGCTTGGGATTATGGTCCTGAAACTTGATATGCCTCCTGGATATCACAAGTAGATGTCCCCTAGTATTTTTGGGATCAGCAGGTCAAAGGTCATGGTCATGGTGACCTTGACTTACACATGTTTCTGACAGTTTTTGGCATATCATTTCCCTCAAATCGGGAAATGGTATCTTGTTTTCTTGAGAAATTTCAAAAACATCTCATTCTATACCACCTTATGTATTTTGTCCAAACTTCACAGGAATGATCCTTAGGTGGTTCTATATAAGTGGTTCCGGTCTGTTTCATAAGTACTTCACAGGAGTTTAAATGAATTTTGAAATGAAAACTTTGAAAATCTTCTTGTCCAAAACCATAAGGTCTAAGGCTTTGATATTTAGTCTGTAGTATTGTCTAGTAGACTCTTACAAGATTTCATAAATGATTAAGTTCTGTCGAAAAACATGCCCGCAGTGGCAGGCCGTGTTACCTATGTGTATGTAGTGGAAACTATAAAAGAAATTTTCTCCTAAATCATTAAATAAATTTTGACCAAATTTCGTTCTCCTTGAAAGTGACATAAATGGTTCCGGTATATTGCATAAGTTCCGTCAAAAAGATTGTCACCAGGAGGTGAAATCTAGTTAAAGTGAAAATTTGTACAAAACCATAAGGTGTCGAGTTTTGATATTTGGTGTGTGGTCCTGTATAAATAATTAAGTTCTGTCAAAAAACATGGCTGCCAGGGGGCATAGCCTTGTTGCCTTTATATTGGAAACTTATAACAACATCTCCACCTAATCTGCTGAAAGGATTCTATTGAACCTATACCAATTTATTGGCACATTTATCTAATTCAGACAGAATGGCAGTGTTCTAAATAAATAGCAAAGTATATTTTTCATGCTTGATTAGGTAGCGAAGGGAACAAAAATCGAGCATAATATATCTTTTAATATTGCAATACATTTTCTGACGGTTACTGCTAATTGTAGGTACTTCTTGTCTTCAACACTTAACTAGTTCTGCTGCAGCAGACCTTGTAGAGCGTGTATTGGATGATAACTTTGATGACCTGCGTTCCATACATATTCCAACGGAAGATGTTGAAAAATGGAAAGAATGGGTTAAACATCTGTGGGATTTAATACAGTCTCGCTTTATGGACTCGTTAGACAACTTTGACAGACTCTCTATCTTCCCATACGTTATAGAACAAAACTGGGATAATGCAACTGAATTAAAACTGCTGCCGTTAAATTCTTTGATACTGCATTTGAAAAACGTCGAAAAAAGAGATGAATTATGCAAGGCTTTTGAACTATTGTCTGTCACGGTCGTGGAATATGTACCTCATTGGCTGTCTGAAAACATTAGAAGAACATTTCTGTGGTATAGCGAAAACATTGGTGAAATGTTCAACAAAGTCAGGTTCGACTGTATCAGGACCTTCAACGAGACCATATCAGGAACAGGCAGTGCATGTCTATTAGAATTCCTCTCGCAAAGGGTGCATAGTATATTGGAGGAACATGCAAAGGATTTGTTACAACAATTGAATATACTTAGAGGACATACTTCCTTAACCAGTAGCGAATTATGTTCTCTTAGGGACCACAATGCAATATATCTAGGTGATCATTTCCCTGTGAGATTTCCTGCCAAGTACATAAGAATAAGTAACGAATTAGAACAAGCCTTTGTCTTAAAATATTTAGGCGGTCATACAGTGACAGAATTAGAGCTTGTTTCCACTGCTGTTGACCATTGTAAGCAATACACTCAAGATGAGGTCAAACGTCTTATGTTGTGGATTTTGTCGACTGAAAAATACTTTTGCATTCAGTCTATACAAGATAAAATAAAAGAAGTATCCTTTGTGGAAGCTGATAATGGGCAAAACTATAAGCCCACTGAATTATTTGATCCTTCAGAAAAGTATCTTCCAGATCTTTTTAGGGGTAAGAATGTTTTCCCAACCAAAGACCTATGCTCTAACCAAACTCTTCTCCCACGATTACGGACATTAGGATTGAAAGGAGTCGACCGTATCACAGCTGAGGATATAGAAATGGTAGCTTCAGAGGTTGAAAAAATGTCCACAAATAAAGAACCATTTGACGAATCGAAATGTAAAGCATTACTATTTATAATGGACAAGAGGATTGACATAATCAACAAAGCTAGAATGTGTGACAAACGATGTATTCTAGTTGGAAAAGATGCCGTCGAAAACTACCCTCGTGGCATAGCACTAAAAAACAAGAAAAGCAAGGCGTCTTCATTAATTTGTCAGCCATCTGACATAAAGTCAACAGAGTTTGCTTATGTAGTCGGATCCGTAAAATTCATGATACGGAGCGGATATTTCTCCAATGTATCACAATTGTTTCAGTGGCAAACCTTACCCGATATAAATGATGTTGTTCATCATTTATTCAACATTGTACAGTCTTATGAGAAGAAAATGAAGTCACAGTGCCTTCAAATGATTGTTGATGTATACAGTTGGCTTTCCAAACAAGATATAAACCAGGTAAATGACGCTCTCAACAGTCGTTTTGCATCAATAAACAAAACCTTTGTCTGGGCAGATGACGGTTTTCACGCTCCTAAAGAGGTCTATATAGAAGCAAGTAATCATGACATTGACATGAGACCTTTCGTTCACAATATTCCAACAGAAACAAGCGAATTGAAATGTTTTTTCTCAGGCATTGGATGTACGCAATTTCAGTCATTGAAGATGTACGTCGATACTCTAACTCAAATAGAATGTTTTTCTCAGACGACTGAGAAGAGTGTTGATGATTCTAAACTGCTCAGCTTAGCGGTAGATATATTAAATACGATAAAAACCGACTTTCTGAACGATCCTGACTTCAATGAGGATGAACTTTATTTCCCTGTTTTACAACATGAATCATCCAACAAATTGATTATGCAGCCAACTAAAAAATGCACTTTCTGTGATTCTCAGTGGCTGGAACATATGAGTTTTGAACTTGACGATGATGTTTATTATGTCCATCCTCGCATACCAAAATCAACAGCCGAAGCTCTTGGTGTACCATCAATACGGCAACAAATGTTGGCTGATGCTGTTCCAATAGAAGAATGGGGACAAACAGAACCTCTGACTCGACGGTTACATGCTTTATTGGAGGATGGTTATATTGATGGATTTTCCGTAGCAAAGGAACTATTTCAGAATGCCGATGATGCTGGTGCACGAAAATTGTGGATTATGTATGACGAAAGAGAAAACAACGATTTCAAAACCCATTTATTAAGTGAAGGTATGGCTGAATGTCAAGGTCCAGCAATTTGGGTATACAATGATGCTAGGTTTGAGGAATCTGATTTTGAGAATATAACTAAACTAAATGGGGCAACAAAAGCAAACGACGCAGAAAAAATCGGAAAGTTTGGTCTTGGTTTTTGTTCTGTATACAATATTACCGATGTTCCAAGTTTTGTATCAGGTCATTCAGTTGTTATGTTTGATCCTCACATGACATTTCTAGATAAGGCTTTGCCAGGCAAAAGTCCAGGTCTAAGAATCAATTTAAAGTGTATGAAAAACCGCAAAATGGTGAAATTGTTCAAGAACCAGTTCCAACCATTTGAGGGAATTTTCGACTGTGAGATCATTAAAAGCGAGGCACCAGAATTTGATGGGACATTATTCAGATTACCATTGAGAAATAAGGGCAGCAACATAAGTGACATTGTTTACACATCATCTGAGGTAAAACGTTTGTTTGAAAAAGTAATGCAATTGTCAGCAAATATGTTCGTTTTCAATCAAAATGTCGTTGAACTAAAGTTATTCCATCTGCCAAAGGGAGCAAAGAATCCAAGAGATGCAACACCTCTATTTGAAGTAAAGAAAGAGTTATTGCGTTTGTTACCCAGTGTAAGCAGCGCTCCATCTTGTCCTGTCAGTGACGCAGTTAAAAGGAAAAGAAGTAACAGTTTAGCAAAGTCCCCTCTAAAAATGATTGATGAGAATAGAATTGAAGTAACTCAATACAGAAACTCTGATTTCAACACTTACAGTCGGCGTTCTTGCTTGTCATGGTTAGTAAGCTGGTCAACAGCTTTAGAACAAAAATGTCAAGACCTGTCGCAGAGTGAAAAGGGCGCCCTGCCTTTGGCAGCAATTGCAATACCAGTTGTACACACAGATAATAGACTTGAGGTTTTGTCTTTATCAAAATTGACTGAAGAGTTTTATCAACATGGGCATTTGTTCTTTTACCTGCCATTGCCAATAACTCATCAATTTGCTTTCCATATCAACAGTCAGTTCACCGTGTCACCCGATAGAAAGACGCTTAGAGTAAGATGTGAGGACGACAAAATTACCAAAATGGCTCAATGGAATGAATGTTTGTTTCATGACCCAATCACGCAAGCCCTTTTGCATCTATTGGAAAACGTACATACCATTGGGACGTTGACAAACTATCATTTCGAACAACTTTGGCCTCAGCATAGCCAAGCTTTTGCAGTTTTGGATCACATGTCAAAGTCATTCTTCCATAAGGTGGTTACACCAAATAGTTTTAAATTATTTGAAAGAGATGGAAAATGGTTTGATATTTCAGAGTGTGTTTTCTTGGACAGAGACTTGCTGTCATCCGAACTAGGAAAATATGCTCTAGATTGTTTGTCACAAATATGTCCATTTGCAGTTGATATTTCTTCAGTTGCATACAGTAGACTTAAGCAGGAAAACAAAGACCTGATAAACAAATTGACAGTTGCAAAAAATGACTTTTTTCTGAAGTATTTCCTTCCCAATTTGTCGACATTCGAGGCCAATCGTAGGCGTCATGAAATGATGTGTTATGCAATAAAGTTGAACGATGAGGATATCAATGAATGGATAAAGAGCAATAAGTGTATTCCAAATCTGGCCAAGGGAGACCTCAGAAGACCCGATGAATTAGTTGATCCGAGTTCTCCTCTCGCAGTTTTATTTAAAAGAACAGACACATATTTTCCAGAGAAAACATTTTCTCATCATAGTGTTTTGGAAGATATGCGCAGTCTGGGCCTGATGCATAAGACGTTGAATAATGACATTTTGCTCTTACTGGTAAACTCTGTAGAGGGAATACGATGCGACGTTTGCTCATCTGAACTGGCCGGGAATTTAATCGGGTATGTCATTGATAATTGTACTACACATAAGGCCATTATGGAAAAGTTACGGCAGTCGAAATTTATCCCAGTGAGAAAAGCCCCTCTAAGTTGGCCATTTGACTGGCACGCAGATTCGAACTTAAATACGAAAGAAAAGAAAAAATGCAGAGATCATAAAAATGATGTCACAGGTCAGAGCGTTGCTTGCTTCGAATGTGCATCTAAAGTTTTTCATTCTGAATGCCAGTTCATTCTTGGAACTGTCTGTTTTATTTTTGAAGATAATGTTTTCCACTTGTCGAAAAAACAGCATAATAAACAACTGGAAGAGAAAGCTTTTAAGGCATTGGGTATGAGATACAAGTGTGACTTAGATTGGAGATTGGTTTTGTCACATCTTAGAACTATCATAGGAATATATGAAGGAGGACATAATCCCTCTTCTACTTCAGAAAATGCTTTAATTATGCGAAACATACATAGCATATATCAGTTTTTCGATGAAGCATGTTTAGAAGACTTTGACACTATATCGAAAGAACTGATGAGGAGGAAATCAGTATTTGTATTGAACCAATTTGTCCGTCCATCAGTTATCACGAAAGAACTCTTACCAGCAAAATGCCATCCACATATATTTCAGTTAGATGAAACCGAACTTAGGTCATTTAAAACCCTAGTCAAATGCCTGAAAATTACAGATCAATTCGAGCCATATACATTGGCTGTTAAATTACAAAACATAAAAAACAATCAAAAACGACCTCTGAACGAATCTCAGGTACTTGCAGTTTTGAATTTACTATTATGTCTGAAAACTGCAATGAAAAAGCATAACGTACAAAATGCAAAGACTATCATTAAAGATGAGCTCTTAGCAATTTATGGCCCAGACGAAAATGGGAATTTACATGACTGCAGCACTATGTGTTTTAATGACTTCGATGATATAGAAAAAACTGAAACAATGATTTATGCTCATAAAATGTTGTCACCGGCGTTAGCGGAATTTTTCGGTGTGTTGCCAAAAAGACTTCGTTACATGGAAGAAAATTCTGAGGATATAGTAGACTTCTTCCAGAATGAGCCGTTGGTTGCAAGATTACAGCGAATTTTAGAAGGATTCCCATGTGACACAGGGCTGTTTAAAGAATTGATTCAAAATGCAGACGATGCAAAAGCAACCAAAATGTATTTCATTAAGGACTTTGTACAATATACAACTGAAAATATTACTGATTCAGGATTTGAACATGCTCTAAGTCCTTCATTGTGTGTTTTCAACAATAGTGCGTTTTCAAAGGAGGATTTGGAGGCTATAACTAAATTGGGTGTAGGTAATAAAGCCGATGATTCCGCGAAAACCGGACATTACGGAATTGGGTTTAATGCTGTCTATAACTTGACAGATGCTCCATCTTTTTATACACGTGGTGGCGACATAGAAAATGGAGAGACGCTATGTTACTTCGATCCTCTTGCTTCTTTTTTCCCGTTAGTCACAAGAGAAAAGCCTGGAAAACGAATAAAGGATATGAAAGCTGTTAGGGGACTTTCCAAAAACATAATGCCTAGCTATCACGAAAAATTGATTCCTAATGGAGGAAAGGGTACAATTTTTCGATTGCCATTACGTAGAGAAAGCTCCGAGATAAAAGATGAGTGTTCAACAATGGAATCACTGTCCACACTTCTGGATAGTTTAAGTAAAGAGCTGCGTGACATACTGGTTTTCTTAAAGCACTTGGAAGTGGTATGTATTTTGTCCAATACTCACCATGGTTATGTAGAAGATTACAGCATTAAAGTGAACATGGATGAAAGAAATAGCTTAGCTAGAGAACGGATTTTCCATAGCTTTTACGATTTAGGTAGTATTTCAAAAAAGAATCAAGAAGCAACATTTAAGTACAGTCAGCAATCTGAGGTGTACAAAATGTCATTATTTGAAACTCACAAAAGTAGTAGACCAAAGGTATGTCAGACTGACTTCCTAGTTGCAATGACAGTTGGTTTCAAGCAGGATACTCAATGTTCTGATAAACTACGCAATAAATTTGAAAAAGGAAAATTTAAAATGCTACCTGTTGGAGGCGTAGCGGTTTGTGTCGAAAATGCCACAACCTCTTTCAAACAAATGCAAAGGAAGAGACGTGCCATTAACCCTGTATATTGTTTCCTGCCATTACCTGTTACAACTAAATTGCCAGTACTAGTTAATGGTTATTTTGCGTTAGATAATGAAACAAGACGAAATATTTGGGGTTCTGGCAACATTGATGTTGAAAAATGCTGGAGGACAGAGTGGAATGTATTAATCATAGAAAATGCTATCACTCAGGCATACGTAAAACTTCTAGATTATACAAAAGATAAAATCTTTACTTGTATAACAGGTCGTTCGTGTGATCCTGCATTAGTGCATCAAGCAATTGAAAACTATCAGGACTTTTTCCCAGTCACGGAAGGGTTGACGGAATACTGGAAGATGCTTGCGTGCTCAGTTTACAGGGATTTAGTGGGAGAAAGAAATCTATTTTTGCCTGTGCAGGAGACAATTACAAATATGTTCTCTACAAAACGAACACAATGCAAACTATCATGGACATCATTGCATGTTGCTGACCATAAGTATCCAGCATATGTGAATGCAGAAACTGTGATTAGCAATAGTTCAGAAAACGAAAATAATTCAGAATTGAATGGTCTTCTGAGAAAAGTTGGTATGCGTGTTGTGTTCTTAAAGAAAAGTATTGTTACTTCCATGCATGATTCCGCTAACGAAATTCCATCATTATCACCGGATAATGTTATCGAATTCCTTTGCTCATGGTCTGGTGACGCTTTTGACAAGTGCAAAATTACACCAGGCATAAACATTGGCGTAACACCGCTTGGTGCGGTAAAGAATGCACAAACTATTTTCGAGTATTGCTTGGCAAGTGAAGAAACGTTCCTCAAAAACATTCTCGATATTCCGTTATTTGTGACTGAAGACTTGACTATTTTTTCATTTAGAGATGGAAGTCCTCGTTACCTTGATAAAACTGGAAAATACTGCACATTTTTTCTGTGCAAGAAAAATATGTTTATTCATAAAGACATCGCCAAACCACTTGTTGAAAGATATGGTCAAGAAAAAATTAAAAGTCAAAAACTACTTCAGCCATTCCATCTGGAAGACTTTGTGAAGTTAGCTAACCTTACAAAAACTATACCAACAGATTGCATGATATGTGTGCCATGGGACTGTACAAATCCAAGTGAAGAATGGGTTCATCTATTTTGGGAATTTTTTGAAAATGAATTGGAAACAAATAATGTAACTGAGGTACGAGATCGGATGAAAGTAATAGAAACAATACCTCTAATACCTGTCACCAACACGGACAATTACCTGGTACCTCCGCGTGATATCAAACGTATTATCAATTTGGAAAGTTTTAGTAGCAATTTCAACTTACATAGTGGTCTTTCGAAGCTCAACTTGCCTGTTATCAACAAAAGATTATTTCTAAATGACAGAAATGAACAATTTACTATTTATGAGAAGTTGTCTGTAATAGTACCAAACATACAAGATTCGGTAGGTGTTTTAGAATGCTTGTTTTTACATGTTGAAAACCTGTGTGAGCTACATCAGGACCACGCCAGTGCGGAAGCTATCCTTCATTTCTTCGACGATGGTTGTGGAAGTGCTGGAGAACTGCTTACTAGCGATTTGTTGCACAACTTAAAAATGATGACTTTGTTTCAGTCACATTTCAATAAGCTTGTGAAGCTGTCGGATTACAAGACAATTCACATAGTGCCATTGCATCTACGTTCAGAAGGACTTGAAGAAATAGCAAACACCATTAAGGTGCTGTTTCTCAAAGACATCCCTTTGCAAAAGTTATTTAAATGTTTAAAAGTAACTAAATTGACGATGTTTGATGTATACATAAAATACATTATACCAAACCAGGCAAAACTGAGAAGGAAATCGTTTTATCGTCATTTGGAGTTCTTGAGCGACTTCATACATGACGATGATAATTCGTTGGCGCTTATTTCAATGTTAAAAGACATTCAGTTCGTGGAAACAACCGATCATACATTTGTGAAAGTGAGCGACTTGTATGATCCATACCATAAAGTCTTTCAGGCTATGTGCGAGCCACGTGAAATAGTACCCAAGAACCTTATCAAGACAAAGCTTGTTCGTCTGTTTAGTAAACTTGGATTGCATACTAAAATGACAATTCCGTTGTTTGAACGTTTTGCATCAGATATTGAATCGCATGGAAACACTGATGGATTGTCAGATGACTTATTAAAAAAATCAGAGCTGCTTAGTAAGCATTTGTTAAAGATGGATGAAAAATTTCTCAAGCACGGAAATTTTCATCGATTGTCTAATATAAGGTTTGTTGTGCCTAGGAAAGTACAACAAGAACTCGCAGTTATTCATGATCAGTTCAATGCAATAAAGCTCATACCCTTTAGTGGGTCAGTTTTGTATGAAAACCAAAATATCTGCTGGACTGTTTGTAATTTATTATCGCAAGATAACGTCAGATCAGTTTTTGAAAAATGTATGAACATATGCACACAACCAGACACGGCAGCATTGATTAAACACCTTGAAAATGTTGGTCGGAGCGTACAGACGATGGTCAACAGCCGAAGTATTAATTCCGCTATGCACGAAATAGTATCCAAGGTGTTTCATGATATATATAGCGCGCTGAGTAGACACGAGGATGGCATGCTTCAACGTTGTAAGATGTTGGATTCCCCTGTCATTTATTTTCCTGATGCAAAAATGGTTTTGCCTCCAAAGATGGTAGTGCTTACTTGCAAAGAAATAGAAGAAGTGTCACCATATCTTTGCATGTGTCCAAGTGCGTATGGAATGTTCCATAATTTATTTTTAAACCTCGGAGCAAACAAGGAACCTTCGTGTTCATCTTACTCTTCCGTGTTGCGCAGAATAAAAATGAAAGTTGGCGAAAACCCTGACTCTTTCGTATCAGATGCATTAAAAGCAACTGGTAACTTTCTTAAATTGCTATCACAAAATTCTGTTCAGGTCGATATTGCTGAGGATTGTTTGTATTTGATGAGTAGACAGGGCACATTAGAAAATGCACGATGTTTGCTTGTTTCAAACAACAAATTCTTCGAAGATCAAGTTTTGAAAAATGGGGTTGCAAGAAATCTGTTTCTTGTTGGAGTCGATAAGCTTAGAATTTTTCATTTAACCACTGATGATATTGTTAACGGTTTACAGTGGTTACCTGGGACGCACAGACCACATCTGTTGACTGATGTTGTACACGAACAAGTGATTCTTGAAAATATTAGTGACAAAGATGCGAAGATTGCTAACCGACTTGAAAATTTCATCCACGATCGTCATTTTCTACATGGTGTCTTACGTTTAGTGTGCCACGTGCGTAAATGTCAAAGTAAGCAATTTTTGGACAGTGATAAGAACAAGATTATTACTGATTTGCGAAAAATCACCTGCAAACATTGTTCTAAGATACAGACTGTTATTGCCATGAGAAACATAGAAAATGGGGAACTAGGACAATTTACACACATTAACAACACAACAGAAATAAAGTATGTGCATTTAGAAAAGAACGAAGATGGAGCTCGCATTTACTTCGACACAGCGGATCCTGAGTGGTTTGGAAGCGTTCAAAAGTCACTGACACTGTATCTCAACAAGGAAAAGGGTCTAGGCCTGCAAGACGAATATCAAATGCGCCTAGAAGAAATAATAGCATTGTTGAAATCACCTTCTGGCATTGATAGGCATTTAAGTAAACATAAAATTGATGATTTTCAATTTCAGTTTGAAACTGAGGACACATCTAAAGTCCCTATTGTCGGAAATTTTGTTCCAGAAGAAATGCAACAGTTTCTTGATAATACCTACGATAACATAAATGAAAACGAATATAAGTTCATGGCATTGGAAATTGATGATCCACTATACTACCTTAATTATGATAGAAAAACACAGTTTATGGACCCGACCTACATTTTCGTGCATATAATTCGAAAAATGCCACCCGTAATGACATTACACCTTCTTCAAGAGTACGAAATAGATGATGGAACAGAACACTTCAAAATTGTTATGGCTCATAAGCTTTACAAATTTAATCACAAGCCAAAGGAATGGGAGAACACAACTGACGAACAGTCCAACCATTTGACACTGAAGGAAGAATACAAGCAAGTAAAAGAGCTCCTTATCGTGGCTTGGAAAAAAACAGAAAATGAAAGAAAATCGATCGTTAAGCGCCTACTTTATAAATGGCATCCGGACAAAAACCCAGGTAACGCGGAATTTTGCACTAAGGTGTTTCAGTTTATCCAACAATGTATAAACGCTCTTGAAAACAACACGCAACTTCCAAATGAGGAAAGTGAAGGTGCTCCTTCGTCACCTGCTTCTGGTCCATTTCAGTGGGATCGCTCTTGGTATAATTATTACTGGAATGAGTACAGGGGAGCTCGACGGCGTCCATCCAGACACCGTGAATCATATCGAGAATTTCCTGACTTTTACCACTTTCGGACTTCATATCAGCAGTGCTACACTGAACGGCGACCATACAAATGGTATTCAGAAGCTTGTCGTTGGCTAAAACAGGCAACGCATGATTTGTATGATGCAAGATTAAGCCTTAGACGAATTGAAAACCCTGCATTCAACTGGATTTGCTATCGCGCATATCAGGTTGGTATTAAATGTTATACATGTATTTTTATTTCTGAAGAGACTTGCTTCTTCAAGTTTGACATAAGATGCGTCTGTCAGAAACTGTAATTTATTATTCACACAATGCATTGCCCAATGCATATTTCCTTTATTAAAACATCTTTTCATACGCTAAAAGATGCTCAATAAATTACTGTAGTATAGTTTGTTTCTTAAGACCGATTACTTGTAGATAGTGACGATTGTTTCATATTCAAACCTAAAATTTATCGCACGGAAGTCAAAACTTCCAAACCTTTCGATTCCACATGCTGAAACAATTGATAAATGAATCCAACACTGACTTTATACTTCACATTTCATGAAATAGGACCAGGTCCTCAGAACTTGGTTTATACTGTATTGTATTTGTTACATACAACAGTTTTAACAGTTATGATTCTCGTTTTGCGATTGCAGGCTGCAGAGAAAGCACTTATTGCTGCGTGGTTTGCAAGGGATGCTTACAAGGCTAAGGAAAAGAAGCACAGTGAACGGTTAAGCTATATAGCTCAAGGTACTATACTATTCATTCTTGCTTTAAATTAAATTATGTTGGTATGTTAAAAAATAACACATCTTCTGATTGATATTCTGGTGGGTATGTGTATTTGCTTTTTTTATTGTAAGAATTAGAAATGACTGCATGAAGACTATTATGCACAAATATCTGCGAACATAAGTATTAAGAACTAGTGTAAATTTAAAAAAAACACTGTATAAATAACTGTCGTGTAATTTTATGCTTCCCCTCCCAGAAGAAGGGGTGTATGGTTTCATCATTTAAGTCAGTTAACCATTTGCTTTCCAGTAAATTACTGGATGATGCTCTGATTTACAGCCGTCTAACTTCATTATGTAAGATGATAGCGTGTGTTCTGTATATAGTCTGTATTATTTGAGAAGTCAGTCAGGTTTCATTGCACTCATTTCATTAACGGCCAGTATATAAGTCAGTTGTACTAAGTCGGTCATTGTTTTACTGCCCATGTTGGTCTAACCGGCTATCATTGAGCCATTATGTTTGTAAACAACCTTTCGTGCTGTGTTAATGATCAATATTTTATTTCTTTTGTTACTGATTTCATTATTTTCAAACAGGATTAGATCCACGGTTGTATTCACTTGCTGGTGAACTAGACTCGTTGACTGGTGGCAGTCAGAGGATGAGATACCCCAATGACTTTGGAATTCCTCAAGATCTGTATATCAAACAAAATGCTGAGAAAGCATTTGCTCTATCAGACTGTATTATAAAGAGAGTAGAAGAAACATATAAAATTTGAGGTTTTTACGTTAGGAACGTGTGCGCATAATACATACATGTATACATATATTTGTGTGAGGTAACTCTGTATAGAAAATACACAACCAATTTAGGCACTGTTATAAAGGGATATATAGCATAGTGTATATAGCAGGTGTATATATATTCATGTCATGTGTAAAAAACAAAATATATGACTTATAGATTTCATTGGATGTTCTTTGTGTGTATAGATAAATGTATTTTTTATAAAATTATGTACGGTGTGTCTGTGTAGCAGTTGTATAATCAAGTGAGGAATCATTGAAGGAACGATGTGTATATACAACTTGCTTGTTTATTTGTGAAATGTATAATCAAGTGAGATATCATTGAAGGTTCTATGAGTATATAAAACATGTATGTTTATTTGTGAGTTGTATAATCAAGTGAGGTTTCACTGTCCACTTTGATTCTCCTATTGTGTATTTTTTTGTGAGATGTGCAATCAAGTGAGATATCATTGAAAGTACTATGAGTATATAAAATATGTATGTGTATTTGCGAAATGTGTAATCAAGTGAGATATCATTGAAAGTACTATGAGTATATAAAACATGTATGTTTATTGGTGAAATGTATAATCAAGTGAGGTATCCATGAAAGTAATATGTGTATAATTATAAAATATGTTTATTTGTGAGTTTTATGATCAAGTAAGGTTTCCACGAAGTAACTCTGTGTATATAAAACATGTAGTTTTATGTGTGAGTTGTATGATCAATTGAAGTTTCAATGAAGTAACTCTGTGTATATAAAACTTGTATTTTTATTTGTGAGTTGTATGATAAAGTGAGGTTACTATTAAGAAACTCTGTGTATATAAAACATGTATGTTTATTTGTGAGTTGTATAATCAAGTGAGGTTACTATAAAGTAACTCTGTGTATATAAAACATGTATTTTTATTTGTGAGTTGTATAATCAAGTGAGGTTTCCATGAAGTAACTCTCTGTATATAAAATATGTATTTAAAAATACATTAGTGAGTTTGTATGATCAAGTGAGGTTCCCATGAAGTAACTCTCTGTATATAAAACATGTTTTTTTACTAGTAAGTTTGTATGATCAAGTGAGGTTCCCATGAAGTAACTCTATGTATATAAAACATGTATTTGTATTTCTGAGTTGTATGATCAAGTGAGGTTTCCATGAAGTAACTCTGTGTATATAAACATGTATTTGTATTTGTGAGTTGTATGATCAAGTGAGGTTTCCATGAAGTAACTCTGTGTATATAAACATGTATTTGTATTTCTGAGTTGTATGATCAAGTGAGGTTTCCATGAAGTAACTCTGTGTATATAAAACATGTATTTGTATTTCTGAGTTGTATGATCAAGTGAGGTTTCCATGAAGTAACTCTGTGTATGTAAAACATGTATTTGTATTTCTGAGTTGTATGATCAAGTGAGGTTTCCATGAAGTAACTCTGTGTATATAAAACATGTATTTGTATTTGTGAGTTGTTTGATCAATTGATGTTTCCATGAAGTAACTCTCTGTATATAAAACATGTACTTTTATTTGTGAGTTGTTTGATCAAGTGAGGTTTCCATTAAGGAACTCTGTGTATATCGAACATGTATTTTTATCTGTGAGTTGTATGATCAAGTGAGATATCATTGAAGGTACTATGAGTATATAAAACGGGTGTATATATCGTATAGACAATGCCACAAGACTGTCTATACGACTTAGACCACTTGAACTTCATGGACCATTGCATATACGATATAGTCGATTGAAATAGAGGCCGCTGATTGGACGGTTTGTGATGAGTGTGGTCTAAGTATAAGCTTAGTTGACTCATTTGTTATATACCGGTAGATTCTTGTATTTATATATCTACATATATTTTGTACATATTATAGTGATTGTTGGAGTTAATCTTTATGCGTTTTCCACCATGTATATATTTTGTTCTTTATGTGCAAGTTTCATCTATTGTTGTTGCTGATGTACAAGGTTGGTACCCAAACATTGGATTAGCGTTATATATGTGTTACGCCAGGGGTACCTAGAGATCAAAAATATCAACTGCAGTTTGTTAGGAACTGAGAAACCATTTATATTACAAATAAAGGTAGTTGTATTCTCCTCACAGTTATACTTCTTACTTATTGAAATGCTGAATTTTGAAATGAAAATGAAATTTAATGACTGTCATATATATGAAATAGATGGTTGAAATAGAGGACACTGATTGGACGGATTGCTGTGAGCGTAGTTTTATATTTATGTTGCACAGCATTTCTTCTTTGTTTCCTTCAGTATGCAATATCTTATCATTCTACAAATATTTGCTTGTACAAGATATATTTTGTAACTTTACATTCATTTCACATACTAAGTATTGTATTTGTATTATGTTTACTTCTTGTGTATCGGCTGGTGGCCTTATTATGCAATAATATATTGAATGGAATTGAAAGGTAAATTACTAGTAAATTGTCAATAATTATTGTTTATGATGAAAATATTACACCGTCGTTCACCAATAAAGGATTTTCTGTTTGTTTGTAAATATTGCATGTACGTGTATATACTTTGTAGCGATGCATGGTCTAACAATTGGTTTCACGTTTAAATTAATAACACAAAGTTTCAAGTCCATTTTCACTGTTTTGCTCTTTATTCAACCTCAATGTTAAGATCACCAAAGTATCAAGAGTCTCAAAGGTGGTCGTATTATTGAGGTTTTACTGTATATCAATGTATTTTTGCTATGATGTTATGCTTGTATGTTAGCATGATTATGACGAATCTTTAACCTGTTTTATGTTTGTTGTATACATAGAACACTGTACATCTTCATTATATGTACTGTATCTGTAATTGTCCCCTCCTATTCTACTCTCCTTAGTTGTTTGTTTTTTATCTCCCTGACAATGACTTATCGCCACATCCCAATAGATATTAACCATTACATCAACTCCTGGTGTATTGAGGGCTGATGTTACCCTGGGTTCTTGGTGGGAAGACGGGGTCATTACCTGTACCCACTTAATTCTTCCTAAACTATGCTAATTGATTTTCTTGTTCAATTCTGCATTCATACAAATATTATTATGTAATCCGTTTTGCTCTTATTTTCATTCAAAAAATTGAGACCGCATATTGTTTCATTGCTTTGATATATATTTTCAATTATTGTTCAAGTATTGCATTTGTGAATAGATAAGTCTTAAGTCATTGTGCTGTGCATACATCTGTTATTTGCTGCTCTTTAATCAAAGACAAAATACAAGTACAAACATGAGCACTGGTATTCTGAGGATGAAGACAACCAATTGTATTGCTCTACTGGCTTACAGTAGCCAGGGAAAAGGATATGAGCATCTTGGCTTAGCGTTTGTCGAAGTATGAAAGGCTCGGCGTAACCAATCAAAATGTGTACATATGTTAAACTTGTCACATCGTTATATTTCTGTGCTCATTTACTTAAAATGCTATCTGATATGACTCTTGCTTTGAAATGATTTAGTTGTACGGTTTGTTGCATTGATGTTTTCCATTGCATGCTGCTTTTTTATAGTAAATTACAAATTTAATTGCTAAGATATTGTTTAAATATAAAGTTGTTTGTTACATATTGTAAAAACATGTATAATTGTTTGCCACATGTTTTTCTGTCACAATATTATTCGGAAACAAAATATATGACCATGAGTGAGTGATATTGCATAATATAATGTTTGCCTTAACAAAACAATGACATTCCGTTAGTTCTGAAATAGGTATGGGACAGTATTTTGACTTGCGTAGCTTTTAAGTCAGTGAGGGTTTAACCACAAGAGATTGTTGTAAGTTCTCTCCTCTTCCATTTCCTTCTGAAATATATATACATATACTATCAAAGGAATAAAGGGCGATACATGTAGAAGGGATAAAGGGCGAGAACTCGTGACAATCACCTGAGGTTTTAACATTTTATTGTACTAGATAAACAGAAACTAGTACATGAACTTCATAGCCTCCCCAAATGCACATGGAATCATGAAAATAAAATCACTAATGTAAACAATTTCTAAGTCAGTTTGTGTTGTAATAAAATCTAAATTTTGTATTATCTGAAGTATTATTTTGAACATTTTATCGTTCATGGATACTTGTTACTCCTTGTGAAATCTTTAAAATCTGTAATAACCTTTAGTTTTTTTGGAAAATCCTTTTAACCCATATTTATCTTGAAAACCCCATTAAAACCTGTAATTTACTCTCCAAACATTTAGATTGGTTCACTCAGTTTGCCATGTCTTTAGGATCAATGGGTATTACATTCATATTGTACTTTTCACTTGTCTGAGAAAAATACAGCCTTGTGATACTACTTGCGTGTATCATCTTGAGTATTTCATAATGGTGTTTTGTTCACAAGACCATTGAAGTATGGCGAAGATGCGGCATTCTGAAGACTTGATCATAAATCCTGGTAAAAGTCCTTGGATAGGATTAACGGATCCACAGTCTGTGTAAAATGGGTAATTCTGTCAATAATATGTTTCATTATATATCCATCTTATTAATTAGATGATCAAATTAAGTTTTTATGTGGTCTTTATTTCTACTGAAAGCACACTGAAAACACTTTATTTTGCTAAATTGCCAACTTCATAAAAAAAAACTTTATTTTCACTGAGGCCAGCTGGGAGACATGTATTATCCTTATTTTATGTTTTTAATAGATGTATGTTATGTGTGTAATTGTAGTTTTATTAAAATATCCATAAACTTATTATTTTCAAGTATTAGGTATCAATTCGTACTTACTGAAAGAAGAAGTGTGCCAGGATAATCATGGATGTATTCTTCTTTAATAACGTTTAGAATTGAATGCCTAATAATATATATTGTCAGCTAACTAACCAACTAGCACATTATAAGGATATTGAAATTCCATTTATTTAGCATTACAAAATGTAGAAGTATATGTTTTGAAATGCCTAACGGTGATGAATAAATTACGATTGTTAAGAAGTGTTTCTTTTTTCTATTTATACTTACATATGAGGAAATCGATTTTTTATTTTGTGGAGCGAGATTTCATGGACTCGCCCACGCATCACGTGAAAAGACGCACGCGTGTGTACATGAATTTTGGCTCGTTTGAAACAGTAGGCATAACTCGCATTGCTTGTTCGCTATTTTGAAAAAGTGGACACATGTGACCCTGTATCGCTCACCCGGAGTACCTGAAAAAGTTCGTTACTTAACATTTCTGGAAATGACGTCACTTAAAGAAGAGGTTGGAAATCGTACACGTAATTTCACTTAAGATTCGTGTTACCACTTTTTTATAAATGCAAGTTTGGCTTCTAGATGTAAGTGGTAACACGAATCTTAAGTGAAATTCGCGAATTTGAGTTATTAAGCAAAATAACAAGTGGTCAACTAGAAAAGATTCGTGTTACCACTTACATGTAGAAGCCAAAAATGAATAAGTGGTAACACGAATCTTAAAGTGAAATTCGCGAATTTGAGTTATTAAGTAACATATTAAGTGATCAACTAGATAAGATTTGTGTTACCACTTAGGCCTAAATCTAGTGTAATACATCATAAAAAGGTAAGAGGTGGCAGTTCTGGGCACTTTCAAGCCTGTTTCTAGTTTTATGATATTTATCTTACCGAAAATGTAACACGAATATTAACTAGATAGTTAGATAATTATCGTAATAATTAAGTGGTTACCACGAAACAATTCGCGAACGCTATCATGCTAACTGGTGGCAGTAATATGCCACCATAGCACTGGATTGCGATATTTCCATAAGTTAAACAACACTAAAATATTAAACGGATTTTCATATAAAACAATGTCAATTGCCGATATATTATCAGAATAATCGAAATGTCTGTGTCCATAGGACAGGGATGCTCCTTCTGTGGGTTTTCAAGCGTTTACCATTTTTATGTCCAAAAGGGGCTATAATTCCTCCAACATTGTGTGGATTGTACTCTAAATCAAACTTGACCGGTATTTTACTATCATATGCTTATGCGCCCAAAATATATATAATTCACCAATCCTTTCAAGTGTTATTGATCGGAACCCAAATGTCAAAAGGATGAACGCATGGACGGGCGGACAGGGATAACACTATGCCCCATTCGCCTTTCTCCGAATGGCTGGGTCATAAAAACAAACGACAAACAACTTAAATTTACTGTATATGAGTATAATATAAATACATTATACAATAAGCATAAGCCAATCAAACAATTATGGGCATTTTTGCAGATTGTTTTGAATGTAAGTTTTTATCAACATAGGCACAGCTACTCCAGTTACGTTGCACTTGTTCGTAAATAGAAGGCTGTCGACTTTCCAAGACGAGAGATTACTCAACGATTGACAAGAACACGTAAATTCGCGATCGTCACCTGTACTGAGATGGAATATGGTCAATGCTGACAATTGGGTCACAATTGTCGGAATTGTAGTCAGCCGGTTGGCGTCCAAATTTAGACTTCGAAGTTTTTGGTTGTTTGCAAAGGCGTTTGGAGATACGGATGCTATGTTGTTATTCGATAAATCCAAAAAGTCCAAGTTGGCCAAAGCATTGAAATCAGTGTCCTGAACACTATTAATGCGATTAAACGACAAACTAAGTGATTCTAAACTAGTCAACTTGTTCAGATCACTTGGTACATGATCGAAGTTGTTGTAACCTAGCCTAAGAGTTTTGAGTGATCCCGTATTGTATTCCTTCAGACTAAAGTCGTTCATGAAGTTGTCATCAAGATTCAAATGTGTAAGTGATGGGAAGATATTGAATATTTTCGTGATGTTAAGATTTTCGAAATTGTACAACTGCAACGACTCCATACTTGACATGATTGTATTACAGTTATCAAACAAAATGTCGCCGCTGGTGACCCAAGCTGTTATGTATATTCTCAGCAACCGCAAGCGATTCAGACCACAGAAAGATGCTGGTAGTCTTCTGTTACTGAAATCGCTTTCGACTACATCATAGCGAAGTGACGTCAGTGTGTTCTTCACGCCGTCTAATGCATTCTGTGGTATAGTCCAATTAATTACTAAGGTATCTGTCACGTAAAGCTGATCTAGTTTATGCAAGTTGTTGATTGCATCTGTTGGCCATTCATCCATAGTGTCAACGCTAAAGTCCAGATATTTCAAAGAGGAACCGAAGCCAGCGAATATGGCCGGGTCAAATGTTTTTATATAATTGCCTGCCATCTCAAGCTCCGCTAGATTTATTAGTTTTCCTAGTGCTGGTGGTAAATATTCAAGCCAGTTGTAGTTTAGGTATATAATTCGTATTTCCTTTTCTATTCCCGTAAATGCATTGTCATCAATTATTTCGATGTTGTTGTCTGATAGATTTATGTCAATACTTGTTGCGCCGGTTGTCTGTAATACTTGGAAATCGTTCGCTTCTAGTACTCGTATGTAGTTACCATTTAAATTTATCAGTAGAAATGGAATAGTTTTTTGAACTGGTAAGAAAGTGGGGACTTGACTCAAACCCTCGCCCACACAGTAGAGAAAAGAATTTGTGCATTCGCAAGGCGGCACGGCCAAACAGTTCTCTTCCAGCAGGAATGACTCTGACACTGATGCTACGATTAGCACAACAGTTAATACCTACAATAAAATGAAGTTTATTTAATAGTAACAATTGGTTAAAAAGTTCATTGCTCGTCGACAAAGGCAAATAATAGTACATGTACATAATTTTAATAAATTCATTTCATGTCTTACAACCTATCGAAATGGGCGATAAGAAACGCGCATGTATACAGCGATGTAAGTACCATAGGTATGTGTTGAGAATGGTTACGGCTGTGCTACGTTGAATTCTTTCACAACAGTTATGACTGAAGTTCCTTATAGTATCATCTGCTCTATAGACAAAAACTTGACAAACGTCATCCAATCAACCAATTTCTAGAATGATGTATTAATGCCAGTCACGTGGTAACCATGTAAATGTATTCGATTGATGCATAATATGCAACAACAATTGCTCGGGCTTCGTGAAGATACCGACCATATTGTTCTCACTATCAGACAGGAGCTGAACACTTATGATCTTTTCTCAAGACAAAAAGAGGCGTCGTATAATTGGCGTTAAACATTATCATACGCATTATTCGTGTTTTAAGTACCGCCTTAAATGCGTGTTCTGTACCATTCAGTTGCTTATCATTAATGTAATGATCACTTGTATAATGTGTTTGATAGCTTACCAATAACTTCATATTGGCTTTAACGGTCATAGCTCACTATCCTGCAATATAGAAACATTGAATAAACATTATGACGTAGATTATTAAACATGTTAATCTTGTTAATGTTAATAGTTTACATACGTGTACATTGTGTATCAATAATGATGAAAACTATGATGCTAATAATTCGAATTAAATTTTGATCTGGGTTAACTGACAACAAGACAACAGACGCTTGATCGCAATGATCTGGGACCAATGTATATATTGGTCCTAGCAATGATGAAGGAGGATTTTAGTCACGTGGTTGCACTTGTATGTTAGTCTTTCGTTTAAGGGTGCGTTCATTCTAAATCGAAAACAAAATATTGATATACTCACATAAAATTTGTGCTGTGAATAAATGTGTCGTTTGCGAGTTCACTTATTCCCATACATATAAACAGTTTGTTATCTCAAAGTTGTTATCTAAACGGTCCAGTTAAGTATGGTGTTGTTTATTTGCCATTCTTGCGACAATGAAATTCTACCGCACTCGAAGCATATGATGGTGGAAACATACGACTGTGAGAAAACAACGATCGGAATTAGAATACTTTGTAGAAGTATGTCCACTTGTAAGTATATGTGTGAAGTCTCAGTGTGATAATATACAGTTTTCTTCACCATCAATGAACACTGTAGAAGAATATGGATAGGAACTGGACAATACGACGTGGTATGAGACATGTATTGTATGGTACCACAGGCATTTATCACGAGTTATCTCCCTTTATCCATTCTATAGTATATGTATATAAAATATATGTGTATATAAACTATAGAACGGACAAAGGGAGAGAACTCGTGGTGATAGACCACAGCACAACACGAGAATGCACATACATGTAATTAAATACAATACCACATTTTAACGGATTTTATCACACAAGCTCGAAATGGAGAGTGTTGAATTTGAAAGACAATAATCATGTAATATGGCATTACTAATACACCATATAAAATGTACATCGTGTGAAACTAACACAGACTAACGTATTGAGGACACGAGTCGTAGAATCGTGACAAAAGATATGGATTGACTTGCGTAGTTCATCCTCCATGCACTTATTCAACGAAACAACAATTCTATGTAACTGTATATAGGTCGTTATGTTACTCGTTGACAATCATAAATCAGTATTTGTAGAAATTCAAATCACGCTACATTGCGGTTAAAAACTGGTTCCTGGAATTCTGACTTCTTACTTAAAAGTGTTATGCATATGTAGATCATAATGTCTTTGTAGCATTTTTAAAACATCGATATACACGGTACTTGAAGATCTGTATAACATAAACTCAGTTCGTATAATTGCAGTAACAGAATATATCGTTGTTGCTGCTGATGATGTCAAAAATGTTGTCGCTTCTTAATATTATCTCGTTCATTCGCAGAGCATGAAGAAAGGGAGATAACCAATACAAATGAAATAAACCTTTCGCAGTAGTCTCTCTTCGTACATTTGTCAATTTAAAAGCTACCGTTACGACATTCGTACGTTGAACTTGTACATTACTATCCCATTTTCGGCTAAGAACACCAGACTTGTGGAATGAGGGACTAGTTAGATGAATACGTGCAGAATTTTCATAAAATTACACGAATTGCGTAATTTTGAGAAATGCGACTTAACACCAGCGGGAAGACGGCATCCTCGGTACCCAGGCTATTCATTTTTAACATTATCATAATGTATGTTATGTTAGCCTGGGTACCGAGGATGGAAGACGGGGGAAGTTCGAACTCCTAGATCAAGAAGAGGCATGGGGCTCGCTGTTTTTGTCGTCTATTACATAACAAGAAAATGCATTGCATTGCAACATTCTAGGGATTCCAACCAGAGGCATAGCCAGAGCTGGTTTAATGTATAAGCAAGCAATCTAGAGGGTTTTGGCACGCTTCAAAGACGGCAGATTGCGTTTAATCTGAAATAATTTTCACAAGCAACAAAGTCAATTTTGAAGTCATATGTTCATAAGAATTATATCACAAAGTGCATACAAATGCTTTACCGTTGCTTTTGCATTTATGGATTTTGTCTATAATTTGACAATCATGCGTACGCAACCGTGCGTAGGCCTATTTTGAGTAGGGCCTACAGGCAGCTACGCGCCTGCCAAACTCCTAACGACACGAAATTCATTTTATTGCCGTGGACAACATGATGGAACTACGGAATTAAATTTAATGCCACGATGGCACATGATTAAAACGTCCATCTTCACTATAAATAGATCTAAATATCGATGTCTCTGATATCTAAATACAGTCTTATCCTCGACAGCGTCGCGTATTTAAAATAACTCTATCGCTACTCGCGCGCGAAAGTGACGGAAAACAGCGGGAGTTGACGGAGACATCCGATACTTGACAATTGGACAAGCGCCATCTTACGGACAAGGAACGGGAGACTACCTTTAATTTAATTGTTGATGAGTCAACGTTCAAGTCTGTGTATAGTATATCAATTGGCTAATGACATAATAATATTGGACACCGGATCACACGTGCTATTGCTAGGTAAGCAGGTTAACCGTTACTTATTGTTGTCATAATTGTTCAATATATTTTTTCAATCGCGCGAGGCGACATTTTTTGTTAATTTAAACGCTAGGCAGGTTGTTGTTGTAATAACATCACAACAATGCGATGATGACATTATAAAGATAGCGGCATGAAATTTGTAACATGTATGTTATCACAGGGTATGAATGACCAGTGATTGTTTGCACCAAAAACATGGGTTTCAGATTGTATTATTGGTACAATTGTTGAACTGCATGCCGTGACTAAATTAAACGTCAAAAAAGGGTGTCGTATGAAATACGAGTCGTAGGAAAAATGTAACTCGATCTTGAAATGATAAAGAAAGATTATATCTGATACTCCGTTGAATGACATTCTTAGGAAATAAATGGTTCGGTTTAATCGGATTATTGAAATCACTTGTGATGTTACATTCCAGTCGCACTTGCTATTTACCCGTATTTAACTGTTGTCCAGTGTAAAATGCCCTCTTGTATACAATAGACTGGCTCTAGATATTTGCTATTCAATACTACATGTCATTGCTTCTAATAAATCAGTTTATGGAGATATTTAAAGCTTACGTTTGTGTTGAAAACATAATATTGTAAAAATTTACTTGGATGTTCATTTAAAAAATTATATTTTACCAAAAATAATGAACTCATCTTGCTCACTAAACAACAAATACATTTTTGTCAGATATATTGCACTAATTATTTTAATTTCCATCCCTTTTAACTGTTTCTAAATTTAAAATTAATATTATTAGATCTATGTTTTGAAAATTTCATTTTTGTTGAATATATAATATCATATAGATAGATCTATCATCTATGCCCCTAAATTAGGAGTTATGCTAATTTTCTATGGAAAATCGTTTTAGTATTTAAATCAGACAAGATGATAATGAGGGCCTTGAAATCACCAAAAAATATTATATGTAATACAGTGAAATCTCAATAATATGACCACAATTGGGACCTTTGAATACTGGTATTATTTTATAGGTTAATTTTACTATATGTATTCACTCAAACTCAGTTCAGATGAGTTACCTAACCTGAATTGCTCGACATTAACGTCGCGCTTACAAATACAATTGATAGAAAATGCTGTCCATCTCAGACATGTATGGTTTCATGTTTGAATATACCATTGGAAAGTTTACCAAAAACATACAATAATCCGTAGATCCAAGTTCGAATCCCGGTAGCGCCATTGACCCTTTTTTCGTGTTCCTCAAAAAAATGTCTTTATTTTGATATATTTGATGTTACCACATAAATTGAATCAATTGTTAAACCTGACCATCAGGAATTTTTGATGTAACTTTTATGAAAAGATGAACGGTCAGTAATATTCACTTGCTAAAAATCGATAAAAAATAGGGAGGATGTAGGGCCTTGTGAATGTGATACTGTAAATCGGTGGAGTTTCAATTCAAATATGTATTCACTGATGCATTCTACAATATCAAACAAGTCACTGAACAACTACAACTTTTGATTGCAAAATCATCATTAGTTTCACTCAAATATTCTTTGTTGATAGCAATTGAGGGGAATAAATGCCTCCTAATCAAAAATATTTTTAAGGGTCCAAGTGGGAATTTTCTTTGGCAGCATATTAATAAAACACATAAGTGTGACCAAAAAAACCACTCAAATATTGCCTTCCGTCCTCAATTTGGCTAAACCATACCCTGCAAAATTGGTGAGTTAAGGTAGGTTGGTAATAAATTTATTACGTCCCCCCCCCCCCCCCATCTGAAGAAGAGAGGGCATATTGGTTTGCACAAGTCAGTCCGTCCGTCCATCGGTCGGTCCGTTACATTTTCGTTTCCGATTAATAACTCAAGAAACTCTTGACCTATCATCCTCAAACTTGGTCCACACATACATCTTGGGCAGCAGAGGAACCCTATTGATTTTAGGGTCAAAGGTCAAGGTCACAGGGAGGCATAATGTTTTACAAACCTCTATTTTTTTTATTGTCATACTAGTGTGTATTACTGATTCTAGGATGGTCCAGGACCTGCATTTATACGAATCAAATGGCAGTATGGAACATTTGGTATGGGTATCTTATCTGAGTAAGACATTGCAATTTAACATTTTATTAAATGATTAACTACTAAATCCAGCAGTATGGGAGAAGCGTAAACTAGATGTATAAATATGTTGTTTTTCCAATATTTGTATGGATATTAAATTGTCATACCGGAAATATGTGCTTAAGATTTCTAAGTACTCTCCTTACAGAACCATCTCCGTTAGGAAGTAGTGAATGGGATTGATAAGGCTCGGCGTATGTCATGTAGAACGAAAAGTCATCTTTTTAAGTCATTCTACTCTAAATGTGGTTTTATACAGTTTTTTGCATTATGGCATGTTTTCATTCTGAAAACATGTTATGAACAAGCTGGCATGTTTTTAATTGGTCTAATGTCGTGTCTGTGATTGTACTAATCAATATATAATTATACGAGAGCCTTATAATTGGCCATTGTCAACGAAATATACTTAATACATTGTTTATTATAAACTTCCCTATTGTTTCATGAGTGTGTGCGTCCATGACCACTCCTGAAACCTAATTCTGCGGATTTTGCTAACAGTGAATGTTTATTGCGAGATTCTCGAGGCTAGATGACAGATTTTGTGTACGGTATGCTTCTACAGTTATGTATTGTTGATTTAAATTATAAGTTTTTTCACTAAGGCTATTTCACTATACAATCCTATCATGTGTTCTTTAGTTTGTTATTACTACTTTTAATTTAATAATTTTAAATTCCTTACTGTAAGTAATAATAACTTATTCATGTTATAGACAATTGTAAAACTTTAAAATTCACATAACAAATATTCTTCTAATTATAGATAAGTTACAGTCGTTTTTGCACTAAACAAACATTATGCTCATTTTCATTGTTATCAAAGAATCAGGAAGCTACAAGAGTACATAAATGCTGATTCCACTATGGGTTACCATGGAGGTCTGAGATAAAATTCTGTCTCATTTCTTGTGAGCTTCAATGAAACCAGATGGCTTTATTACAGGCTTTATTAAATATCAATCAGTTTAGTATTGCAGATAATGTTTGACAGTTATTTTCAATATTGAGCCTGCATTCTAAAAAATAGTTGCAATATTTGTACTGTGTTCCCATACATTGAACCAGTCTGCTGCTATTAACAATTCTCAGTTAAATGCTATCGAGCTCCTATATCCTCGCTGTTCAACAATAGTGGCGTAAAACTACAACAGGGGTTACACTAGGTGCTGCATCTCGAGAGTCATTTTGATAATGTTTTTATCAATTTTACCATTTTATAGCCAAAACACTTATAATTAAGAGAATCCTTAGGGTCAAAACGTGGCCTTTTGGAAATTCCACTCAGGGGTCAAATGGAATCCCTGTTCAAGTCAGAAATTTCAGATGAGTTTTCCATATTTATACTTTGAACCATGGTTACATGATTTTGTTTACTTTTTCTGACTGACAACTGTTTCCATTACAATAAATTTGTTTCATGTCTCAATACTGTGACTGATTAATCATATGGCTGTAAGATACCGTACCATAATTCTGGCATCTGAGATGATGGAAGGGGAGACTCCCTATGAGTATTGTAACTTGCAGTCATTGTCTATATAAAGACATGAATCAGTCTGAGCTATTGAGGATCAATACATTACAAGGCCAATATTACACTCTGCTGATGTCTGTAAGCCATATGGTGTTGTCTCTGTAGTCTCGTGTAATCTATACTGACTTAAATGACACATAGCTTTGTGGTTGAAATGGGTGAGATACAGCCTGTGACCTAACCATAAAAGGGTGCAGACCCATGTAGTCTAGGAGCAACCTTAGAGAGTTGAGTCATATATTTGTATCTTTTTTGTGGCCAGTTTTAATTCTACACGGTGTAAAACATCTCTACATTCCAAATTGTTTGAGGTTCATATGTCAGAATATTGTAAAAGAAGAAATATCTTGAAAAAAGATGGTCAGCGCAATTTGAAGGTTAAGATTTGTTGTGCATCATAAATAAATGCCGAGATGTTAAGATTGCTGGTCACTCCAGATTCAAAATGGATTTTGGTAAATTTACTGAAATTCAGTGGATTTCGGTAAGGTACACGTACCGTTTATCGAAACGGTAAACTAATCGGGTTAAGGTTACAGACGTTTGATTGAAGAGAAATTGTCTTGGTGGTTAATGCAAGATGATATTGGTTTACACAACACGGATATGCAAATAGCAAAACCATGTTAGTACGGCTGCGCCCAAAAAAATGTGGAAAATTCTATTCCATGCAGAATTTAGCAGGAAACATGTGGACCATTCATTATTTGTCATAATTCATGCTCCTGGCGCATTGTTAAATGCCGAAGACGCATACCGTATATAATACAGTTTGGTATCGTCGTGTCAGCTGATTTCTTGGTGTATGGGTTTGAGTCTTGCCTGTTCCCTGTGTGTGACATCACACAGTCACAACATGTGCTTACTTTGTCTAGAAACATAAATATCAGTATTAAAAAACAAACATCTGTCCCATTATCTGAAGAAATCTTGGCAAGTCAATGATGACTTTGATAACATAGAAGTCATGCACAGTTTCCTTATGATGAGAAATTGAAAGGTCTAGCCAGTACCATATAGTACAATATTTGAACATCTTAATAGTTGTAAAGTATTCCAATAAGCTGGTCTGAGTTTCAATTGATTGAGCAGTTCAGTTATTGTCACCTTTGATGTATCAATGGTTATATTTTATATGAAGTATTACTTGAAAGATAAGTTTACCTCTATCGTTCCAATACAATCAGTCATCTGCAGGTTTCCAGGTGAAATTGATAGTCTTGTTAGATTGATGAATGAATACTTTTGATACAGTTGTGTTTTATACTTGATCTATTCAATCTGGCTGAATTTGTGGTTGTAAAATGGAACTTTGTATGTCAAACCTTGTAGGCTGGACTGCTATATCTATGTACAAGCTTGAAATCCAGTATTTTCTATTTGTAATGGGGTTTCAGTCACATAAACAGCCAGGGTTATGTAATGACTATTCCAGCAACGAAGATGGATGAAGACCCAAGGTTGACACCTGTGGAGAACCACTGTTCTTCTGTAAGTTAGCAGGATGGCTTCTCACTAATTCTATATCCTGGGTAAGTAACTAGAGATGTGAAGTCAGCAACCACAGCCACTAGACCACAGAGGCCCACAACTAATCCATATATTGTGTCTATATTTGCAAACAGGTATTAGGGCAGTAATGTTTTGCCTAGGATTAACAACAGAGTGTCTGTATTGTCTTTGGTCCAAATTATTACCGACATAGAATTCTAAATACATGTTCAAGTTCATATTTTCATCTACAAAGCAACCTTTTCAGAGTGGCCCTCTGTTAAACAACAGCTTCTCTGCAACAACAGTATCTGTAAGAATTTATCAATTTAACCAACAACCTATTCACAACAGGCAAATGTGGGTCACTCTAAGTGTAGGTCTCCAAAGAGGTTACACTGTATCTTGATATGTAAATTATGGTCATCCCAGAATCATTATCTGCTTTGCTGTACATGGTGATAAGTTGCTGAAGGGAAACACAGTCTAAAGATATGGTAATCATGCAGTGATAATGAGATTTGTCTGGTGTCAGAAGGCTATCTTTGTTTTCATTATTTTTGTGTTACTGGTGTCATTTGTGCATATCTGACATTAAAACAGTAAGTGGACCTGGAAGTGACGGAATCCTTCTACAGGCTTATTGATATTCTATAATAGTCGTGCACTTCTCTGTTGAGTCATTTCTTAAGTCTTGTACATATGATTGTATAAAAATATAAATGGGTATAAAATTATGCATGCATGCAAAATTTCTATCATTTGTGTGCAAACATTTTACTGCATTATAATGATCTCCATGAAAATTTGACTGAAAATAATTCATCCAAAGCCATCCTCTACCTCTGATTCATGCCTGGAAGTTGTTAGTTGCTTGTTGAAGTTCTGGTAACTGGTTAGGTCAGATGACCACCATACTGAAAAAAATTCTATATCAAATTATAATTTCAACCAAAATGGTACATTTCTACAGATTCAAAAAGCACAGAATGTTCCAATTATATTACTCACCGGTTCATTATAGAAATTTGTTTTGATTTTAGACATGAGAAGATGGTATTAAGCCAATTAGTATGACCATGCTTTGGATTGGAAATTTTGGAACGATCAAGGTAGCTGATGTTTTATTCGATTTTTTCAGGACCCTTAAAGTTTAAGTCTTGTCACTGTATGGTAAGTTTGTGTCAAGAGGGGGAACTTCTCCTTTAGCAAGTTGCTAGTGCCTTCCATTGCTTTGCTACCAAAGCTGTACATACTGATATTGTCCAACCTATTTGGTGTGAGAAAATCTGCTGATATTATACTCACTTCTTGCAAGTCGTCTGTCCTAGGTGCAATCTTGCATATACTATTGAGTTACATTTATACTCATGTATATATATAGGTGTGTTCACATGACCAGATTTGCATCTGTAAGCAAATATGTATGTATGCAAATGAATATTCATGTTCAAAGTAAGGTGCACTTGGGGCTTTATGTGTTGAACTGTTGTCAATCCTAGGTTAAATAATTTATTTCCAATTTAGAGTATCAGTAGTATGTGTCCTTGTTATATTCATAGACTGGTTTGTCTGTTGTGGTATTTGTGGTACCAGTGATTGTGTAGCCTGGTACTGTATACCACAGTCCGGTTCTTGGTCTCAGTTGCCTGGTCCCCACATCTTACTGGTAACAATCATGATGCTGAAATGTATTTTAATGAGCATTCTTCAGAATCGTGTATAAGAATTATATGACAGTACAGAATCCAGACTTTCGTTATTATTAACTTAACTTTTTGATGGCAATGGCCTTTGCTCTGACTCAGTCGATTGCTTTTACATTTACATATCTTGCCAATTACATAACAAACTTATACTTGCCACTGAATCAACCTGATCAAATCTGTGAAGTGTTGTCCGATCCCACTGAGGTTTGGTTTGGTTTAAATTTGATTTGAGTTTTTAGTGTAGTAATAGTTTAACACAGGGGTGTCTCTAATTCTTGAAGTAGTAGTAAAATCACAAAAAGGTGGGGTCTAGGGCGTACTCCCCTTAACTATGTTCATTGTTACAAACAAATTTGTCAGGTGATGATGCTTAAGTTATTGGGTAATTTTAGCGCATCCCGGCTCTTATCGTCACCCCTGACACTTAGTGTTCTCGGAATATAAAGTTGGTCCATTGAGGTACTGCAAACAAAAATTGTTTGATAGCTGACCTTCCCAGTGATGAAGTCAAGTGCAGGGCCCTAATCTTTTGAGACTGGGTGCTCTTTGATACGCACACCTGAGGTCTCCTCTTTAAAAATCCTTTGGATGTATTCAGTTATGTTTGTTTCACTCTGTGTTTGTTGTTAAAAGTCTAGGCTAGTAGGTGAACATCAAGTCACTCAGACAACAATTTACATGCGACTGGTTTGGTGATCTGTGATTTAATGCCTTTTTATCTGTGTTCAATATGTCTGATAGGTACTTATGTTGTAAGCTCAATAAATGATCTTATCACAATTTAATGAAATGTTATAGAAGATTGTGTAGGATGAAAAGAAAGGTCTGCACTGCTTAAGTACTGGTATAATATGCGCACTTATTTGCAGTAACATGACAGTAAGTTGCACATTCGCCTTGAGGCCAAAATTACCTGGCCTCATTATCTAAGAGATCTGAGATTACCATTTTAAGATATCCTTCTTAAGTTTTTATGTTGCAATCATTATATTAATTATTTAATGGTATTATTTACCTTACTGACTACCTAAAAGTTTTCATCATTGTCAATATTTGATATGATTCTGTAGATAAAGTGATGGCCAAATAGAGATGCAGCCTAATTTACCATACAGAACAAGACCGATTATTGACACTGAAATTTAAGCTACTTATTTATATCCCAGAATATATAAGACAGTAAAGTTTTTCTTTATTATAGTGTCACCCCTACTTAAAGGGCAAGCCATTTTTGACTTATGAAACACCTACTTTCTGAACACATATACTTACCGATTCCTATCCTTTAATGCCAGGCATCAGGCAGGTAGGCACTATAGTCGGTAACCATTATTTAACTAGCTGGCGACTCACCAACCGGCAATATCAGACGGGACCCCTACTAGGATTCGAACCTTGGACCTTCCGCTATACCATTGTGGATGCCTTGACCACTCGGACAAAGAAGACGGTTATATAATTCTATTTTTTACTTTGTAAAATTTGGATAATTTTACCAGATCAAATAACTTGACAAGACAAGTAAGGCGGTCAGACAAATTTAGCAATCTGAAGAACATCACCATTAATTTACTGAAAAATCATAGACTTTATAGATACCTGAACATCAGAGCTCAACTGTCTTTTTCAGTCTATCTAGTTGATATATTTTGGGGCAGTCATATTAAGCTTACTTTCGCTACATTCCAGTCCAGTGTTTACAACTTGTTTCTCATATCTTCCTTCTCCACCATTGTAGGAGTTTGGCATTATTAATCTGTCATCCCATTAGATTTACTGCATATTGTGTTTCAGCTGAAATGCTCTGAAAACAATGTTCATGCATTTTGATAATGTACAAAAATAAAAAAGAGAATATAAGTTTCTTTTACAAAATTTAGGCCACATTTAAAAATTGTTGTTTAGCATAACCCTGCCCAGCAAAATTAAGGTAGACATGTAGGTAATTAATATTTAATTTATTCATTTTTATGGTCATTAAAGTTCCAATTGTTACTATGCAAACAGGAAAAATGGACCCTGCCCTGACAACTCTTTTTTTTATTAAGGGCCATTTTCACGAGTAGGTAGGGGTATGCAGAACAAACATTTATTTAAGCATGGCCTAATTTCACAGAAAAGGCCTCATTTTCACCTTGAATGACAGCATGTCTGACACCTGATGACAAGATCTTTTACATTTTCATTTGTCTAAATCTCCTGTCTGATTGACATTGACCATAGTGTCAATGTATGTATACCACGCTGAACATAAATCCATACATAAAGTTATTGTACCTGTAGACAGACAGTAGGTGAAATCTAACACCATTAAACATGTAGGACTCAGCCCGTGATGTACTATATTCTGGTGGTTAGGCCAAGACAAAAATTTGTGTAATTCTTGTGTATGCATAATAGTAATAAAGTACCAATCAGTTTATCGATTGTATTACATAAAAGCATTATTTGAATCAATCTTGTGTCAGCAAAGTGGGGAAACGAGTACTGGTGTCTATAGTAGAGAGGTATGGTTGTGGTTTTTCGGCACATGCTCCGTACTTTAAACATGGTTTTGCTATTTGCATATCAGTGTTGTGTAAACCAATCAAATTTTACGTTAACCACCAAGGCAATTTCTCATCACCCGAACAGTGTTTGTAACCTTGACGAGGATTGGCTAATACCTTACCTTACCGAATTCCACTGAATTCGGTAAAATTACCGAAATCCATTTTGGATCTGAAATGACCAGCAAACGTGACATCTCGGCATTTTTTAATGCTGCACAACACATCTTAACCTTCAAATTGCACTGACCATCTTTTTTCAAGATATTTCTTGTTTGTTGTGTTGAGGTTCAGTACAACTTCCTTTATTTTCCGTATCAGCAATTTACGACATTTCATGAACAGAAGTGTTTGTGAATGGCCTAAATGTCAGTATTGTCAAATTTAATAAAAAAATGATTTATGTAAAATGGTACTTTAGTGAATGAGAAAATTTACACTGGCTGATTAAATTTTTACATGTCTATACATTCAAACAAAAGTTGAAATGTTAGGTTATATGTACTGTATAATCGTGGTAAAGTTTGCAATTTCGCGAATACTCAAAAGTCACTAACATTTTCAACAGTGTAAATTTCCACATTCACTGAAATATACTTTTATCTATGCAAAGTGTTGCTGATAAAAGTGGAGTCCTGTGGCCCATGGAGTCGCATCCAAAACACTCCCTGCCCTACAATAGATTATATAATATTGATTCTTACCACATGTAGGTTTTAAGATCAAAGTAATTTTCGACCATTTGCAAACATTTAAGCACGCTAAAGGTCTGAAATCGACAATTCATGAACTTTTTGACTCGCGATATTATCCACTCATACAGTATAGGTCAGATCCAAACGAAGGCGGTTATTCTTCATTATAATTGATGATGTAATTTTCCAGTTTTACAAGTTACCGTGACATTGTTGTAAAGTTGTGGTTTTAGAACACATTCAAGGGCTTGACTCAAGACTATACTTATGATATATAAAATGTCAAAGGCTGTCTTATATTTACCAAGCATTTATAATTAAGGAAATCTCCCACATTGAGCAGGGAGTAGCATTTAAAATAAGAAAAAAAGCAGCAAAAAAACAACACACCATCAAAAAATATGGTGAAATATGACTACCTGTTACTGTAATTAGAAACAGTGTGTCACACTCCCCTCGTCTCAACCTTACTTTAATACTGTAGATATACTACAATAGTTATATGTATCATATAGCAAGGAGAGCTTCAGTTATAGTGAATTAATGATCCGATATGAGTGTTTGAATTTGTTTTATGTTCTACATTAAACTGAACCAAACGAGGAAATGACTGACTGGTATGTGGTGGGATGTTATCTTGATGCAAGCTTCATGGATGTTACGGTATTGTTTACTTTATTAGTGTGATAGTTGACAGTATTGAAGTGTTTGTATCTTTGAATGACAGGTCTAATGATGACTGAAGTTACCGAGATGACATAATCTCCATGCTATCTTGTCTATATGATCATGTTTAGCCGGGAATGTTTGATATAACGATGATGTTTTTGTACAGTGGTAATTAATTGCAGGATATGATTAATGTTTGTGTTGGTTTTGTTCAAGTTATATATGGAATCGTAGGATATTCAGGTATTGTTTCAGTTCTAGCTGTGATAATTTGTAAAATTGAAATAATCTTTATTATACAGCTTTGTTTATTCAATTGTTTTACAAAAACATGTGCAGCAAACTTAGAAATGCTGTCAATGGAAAACATTTCGGCTTGTATATTCAAGCTGATGTTTGTTACTTCAAAAGCACATTTTGATACTTTGAAGTACAAGTTTAGGTTTATTGTTATTTTGTTTATTTCCTAGCCTATTTGAACTGTAATTTTAAGTTTAAAATTAAATATATTGTAAAAAACTCACTTATTTTGTTCAAATTCTTTGATGTTTCTATTCACATATATAATTCTTTGACCTCATAACACATCATATCATTCCTATCATACAAATGAGTATGTAGGACATCAGATAATTGATAATTAATTGCAGTTAAATTACTTAATTGGTTGAATCATGATTACATCATGAAAATATACTGTTGCCATGTATCATTATAAACTTAAAATGTTTGGCTGATTAAATACTTCAGCATCATAATCAGGGGTTCCATTTCACCCTTGATTTGACCCTTTGACTCCTGAGATTACCAAAAAAACAAAAACATGTTGACCCTTAGGATTCTGGCTGAAGGGTAAATTTTTCTCTTTTTATAGTTTGGCTATTAAATGGTAAAATCCTGTCAAACATGATCCAAATGACCCTTAAATCATAGAATTTTCTATGATTATAGTAATAAAGTATTTCACCCTAATTCAGGATAGAGAGGGGGTTACTCACTTGTGTTGTAATCTCTTAAGGTACTATCTAAGGTACTGTAAGGTACCGGGTCTACGTAGGTGGAGACTTGTAGAACTTGGTTTACGTGATACGTCCGCACGGCATAGCTCCTAACGAATACTGCCAAGAACGTTAGATCTCGTGCACGGAGATTTGTCCTTGCCGCCAGGGTCGTTAGCCAATCAGAGCCGTTCCTTACGATGACGCCTTGGGCCGCTTAGTTCTACCGAGACTAGGGCCGTTAACATATCGACGGTCACAACAGTAACTTTATTTGTAACTTATAAAAAAGTGGAGTCTCAAGTCCATAAGACCTACTCAATATTAAGACCCCCTCAAAATTAAGACAAGACCACCTTAAAATTAAGACCACAATTTCCAGTCCATTTTCACTATTTTGTTCTTTATTCAACCTGAATATAAAGACCTGCTTAATAAGAAGACAAGTTTTCAAGGGTCTCAAAGGTGGTTGTATTATTGAGGTTTTACTGTATTTCACTTGCTACAGGTTGAAGTTCTATGAAAATCTTAATACTTCAAAATGTCCCTGCAGACACACTCCTCTTTTGTCTTTCACTTAACATTCTTAGAAAAATAATTTATTGATGAAACCTTGCAACTTGTTGTTATGTTACGAGTGGAGGCTGCTTCTGCAAATGGATTGATCTAGCATCTGACAAATCTATTTTTAAATTTATCCAGTGAAGGGTTAATCAATATTTGTTTTCAACAGGGTTTGGTTTGCACTATGTTACGAATATTAATAAAACCATTAATCACCTAATCTTCATGTGATTATCCCCCCTGCAAGACTAATTGTTACTTAACTGTTCATGAACAATTCATGAACACTTTATCAGGAGGCAGCTCATGTCCAAATATTCTTAAATACAATTTTTTTTTTTTTGACAAAGACGACTTCATAACTGTTATGAAATTGTTTGAAATGTTCTAGACTTCATGAACTGCATTTACTCAGAGGCTTGTTCAAATGATTTAAATTGTGGTCTTAGAGCTGTCTTTGATTCAGCAAAATGCATATCGATGATATTGATATATTGGATGAGCATACATGTGAACTCTCCCGATTAATGCGGGAGACTCCCTGAATTGACAGCCAACTCATGCTCTCCCAGCCAGGAGCCACAATCACCCGATAGCAACGTCTGGGAAATTTTTCATGTTGCACAAACAATCTTAATATTCATAATGCATCAACCATCTTTTTTTTACTATCAATTATACCTACTTTCCTGCCCTGTGTGTGATATGGCATATTTATAAAGTAAAGCCATATTTTAATCGGTCTGTGGTTATACTTGAAAATTATAACCTTTTCGAGAGCAAAATATGACTTTTATAAGTAGTGCACATCACTATTTCCTGTGTTCTTTGATTCTATAGAGATTCCTGTGTGGTCTGATAACATATATATTATAGTACATAATATGCAACACTTAATAGAAGAGTCATGGCTCAACTTTTAACCATGAGCACGGTGAATGTATTTAACAGTCTTAATAGTGGGTGAGGTGAGACGGTCGAGGGGTTAAGAGCGCCTGACTCCTGATCAGAAGATCGTGAGTTCGAGCCCCGCGATGAGCAGGTTTTGATCACAAACTTCACAATCCCTAAATTTGGCGCTTAAATACTGGTTCAGGTAGCAGCAGGAAGCAGACATCGAGAGTATAAGTTAATTGTAAGAACTTGTTTCACAATCGATGTAAAATAAATAAGTTTATACTGAGTCTTAATAGTGATGAAATAATTAAGAAGGCTAAATGAACAGACCATGATCTACTGAGGCAAATATCGAGGGGTTATAGAGCCAGAACCAATTAATTACCATCTCCATATGAATTTATTAAGGAGATGGTAGTTTTTGGCTCTATTTTTTTTTTTTACCCCTCGATATTGGTAATTCGTGAATATGTTCTCAGATTCCGGTGATTAAGCAATACCCCAAAGTGCAACATTGTTTATTTTTCATGGCAGGAACACCTCAGAATCCCCCTTCCCTCTGCTAGTTGTTACACATTCTAAGTATGGACTTTTTGAGGGACATTGTTGTGTTAAGTCCACTATTGGTTGTGGTTGAAAACCTGAGTTTGAAGGCTTGAGACTTAAATGTTTCTCAATCACCGAAGTGTCTGGCAGTCTGTTCAATTTTTCAGTAGTCTGTTAGTGATGTCATGCATGGATGGATTTTTAAGAACCGGTATGATATTTGCAGGATTCAGACCCCCAAATCGAAGGTCATACTAAGAGGTCAAATATTGAGGTTTATATGCCCTCTCCATTCGAAGTCTTGCGAAGGGGGATAAGTGTTTCCCATGTCTAGAAAGGATGAATGGATTCAGTTCATAGTGGGCAAAATAAGCTTTATGATGAAAGATAAAATACAGATCATGTTCGATTATGGTTAAAATCTCAAGGGTCATTTTGATAAAAAATTTACAGCATCTTACCATTTTATAGCTAAATTACCTATAATTTGAATCAAATTGACCCTTAAGCCAGAATCTTTGGTGTCAAAATATGGCTTTTTGGAAATTCTAGGGGCCAAAGGGTCAACTCGAGGTCAATTATGGAACCCCTGAAGTAAGCACATAAGATGGAAATCCTGAAACTTCAAAGTTCATTGTCAAATGATCTCAGACTGATACCTGATATTATTATACCGTATTACACATGTATATCATTATTGACAGTGGTACTTTAATCTTAGAATGATTCATTCTCAAGCAATAAACAAACTATCGATCAAAGAATGAATTTAGAATTTACCATGTTCGTTGCTAAATGCATTGACTGATCTGTTTCATGTGCTTTTATTGTTCGCAACCTCACAATTATAGTTCGGAGATTAGTTTATCCTTACATACATCTTTAAAATATTCTATGTAAACAGAATTGATTTTATTTCAAATTGGAAATATTATGTTGCATTCTGAGGGTCCACAAGAATCAAGAATATGAGGGTGAACAACTAATGGGTCAGTCACACTACACCGTATAGCGTTAACGGACGTCCAACGTATAACAAAATTTTCAATCTGTTCGTGTCCGTTCGCATGCGTTTCTTTTCCGTTTCTCATGCGGCGCCTACGCTCCTCGTCCGGCGATGTTCGTTCCATCCGGTGGAAGGTTTTGAACATGTTCAAAATTTGGAACGTACACCACCGCACAAAGTTGTCCGTTATATGTACGGTAGCAATGCGTTTCTATGCGTTTTGTTCGTTACTCGTGCGTTCCTTATTCTGTACTTGTCCGGTTCGCATCCGTTCTTGTCCAGTGGCCCTGATTCACGGCCGGACTACTACCGGACATGCAACATATGTTTAACAGACGATAACTGACGAGGAACGCATAGGAACTGATAAATAACGGACTGAACTTCTTTGACTGACTAGACTTTTCTCCAGATTTAGACAGGGTTTCTACCTGTGTAACTTGAATGGTATCTTGTTCTTTGGTGGTCTGTTCTCCAACAACGCCACTACGATCAGAGGGAGGAGAGGGTGATCTTGGAGCCTTCCTCCGCCCCCTGGCCTTACCCTTCCCAGCATTCGTAGACTTTTGGCATTTTGGAATTACTTCAGTACGTGTGATGTCTGAGCAAGCGGAAACTATTGTGCCGGAACAAAAAAAATATCGGACTCTTTATACCCGTTTTGTCCGTCACGTGACCGGTAGAAATACGTTTGTCAAACGTTCGAAGAACGTTTTGTCAGTTTCTCATGCGTTGCGCTTACGTTTTACGCGGTACAAGTCCGTTACTAGTTAGGTGATGTCTGTTAATTGAACGTTGTTCGTCCTGTATATGTGCGTTGATCGTGCGGTCATTGTGTGTTTTGTCCGTTTTATGCGCCCCATACACCGATCGCGAGAGCACCGAGCAGCAGCGGGTGATGCCTTTCGTCACCGGATAACTTTCTGCCGCAATTTTATATACGTTGGGCGTCCGTTAATGCTATACGGTGTAGTGTGACAGCTACATAAAGTTCTATCCTTGCTGAACCTATATAAAGTTGAATAAAGTTGAAGTATTTCAAATTCTAACAATAAGATTGCTTTCTCTAATGTTGTAAATGCGTATAAAATCTGTCATTAAGTGAGTTAGATCTGCTATAATTGGTGTCATAAAGCACAGTGAAAATTAATTATTGTAAGGTTAATTGGCAATCATTTATGTCTGACACATCTGATCTGCATTATGTACTATACTGCAAAATCTGTCATCAGGTTGTCTCATAGTTTGGTCGATGAAACTTTATATGTCAATTAAGTTTAGGTAATTGATTCAAATTGACTATCAAAGATGTTTTGACACTGTCATGTTGAATGTAAAATTCAAGTATAGAAAGTGTTGAATTTGAAATGTATAAAATGTAAAAAAAATGATGTCCTGTTCAGTTTCATACGTTGTACATGTTCTATTTTATTTGTGTTAAAGAGGCGTGAAAGTTGTTCCATGTGCATTTGAATACATTAGTAAGCATTAATAGCCTTTTAAAAAGTTATCTGAATCATGCATGAATAATTATAGATAACTGGTAACTTCCTGGTTCAATTTATGTAAAAGGTTTGAAAACTGTCTTTTGTTACTGAGGGTGTTAACAGTTTAGTTTATTATGCTCCTCCGAGCATTATAGTAGCCGCTTCGTATGTCCGTCTGTGCATGCATCTGTCCTGTATTTGTGTCGGTGCTATTTCTCAGCAACCTGGCCTGACTGGAATTCTATGAAACTTAATGGGAAGCTTCACTACCAAGAGGAGAGAAGCATATTGTTGGCATGTTCTGGTTCAATGACTTTTCACACACTTCGGGGAAACATCCATCAGGTCTACTATAGTACCAATTTTTTTTTTTTGGTATATTATTATATAACAGTGTCTAGTGGTCCCCTCCCTCCCTCCGTTCTACTAACTACAATAATCATTACCTAATTATAACATATAATTATATCATCACACAAATTGAGTCATAAGATACTGTAAAATGATATGACCATAAATTACATTTGTCAACCATGGGATGTTGTTGTAGCTTTACAACATGTCACCTATTGCCTTTCCTTCAATTGTATAATTTACAAGAAAATGATAGTTCCTGGATTATTATTTACTTAGTGTTTGCAAACAATTAACTTGGGTTTTATCTAGCCAGAACAGGGATGGTTTACGACATGATGCTTTCTGTCAAGTTCAAGATTTAAGTCTCCTAGGTAGCTCTTACTCAATAATTATTTAGAGTTGTTTAGTCTCAAATGTGTGTAGGTGTCCTTAAATTTTTGCCATTTTTCACTTTGCACCTAAACAGGATTTTACTGAATCATTTTATATTTTAGTGACGCTTGTCTCTTTTTATGTGCATATATAGCGTACAGGCCTTTTGTCTGAACTTATAATTTTACTGTAAAACCTTGATACAATGAAATTTGAGGTCATGCATAAATGATTATTTAAGCTTCACAATATTTCCATCGACCTTAAAGTAATACATGTATTAAGTCATGAAATCTTGTTGTTGAAATATCCCCAAAAGGTGTAAGTCATGAAGTTCATGAATTCTGTGATTCATGAACTCTGAGAATTCATAAAGTTCATGAACTTTGTTATTTGATAAACTTTGAATTTGTTCATGCACATTTATGAATTTGTTCATGAACTGTTCATGAAATTCTCACCAGGGTTATCGCTTTGATATTCATACAAAGAGAGAAGACATTTTTTTGTATTTCAAATGTGCTGTGTTAGCTATAAATGGAGAGTGTATATGTCATTTTCACATTCTTTTATTACATATTAAATTTCATGTAATATTGTCATTGATGTATTATGTGTATAACTTCTTTTGTTGAGGATATCCTGAATATCATTTAACTAGAGTTTGAAGCTACTAAAATACAGCACAAATAGTGTTCATACTGTAATATTCTTGTTTTGTTTGAGCCTTTTAATCTTTCATTTTATTTTGGTCATGCTTAATGATTTTAATGCTGATGAAGGTTTTGTTGGTACCCAGCTCATGGTTTGTAACAGCTTCCAATTAGACAGGAGTTCATGGTTTATAACAGCTTCCATTTAGACAGGAGTTCATGGTTTATAACAGCTTCCAATTAGACAGTAGTTCATGGTGTTTAACAGCTTCCAATTAGACAGGAGTTCATGGTGTTTAACAGCTTCCAATTAGACAGGAGTTCATGGTGTTTAACAGCTTCCATTTAGACAGGAGTTCATGGTGTTTAACAGCTTCCCATTAGACAGGAGTTCATGGTGTTTAACAGCTTCCAATTAGACTGGAGTTCATGGTGTTTAACAGCTTCCCATAAGACAGGAGTTCATGGTGTTTAACAGCTTCCAATTAGACTGGAGTTCATGGTTTATAACAGCTTCCAATTAGACAGGAGTTCGTGGTGTATAACAGCCCCCAATTAGACAGGAGTTCATGGTGTTTAACAGCTTCCATTTAGACAGGAGTTCATGGTTTATAACAGCTTCCAATTAGACAGGAGTTCATGGTGTATAACAGCCCCCAATTAGACAGGAGTTCATGGTGTTTAACAGTTTCCAAATAGACAGGAGTTCATGGTGTTTAACAGCTTCCAATTAGACAGGAGTTCATGGTGTTTATCAGCTTCCAATTAGACAGGAGTTCATGGTGTTTAACAGCTTCCAAATAGACAGGAGTTCATGTTGTTTAACAGCTTCCAATTAGACAGGAGTTCATGGTTTATAACAGCCCCCAATTAGATAGGAGTTCATGGTGTTTAACAGCCCCCCATTAGACAGGAGTTCATGGTGTTTAACAGCTTCCCATTAGACAGGATTTCATGGTTTATAACAGCTTCCAATTAGACAGGAGTTCATGGTTTATAACAGCCCCCAATTAGATAGGAGTTCATGGTGTTTAACAGCCCCCAATTAGACAGGAGTTCATGGTGTTTAACAGCTTCCAATTTGACAGGAGTTTATGGTTTATAACAGCTTCACATTAGACATGCCAGCTCATGGTTTATAACAGCTTCACATTAGACAGGAGTTCATGGTTTATAACAGCTTCACATTAGACATGCCAGCTCATGGTTTATAACAGCTTCACATTAGACAGGAGTTCATGGTTTTTAAAAGCTTCTAATTAGACAGGAGTTCATGGTTTTTAAAAGTTTCCAATTAGACAGGAGTTCATGTTTTTTTAACAGCTTCAGATTAGATTAGACAGGAGTTCATGATTTTTAGCAGCTTCAGATTAGACATGAGTTCATGGATTAGAACATCTTCAGTGATGACAGTAGTTCATGGTTCAGCTTCATATCATTCAGGAGTTCATGGTTTTTAACAGATTCAGCTGAGACAGGAGTTCATGGATTAGAACAGCTTCAGTGATGACATGATAATGTTTCATGGTTTAAAACAGCTTCAGACCAGACTTTATAGTTAATGGTTTATAGACATAATACTGGAATATATAAATGTGATTAATCACAGCACTGTAAATTTACTGTAAAAACTGCATTGCATTAATGTTACACATCAGTGAGTCTACTTTTTCAATTATATTACAATGTGGGTGATAAACTATTATTTTGCTATTAACTTGTCAGAATATTTATCTGAGTGAAAGTATACCTTGGTTACATGAAAATGCCTTTAGAAAGTAAGAAACAATTATAAGTACATCATAAACCAATATATAAATGCATTGGAATGTTGATCTTCTGCAATTTTATGCAATATCAATGTAAGATAATCTATGAATACAGGTTTGATCTTTGTTTGTTTTCCACCAATAGATTGTTACATATATTATCTGTCTTGTTTAGCGATGGAGGAATTTTGCTGTACAGTAAACTGATACAAATTATGTTAAGTACAATGAATGATTACACCTGTAAAGATATGCTTGTTGCATTGTTTTATCCTCTTTAGGCCTAAACAAATATGTTTGTTACAGGTTTCATGCCCCAAAAAGTAGAGTAGGTAGGTCGGAATATTTTTTTTGGAGATTTTTTTATTTTCAAACGAGGCAAATTTAACATAGATTTAAATGAATATATATGTTAATTAAAAGACAAATCCCCTTTCCCTTTTAACATGGATAGTGTTTAATTAAGGTGAATATAATGCTCTTTAGCGGGAGTACTTGTAAAGCGTCTAATAACTGGGCAGAAATATGAACCTAAAGAAAAATTCACACAAAGAAATTTTACCAAAAAGAAGAAATTTTACCAAAAAGAAAAAAATGTTAACACTCAAATTTTTTTTCAAGAGATGGGACAAAAAAATAGGGTAGGTCTGGAAACCTGAAACAAACATATTTTTTTTACGCCTTAGTTAAATGTTACTAATATTAGACTTACTCAAAAAAATGTATTATGACATTTTTATTGTAGTAGATGAGGTCCTTAAAGTTATGAATATAATGTGTGGATTGTTGTTTCAATGAGCAGTTAAACCAGTCCGCGACCATGAACTGTCGTGGTTCAACATTTTTGTTGTATTTTTACCGTAATACTGATGAACTGTATAGAACATACTGCATGAGAGGTGAAAGTGAAAAACAAGTCTATCGGCATATTAATAAAGAAGTTACTTACTTTACACTTGTTTTTCTTTCTCCCATTGAAAAAAAAAGAGTTAAATTACCACAAGTTGAGATTGTTTATACAATTATATGTTTTTTAATACAATTTAATCATCTTGATAGTTATTTCAATTTGTTTGTATTTAGATTTAAGTCATTAGGTTGAAAGGATTACATTTGTTAGATGGTAAATAAAGGTTAACTGGAATGTTTTATTTGTATGAGATGTAAACACACTGGACTTTGACTTGAAATTATCTTACCGAAATAGAGAATTGTAAATTGTGGTCTTTCTATTTTCAGGATTGGTCAAGTTCTGTTGATGCCGCAACATTTTTTCCAGCAATGAAAAAGTATGCAACATCTTGTGTGACTCACTGAAATATTCTGCATTGTTTCATATCATAATCTGGAATTAATGTGGCCAATGAATTAATACAGTGATTTTTTCACAGTGATTTTATTGTGATATAATATTTCTACTTGAGGAATCTAGTAAACAGATGTAGGAAATTTATCTCTTAAATACAGGATATTAATTAAGTTTATAGATTGATTGTAATTAATGTGTAGGAAACAGATCAGTTTGTTGGTAAATTAAAGGATGATAATTGATTAACTTGAATATATATTTGACAGGATCTGACGTCTACTTTAATAATTTCAAGATTCAATAACCGGAATAACGAAAACAAACATTGACTTAAACTATTTACTGAAGGTCAATATGTACATGTCTTATTGAATGAAATTTAAACTGGTTTATATTGTGTAGGAATATAATTCGAGAGGTACTGTTTGAAATTTTAAATATATTCAATACAGCATATAAAGTACATGTGTGCTTAAAGAAAAGCAGTATTCGTGGGCCTAACAGTTTTGTAAGGATATATGCGTATACTGTGTGAGATAAAATCTTGTTATGACATTGACAATTCAATGCTTAGAAAAGAATGTGCAATACTAGGTGTACATCATTGTGGTTAGTATTAGAAAGATGATCGTTTTGGATTTAACTATTTTAATAATGCGATAAACATATTAGATTTTCATGGTGTGTTAGCCATGGCATCAAGCTTCGGAGTTGAGTTAAAAAAAGCTGACGTGAACGATGGATCTAAGTCAAGTAAAAATGAGGGACTCCGAACTCCAGGTGGAGCTAGAAGGAGTGACTTTAAAACCAAACCAGTGTCGGATCTTAAAGCAATCTTTGATAAAAAAGATGGTGATGCATCAAGTGCCACCGTCAACACTACAAGTACAACATCAGTAGCGAAAACGCAAGTGACGAAAAAGGACATCACTTCCAGCAGTAAATTTGGCTTAACGGCAAAAACCACTACTGAAACTTCCATTTCTACGAATCTATCAAAACAGAAATCAGGTGGTGGTATTTCAAACACTGATAGAGAAGCTTTTGCAGCACTAAAAAATAAATTAGACAAAACTGGAATCACCGATTTAATAGCGGAACAACCAAAAGTTGCTGTAGCGAAAACCTACAGTGGAGGCACGACATACCAAGCAACTGTCGGAGCTAAAAAAGTACAAAATGCCGATTCATCAAGTGGACCAGTAACTAAAGGAGATGCAGCGTCTTTTCTGTCTTTTGGATTAACCAAATTGAGGACTAGACCAAATAGTGCAAAATTGGACGAAGACAAGTTTGAAGATGGCACTAAAAGACCAAGTTCTCCGAAGTCGCCTCGGCCTGGTTCACCGAAATATTTACCTGGTGCTGCTAAGGGCTGGAAAGGAAGCAATGGACTAACTGATAGTGGGACTGGTACATCTAAAAATGGTAAATTTCCAGGAAGCTCATTAGAAAAGGTCAAGGATCAAGTAAAATCTGAACCAAAAATAGCACTTAAAGGTTTTAGATCTGTTAGTCCTGTGAGTGTTAATTCTGATGATTCATCTAGTAGCAGTAACCTAAGTCCTAGAGGGTATAAACCACTTGGAAAGTTAAAAACGGATGATCCTGATAAAAAGACTGATGTTAATGAAAACATCAAGAAGTTTGAGAAAACTACTGCTGATACTAGTGTGTTCAATAAAGTGAAAAAAGACAATCAAAGTAAAGCCGTAAATAGTGCCTTAGATCCTAGGAGAAGGACTGATATCAAACCTACATTATCTGCTGTTGAACAGCTTAATTTGATTAAAGAAAAGAACAAAGTTAATAGAAATTCAAGGTCTGCTAGCAGTGACTCGGACAAGGGCAAAATGTCACCAAGGTATAAGGGTGAACTAAAAGTGACAGAGAAAAGTAGAATTTCCTTGGAAGACCTTAAGCAGGAGGAAAAAACAAAAGGTGATACTCGTAGACCTTTGAGTAGAGCATCTAGTTCTGGTTCAAACTCATCACTAAGTCAGTCTGATTCTAGGGGTATACAAACACATATTGATCGTATTGGGTCTTCTGATGGTCGAAACATATCAGAGAGTAAGTTAGGAATTGAATTGAGAAGAAAAGAATTTGCTGTGTCCAAAAAAATGAGTACAGACAAATTTCAGGACATCAAGAAAGGATTCGAAACCAAAGGTGATACTGTAAGGACTCAGTCACCCTCTGCAGAGAGGAAAGCTAAGTTAGATATAAAACCAAGTTCTCGCATTTTGGAACGAAAACAATCTTTTGAAGGAGGTGAGATTTTCAGAAGAAAGTCATCAGAAAGAAAAGAAATAAAACTTCCAAAGCATTCTGGCCATGTTCTGAAACATATTCAAGCTCTTCATGAGCTGGATGCTAAGGCCAAAGCCCAGCCGGCTCTTGTCCGACGCACTAGATCACTACCTTCGACATCAGATCCAGTTGGCGATGATTCATCTGATTGTTTCTATGAGGACATTGAGGGAGCATATTATCATGATGCTATCAGTACTAGAGCAATAGACGACATTTCTAATGAAGGTGACATTAGTAGCGAAGCTGATCTGTATGAGGTAATACCTGCTCACAAGACCTTGGAAAAACATGGTGAGTACTTTTATACAAATTTGAGATAACAAAAAATATAAGTGTTGTTCGGGTGTCCCTATCTGGCCTTCTTATCAATTACGACCATAAATAATGGATGTTTAATTGCCATCAAAAATTAATCCTGTCAAACTATTACTATATCAAACTACAATTGCAGATAAGGATTAAAAAACAGTTCTGACAGGTTTACCAACCCTACAATTTTTAGCCATGATATCTAAACCACACATATTTTTTTATGACATTATAAATTAATATAATAATTTGACTGAAAATATATTTTGCTGGAGCCAAATGTATGACTGTTATCAAGTGAGGTTTTGATATGATATCTAATTTGAATGTTATACCAATGATAATGCAGTCTGGGTTTATTTTGGCTATTTTTGGAAGATGACCAATACTTTTCAAATTGGACATTTTTGCTCATAAAACATTGAAATTGGGGGGAAAGTCTAGAAATTACAGCAACATATTAGGAATAAAAGTAAAGGATTTAGTGATAATTATTCAACAATTGTTATTTATATAAACTAAACTCCCTGTGGGAGAAAAGCCCCTAAATTTGTCAATTGAAACAATTTTTCTTCAGATTTATTGGGAATTTTTACAATCAAATTGGGAAAAATATATACTTTTTTTGCGTTTGGAATATAGCCCAATAATATAAGCTATAAAAACATAGCAATAACAATACCGTGCAATGTGGTGTGGAAAAATCAAATTGAATACTGTCATAGTCTTTTTTATGCAGATTTTTATACATACATGCATATACGGGTATTAAATTACATTATGTCCTGGGTATGAAGAATAATGCAGGGTTTTTATACCTTCAATGCTTACCTGTAAATGATGAACTTGTCTTTCTAATAGACATGTGCAACGGACATCCGAGTTCCGATATGGACATCGGAAAAGGTACTTAAACGGGGTTTCTCAAAAGTTTAACGTAGAATTTGATTTAAAGGCGCAAACCCTATTTACATTTCTCATGTCTGAATTTTGATGCGACAAATTGGATCATGAAATGATTCCAAACAGACATCAAATGCTAATTGTAATTGTCAATGTTTTTTCGAATTATTGGTAAATATATGCTTTAAACATTATACTTTATTTTCTTAGCCTTACATACGCATTTCATCGCATATTTTGTAAAACTTTTCGATACTGTTTAACAATTTCAAGAGCCCTACTAATCTTAAGTTTTTATCATAGAGGCATGCATTTTGTTTAAATTTCACACGAAGTTAAATGTCACGATACCTGTGCCCAGAAATATAAGTTGTAATCACATACATGTCTAGCCTTGTTAAGACATACACGCCATAAGTAATGAACAATGGAAAATAATCGAAGTAAGTAAAATTTTGTTACACGCGTTACCTCCACGTTTGCAAATATAACTTGCAAGGTGAAAACAAGTACTTAATTTATAAATGTTTAAATAGTTACCTATTCTAACATGTGGCCAAGTCTATTCACTAAACAACTTTACTACTTTTACTATTTCTGAACTAAAAAGTTGTTTACTACTTTACTATTTCTGAACTAAAAAGTTGTTTACTACTTTTACTATTTCTGAACTAAAATGTTGTTTTAGACAACTTGTTGGGTAAGTCCGTGTACATGACAGGAGGTTTGTTGAACCGCCTATTTTTCAAGATCCCCAAAACAACGACGAGTCTGTCCCTGGTCCTGCACCGAGGCTGGATCACAATGCAGGAACAAGCACTGGCAGCCCTCCCTTAATTTTCAGAATCCATGGAAATGGAGGCTGTGGCTCCGCCACCCAGGCGACCACTTGCCGAATGAGCCAGGGAGAACCACGAGCTCTATAATAAATTTCTTTGTACAAGAGATACCCAAATTTCTTAGAGATATTAAGATCAACAGTTCTGATTCAGATTGAGCGTAAAAGTACTGAATAAATACAAGAAAAAAACAACGCTATGTTTGTCCTTTCAACAATACAATTTCATAATGGTGAGATGACCCCACACTTTTGCTGTACTCCGGTGTCCACCATCACATCCGATCTCGGGTTTCACATGTCTATAAGCATGGAGTATATACAAATATCATCTACAATTGTACCTCGATCATTCGAATTCATCAGGTCCAACATTTTATTTCGAATAATACATGGTTTCGAATAGCCCATTTCATAAGATACATCGGGGCCTGATCTTTAAATATTTAGGATGATACCGAGTATTCGAATAAATGGTTGTCAAATAAACGAGGTCCGACTGTATCAAAATTATTGTATGCGGAAGACATAGTGGTTGAGATGGCTAGAGTGATCTTTAGGATGATACCGAGTATTCGAATAAAAGGTTGTCAAATAAACAAGGTCCGACTGTATCAAAATTATTGTACCGGTATGCGGAAGATTGAGATGGCTAGAGCGGCTACTCCTGATTATCACAATTCTTGAATTTGTCACATGTGCTGGTTAGTTACCCAGGAAACAAAGAGTGATTAACAATAGAGCTGTAAGAAATTGATTCGCAATTATTGTGAAATAAGTATGTTTGAACTCACATGGTATATGCTTAATTGTTAGGTAGCTAAATGCAGACAGCAACAATGTTATCTTATCTACATCTTAATTAAAATAACAGAACAAATGGGAATTTCATGTTCATGCTGTGTACAGGGTTTTTATTTTGAAAATAGGGAGAGCACCCTGAATGACCTAATCATTGATGGAAATTCTGATTCATTGTTCGAAACAAGATGTTATACTATTCGGAGTGTATTCAGCTTGAAATAAACTAAAATTCAATCATTTTGGGAAATTTACAATAATATGGAAAATAATTATTGTTTCCAATTGGGGAAAAAAGCTTTTATTGGCCTTCATGTACTAAAATTCATAGTGAGAAAGCTTGCTGGTGTTTGTTATTCTATATTGTATAAACAGTTGTATTGTGTACTTTTGCAGATGCAAAGAAGGATCACAATCAAAGAAGGGCAACTGCTTTCAGAAAAAGGTAATTTTCTAAATTATTTCTATTTTTTCACTATACATGTAAGTTGCTAGCGGATCCATGCAGAGGTGGGGTGGGGGGGTATAACCAGACACACCCCAACCAAAATTCTTTATAATTATAAGATTTCAAATAAGCGTTCTGATTTATTGTTGCATTATATTCTATAAACATGAACAAAACACAGTCTGCGGTTTTAGTAGACTTGAGCAAAACCAAATTTACCAATAATATTCTATAAACTTCCTGTATCGTGCTCCAGGAACGTTTATAATCATTAAATTTAGAAAAATTGCATCTAAATGTTTCATTTTAAAATCAAATGTATCTCTGTGATCTGAACTGAGTCTATGCAGCCAGTCATGGAGAACAGAAACTATATATCACCATAAAGTTTTCCAAACAATTGAAAATCTTGATAACACACATTTGATTATGAGCAGAAAATTTATTATTTGACTATTTACATTATTTGGGGTATTTTATTTAATATACTCCATTGCACAAACAAAATATCTAAATCTGAGGGAAAAATAGACTGACTCTCTGTTTTAATTGAAATGACTGTGTTCTCAAGAATATTTCTGAGTAAACTATGAGGATTAGTGAAAAAATCTCTATTGCTCGCCACGAAAACATAGTTCTCATATCTTCAATATTTACCTCCCTTGTTCTGAATTGTCGGCCATTTTGATAGGCAATTTTCCTTACAGTTTATGGGGAATATAATGTAAACGATGATAAACTATAATTCGATATATAACAGATAACTTATTCATTATGCTCATGTGGGCATTTGGCTTAGTAAGTTGAAGAAAAAGTGGTTGTCACATGCAAATTCTCTTGGTATTTTCTTAATAATCACATATTTGGTAATTACTCCTATAAGGGCTCATTAGTTTTGCCTATCAAAATGGCCGACAGTTAAGAACAAGGGAGGTAAATATTGTTAATGTGAGAAATGATCTTGAATAACTTTTCATTCACCTGCTATTATACAATACAATATCCACATAGCAACCCTGTGTTGAGCAACAACCTTTCTTCTAAATTTACCTCCATTGAGCAACAACCTCTAAACAGCAGTTCAAATGTATGTCTATCAAATGATATTGCTCTTTCGAGGAACAAAATTGACTGTATGAAAAACTATAAACCGAAAGATGCTTTCCTCTTGCTATATATCAGTGTTACTGGAATAATCCAGGAATGTATCAGATAGATTACAGTTTTAATATCTTCTCATTATTGTACTTTGCATCATTAAGTTTTTGACGGGCACTTGCTTGGAAGTTGAAATCAAATATGTTTGTACTGAGAGCCAATATCCCTAAAATGCTGTAATCATCTATTTTGTATACACATATTCCTTGATACTAAAGCACTGAAAGACGTTTGTATTGAAGTTCAAAAGTTAACATGACTTTTAAGTTTATTCTACCATCTGGTTTGTATAAAATAGATGCCTTCCATTGTTGTAATTTCTTCCATGTGATATCTTACATGATTAAATCTGATTTGCCTCATTTACATAATTTGTGTAATCGAGCCGATTCAGCTTTTGTTAAGACAAACAATTCGCCATTTTTTTACATTATGCAGTCAACTCTAGCCATATTGCGGAATAAATGCTTTAGTAGGGTTACATCGGTTTCGTCAGCTGAACTCGCTACTTGTTACATAAGAAAAAGGGCTCAGTAAAACAGTGCTTGTTTAATGTTTTTTAGAAAAATTGTCTAGGATGTTATATATTCATGCATTTTATTTCGAAATAAAAAAAATTCACATTGCTGATGGCTACGAATATTCATCGGAAATAGTTCATTAACAGTTAACATCAAATAAGCAAAAATAAACTTGCTGTTAGTATAATTAAGTTTTTTTATATGATAAACATCATGCACTTTGACATTTCATTAGAAAAGAAGAAAATGTGAGTCATTGATCGTCAAACTTCTACGTGGATTTCCTTTAATAAGGAGAGAACACCCTTGGATATGCCCTAGAAGGAATTTGGTATGCTAAAACTTGTGATGACTTTAGTTACATTTTAATTTGCCCTCCTCATACTAGTATACATTGATAATGGGGGAATTTTTAGGTAACAGTCAATTGTTGAAGGATACAAATTTAAAGGGAAAATGTATATCCTACCCCCAGGGGCGTAGATTCCTATAGGAGGCCGCTGCCTACACTTTTGTTTGGGAAAAAAATGGCCAAAACTGCAATAAGATATTTTGATGTTATTATAAGCGTATTTACTGCAACAAAATATGCACCACAACGCATCCCTGACGATCTAGCTACACAATTTTTTCCGGAGGACAATGTCCCCAGCCCCTAGAAACTAGGCCTACACATCACTTTTAGCTAAGCTACGCCCCTGTACCCTGACCGCACCCCCAGATAAGCAGATATTGCTTTTTTTCACACTCCAGTTTAATTAAATTGGTTTAAACTATGCTGTACATTTAAATGACTTAAAACCAATATAATCCAGCCAGTATTGTACGATTTTATTGAGGGTTTGTGCAATAATATATTAACTGCTATTTTACTGAAGCCTTAATACAACAGTTTTGCACTGTTAGTACTTGATTGTATTATCTATGTGGAGCTTGTTGCATACCAGACATTCTACATGTATTGTACAATATATCATAATACCTACATTCCCAAAAATGTTGACATTTGAAACTATTCAGTATAACGTCTTTTTCGGTCGGTTTTATTTACTCTATGTATTCAAAAATCAGTGACACATTACATTATAGTCTATGTGATTGAATAGGAAATGTTTACATATCATGATGAGTTCAGAATACATTTATTTGAAGATAAGATTAAGTCCTTGTCATTAATTGTTGATTGAAAGGAGGGTTTAAACTACTTAATAATAAAGTAAACTTTCCCTTAATGTCCACTATGAATCTTAGATTTCACTTGGACTAACAAACATGCGGGTCAGATATATACCTCTTTATCAGTGAGATATATACCACTTTATCATGTTTGAAAAGTAAAATTGGTAGAATTAATCTTCACACTCTGCACAGTAGTAAAACAGACCATACAGATTGACCTTATAGCTATAATTGACCGCAGTGTCAACCTGGTTATTACTTATGTCCACTCAAATGGTGTAACTGCATGATGACCATGGTCAAAATAACTAATACTTTGTACCGCACTAAAAAGCTTTGCATGTACCCCGGTCAATAGGTGGTATACTGATCGCTATCAAAAATAACATCAATGCATAAAAATGGTACTGCATACCCCTATGACAATGTTACTGCATACCTCTGTCAAATGTTACTGCATTCCACTGTGACAATGTTGCTGCATACCACTTTGACAATGTTACTGCTTACCACTATCACAGTTGTTACTGCATACCACCAGCAAGATGTTACTGCATACCACCAGCGAAATGTTACTGCATATATAACCACTATGACAATGGTACTGCTTACCACTATCACAATGGTACTGCTTACCACTATCACAATGGTTATGCTTACCACTATGACAATGGTACTGCTTACCACTATCACAATGTGACTGCTTACCACTATGACAATGTGACTGCTTACCACTATCACAATGGTACTGCTTACCACTATCACAATGGTACTGCTTACCACTATCACAATGGTACTGCTTACCACTATGACAATGGTACTGCTTACCACTATGACAATGTGACTGCTTACCACTATGACAATGGTACTGCTTACCACTATGACAATGGTACTGCTTACCACTATGACAATGTTACTGCTTACCACTATGACAATGTTACCGCTTACCACTATCACAATGTTACTGCATACCCCTGTGACAATGTTACCGCTTACCACTATGACAATGGTACTGCATACCCCTGTGACAATGTTACCGCTTACCACTATGACAATGGTACTGCATACCCCTGTGACAATGTTACCGTTTACCACTATGACAATGGTACTGCATACCCCTGTGACAATGTTACCGCTTACCACTATGACAATGTTACTGCATACCCCTGTGACAATGTGACTGCTTACCACTATCACAATGTTACTGCATACCCCTGTGACAATGTTACCGCTAATACCACTATCACAATGTTACTGCATACCCCTGTGATAATGTTACGGCTTACCACTATCACAATGTTACTGCATACCCCTGTGACAATGTTACCGCTTACCACTATCACAATGTTACTGCATACCCCTGTGACAATGTGACTGCTTACCACTATCACAATGTTACTGCATACCCCTGTGACAATGTGACTGCTTACCACTATCACAATGTTACTGCATACCCCTGTGACAATGTGACTGCTTACCACTATCACAATGTTACTGCATACCCCTGTGACAATGTGACTGCTTACCACTATCACAATGTTACTGCATACCCCTGTCACAATGTTACTGCTTACCACTATCACAATGTTACTGCATACCCCTGTGATAATGTTACCACTTACCACTACCACAATGTTACTGCATACCCCTGTGACAATGTTACTGCATACCACTATCACAATGTTACTGCTTACCACTATCAAAATGTTACTGCTTACCACTATCACAATGTTACTGCATACCACTAATTTTAATTGTATACAATTGTACAATGTAAAGAAACATAAAAAGACAAAAAATGTAGATTTTGACTAACATACATTTTACGGTTGGAGAGTTTTGTTCTAAGAAAAAATTACTTCCTTGTCTGAGGTTGCATTAAGTGTGAAGATTATATTTCAGATCACAAACCATCACAAATCTGATGAAACATAAACATGTATGAGGCTATCTTTATAAATTGTTTGTTTGTCAGAACCCTACATAGCAAAATTTAGTTGTGTAGGTATAGTAGATAATCATTTTTTATTTATTTTTATGGGTCATACTGATGTTAACTATAAACACACAGCCAAAAATAATTTTCCCACTCGGACCCCTCAAAAACATTTTAGAGTAGGGGCCATTTTCTTGGGTAGGTAAGGTAATACATGTATGCCAAAAACCAAACCATTTTTAGTTACGGCCTTATTCATGCGAGGGGTTACACTGCAACCTCTCTAGAGCAACACTCTTTGGAAGATGTATATTTGGCTTATTTTGAAAGGTTATTGCTCAAGGTTAAATTTGTCATACAAGTTTGTTCCAGGATAAATGACAATGGTGTTGAAGAGGGTTCAAGTTACTCAAGAGAGGGCCACTTTGGAGGTGATGCCCTCTACTTTGTATAATTTGACCCTTTAAGATTGAAGTAAATAAGACTATAGTAAAACCTTAATATAAAAGACCACCTAGAGACCCTAGAAAACTTGTTTTATTGAGGTGGTCCTAAAATTGAGGTTGAATATAGAGCAAAACAGTAAATATGGACTTGAAAATTGTGTTCTTTATTTGAGGGGGTCTTATTATTGAGGTCGTCGTTAAGTGCAGTTTTATTGTAATGGTTTTGGTCTTTTATGTATTCCTTTAGTTCATATTTTTCATTATTGATTCAAATAATGTATAAGGCAATGAGCTTGTTCTCAATCTTGATAACCCTGCAGTATTCTCTAGTACGGCAAAATCTATTGGTTCATTCAAACTTATCTATCACTGATATTGACCTCGTAAATCTGTGTTACGGCCAAAAATTAATAAATTGTTTGTCTGGCATAACCCTACCTACCTACCTTTGAAATTGACCCCTTCTCCAAAAAAATATATTTGGGAATTTTCTAGCTGCATCGACACTGCTATGACCATGAAGAACAGTAAATAAAAAATTAACTTACCCACTGACATACCCACCTAAAATTTGCTTGGTAAGGTACAGCCTAAAGTTGATATTAAGTCTCCACACCTGTATTTTTCAGGGGAGTAGTTACACCTGTTTTACTGTATATATGTATTATATATATTACGCTTGTGTAAACATATTTATATACAACTAGGCATAGTTTAACAGTTTGTTTAATATTAGGAAAATATTTAAGTGGGTGGGGTATGAAGTATTGGAAATCAATGGAAATATTTTCACCGGTTAACCAGGTGAGATAAACAACTTGTAACATGTACCTGGCCTTGTTTATAACTCACAGTATGACAATGTTAGTGTATACTTTCATCTTTATATAAATAACCGTCTGCTTGTGTATGATACAAAATGGCCGATATGTATACATCACTGGATGGATGTTCATTTAAGACACTAGGTAAATAAATTATTTATTGTTAACATATGATTTTAATCACAATTTAATTGATTTAATAGTTTAGTTTGCATGCGATGGAACATGGATGTAAACCAGTTTTGTGTTTAAGTTCAAATTTTGAATTCACCTTGTAACTTTTGTGACTACCTTAAAAAGACATAATCTGTTGACCTAAATATACGTTATATGATGTGTCTTTTATAAATGTGGGTATATGCAGTCAATGTCATATATAAAATATGATAGTTCCGGTGTGTTGGTGGGTTCATGGTTTGAAAAAAACTTTATAGACTGTGGAAACATTAAAATAAAACTTGACTCCAGTTAATGGTATAAGTACCATATTTATGACTTCAAAATTAATGTATTAACACTAGTGTTTCTAATGTGTCTTAAATTGAGAGTACTATATTGTAAATGAAATTACCTGGGGCATTAGAAGTGTGTCTAACAAATTGAGACTTAGGCACAAAATTATTGTTTCTACCTTTATACCAAGCAATGTGTTGCAATAGTTTTGCTCCAAATACCTGATATACTGTGAAGGGTTATCTAGAATTGTGAACAAGTCAATTGTTGATTTTCACCTGTGTGTTAAAATAGTTTTACTAACGTTCATTGGTATGCAATATTGTTATGTCCTTTAGGGGCAATGTCTGACTGGACAGTTGATTGTGTGATTACAATGTATTAGAATGCATGAATGGTGTAATTAAACGTTTAAATGCAACACTTCCTGTCCTGTTCGAGTGTTAATTGAATTTTTAAAACACACATACTTCGATTTTGTGGTTCATTTGAATTGCACGTTAAGTGTAAGTTATATAATACCAATGTGTGAAAAGAGAATTTATCTATGTGATGTTCCCTGTAGCAACTTGTACTCTATTTTAAGTCTTTATAAATGCATAAAAGTAAAGAAGTAGACAGACTTGTAGGATCAGACCATGGTTAGCATTTCCAGTATGAGACAGAAGGTATGATCAGACCATGGTTAGCATTTGCAGCATGAGACTGAACCATGGGAAATGACCATGGTTAGCATTTGCAGCATGAGACAGAAGGTAGGATCAGACCATGGTTAGCATTTCCAGCATGAGACTGAACCATGGGATCAGACCATGGTTAGCATTTCCAGCATGAGATAGAACGTAGGATCAGGCCATGGTTAGCATATCCAGCATGAGACAGAACGTAGGATCAGACCATGGTTAGCATATCCAGCATGAGACAGAAGGTAGGATCAGACCATGGTTAGCATATCCAGCATGAGATAGAACGTAGGATCAGACCATGGTTAGCATATCCAGCATGAGACAGAAGGTAGGATCAGGCCATGGTTAGCATATCCAGCATGAGATAGAACGTAGGATCAGGCCATGGTTAGCATATCCAGCATGAGATAGAACGTAGGATCAGACCATGGTTAGCATATCCAGCGTGAGACAGAACGTAGGATCAGACCATGGTTAGCATATCCAGCATGAGACAGAACGTAGGATCAGACCATGGTTAGCATATCCAGCATGAGACAGAAGGTAGGATCAGGCCATGGTTAGCATATCCAGCATGAGATAGAATGTAGGATCAGGCCATGGTTAGCATATCCAGCATGAGATAGAACGTAGGATCAGGCCATGGTTAGCATATCCAGCATGAGATAGAACGTAGGATCAGACCATGGTTAGCATTTGCAGCATGAGATAAGAACCACGCCTCTGTATCCAAATCGTTACCTCCTTAGTTGAAGTCCTGCACTCTACAGAATCTACTTATGAAATACACTTAACTGTGATCAATGTCTTTTCCAAAAAAGTCCAACGATCTAGGAAGAAAATAAATCTGTACGAAGGAAATGTTGCGTACATATGAATACCAATACTTAATCTTAATATGATTTTTTGTATTTTCAGACGCAAGACGAGCGATGAACTAGCCAAGTCTGGTGAACCTCAGGTAACCATCATTGTTTGCTTAATTTGATTAAAAATGACTTCAGTACACAGTGAAATAAATGTGAGCACATAGTCATGACATACTGTCCAATTTGTTAACAAGCCTGTCAAATTTGTCGTAAAGGTGTAACGTTAATGACATATGGCATTGCCCAGTAAAATACATGCAGTACAAGGTAAATTATTTACTTGCACTGAATTAAATGACACTTAAGTTGTTATACATGTATACCTCAAGGTAATTGCCAAAATACACTTTAGCGGTATTTTGTTTATGTGACATTTGCTGTTGTTTAATTTTGGTTTGTTAACAAACTAATTGATCATTATGAGAACCGGATTTCATTTGTAAAGGTAAGTGTGATTGTGTAATGTTTCATCACTGATTTACTAGTACAGTCAGACCTGGTTTATTCGGTATCATCCGAAATAAAGTTCATGTCTCGATGTAGCTTATACACGTCAAATAGAAATTGACTATTCGAAACCATGCATTATTCGAAATAAAATTTCGGACCCGATGAATACTAATGAATGAGGTTCGACTGTATGCACAAAATGATCTGGTTCGAGTTTGAATCCCGGTAGCGCCATTGACCAATTTTTCATGTTCCTCAAACTATTATTTATTATGATCAACGGCTATGAGTTTTGATTGGTTTATAATATATGGTTGACAAATGAGTGCGTTTGAAGTTACTTCCTGGTCCAACTGGTATTGAATAATGTTCAGTAAACCTCTATGGAGACACGCCTTAATATAGCAAAACATTGTTAAGAATTGTTCAGAAACATTATTGTCATTTCAATTGTTCTTTATGGTACAGTAACCCTATAAAGACAGTTCAGACATTTCATTTATTATTAATTAATGATTCGTTACATGGTTACGTAGATGTGGAATGATTAACAAAATTCCCCCATCTGTTTTGATGACTGATGTTGCTAAATGTTCAGAGTTACTGGCTTGAAATTAGTCATGCATAGATAATGCTGTATTGTCATTGTTTGAGTCAAAAAGTTTATGAATTATTGCTGTAAAGATAATCCATAAGTTATTTTTGATCTACTAGACCTTTATCAAGGTAATGATGAGGACTTTGAGTATTCAAATAGTGAAATATTTTGGTTGTTGGTAATGATTTCTGATTTGAATAATTACTGGTAAAAAACCTAACAATATGTGTGAAAAGCATGAGGTTCTATGAGATTATCTACATCTATGTTATACATTAACTTGTCAACTTTGACAAATATTTAACGGTGCGGAAGAGAAAAAAAGATTAAAAGCGATAATTAGTACTAAGGTAGAAACTAGAATTGTCAATAGTGAATGAATGCAATGACAGTAAAAGAGTAGAAACAGAAATAGTTGTCCCAGTTACTGATACCCCTCCGAGATATCATGCGACCAATCCAGCTTGCTTGGAGTTACCAGGGCACTGGACCCTGCCAGCATAGCTCAGATCTCGTATTATGACGTATAATAGCTGGGGAAGAATCCCCTCTGAAGTTATGTAGAGTTGGAATCTTTGTGATGAAATACATGTGTCCTGTGAGTATAATTCTAATAGTCTCATCAGACCCCATGCTAACCAAACACATGGTTTCAAAACACTATGGGTGTAACCCATAACTCCTGAACCAGACTTTGATAGGTTTCAAAACACTATGGTTGTAACCCATAACTCCTGAACCAGACTTTGATAGGTTTCAAAACACTATGGTTGTAACCCATAACTCCTGAACCAGACTTTGATAGGTTTCAAAACACTATGGGTGTAACCCATAACTCCTGAACCAGACTTTGATAGGTTTCAAAACACTATGGGTGTAACCCATAACTCCTGAACCAGACTTTGATAGGTTTCAAAACACTATGGGTGTAACCCATAACTCCTGAACCAGACTTTGATAGGTTTCAAAACACTATGGTTGTAACCCATAACTCCTAAACCAGACTTTGATAGGTTTCAAAACACTATGGTTGTAACCCATAACTCCTGAACCAGACTTTGATAGGTTTCAAAACACTATAGGTGTAACCCATAACTCCTGAACCAGACTTTGATAGGTTTCAAAACACTATGGGTGTAACCCATAACTCCTGAACCAGACTTTGATAGGTTTCAAAACACTATGGGTGTAACCCATAACTCCTGAACCAGACTTTGATAGGTTTCAAAACACTATGGGTGTAACCCATAACTCCTAAACCAGACTTTGATAAATAGGGCGACAGTGAACTAAAAGTATTTTTGTGTTTGCTTATGTAATTACTGTGGGTATTTCATATCCTTAATACTGAATTGTACATAATACTGAATTGTACATAATACTGAATTGTACATAATACTGAATTGTACATAATACTGAATCGTATTCATACCTTTATCTTTCAGCCTGGTACAGACGGTGATATAGACAGTGACACTGACAGTAGTAATTCTGGTGTGTACGAACAATTAGATCGTGATGAAGAGGAAGTAGAATCAGATGATGTTAAAGACAGTGCACCAGAACCGCCTCCAACTAAATCAATAAAGAAAAAGAATAAAAAAACTGGTGACAAAGCTACTAAAGGATTTAAAGGAAGGATTAAGCAATTGTATAATAAAGGCAAAGGTGCTGAAGCTGATGGTGGTGGAAAAGGTAATAACGGAACTGGACAACAGTCGTCAAAGCTTAGTAGTCTTGGTGATAAACTGAAGAAAAATCTGAAGAAAACCAAATATAGTTCCGCACCTAATCTTGAACAATTCAGTATAGAGGACAATCCAGTCTGTGATAGTGAAGGAACAGATACTGACTTTGATCAAGATCTGAACACTAAAATGTCGAATCAAGAAGAGGGGACCGGTGATGGTCAAGGACCTGTGCCTCCACCCTTGCCTCCACGACAGAGTGGTTTATTACGGGCTAGTAGTGGTGGTGATTTAAAATTGAACAATTCCATGGAATTACCTGCTCGTTCAAGTACTTCAAATTTGGAAGTTCCTGATAATAGAAAAAGTAGTGCTTCACAAGACACAAAATCTGACCCTCCGTTGCCACCGCGGAATCGTATATCCAACAATTTAGACCTGAACGTTGTGATACCTGTCAAACCTGGTGGAGATGGAAGGTTGGTAGTTTAATGTTAATGCCATTTTCAACTATATAGTAGCCATTATTTTTTTCTAACAATTTTTTTTTTAAATTCAACGAAATACCAGGGTGGATAGAATGTTTGTTACTGGTGCCAAATTGGTATTGTGATTACAGTAATTTTACTGTGTGGATACAACAAAACAAAACCCTACAGTACATACAGTGAATGTGCAGTTGATCTCTGCACTGTATAAGTTTGGAACATTACATATATGCAGAAAGTGAACTCTTCCTTAAACACTCTCGCCCTGGAACTTGAAATTAATAAATTTGCAATATAATTCAGTCTGACCTCGTTTATTCGATAATCTTCTATCCGAATACTTTGTATCATCCGAAATAAATATCAGGTCCTGATGTACCTCCTTAGGCACGTCAATTTTAAATGAGCTTTTTGAAACAATGTATTATTCGATGATAAAATTTAAGGACCGATACAGTGGGATGAATGAGATCCGACTGTATATTCATTTAAATGTTAATGCTCAGTTCAGAACTGTTGATAAACGTAAGGACAGAAAGTCCAAGATTTATTTCAGATTTTCAATGTTTGATTTTACAAATCAGCTGTTGTAAGAGATTTGAATCCCATACCAATATTTAGGTTGTGTGCCTTCAGTACTTTGATAAACGGCACAAATTAACAAGGTTTATGTTTGATCGAATTTCTTTACTTTTTAAATATAACCTTATTTCAATTCCTTGTATCTGTAACAAATAACTATTGATAGTATGATATTAGTAATACCATATTTGTTGATACTGAATTGACCTTTTAATTTCACATAAGGTTCATTTCATGAGGGTTTCTTGCGTATTAAAGAGTGTATGTATATATACATGTACAGGGATTTCCAGGACACAAGTTTTCTGCTTCACCGACGCAATTTTTGGAAGTATGACTCTTGTTTACAACTGACTGTGCATTCTGAGGACCTGCACAAATGTTGGCGAGTTGGGGTTTCTTTGACCCCTATTTGGAACATTTGCGGGAAAACCCTGTATATAGATGTTGTTCTCTTGGTGTTCACTGTGTTTAACTTGATGTATTTCTCTTACAGGAAAAGTGGAGTGCCACCTCCTGGAAATGATAGTTATCTACATGGACAGAAGATGAACAATGCTGCTAAATCTCCAGATGATATACCATATATGGACATGTCTAGTCCTCAAGGCACAACGTCTCCTGACTCAGGTCCTCCCATTCCACAAAGACCCTCCCCGACTTATAAGAAATTACCTATCTCATCAACATCTAGCAGTAAGTATACAAGGACATGGTCGTCCATTCTTGTAACAAGTGTTCATTCGTGTTTAAAGTAAGGTGTTGGAAAAGATGGGTATAAAAATTGAGATGGGTTGTTCATCGTGTAAGCCAATTAGGATCAGCTGTTAACTACAACTCAAGGGGTTTTAAATTAGATACTCGAGTGAAATTTGCATTCTCCGTGATGACAGGAGAAATAAATTGTCTCAGATCATTTATCGTTTATTTCCAGTGGCATATTGGAAAGTTGTCTTTTCATTTACACTGAACTGTTCAGTCATTGTTGCAAAATAGAAGACAAATTATGACATACGCTGAAACACTGGTCAAATTGTGGTCAAATTCAGTGTCATGAATTCGGTCATGTCTTTAACTTTACTGATTACTCAAATACTTACAGTCGGACATTGTTTATTCGACAAACTTCTATCTGAATACTCGGTATCATTCGAAATAAATACCAGGTCCCAATTATCATCATATGAATATCAAATGAATATGGCTATTCATAATCATGTATTACTCGAAATAACATTTTTGACCCGATGAGTTCAGATTAACGAGGTCTGACTGTATTTCATATCCTTGTTACTAGAGATCGGTTAAACATGCATTCTTGCAACATACGAATATAAATTTCCTATACATATATCAGCTTTCTGTATTTCTGAATAGATATTAAGAGCATGTTTTTTTGGGGGAACTATTCATGATAGAAAATGATCATTTTACTGTAAATATATATTTTTATTATGGATTTGTCATGCAAATATTATTCAATTTATGCTTAGTAAGGAGCCATTATTCTCTCATGAATAGTGATATCCTGGTGCAGATTGCACAATAATGTTCCCTAGTTTTAGGCCATCCTTAAAAGTTGTTCATTTCGCAGTACCTCAACTAAATAGTTTGGGTAAATTGGCCTGTTGATCATTTCCGTAGACTTTTTGTCTACACCGTACACGTCACGGATGTCACTAATTCTTGAAGCAGCAGGAAAACTAAGAAAAGTAATCGGGAGTCTTGTCGGGGTACACCCCTTAATTATGATCATGCATACAAGAAAAGTAGCCGGGTGATGATGGGTAATTTTACCGGCTCTTATTGACAACCCTGACATGTGCAAAAGTTTTAGGAGATTTTGTCGGCTTTGTGAAATGGTGGAAGGGATTTTGGCTGCCTATACACAGTGTTGTCAATATGAATCTGCTGCAGGACACAGTTTCCAGTTCAAATGGCATTTGGGCCTATTCAAATTTGCACAGGTTGCATTGTTTTATCCTGAGACACCTCAGCAGGCCGGTTACTTTTCTGTTTGGGTCAGTTCAACCAAAACTTAATGACAACACTGCATGCAATAATGAGTGCAAAGGGATGTTGTCTGTATCCCGCCTGATAAGCGTGGGGAATTGATTGTAAAATAGCCTGGACATCAGATCAGTAAGCCAATTTGGATGGTTCATTCAGAGTATTGCAAACAAACTGTATTACAGATGGCCTTGTATATGAAATATAGATATTTTTTATATATAGCTCTATGTATCATTTCTCTGAATATTTTATTTCAGAAGTCAATGAGCAATAAATACCAGTAGCTTGTTGGAGTTGATTTTTATTTCTACTCTGCATTTCTGTGAAGATACTTGAACATATATACCATGAGTTATTAAAATATATATATATATCATGAGTTTCTACATTACTTTAACAAATACGTTCTCTGCATGGGTTGTATTGTTGCCTGTTTCTAGCATGGGAAAAATATACTATAAATGGAGATGTTATATTTTGTGTTAGAAATGTGTAATTCATGTACACACAATTTTAAGATCTTTGTGCGAGAATTGGAAGTTCTGTTGCATGTACTCACTGGGATCTGTCTGTCTGATGTGAATTATGAATTACAGTTGTTTAAGTAATGTGAATCAGTTAAACCCTCTTGAAACTACACTTTATTTATCTTCTGTATACAGTAAAACCTCACTTAAAGACCACCTCAAAATTAAGAACACAATTTTCATTTCCATTTTCACTGTTTTGGTCTTTATTCAACCACCTAACTATTAAGACCAATATTCAAGGGTACCATGGGTGGTCTTATTGTTGAGGTTATACTGTACATTTTCTAAAGCTGTAAAAATTAGATAGTAAATATTGTAACAAATAATGGCTTTAGTAAATAAGAGAGTATACTATGATTGGTCATGTGTTTTTTAGTATGCTTGAACCTATGTTAAGTAGTTGGTCCATGAATACTTTAAACAGGTGAATGTTTTATACAGTTGTATTTATACATAAAAATGGCCATTTGGGATTCATTAATATTGTCTGCTTATGACAGGTGACCACTAACTAACATTCAACAGTATATTAGAAAAAAGTTGTTCTACGTTATGAGAAATCAATTTGTATGATATTATCAATCCTGTTTATAATTCACATCTCTCGCCCAACCTTATTTCAATAAATTGTTTATACAGTACAGTACGTCGAACAGTTTTGGCTCGAACACAGTAGATACCTCGAACAGGTTCTTAAGTCTAGGCAAAATCCCTTCTTATTTCATATTATCTAACAGTAGATCGCTCGAACAGAGATAGGTCGAACAGGATTTGCGGTCCCTAGCTATCATTTCATTCATTGTTCACCGTAGATGCCTCTAAGAGTAGATGGCTCGACCTAATTGCTAGGTCCGTCAGCAGTTCGACGTTTCGAAGTTTTAGTGTAATTTATCTTTTATTTACAGCTGACAGTTACGTAGATGTGGGTGACACGATTGTTCCCCCTGTTCCACAGAGACCTCCTTCTAGGGCTCCTTTGGCTTCTCGTATGTCTTATTTTCTTTCTTTAATCTGATTGTTAATACTCTTTTCATAATACGCATCAACGTTTTGTACTTCATTCGTGTCGAATCTGTTCTTGACATTTACTAATGCATTATTTCTGCATCTTAAAAAATATTCTGTCTAACCCTGTACGATTTCTTTGTGATTCCATTGATATGTATTTCATGCTCTGGGCAGTGACATTTTACTTATACAGGAATTACCAGCTGCTCGAATAAGAGGCAGTCTGATAAAACTTCAAAAGTCTATATTGAATAGATAGTTCCCACATCTACAATATTTACCTCCCTTGTTCTTAATCATCAGCCATTTTGATAGGCAAAACTGATAAGCACTTATAGAAGTAATTTCCAAATATGTGATAATTGAGAAAATTCCAAGAGAATTTGCATGTGACAACCACTTTTTCTTCAACTTTCCTGGCCAACTGCCCACGTGAGCATACTGAATAAGTTATTTATATATATATATATCTGATTACTTTATCATCATTTACATTAGATTCCCTGTAAACTTTAAGGAACTTTGCCTATCAATATGGCCGACTATTTAGAACAAGGGAGGTAAATCTTGTAAATGTGAACAAGGCCCCAGAAGTAGCTGTATCCTCTTACTGGCATCAATCGGTAAATTTTCCTCGTTTTTTTTTTCCAGAGAGTATTTACGTTGATGTAGGCGATGCTCCCATTCCTGACACAGACTATTCTTTGGCTGATGAAATCAGGTTTGTTAATTACTGAACCTTTGGCCATCCTTATGAAATTGTTTGTTTGCGGTTACGCGACCTTGAATTTTAACAGTGGGTAGGTAGGTATAGGTTATTTTGAGTACTGAAATGGCTAAAAGACCGGAACAACTTTTTTCATTGATAAACCTGAAAAATGAATTGTGTCGCAGCATTTTTTATTGAGTCGGTCGCGTCACTGCAAACAAACTATTCTTTATGGATGGCCTTAGGGGGAATTTGAATTGCTTGAATTTGGATTGCTTATTATATGTTGTAATTCATGTTAAGGGAGTGATTTAAAGGGATTTCTTCTGTCTTTCAATGGGTGTAGTTGCTTTATTTATCTGCCATGGCATTATTTTGTCTGGGTGAAGTTTTTTATCGTACCCTGTCGTGGTTATTTTTGTATTTATATTCAAATAAGAGAGAGAATTGTGACAATTTTTGTAATCTTTGACTTAACATTATCATGTAAGTGGGATTGCTATGTAACAATGTTAGTACAAGTTGATACAGTAAAACCTCGGTAATACGACCACCCTTAGGACTCTTGAAACTTGTTTTTTTATTGAGGTGGTCTTAATATTGAGGTTGCATAAAGAGCAAAACAGTGAAAATGGACTTGAAAATTGTGTTCTTAATTTTGAGGTGGTCTTTACATGACGTTTTACTGTATAGTACAACATTTGTCCGATATAATGTGTTAAATGGCTTTAACAGATTATATTCTTTGTAAGCACAATGTCATGTTCTCCCGAGCCTGCTATGTATGCTATGACCGTATGTATACGATAAGTTGTTTATATGTGGGAACTCTACACTATATTTGGGCTGTGGTGGTTGGTTGATTTCTTGAATGTATGTCTGCATACCCCTGTTACGAATGCAGAAAATGACATACACAAAATCCTGCGTGAAGATGGAAAAAAATAGATTCACATCAACAGATGTACCGTAAACAAATCTTTTGTTTTAGATGACCTTATGTAAAAACTATGTGATGATCAGAATACATAGACAACTGGTATATCCATGTGATAACAGATAGTGTTGTATTGATAGTGTTGTATTTGCTATGTAGTACATAATATTTGTTGTTTAGATGTAATCGATAAATCCATGGTTTTTGTACAAAACTGTTTTAACTAAATTTTGATAAAAACTTAGGGGCTGCAACAATTAACCAAATTTTTTCTTTTCTAAGGCTGGTTCAGTACTGTGCGATGCATATTCTGTTCGCTAAATGAGATGACAGGTTTTTTTTTCTGAAGCAATATTTTAGATTTAGATATATCAGAGAAGTTTATACTTTAGTTACACAGTTTTTGGAAATGTTTACTTTTATTACGGAACATGAAAGCTCTATTTCTAGTCGTTGCTCTACTTTAGTTTATATTATAATACATTGATCTAATTCTACTTACCTAGTCAAATATTGATGTCTAGTCATAATAAGTCATTTAACTGTCAGTTATTTAGCATTTTATGTATTTCATATATTTATATAACTCGAATTACCAAAAACTGAAAGTGTAGTAATCGAAACCGAACTAAAGAGACACCTGCCTTGCATTTTGCTACTGAACGCACTGTTTGCCAAAAAGTGTGCGCCCACTGTGTGCCCACTCACTCGAGCAACTCAGAGGTAGCACGCACATTTAAGAGCCGAACACTGCATTCAGTTACGGCTAACTATCGTTCACATTTTGTTTTGTATCCCTGGCCCACCGTATCACATTGTATGCACACGGGGAACCAAATTGCAAAAATGAACGCAGGACTGGTTCCCTGTCTTTACTGTCTTTTTGAGGCAGAGAACCAGAATACAAACGAGGCGGTCAATACACTTTTAGCTACGCAAACTGTGAACGACTTCCCTTAGCCGTAACTGTACGCAAGGCTGTATTGTTGTAGCAATAATAGAAAGGGCAGTTAACAACAGTATTGTGCCATACCTTATTTATCTGAAGTGATTAGCAAAATGTTGACTTAGTATATTTAGAAAATATGCTTATATTTGCTGATATTTTCAGGCGTGGTAATCCTGGGAGGTAGTTACATCTTCTTATATTGCTTGTGCTGTGACTAAACTGCCTTCAAATAGGGGCTGACTGTGTGTCAAAATTCTGTGCTTTGTTCTTCTTGACCAATATTTCTGTCTATGTTCATTGTAAATATCAGAAAGGTTTGGAAAACTCTCTAATGTTTTACAAATATATTGTCAACTTAAGAATTATTCCTGTAATTTAAAACCTCTTTGTAGCAAGGCTTCCTTATGGGTTTTTTAATTAAAGTTCAGTCTTTTGTGACACAAATATCCATCTCACATTACCTTGCTGTAGGTGAAACTTTAAACATTAGACTCTTGCCCGCACATTTTTTTCTTCAGTTGAACAAAATATGCAACACATATCTCGCTGTTGTGTTGAGACATTTAAATCTGGTCTGAGAGATTGGGCATACATGATTGTACATTTTAACCATATAAGGATTTTGCTATCACATGAATGTCTTAGTCTTATAATGAAACCCTTCACAGGTTATGGAGAATATATACCTACATGTTGCTATTTATGTGATTGCTGGTGCAAGTTGTTTTACATTAAATGTATGTGCTTATACCCAAATACATTAACACCATTTGCTGTGTGCATACAAAAACTTGGAGATACCATAAATTGAAATATAAAAATGAAAACTTCAACAATCATGTGCAATTTCAGGGGTGTCAATAAGAGCCGGGAGCCGGTAAAATTACCAAGTAACTTAAGCATCATCGCCCGGCTATGTTTCTTGTATGAGTGATTATAATTATGGGATTACCCCCCAGATCCCTGCCTATTCTATTGGTGATTTCCCTACTACTTCAAGAATTAGTGTAGCCGCAGCCGTGGTCCAGTGGTTAGTGCGCTGGACTTGTAACCCGGCGATCTGGGTTCGATTCCCGATCGCGGCAGGTCATACCCTTCCATGAAAATTTGACAAAAATGTTGATTTTCCTCAACATGTGGAGAAGTTGCCGGCTCCTTGTGGAAGGGTAAGGTAGTACTGGTAAGAATTCAGTCCAGGAAAAACTGGTTTGGTGAACCGGCTGCCGTATATAACTGAAATATCCTTGAGAAACGGCGTTAAACCTGATGAAACAAACGAAACAAGAATTAGTGACACCCCTGCAATTTTAATCTCAGTGACTTCATCAACATGTATTAAATGAATTTTCACAGATACCTTGACATTATAAAGCTCCTATTGAAGGTCTTGTCTGAAACGTTTGCTGCTCCATGTGTGTTATATATATTAACTTCTACTCTCGGTATGTGTCTATAACGACGTCCAGTAGTTTAATTTATTATATATTTGAGTCAAACTTTGTGCAGTAGGGAGTTTTGTTATTGTATAAATTGTTACTCATGTCTATATAACAAATTATTATCCATCTCTTATTCATTTTACTGAAATTTATTTCAACTATTTGTAACTTTTTTATGATTGGCTCAGGTTGAATTTTCACTTTTTGTTGTGTCTAATCATAATTTTATTGGTGTTTGTTTACTTGTTGTCCAGAAGAACTTATAGAACTAACATTCAAAATGTTGCTGTATAAATCTTAAGGATATAGCTGATGCAAAATTAGTTTTGTACTGTTATTGTGTTCTCTTATGTCTATTGGTCAATAGTTTCTAAAACATGTTTTCATTGGCTGACAACCTCACCATTTGTTTACAATGTACTCAAGTTAATTATTGTGATGATGTCTCTGACTGCCCAGACAGGATCCTGTCGTCTTCACAGTGGTGGATGTACTGCCGCATTGATCCATCAAAATAGATAGTCAAACTTGGCCTTTATTTGCTCTTTATTTTTACAGAAATCACCCTAAAAACCTTTATTTTGCTAAAAGTTCAACCTTTACAAAAACTATCATTGAGGCCTTCTAGGAAGCCTAATGTCTTCCTAGGCATACATGCTTAAGTAAATGTTTCTTTTCAAGTTTGGAAGGTATATATGAGAGTCCTGTTCTGCTTCTTTGTCCTTGCAAATCACGGTATGTGTATACATGCTCTGGGTGACAAGATCTGTGAATGGTTGCACTATGTTCAATGTCCAGTGTCTTGCTACTGTACTGTTCTTTTGTTCAACATAATATGAGAGCCGTTGTCTGATTTCCAACCTCTTCTGTAAGTGACGTCATTTCCAGAAAAGTCACCATGCAATATTTGCCCCATATGGCAATACCAAAACGAAATGACCATATGGAGTAAATATTGTTTCCTGCTTGCAAATAGTGACATCACATGTTGCATTTTCTTGAAATGACGTCACTTACAGAAGAGGTTGTAAATCCCACAGCAGGGCTCATATAATCTTTCATTGAACTTCAAACAGATTTATTTTTGTTATTCATATTTATCAAACACTCAGTTGAATGTTTCTGTAATCAAGTGTTGACTTAAATAATTATTCAAGTATTCATCTCCTTGTTTAGCTTCTACCATACAACGCTTCTCTTATATACAGAAAACTTTGACAGATTGTTTCGCCGGAATTATTTGGCATACAATATAAATGAAGCTTTATGTAACCTGTATCTGGGGGCATTTTAATTCACTAACACGTTAAGTCTGAAACTCAGACTTAGACTTCTAATTTTCAAAAATTATGTTTACCATCTTTATTTTTCATTACATCTAAAGGAATGAAATTTTGTCTGAATAATTGTTGGTACCCTCTTAACACTTTTGGCCATTTTTTATTAAAATCTATATTGTTATATCAATGTAGGAGCACATAGAACATTTTAAAGTCTGAGTTTCAAACTTATAATGTTAATGAATAACTTCCCCTGATTGTATTATACACTCAAGATTATTTGTTGCTTCTGTGTTCCATTATCATGTTGCATCTAATACTGGTACTTGGCTTTAATTAAACACTTGATCTTCAATTACTGAATAGCAGTACTTGAAATGAGGGGTGATTCAAAAAATAAAAAAATAAAAATTTATTGTAAAATCTAACTTTTTGGTTAATTGTTAAGTCTATGAACAGACACTATGATATGGTTGATTTATGCAGGGATGTCAGTTTTATCTGTGTCAAAACCAGTTAAATTTTGGCTGGAATTTGTTTTCAATTTAGGAGTACATGTAGTATGTTGGGGTGTGAACCAGGAGCCTGCTTTGCTGGATCACAGTCCGTACTCTTTGCCAAAGTTTTCCAATTTTTCCAGTAATATGGTTCTGTCCCAAGATTTCTACAAAAAGTTGAAAATTGAAATATAATTGTTTTTATTGTTTCCATATTTGGCTAACTGTACGAACACGTTTTTAACTCTTAAAAAAACAACAACATGATATCATTATTTTGGTGTAATCACCAGTTTTTATTGGAATGGAATATTTTAATTATCATATGACATTAGTTTGCTAGTATCATAGAACTGTTTGGTTTTAGTAGGACTTTTTTGTGAAATTTCTATGTATACATAATGCCTTGTTGTCATTCACAGAAAAGAATTAGAAAAACGACCAGAATCATCCGCATATATAAAATCCTCCGACCTGTCGACTGTACCAGAGCCACGAAACATGAAGCCCCCAGTGTCGGACGTTCTCTCGTTCTGTAACCAGTATGAAGAAGACGGGCTCTATATTGATCTGGTAAATATTTCATACATTTCAATGAATGCCTTCTATATTCCTCTCCTTATTAAATCAAACTTACCACCTATTCTCCAAAAATGGAAATATATATTATTTGTTGTATACCATTAAACTTTAAGACCACCTCAATAATAAGACCACTGTAAAATTAAGAACACAATTTTCAAATCCATATTTACTGTTTTGCACTTTATTCAACCTCAATATAAAGTCAACCTCAATAAGAAGACCAGCTTTTAAGGGTCCCATGGGTGGTCTTATTACTGAGGTTTTACTGTACTGTTTAACATAGGGGTATTTTTTTCTAGAGGATATCGTTAAACACAGTGATGAATGTCCATTTCATGTATATTAACCCTCAGCTGTGTGCGCCCTGTTGTACAAATCTAGTAAAATGGCGTAAAAGATATTTTATTCATATATAACAATCTCCACTATTTTGATCAAAATTCTATTTTTGGACATATATTTATTTACTATTAAAGTATATTTTAAAAACCGTTCATATCAAATTACTTTTTTCGCTGAATCGTGTTTTAGATGTAAACAAGGCTATTTGCAGATACCTTTAGAAATTATTACGCCATACTATTTAATTAATTCATGACATAAAACATAATTCATGAATTGCATGTTCTAGATACAATGAAGGATGATTTATTTGTTATTCAGCTGTAATCTTTGGGGATATATTTACTAAAACATTCTTATCATGTACCCATACAAATTTTGTATATAATTGAAGTCAGAATTTTTTTTCTATATTATATTATATATATGAGCGCCGTGCCGCCATGACAAAACCTGTACAAGTGACGTTGGTTACGACATTGAGTATTTCCCAATTGAAGTTCTGACGTCACCAAACTAAGATTTTTGACTGACAATGTTTTGGAAGCTTAATAGTGATTTATAGAATTAAATTGAACGAGGAAATATTTATTAGTATAAGTGCTAAATGTGTTTTTTTTTCCTTTGAAGCGAAGAAGATTTTTTTGAGAATCATGTACATTTTGTTGCAACATCTTCATTTTTTGCTTACTTTTACATCTTGTTCTTTAAAAAAATATTGGAATCCCTAATAAAAGGAAAGTAATTGTCAGATTTTAATACTTTTGGTAGAATGAAAATTGAACAATATACCTGTTAGGTATTGTGAAAAATCTGAAAATGGACTTTTTGGTCACTTATACAGGTCTAATCGTGGCGCAGCTCATATGCATTTATATATAGTAATACTTTGTATTTCCTGACAGTTGCCATGATTTAATTACCTTTCTGTGTGGGGGCTTCAGTCAGATGTTCTAATAACCAGGAATGAGAATTGTCCGCGGATTTACAGAAATCCGCAGATTTGACGCTTGCAAGGGCTGTTTTTTGTGACAATTTAAGCCATCCTAGAGGCTTAAAAGCCAGAAGCTTCAGCGCCTCCCTGGACCCCTTGCCGAATTTTCAGCTGATTTTAAAATTTTGCATTCTCATGCCTGAATAACATTTGCCTAATCCCCTGCTACATAGCTCTCTATTAAATGCCAAAAAATATCATTCAACTTAACTGATATGTTAGTTGCCATATTTATCTATATAAAAATATCACTTGCGTCCCTGTATCAGTCTTCAGGAAGATTTGTTCGTCAGTCAGAACTCCGAGAGAGTCACAAAGAAAATGGCTTGTATTTTCAACCTCCTAATTGTCTACAGCAAGTGAGCTATCAATGGTTACATTGTATTTATGTGCTAGAATCATGTGGGAAGTGACATTGTATTTATGTGCTAGAATCATGTGGGAAGTGACACTGTATTTATGTGCTAGAATCATGTGGGAAGTGACACTGTATTTATGTGCTAGAATCATGTGGGAAGTGACACTGTATTTCATGTGCTAAAATCATGTGGGAAGTGACACTGTATTTATGTGCTAGAATCATGTGGGAAGTGACACTGTATTTATGTGCTAGAATCATGTGGGAAGTGACACTGTATTTATGTGCTAGAATCATGTGGGAAGTGACATTGTATTTATGTGCTAGAATCATGTGGGAAGTGACACTGTGTTTATATGCTATAATCATGTGGGAAGTGACACTGTATTTATGTGCTAGAATCATGTGGGAAGTGACATTGTATTTATGTGCTAGAATCATGTGGGAAGTGACACTGTGTTTATATGCTAGAATCATGTGGGAAGTGACACTGTATTTATGTGCTAGAATCATGTGGGAAGTGACACTGTATTTATGTGCTAGAATCATGTGGGAAGTGACACTGTATTTTATGTGCTAGAATCATGTGGGAAGTGACACTGTATTTATGTGCTAGAATAATGTGGGAAGTGACACTGTATTTATGTGCTAGAATCATGTGGGAAGTGACACTGTATTTATGTGCTAGAATCATGTGGGAAGTGACACTGTATTTTATGTGCTAGAATCATGTGGGAAGTGACACTGTATTTATGTGCTAGAATCATGTGGGAAGTGACACTGTTTTTATGTGCTAGAATCATGTGGGAAGTGACACTGTATTTATGTGCTAGAATCATGTGGGAAGTGACACTGTATTTATGTGCTAGAATCATGTGGGAAGTGACACTGTATTTATGTGCTAGAATCATGTGGGAAGTGACATTCTAGTTTGTGTTTGGTCTGTGTTTAACGTACTAACATGGCTTTGCTATTTGCATATCAGTGTTGTGTAAACCAATCAAATCTTACTTCAACCACTAACCCAACTTTTCAATAAGGCTTGCATTATCTTACCGAAATCCACTGAATTTCGGTGAATTTACCGAAATCCATTTTGGATCTGGAGTGCCCGGCAATCGTAACATCTAGGCATTTTTTATATTGCACAACAAATCTTAACCTTTAAATTGCGTTGACCATCTTTTTCAAGATATTTCTTGTATGAAACATTTTAGGAATACTGATTATACATATTAAATGAATGCTTTCTTACTTTTTACGATATACTTTTACTTAAACAACTTCCAAAGGATGAAAACCCTTCAGATTATAATTTGCTGTTCGGTAGATGTGACTTTGTAAAAAGTAGTAAAAACCTGAAGATATTATGTCATATTATTTTGTAACTAGACACAAACCATAGAATATCACTTTCCATTTCTGACTGTTCAAAATCAAAGCTTATATATGACTATTAACTGCTAACTAGCTTCAGCAATAATAAAATTATATACATACGTATGGTTCTATAAGTCATCATAGTAAAAAATGAATTGGCACAATTAGTTGTATAAACCCACATAGAGTGATAATGTGGACACTGCTTGTATGTCATCCGCGGTACCCAGGCTATTCATAACATATATGATGCCCTTGGCTAACTGATTGTAATAATCTCGTACTCATGAATAATTAATGAGGTGAAATCCAGCCGCTTGATTGGTCGCAGGACACACACCTCATGCGATACGGAAATTGCCGAGGAGTTACAGGATGAAATCGCAGTTCTGAGCGATCCAATGAGATTGCAGCTTTCAAATCGTGTTAGGCAGGACAAGCTCTTCACAAAGGATCCATTTCATTGGTCGAGAAATGCTAATGAATATTCATACATTACGAAGTTTCGCTAGCCAATTTGCACGGGGTATCATATATGTTATGAATAATCTGGGTCCTGAGGATGCTTGTGTGTTTGACTGTGACGGAAGTGTGACGGAAGTGTTACTGTTATTAGTTTCATGAAACATCCATTACAGTGTCATATAACGCTTATGGATTTTTGGTTGCAAAGACATGTCCATTCAGTGTCATATAACAATGTGGATTGTATTATTATTAAAAATCATGTTTAGACATCCTTAATAATTATTTGTTTGGCGTAACCCTGCCTTCTGAAAATGCCCCCTACTAAAATAACATTGAGATGTTTGAGTGTCGAAATTCTTCAGGACTGCGTTTAAATAGTAACTGGAACCATAAAATGTTATGAATAAAAAAAAACGACCTGCCTACATACATTACTTACTTTAGCATGGTAGGGTCATGCCAAACAAACTATTTCTTAAGAAAGGCCTTATAAAGAGTTCATAGTGTATCAAAATGATAGATGGGCTACAATACTGGTTTTGCTGAACTATTTGTGTATCTTTACTCAGTTTATAAGGATGCCTTCTAGATGTTTATAGATGTATCTGGCTCATCTGACCATAAAATGTTCGAATTGGCTTCATCCAGTATTGTTGTTACATTGGCTAAAACATCTCTAATAAGAACCATTGCAATGTATGACCTATTGAAAAAATCATTTTTTTATCAAATTACTTACAGTCAAAACCGGTAAAAAAGCCTGATGAGTTCATTCTTTATAAATGCATAATTAGTGATGTTTTAACCATAGGAAATATATTTTTCATGTTTGGTTAATTAAACAAATGAACAAAAAATGAGCATAGTATACCTTTATTATAGTTTTGAATTGGCTGCAGTTCACTTTAGCGCTGGATTAATATGTCACTCACCGTCGTATCATGCTTGAATTTTGGTGCTAGCATCTTTTTAAAAGAGACAATGAGGTACATGTGTGTACAGGTCTCGAGTTATAAATGTTAACATGTGTTAGAGGTGACACGCTAGATATATTGTTGCTTTTTTTAAACAAAAAGAATGCTTTCAATTTACTTTCAAACTTATTGTCTTCTCTGTCATGTAGAATTTAAAAGCAAATGTTTTTCTATGATGATAACAATGAAGGATTTTTTATTTCAATACCTTCAGTAACTGACCTCAATGTCATTGGAGTAATTTCAAATTTTAATTATCTTGGATAGAATGTTTTAAAAATCCAGCAACTTCAGTTGTTGATCAATTAATTAAAATCTCTTTAATTGTTTAAACATTTTTTTTTCATTTCCTTAATTTGAAATCAATTAATGTCTCAAAGAATGGTCATATATTGAGAAATTGTCATATATTGACCATAGAATGATTTGGTAAAGTAATTCTTACTCACACATATTAATGATTTTGCTGTACCCTGAGTTTATAATGAAATGTCTGTATTATTATGTTATATTTTAGAGTGATGATCAAGTTTATGGTACAATGGGTGGAAGGTATAAATCTCAGCTGGAATCGGAGTCCTTGTATCAGGTTTACAATAAAGAGAAAGTTTGCCGAGCTAGCAAAAGAAAGGCCATATATTCTAGCTTTGATGAATCAGGTAGGAGTTCGTGTTAAATCTCAGTTGGCTACCTTTATTCCCAGAAAAGATAGTTTGGCTTTAATAGATTATGTATAAAGACTGTATTACACATGAATTATAGAAATGTAAATGCGAGAACATCTGCTCATACTGGTTTTGATTTACTGTAAAACCTTGCTTAAATACCACCTCAATAATAAGACCACCTCAACAATTTTCAAGTCCATTTTCATTGTTTTGGTCTTTATTCAACCTCAATATTAAGATCATTTTTAAGTGCTCTAGGCGTGTTCTTATGATTGAGATTTTTCTGTATCTCGAATACATAAGCTGGGATTTTACAAGTTACCTTTTATGTTTTACAATATTTAATACTTCTGCTACATGTCCGCCCTTGACTGGTTAGCTCAGTCAGTCAAGTGTTTGACTACTAATGTAGAGGTCGAGGTTTTGGAGTCTGGGCGAGGCATATATTCTTCCTTGACAATTATACTATAGATAATGCATCAACAATCATTTACCCTCCATCTCTGAACTCTGATTTATGTGGAGAAGTTATCAGTTGCTTGCGGAGAAGCAGGTTAGTACTGGTTGGTAACCAAGGAGAACTGGTAAGGTCGACTGACTGTTGTATGTAACTGATAGACCTGTGTAGAAATGGCATAAAACACAACAAACAAATTAATAGTCATGTCAAGAAGATAATTGAGCGCCCCTGTATGATTTCCAACCTCTTCTTTAAGTGACGTCATTTCCAGAAAACGTCACATGTGACGTCACCATTTACTGACAGTTAGCAATATTTGCCCCATATGGCAATATGAAAACAAAGTGACCATATGGAGTAAATATTGATTCCTGCTTGCAAATAGTGACATCACATATGACGTTTCCTTGAAATGACGTCACTTACAGAAAAGGTTGGAAATCCCATAGCAGCGCTCATATTATAAACAAACTGATTTCAGTGATTCACAAACAGACATTGTACATAATTTTATTATACAGATGAGGAAGGTTACTATGACGATGGTGGAGACAAAGACAGTGTTTATGAAGATTTATCGTCGTACAGTTCCGGGAGGGGAAGTATGGATCTGGACAAAAAACAAGAGGAAGAAAAATCCAATAAATTGTCAACGTTAGAATTGTTTGGCAAGAAAGGAACTGTGCTAAGAGCTCTGTGGTCGGAAATGCCTGAGGTTGGTGCTAACTTATTGAGAAGTACAATTTTAAACATGTTGCATGGAGGCATAGTGGGCGAGTGGTTCTGAGTCTGACTTCTTATCTGAAAGGAAAAAGTTTGAATTCCTCTTTTGGTGAGGTTGGGTTCAACCTATACAATTCTGGAATTATGTACCAGTACTGGTTAGTAACCCAGGTAGCCGTCATTTGGAGTGTCTAATATTAATTGTAATAAGTCATTTCACAGTTGATTTTAATAAATAAGGGACAAACAATCGAAATTGCCATTTATCAAAGCATACTTCTTCATGGCACTAAATATTGTCAGTGTACCTTGGCAATTATCCATTGTTTAATTAAGAGGAAGAAATCTTACGCTTTATCCATACTTCTGTCTAGGTTATTTTCGTAATAAAATTACATCCCTCACAGAGAGACAAACAGTGATTGGACTGTCTGCCTGTATAGTATAGTAGTATAGTAGTATAGTCTGTTTGTTTGTTTGTCAATCTGTCTGAAACACATTTTGCGCATCTGTAGCTTATAAATATTTCAAAGGATTCCAATCAAACTTTGCATAACGTGAAGCATAATGAGAAGGTGAGTTACACACGAGAGCCTGGTTTGTACCTCCAAGGTCAAGGTCACATGTGTGGGAGTGAATACCACTTTGTGTGCACTTATCACTTACTAGTAGCATAGGTTATTCTTTCTTTTACTCTGCTATCCACATGTAATGTTGATTAATAGGTACATATTTCTCCGTATACCTTTTTTCTATGATTTCTTTCTGATACAAGTCATTGGCTGTATTGATTCTTTCTGATACAAGTCATTGGCTGTATTGATTCTTTCTGATACAAGTCATTGGCTGTATTGATTCTTTCTGATACAAGTCATTGGCTGTATTGATTATTTCTGATACAAGTCATTGGCTGTATTGATTCTTTCTGATACAAGTCATTGGCTGTATTGATTCTTTCTGATACAAGTCATTGACTGTATTGATTCTTTCTGATACAAGTCATTGGCTGTATTGATTCTTTCTGATACAAGTCATTGGCTGTATTGATTCTTTCTGATACAAGTCATTGGCTGTATTGATTATTTCTGATACAAGTCATTGGCTGTATTGATTCTTTCTGATACAAGTCATTGGCTGTATTGATTCTTTCTGATACAAGTCATTGGCAGCATAGATTCTTAGCACACAAGACTTTTTCTTCTTTAGACTTCTCACCTCGGAGTGGAAACCCTCAAATCGGTCGTATTTGTATAAATACATGAAGTGTGATGTTGTGAACACATATCACTTGAGAATTGATTGGTGCATTTTTATATACTTTTTCTAGGTTAAGTCAAGTGGCGTGTTAGAAACAATTACTCCACATGAAAGAAAACTCCAAGAGGTTAGTATATGTTCAGTGAGTCAATGGAAGGAGTATCAAACAGTTTGGTTGCCAAGTACTTTATTTTCAAACAGTGTGTCATTCAATACAGTATCAAATCAAAACAAAGCAATTGGTGACTGGTATGAAGTCAAGCTGTGTGTCAATTATAATAAGAGATAGTAACAACTTGACTAAATCATTGTGGACCAATGTATGTGCTACTCATATAAAATATTGTGTGACAGAAATTAACATTTATTCTCTATTTATTTTGTATATCAATATTCTACTGCATTCAATTTGGTACATTATTTATCAGCTTTGAGTTACTTAGTTACCTACATGTTTTAATTCAATTCCGCAAATCGATTTCATGTATCCTGTTCAGAAGCATGTTGCTGTATTTATTTATCATACTGTGTTTATCAATCAAGCTGTGTTTATTAATCATGTTTTTTTTATCAGTGTGTATCAGTCGAGCTGTGTTTATAAGTCATGCTGTGTTTATCAGTCAAGCTGTGTTTATCAGTCATGCTGTATTTATAAGTCATGCTGTGTTTATCAGTCCAGCTGTGTTTATCAGTCACACTGTGTGTATCAGTCAAGCTGTGTTTATCAGTCATGCTGTATTTATAAGTCATGCTGTGTTTATCAGTCGAGCTGTGTTTATAACTCATGCAGTGTTTATCAGTCAAGCTGTGTTTATCAGTCATGCTGTGTTTATAAGTCATGCTGTGTTTATCATCATGCTGTGTTTATCATTCATGCTGTGTTTATAAGTCATGCTGTGTTTATCATTCATGCTGTGTTTATCATGCATGCTGTGTTTATAAGTCATAAGTCATGCTGTATTTATAAGTCATGCTGTGTTTATCATACATGCTGTGTTTATAAGTCATGCTGTGTTTATAAGTCAATCTGTGTTTATTAGTCGAGTTGTGTTTATCAGAGTTTATTTATTAGTTATTGTTTATTTATCATACTATGTTTATCTGTCATGCTGTGTTTATCAGTGTTCATCAGTCAAGCTATGTTTATCAATGTTAATGTATCATGCTGTGTTTATTTCAGAGTATGTTTGAGATTATAACTTCAGAAGCTACTTACTTAAAAAGTCTGAATGTGTTGATTGATGTGTTTCTCATGTCGGAAGAGTTTGGTTCGGATCTGTCCAATAAAGGTGTGATAACAAAACAAGAGCGCCATGTGATCTTCTCCAATATTGGTGCCATACGTGATACTAGTGAAAGGTAATATTTTAATGTGTTGGCAATCAACAAATCAAGGACAAACATGTAAATTTATCAATATTGTCAATATTATTCCTTGTGCCATTTCCACGAAAATTATAATAAGATTAATATCAAGCCACTTTATGTTACTGGAAACTGCGGCGTCATTATAACTTGCATCATATCTGCATCAGTCTACTTATTGATTGGCAAGGCTGTCATTGATACAATCAACATTGATATATCAATGATATATTCCGGCAATTGATATTCTAATACGCAATTGTCATTATTATGGTGGGAATATACAGCAGAATGGGTACAGTCTAAAATTGTGCCAAAATAGCTTTTTATCCTAGTTCTGCACCTTACTGTAACTTTAAACTGTATTTGTATTGTGATTATATTACAGGTTTCTGTCGGCATTAGAATCAAGATGGAAGGAATCAGTTGTGTTAACAGATGTCTGTGATATCATTGCTTCACACGCCTCGAAATATTTTGAATGTTACGTCCATTATTGTAGTAATCAAGCATTTCAAGATCGTGCTGTCACTGACTTAAGGTAGGTTTGTATACATGTCTGTATCTCGTGAACTTGGTTTGCTAGTTTTCCTTTCATGGACATAGGAAACAGTTGATGTCATCAGTTAAACCATTTATGTCATCAGTTAAACCATTTTTGCTTTCAGTTAAACCATTTATGTCATCAGTTAAACCATTTATGTCATCAGATAAACCATTTATGTCATCAGTTAAACTGTTAATGTCATCAGTTAAACCATTTATGTTATCAGTTAAACCATTTATGTCATCAGTTAAACCATTTATGTCATCAGTTAAACCATTTATGTCATCAGTTAAACTGTTAATGTCATCAGTTAAACCATTTATGTCATCAGTTAAACCATTTTTGCTTTCAGTTAAACCATTTATGTCATCAGTTAAACCATTTATGTCATCAGATAAACCATTTATGTCATCAGTTAAACTGTTAATGTCATCAGTTAAACCATTTATGTTATCAGTTAAACCATTTATGTCATCAGTTAAACCATTTATGTCATCAGTTAAACCATTTATGTCATCAGTTAAACCATTTATGTCATCAGTTAAACCATTTATGTCATCAGTTAAACCATTTGTGTCATCAGTTAAACCATTTATGTCATCAGTTAAACCATTTATGTCATCAGTTAAACCATTTATGTTATCAGTTAGACCATTTATGTCATCAGTTAAACCATTTATGTCATCAGTTAAACCATTTATGTTATCAGTTAAACCATTTATGTCATCAGTTAAACCATTTATGTTATCAGTTAAACCATTTATGTCATCAGTTAAACCATTTATGTCATCAGTTAAACCATTTATTTTATCAGTTAAACCATTTATGTTATCAGTTAAACCATTTATGTCATCAGTTAAACCATTTATGTCATCAGTTAAACCATTTATGTTATCAGTTAAACCATTTATGTCATCAGTTAAACCATTTATGTCATCAGTTAAACCATTTATGTCATCAGTTAAACCATTTATGTCATCAGTTAAACCATTTATGTCATCAGTTAAACCATTTATGTTATCAGTTAAACCATTTATGTCATCAGTTAAACCATTTGTGTCATCAACCAATTTAAGGTCCATTTTCACTGTTTTGCTCTTTATTCAATCTCAATATTAAGACCACCTCAATAAGAAGACCAGTTTTTAAGGGTTCCAAAGGTGGTCTTATTATTCATGTTTTACTGTATTTGATTTGAATGCATTTTTATGTTATCTTGTTACAGAAAAAAGCAGGAATTTTATGAATCTTTACGTCGCTTGGAGAGTCATCCTGGTTGTCAGGGTCTACCTATGATATCATTCCTGTTGCTTCCAATGCAGCGTATAACACGGTTACCACTTCTTGTTGATGCTATATGTCATAGAATGGATCCAGTAAAAGATAAAGCACGACACAAATCTGCAGTTAATGCTTTCAGTGCAATGAGTAAAGTAAGTATTGTAATTCTGTACTTGATGATGTTACTATTTGCAGGAGTTTTGACAATTTAGACGGTTGTTTTCCGGACGTTTGTGTGGAGAGGCATTGCCTGTAGCAACTTTTTCTCTCTTTTTTGACAGTTCTCTATAACCCTGCTCACAAAGCAGGGGTCGTTATATGTGGGCTCAATAGGTCTTCAAACTCTGAGGCCTCTGATTGGTTGTTTCTGAGCTCAGACCACATAATTGACCAATGGTAAGGTTGCAATCTGAGACTGGTTTACAAACTCTGTTTTATACCTTCTGACCAATCGGATCTCGATAACCTTGGTGGGGTGCAACCCAAGCTTCACACACCTCGTCATCTCATCATCACACCCAGAGGCAACATATGAAGGATATTTGCTGATTTCTATGAAAGGTCGAATTTTATTTCACGAGTGGTCAAAAGAAATATATATTTTCATGAGTGGCGTAGCCACGAGTGAAAACATACTTTTCTTTTGACCACGAGTAAAATAAAATTTGATCTGCCATCGAAATCAACAAATATTCATTTTATTTTATGCTTTTTAAAAGAATTAACTTTATTTTAACCATTAACTACTCGAGCGTCTCATTTACTACCCTGTGCGGAGCTTCTCCGTGGCCGTATAACACCATATTGATTTTTCATCAACCGCTGACAAAATAATGCGAACTTTTACCAATTTATTCAAGAACACAGCAATGAAAAGTCGATAAAAAACAATTTGATATAAAATATTGTGACAAATCATTTTTTCACATGAAGTTATAAATAAAAAAATATTTACTAGAAATTATTCAACAAATTATGGCGTAGCAATTTTTTATATGTTCATCGATACTTGATCGAAGCGCGACGCCATGTTGGGAATGAAAGTGACAACACGTAGAAAAGATGTAATTAACTTGTTAACAAAGAACTTTGAAATTTGGAATTCGCTTTTAAACTGACTGTAGTAACAGACGAGTTTTGCACAGGAATATCAGTCACTGAAACTGTCAGAGATGACACAACTCTCTTGAATGGTCTGGCAAGAGGGGCTTCTTCGCGTGGCTAGGCTTCAACAGATTGCCTCAGGTTTTGTACATTTGAATTGTTGACCATTTGGGAGAGTCCCATTGATCTAGATTCCGTGCGATTGAAGTTGAAATTGACGTTTCCATGTAAATAGCTGTTCCATGTTAAAAATATTGTTAAATGTTGCAGACAAAAAATAAAGTATCCCGGCGCCTTAGTTTTCGATGGTACAGGCACTTAAATAAAAATACCTGCATGGCAAGATATCGCTATGTAAATAAATATATATAAAAAACATCCATTTGTTCTAAATTATGTGAAAAACAAGCGGAAAACAACCACATCTTACTTCGAAATGTCAAAAAATATACCTAGTACATGACTGTTCAAAAGGGAGGTAATTTTGTGATTTATTCTCATTTCAATACAAAGGGAGGCAAATCAATTTAGTTTCTACACAGTGATTTCCCTTTTGGGGTTACCAGTGGGGGTAAAAAATTGTCCCAAAAATCGGAACAGTGAGAAATATCAAAATGATATTTTTATTTCACTGATAAATCTCTATAAACCACTGGAAAGCATAAAATAAAATGTTATATATGTTTTTGCAGGTTGTCAAGAAATGTAACAATGGAGCCAAGAAAATGCAGCAGACAGAACAGATGTATCACATAGCTAAGCAGATTGATTTCACATATAAGGTAGTGTAAATATAATGTTTGTCTATGAATTTTGGAACAAAATCATATTGTGTAAGACTCCTACCAGCAGTAGCCAAAATTGAGGCATTTCTATGCAATGTGATGAATATTATATCTCTGGTTAAAATAAATACACTTTGCTTCTCTTGATTTAAACTTGACCATGAACTCTGTTTGTACATATACTGACTTAAACTTGAAACCTCACATAATATATAGCAGTTCATAATACAGTAAAACCTTGATATTAAGACCTCCCTTGGGACCTTTGAAAAGTGGTCTTAATATTGAGGTGGTCTTAATATCGAGGTTGAATAAAGAGCAAAACAGTGAAAATGGAATGAAAATTGTGTTCTTAATATTGAGGTGGTCTTATTATTGAGGTGGTCTTTAAGTGAGGTTTTACTGTTGATCCTATTAATTTTTTGTTGCATACAATATGATGCAAAATTTGCTGCAATTATGTGTCTATTTTATTCAGAATAATGACAATGAATGTCTGCATTGTATGGCAGTTTTCTGTACATAATGAAATTAGTTACCATGGCAACTTGTTTTGCTATTGTTTAAGTAGTTTTACGAATTATTGATTTTTATCAAAATTTCAGGAAATTGGTTCAATTCCGCTCATATCAGCTTCTAGATATCTTGTCAAGCAAGGGGAAGTAACTAGAATAGCTAATGATGCCGCAAGTCGTCTCCCTTTTGGAAAGGCCAAACCTGGAAAACAAGCTGTTAATCTGTACCTATTCAATGATCTGCTTCTTATAACAAAGAAAAAAGGGTGGGTAACTCTTGTTTCTATTCTAGTGCTATCAAAGCTGGTCAAGCTAACTTACTCAACAATTGTAGTCAATTAACTTCTCTATTAATTCTGATGAACTCCAATGAGATGAATATGCATGAATTAAAATTTTCCAAATTCAATCTTTGTCAATCATTGCCGTTTATTGATCAAATGTTTAATTATTCATGTACATATATTTCAGTGAACGTTCTTTTGGATCTGTTGATGTTGACCCACTTCTGTCTTTAATTCTTTAATGAATCGGCCATTTTCCTTTATATCGGTAACGTTGCCTTGCTTTAAGTCGGCAACCCCATAACTCAACTTTTGGCAATATTGAGATTTTAGTTCCACGTTTTTTATCTTGATGAGCTCTTTACAATACAATATATACAATATCATTTTATTGCATAAAACATGTTACAATGTTTATAATAAACAAAAGTCTATACTACACAACATGTAGAAGAAATACATAGATTTTCAAAGAGCATCACAAATTTTACATCATTTTTATGGTTGGATTTCTACATAAATTTTACAGTCAATATACTCGCTGGCTGATAGATTTACACTAAATACGGCAAATCATAATTCCTCGAATTTGTTACGCATTCAATGCTATTTTCTCAAAATTGCCAAAAGTGAGATAAGGTGACAATTGCTTTTCAAGGAAAGAAGCAAAATTAGAGCTAATAATGAACTGCTTCCTTTCACAGTTGTAAATCAGGGTACTAGGTTCTACTTACTCTTCCATCATAAAACAGGATAGTTTTTGCAGATTATCTTATATTAGAATATTTATCCTTATGTTTAATACTGCAATCAATATGGTTCTTGTGTTCTGTCTGTATTAAGGTATCATACGTCAATTGTTTGTTTTCAGAGATAGATTTGTAGTGACAGATTATGGTCAGAGAAATGCTTTACACGTTGAAACTATCGATAGTCCAGAGAAGAATGCTAGAGTTCTCCCCATTGGTGTCCCGAGTGGTTGCAAGAATCTATTCTTGTTGGTGATGTTAGAAAATTATGAGAAGAAGCAAGTGGAGACGGTATTTGCTTGTAATTCTACGTAAGTTCACAATTTTCCTGACCTTTCTTCTTCTTATACAGATCTTTCATTTTTCGATGCAGCTATACTAACATGGTTTTGCTATTTGCATATCAGTGTTGTGTAAACCAATCAAATCTTATGTTATCCACCAAGGCAAGTTTTCGACCAAACAACATTTGTAACCTTGACGCAGATTGGTTAACCTTTTGATAAAGGGTACATTACCTTAATGAAATCCACTGAATTACGATGAATTTACTGAAATCCATTTTGGATCTGGAGTGACCAGCAATCGTAACATCTCGGCATTTTTTATGTTGCACAACAAATCTTAACCTTCAAATTGCGCAGACCATCCTTTTTCAAGATATTTCTTGTTTACTGTTATATTTTATCAAATGTCTGATTTGAAACATCCCTGATTTTTTCATCTACAAGATTTTTGTAAAATGAATTGATAAGTTCTCATATGAAGCCACTTGCAGATCCTAAAACTTTTAATGTAGACGAGGTGTGAGGAAAATTTGATGATAACAAGAACAAATATTAAATGACTTTAAACCCCATAATGGTAACAATTGTGAAAAATGGCTGCCATTTTTCGACAGCCTGATTAAAATCTCTTTCACTCTTCTCAGAACATGAGTGTTTTGAAAAGTTTGGTGCGTAGAAAAATTTTCTTCAAATGTGCCCAAAATTATTTTAAACTTCATTATTGGCATAAGACTCTTGTGTTGATATGTCTGTTTATACTTTCAACATAGAACTGTTTGTGGGTTATAAAAACTAAAATCACATTAATATTGAAATTATATTTTTTCTGTTCACAGTCTTTGTCACTTTAGGATGTGACAATGATTTTACTGCTTAACAAATAGTATCAAACTGATTGATTATTATACATAAAATCAGTTTGTTTTAAAGTGGGAACTAACTTGTATGTTACTATATTACTTTATATCAACTATACAGGAGTGACAGAGCAAGATGGGTGGATGCCGTGACGCCAGTAAAAGTTACAGAAGATGACCAAAGAATTTATGAAGAATGGGGTATGTTTAAATGTGAACTTTTTAAGTTCAATTTTCAAGTTAAAAATCACCAAGGGAAGTAACCACCATGTCATATTATGTATATTTTGGTATATATTTTGATAACTTGCATGTTTGAAAATAGTGAGTCAGTTTTTCTGTTTGACTTCTAATGTTTTTTAATTATATCATATTTACCTCATTAAAACATATGAAATGATACATTGTCTATTATCTGGCTTTAATTTTTTTCAAAACGACTGTGTGTGTTTTTTGGAATTGGTAGCTAGGTTTCATGAACCAAAGTTGACTCTTAACAGCATGGCCTTATACAATGGAACAGAATAACGAAAACTGAACAAAGTGTCACATGCAATGTTGCAGTAACAGTTAGCTGTTACTATGTAACTCTTTTCTTACATTGAATTCACAGTTTTCCACAGTTAGTGTTGCTGTTATTTCAGATTGTCCACAAGTACAATGTATCAAGCAATATCATGCTCAAGAACCGGACGAATTATCATTGGAGGAGTCCGATGTTGTTAATGTGTTCAAGAAGATTGAAGATGGTAGGTTTCATACTTTCACACATTTTTGTGGTAGTCTCTGAGATTTTTGGACCAAATGCACTGATACACGTTTCTGAAAAAATACGCAATACAGATGACGTCATATTTTCAGATTATGTCGTATTATTTTCACATTAATTGCAACAGCTAGTTGAAACATTTCAGTAAAAGATTTATGATTCAGCGGCAAGCAGAAGCAAAACAATTATCGTCAACATTCGGACGGCCCTGTAGATCTAGTCTTGACGACCGTTTTAAAAGTGCTGTAATTCCCCCAAAAATTTTGTTTTGCAATAATATTTGTTTCGTAATGACTTACATATATCCCTGCATTCAGAAATGTTAATAACTCAATTTCTCCTAGATATGTCATTTGGGCCAAAAATCTCAAGAGACTGCCACATTTTATACTGTTAATCTAAAAATATTTCACACCATTTATGTTTTCAGTTTTCAGGTTGTCTTTCTGTGAAATTTAAATAGCCAAAAAAACAGCCTTCGTTATATAACATAGTGTGGTAGAAGTAATTCTGTGACTAACAATCAATGTTAAAATGGTATCATGAAAAATGTGAAACTTTGTATTCACAAACATGTCTAGGTTTACCATATCCAACAGTCTGTTTGTATTACCCTTTGTGGTTTTCTGTGTTTGATGGCATACAGTTTTCAATTTAAACTAGTTCAGGTATTCCATTACAGTAATACCTCACTAAAAGACCACCTAAATAATATGGACACGTCAAAATTAAGAAAACAATTTTCATGTCCATTTTCCCTGTTTTGTTCTTTATTCAACCTCAGTATTAAGACCACCTCAATAACAAGACCAGTGTTCTAGGTTACCAAAGGTGGTCTTATTATTGAGGTTTTACTGTAGATGTTAGTTGTCTTCTAGATGCTACACACCGTTGATAGAGTGACTTTGTTAAGACATAGTAATAAACAGCAAATATCAGGTCCTGATGTATCTTTTTAAGCACGTCAAATTAAAATGGATTTTTTGAAAACACGTATTACTCGAAAAAAAATTTCGGACACAACAAATTCAACGACGAGGTCTGACTGTACACATTGTATGTACTAACTCATATAAGTGTGATTGTGATGAAAGCATTATGTTTATTCAAATCACTCTCAAGTCAGCTTCTTAGAAAACTCAGTACAGGTTCTCACGGGGAGGTTTGGATGCGACTTTTGTGAAGCTCGATCCCAAAACCTCCTGGTTAAGTGACCAACACCTTAACGTCTACAGTACCACTTCCCAATGTTGTCATTATGCGTACGATTGTTTTAAGGTGTTTTGTTTATAATTTAGTACATGACATTAAAATGAATACCGGTAAATGTGTTTACAGATCCTAGGTTTATAGGTATGAGTGTTACATTTCACCTTCTGTATATTTTCTCTCTAAACCAGTTTTATTTTCCATCAGTTTTATTTTCCATCAGTTTTATTTTCCATAAAAGCCTTTGGGAATAAAGGGGTAATATAGAATAATAGAGTTTGTTCCATAATAACTGCTCATATTTCATTCATTTCCAATGCATAAAATATATTTGTTGGCTTATATATTTTTGTCCTCCATAATTCTCCTTAGTTGTCCTTTATGGTTGGATAGGCCATTTGTTGCACCCCTGTTCCCTTGCATATTTACCCTTGCACCTCATCAATGCTGGATAGGCCATTTGTTGCACCCCTGTTCCCTTGCGTATTTACCCTTGCACCTCATCAATGCCTGGTGTTTTGTGGACTGTTGTTTTCCCGGAGGTCTGTGTGGAGAGGCATTGTCTTATGTATGCGCCGTTCCCTGTAGCAACTTATTCTCTCCTTTAAATAAATTCATATGATTTGCAAACATGGCCGCTGTAAGGAGGCTGAATATTTTATGATCCTTGTTACAAAATCTTAACCCAATAATATTGATATCCCCATGCTCCTACACTAATACCCTTCAATCATTATACATCATAAATGTTTATCGAAAATATTCCCACCTTGTTGAATGGTTGCCATGGTGACCGGCATAAAATAATTTCATTCAAATAAATGGTGATAGGACTTGTGTATGGTTTTCATGAAACTCATTCATTTCTTTCTCCTCATTTTCCCAATGTGTCCAAACATTTAGTCATACAATGTTCAGGCATTGTTGTAGGCTTGTTCCTCGATAGTTAGTCATACAATGTTCAGGCATTGTTGTAGGCTTGTTCCTCGATAGTTAGTCATACAATGTTCAGGCATTGTTGTAGGCTTGTTCCTCGATAGTTAGTCATACAATGTTCAGGCATTGTTGTAGGCTTGTTCCTCGATAGTTAGTCATACAATGTTCAGGCATTGTTGTAGGCTTGTTCCTTGATAGTTAGTCATACAATGTTCAGGCATTGTTGTAGGCTTGTTCCTCGATAGTTAGTCATGCAATGTTCAGGCATTGTTGTAGGCTTGTTCCTCGATAGTTAGTCATGCAATGTTCAGGCATTGTTGTAGGCTTGTTCCTCGATAGTTAGTCATACAATGTTCAGGCATTGTTGTAGGCTTGTCCCTCGATAGTTAGTCATACAATGTTCAGGCACTATTGTAGGCTTGTTCCTCGATAGTTAGTCATACAATGTTCAGGCATTGTTGTAGGCTTGTCCCTCGATAGTTAGTCATACAATGTTCAGGCATTGTTGTAGGCTTGTCCCTCGATAGTTAGTCATACAATGTTCAGGCATTGTTGTAGGCTTGTCCCTCGATAGTTAGTCATACAATGTTCAGGCATTGTTGTAGGCTTGTCCCTCGATAGTTAGTCATACAATGTTCAGGCACTATTGTAGGCTTGTTCCTCGATAGTTAGTCATACAATGTTCAGGCATTGTTGTAGGCTTGTTCCTCGATAGTTAGTCATGCAATGTTTAGGCATTGTTGTAGGCTTGTTCCTCGATAGTTAGTCAAACAATGTTCAGGCATTGTAGGCTTGTTCCTCGATAGTTAGTCATACAATGTTCAGGCATTGTGGTAGGCTTGTTCCTCGATAGTTAGTCATACAATGTTCAGGCATTGTTGTAGGCTTGTTCCTCGATAGTTAGTCATACAATGTTCAGGCATTGTTGTAGGCTTGTTCCTCGATAGTTAGTCATACAATGTTCAGGCATTGTTGTAGGCTTGTTCCTCGATAGTTAGTCATACAATGTTCAGGCATTGTTGTAGGCTTGTTCCTCGATAGTTAGTCATACAATGTTCAGGCACTGTTGTAGGCTTGTTCCTCGATAGTTAGTCATACAATATTCAGGCATTGTTGTAGGCTTGTTCCTTGATAGTTAGTCATGCAATGTTCAGGCATTGTTGTAGGCTTGTTCCTCGATAGTTAGTCATACAATGTTCAGGCATTGTTGTAGGCTTGTTCCTCGATAGTTAGTCATACAATATTCAGGCATTGTTGTAGGCTTGTTCCTTGATAGTTAGTCATGCAATGTTCAGGCATTGTTGTAGGCTTGTTCCTCGATAGTTAGTCATACAATGATCAGGCATTGTTGTAGGCTTGTTCCTCGATAGTTAGTCATACAATGTTCAGGCATTGTTGTAGGCTTGTTCCTTGATAGTTAGTCATACAATGTTCAGGCATTGTTGTAGGCTTGTTCCTTGATAGTTAGTCATACAATGTTCAGGCATTGTTGTAGGCTTGTTCCTCGATAGTTTTGTCGCACTACCATTAGCTGTTTATCAAATGTACGACAATATAAACTTCCCTAACCTTACAAGCTATGAATATTTTTACTTATTACTAGTATTATGCTCAATTATTACTATGATTGAGGACTTGTTTGCTGAATGAAGGCGATTATTAAGAGATGCTAACCTCTCGGTTAGAGATTGTATACAATGTTAAACGTGCCGAAACAATCTTGTCCCACTCAAAGAGGTTACTGTATAATGGCAAATTTAGATGATTCACGAGTGGAAAAATCTTGTTACATTTGAAGACATACGGATTTGTTACATTTGAAGACATACTAGTAGTATGTTGTTGCATACTTCAGTGAATGTGGAAATTAATATTTAATGACAACTTTCTTGAATTGGTGAAATTCACAAGCATTTCCACACGGCAAATTTCACCATTCATACAGTATCAACTCCAGAGTTTAAATTACTGCAATCGATGATAAAGGTGGTTGCTGATTTCAGAAACAATGAAATTATAATTTACTGACAATGTTTGTGGTTTGTTTTCAGGTATGTGGGAAGGTGAGAGATTACGCGATAGTGAACGGGGCTGGTTCCCTAAGGATCACACTACAGAAATAGTGAACTCTCATGTACGTGCACGAAATCTCCGAATGAAATATCGACTGATGGCAGCTGCTGGACAATGAGAATGGTTCATGGATCATTGAAATTTAGATTTCTACAATTTTGAATGGTGTACAAAATTCATGCATCAAATATAGACTTATTACAAGTGTAGGAAGTAAAGCTCAGTTCATACATTTATGAAAACATGACTAAGAGAAAGGTTTTACTATGTAATTATGAATATAACAGCTGCATCTAAATTTGACTGTCAGTCATACACTGAACAAAATTTCTAAACGTTCACTAGGTACTTCATCGAAATATAAGAACAGAAACAAAAGTTAGTCATATATGTCGAATTTGAGTACCAGCATCAATCATACCGATGACCCTGGCACTTTCTTCCGTGGTCTTTATCACATCTTTTCTGTTTTTCGTGTTGGACATACAATGCGGATTGCATTGAAATGAAATTCAATGCTTTTTCCTAGTACACTTTATCCACGTTCCAAAAGTTGAAAATCATACTCACCGTCAAGCGTGGTCAACCACGATGATGAATACCGGTAGGTATTTTCTTTGTGAAAGTCCTTACAGTATTATGTATAATACTAGAATGCCAAATGTTAAGTCGGCATATTAAACCGTTTTCTTAAAATTATATTTTATTACATGGACGTTTAGAAAATTTGTTCAGTGTAGATTGATCAGAGGAAGGGAAACAATGTTTTCTGATATGTAATGATTATTGTGCTGAAGTTATTTTTCAACAGTATATCTGAGGGTAGAAAAGTTTTTATCAGAAGTACAAACATAATTTAATTTTAGACCTATTAAATGTCAGCAAGGACATTAAATCCTCTCTTTGTTTTAATATCAATACGAACACAATGATGATGTTGTATTGTTGTTTGTGGCGTAGGATTAGAGTGAAAACACCATATTTATAGCTATTCAGAGTTGATCTATTATAAAGAAAGTCGAAGAGTTAACATTTGTATCACCTGTCACTCATGTACATTATGTATATATAGTCTGTATGTGGTACAGCACATTTTGTTGATAGTGCCAAATTGGAACTTCTGCGTTCTGTTAGCCTATTTGAGTGCCGCTGTACGATTTCCAACCTCGTCTTAAAGTGACGCCATTTTCAGAAAAAAAGACACATAAGACGTCACCATGTATATTTGCCCATATGGCAATATGAAAAGGAGTGACCATATGGAGTAAATATTATTTCCTGCTTGCAAATATTGACATCTTATATTACGTTTTCTTGAAATGACGTCACTTACAGAAGAGGTTGTAAATCCCATAGCAGCGCTTGAATGTGTACGATATACATGTGCTTTGTTGTTACCGTTGGATAAATTTATGTTATGCATTCCAGACAAATATATACTCAGTATATTTAAAAATGCACATTTTTTACCATCCATTTCATTTTATTACTTTTGAAAATCTTTTTTTATGAAAATACTCGTCGATTGTCATGAAATTTAGCATACATGTTGCATACACATGTAATAATGTTGTGTCAAGTTCTTGTATCCCAAATGTCATAAAATTTAGAAATTATCCCACAGTATGCGTTATTAAATGAACTGAGTATATTTTCCGAGCCATTCATTGCGCCCCTGTTCCCATTCATACAGGCACCTGTGTCCTGTGGGACACAATTCTAATTGTTCCTCATACAACAGTTCGAGGGCTCAGCGCAAGACTATTCTAACTCGATTTCAGAAATTATTCAGGAAATGGAAAAAACTTAATTTTTATTTTGGAATTGACTTAATGAATATTGTTTTTTCATGTACACATATTAAAAAAATCAATAAATAATCAACACCTTCAAGTTTTCATAAAAAGTTATTTATTTTGATGTTATAAACATATTTGAACTTAGCATAGTTTTGCACCAGAAAACCATCATATCGAACAGCATTTCATATGCAAAACTATTCTATCTTAAGTTAGAATAGTTTTGCAATATAAAAACTTCCATTATTCGAATACTTCTTAGAGCAGAAGTAGTCTAACTCAAAGTTAGAATACTTTTGCAAAAAATCTTAACAAACATATTAATGGTAATGTAGTTAGAATATATATTTACACTTGTATATGTATTCAAACAACTGACTTAAATAACAATATTATATTTAATATTGCAGTTTCTAGTCTTGTCTTGATTTATTGGAACAGAACCTCTTAGATATGTGTGCACTCTTAGCTAAAACAAAACCAAATACATAAATACAGTATTGTTCATATGTCATATAACTAGTAACAGAACTTTAGAACAATTACACAAATATTTTATATAATCTTGCAAAATTTCAATTCAGGGAAATATGAAATTCAACACAACAGCAATACCAGTACCTTTTTATAATCACTTATTTTGCACATTAGCAATAATTTGATATAAATGTTACACAATTTATTCAACAATTCATATTATTCAACTTTGAATTATAATCACTGTTAACTGTATGACATACTCTAATTACTTTATTAATATTAAAATTGCAAAATTATACAACAGAATGCAATATTGGACATAATGAGTAGTCATTAATAGACATCAGAATGCAATATTGGACATAATGAGTAGTCATGATTAGACAACAGAATGCAATATTGGACATAATGAGTAGTCATGATTAGATAACATAATGCAATATTGGACATAATGAGTAGTCACAATTGCAAGATTAAACAACAACAGAATGCATTATTAGACATAATGGGTAGTCACAATTGCAAGATTAGAAAGCAGAATGCAATATTGGACATAATGAGTAGTCACAATTGCAAGATTAGACAACATAATGCAATATTAGAGATAATGAGTAGTCACAATTGCAAGATTAGACAACATAATGCAATATTAGAGATAATGAGTAGTCACAATTGCAAGATTAGACAACATAATGCAATATTAGAGATAATGAGTAGTCACAATTGCAAGATTAAACAACAGAATGCAATATTAGACATAATGAGTAGTCACAATTGCAAGATTAGACAACATAATGCAATATTGGACATAATGAGTAGTCACAATTGCAAGATTAAACAACATAATGCAATATTGGACATAATGAGTAGTCACAATTGCAAGATTAGATAACAGAATGCAATATTAGACATAATGAGTAGTCACAATTGCAAGATTAGACTACATAATGCAATATTAGACATAATGGGTAGTCACAATTGCAAGATTAGACAACAGAATGCAATATTGGACATAATGAGTAGTCACAATTGCAAGATTAGACAACATAATGCAATATTGGACATAATGAGTAGACAAGATTAGACAACATAATGCAATATTAGAGATAATGAGTAGTCATAATTGCAAGATTAAACAACAGAATGCAATATTAGACATAATGAGTAGTCATAATTGCAAGATTAAACAACAGAATGCAATATTGGACATAATGAGTAGTCATAATTGCAAGATTAAACAACAGAATGCAATATTGGACATAATGAGTAGTCATAATTGCAAGATTAAACAACAGAATGCAATATTGGACATAATGAGTAGTCATAATTGCAAGATTAAACAACAGAATGCAATATTAGACATAATGAGTAGTCATAATTGCAAGATTAAACAACAGAATGCAATATTAGACATAATGAGTAGTCACAATTGCAAGATTAAACAACATAATGCAATATTGGACATAATGAGTAGTCACAATTGCAAGATTAAACAACAGAATGCAATATTAGACATAATGAGTAGTCACAATTGCAAGATTAGACAACAGAATGCAATATTAGACATAATGAGTAGTCACAATTGCAAGATTAAACAACAGAATGCAATATTAGACATAATGAGTAGTCACAATTGCAAGATTAGACAACATAATGCAATATTGGACATAATGAGTAGTCACAATTGCAAGATTAAACAACATAATGCAATATTGGACATAATGAGTAGTCACAATTGCAAGATTAAACAACATAATGCAATATTGGACATAATGAGTAGTCACAATTGCAAGATTAGACAACATAATGCAATATTAGAGATAATGAGTAGTCACAATTGCAAGATTAAACAACAGAATGCAATATTGGACATAATGAGTAGTCACAATTGCAAGATTAGATAACAGAATGCAATATTGGACATAATGAGTAGACAAGATTAGACAACAGAATGCAATATTGGACATAATGAGTACATGTAGTAACAACTGCATGTTTCAACAATTAAATGCAATGAAGACAATACTCAGTAGGAAGAACAAGCACACACATATTTTATACAATTATTTACACAAGACAATGCATCCCCACACAGACCCCCATGAAAACCACAGTCAACAGAACATTAGGCACTGAGGAGGTGCGACAAAAAATATGAATGGTTATAGGGGTACAAGGAATGTTCTTGCCAACCATAAAACTACCAAGGACAAGAATTCACAAGAATGTTGAAGTTTTAAGGATGGAATACATCACTGAACAAGTCAAAAAAGACTGTAATAATAGTCTGAATTGTTCAGTATTCAGTATCATGAGGAAGTAGCAGATAAAATAGGTGGTGGACCTTTGGTATAATTCCACTTTTGCACAGAGATATAAGATCATTGTATTTCTGCAAAGGGATAGCAGGTTGGTCTGCATTCAGCCTTTCTAAGACAATGTCTTGAGGACGGTCAATAATCTGTACTCTACGCAGACGCTGGATCAAATTAAGGGAGTGCACAGGTCCATCATATTCATATTGTAACATAACTGTATTTGGATTATCCGAACGAATATAGAATTTTCTTACTCCGGACCAGTATACCTTTTCTCTTTCTGTGTCGAGATCAAAATTTTTTAAGACATTGGCTACTTTTTTTAAGTTAAAAAAATCGGACAGGTCCATCTCTTTAACAAGATATGGTTTTCTTGGCCTAGCTGTACGTATGACAGCTGCCCATTGTGAAGTTGTGTACACAGATATATGTCGACTTGCTGTTTCAATTGCAGCATGCACTGCATCATTTTCATTTTGGGTATGACCTTTTTCAAGGTATTTATGTTCAACAGATATTAAATTAAATTTTTGAACAGCATACCACAGCATTGAGACATAATATTTGTTTTTGTTTTGTGATCCACAGTTATCAGAAAAAAATACAAATTTCTTTTTACCTTTTCCTGCCATGTCTTGAATATAACTATAAATACAACTAGCAATCTCACATGCTCCCCTTCCAGATACAGATTCGTTCCAAACATAACATTGCGCTTGGCTTGTCCCAAGATCATAAACACTTAAATTAAATGTATTAAGCCTCCGCTTATAAAACAATGTCGACTCGAAACCTTTGGGGGTCATCAGCACTTCCTCTAAATCAAAACAAGCTGCAATAAAAGTATCATCTGAGTTGGACTTTGATTTCAATTTATCAAACTCCTTATGTTCTCTTGCAGCAATCTTATTTTTTATATGACATTCATACTTACCCATTTCGTTTTCTGTAATAGTTGCAGAATTGTTTCTATATGTATTACATAAGTCACATTGATCCTTGACTGGTTTAAAAAATGCGAGGTTGAAATTGTGATCAAAAACTGACCTGTAAATGGACAAAGTAATTGGCTGCACATTATCTTGTGCACACTTTTCACAATAAAGGTTGTACATTTTAGGTACAGAAAGACCCGGACTTAAATACATCTTTTTGGAGTCTTTCCTACAATAATGACTTTCTATCTTAGGAAAAGAATCAATATGATCTTTAACATATTTGATCTTATCATCAGGAGTTTTGTTTGGCTTATTATGATGACTGCCTCGGTTATCAGGGGCACAGACACCAGGAAGTCCCTCAGACTTTTTGAAGGCTGTTTGTACCATTTGACCAGTTATGTTCAATGTGTCAAGAAAAAAACTTTTACAAACCCTGATAGAATTTTCATCGCAGGTCAATGTATACTTATATGAGTACGAACGTCGACTATTTCCTGAGACAGTTTTGTTCGCCTTAAGTTTTGGATCAGAATGCTTAAGAATAAATTGCCTTTGTTGAGAAATATCCCCTAAGCCCCAAAATTTGTGGAATATATTCTCTCTTTCATCTCTTGATATGAATGCATGACATTTAAACCTACACTTCATTCCACAACCCTGTTTAACACATTTTTCTGATTTTTTGATACCTTTCTCATTTATATACTCTTTGCCCTTATTTCTCTGCCTTTTAATAACAGACCTTTTCCATTTGTCTGGGTTACGTATGCGTTTTCTACCCCTATATACCAACTCTTTATCTCTAATGCTTCTATCTCTATCATCTACTATACTATGTCCTGAAACTATACTATCATCATTCATCATACTGCTATCCATGCCATCATCTCTACCATCATCACCAATTATGCTGCTATTACCTACCGTATCATCTCCATCAACTACATTATCAACACCTGTCATACACTCTCCATCACCTAAACTATTTCCTACCCCACTACTTCCACGAACAATACCGCCACCTGTCATACACTCTCCACCACCTAAACTATTTCCTACCCCACTACTTCCACGAACAATACCGCCACCTGTCATACACTCTCCACCACCTAAACTATTTCCTCCTACCCCACTACTTCCACGAACAATACCGCCACCTGTCATACAATCTCCACCACCTAAACTATTTCCTCCTACCCCACTACTTCCACGAACAATACCGCCACCTGTCATACACTCTCCACCACCTAAACTATTTCCTCCTACCCCACTACTTCCACGAACAATACCGCCACCTGTCATACAATCTCCACCACCTAAACTATTTCCTCCTACCCCACTACTTCCACGAACAATACCGCCACCTGTCATACACTCTCCACCACCTGAACTATTTCCTACCCCACTACTTCCACGAACAATACCGCCACCTGTCATACAATCTCCCCCACCTAAACTATTTCCTCCTACCCCACTACTTCCACGAACAATACCGCCACCTGTCATACAATCTCCCCCACCTAAACTATTTCCTCCTACCCCACTACTTCCACGAACAATACCGCCACCTGTCATACAATCTCCACCACCTAAACTATTTCCTCCTACCCCACTACTTCCACGAACAATACCGCCACCTGTCATACAATCTCCACCACCTAAACTATTTCCTCCTACCCCACTACTTCCACGAACAATACCGCCACCTGTCATACAATCTCCACCACCTAAACTATTTCCTCCTACCCCACTACTTCCACGAACAATACCGCCACCTGTCATACAATCTCCACCACCTAAACTATTTCCTCCTACCCCACTACTTCCACGAACAATACCGCCACCTGTCATACAATCTCCACCACCTAAACTATTTCCTCCTACCCCACTACTTCCACGAACAATACCGCCACCTGTCATACAATCTCCACCACCTAAACTATTTCCTCCTACCCCACTACTTCCACGAACAATACCGCCACCTGTCATACAATCTCCACCACCTAAACTATTTCCTACCCCACTACTTCCACGAACAATACCGCCACCTGTCATACACTCTCCACCACCTAAACTATTTCCTCCTACCCCACTACTTCCACGAACAATACCGCCACCTGTCATACAATCTCCCCCACCTAAACTATTTCCTACCCCACTACTTCCACGAACAATACCGCCACCTGTCATACAATCTCCACCATCTAAACTATTTCCTACCCCACTACTTCCACGAACAATACCGCCACCTGTCATACACTCTCCACCACCTAAACTATTTCCTACCCCACTACTTCCACGAACAATACCGCCACCTGTCATACACTCTCCACCACCTGAACTATTTCCTCCTACCCCACTACTTCCACGAACAATACCGCCACCTGTCATACACTCTCCACCACCTATACTGCCACCTGTCATACAATCTCCACCATCTAAACTATTTCCTACCCCACTACTTCCACGAACAATACCGCCACCTGTCATACACTCTCCACCACCTAAACTATTTCCTCCTACCCCACTACTTCCACGAACAATACCGCCACCTGTCATACACTCTCCACCACCTAAACTATTTCCTCCTACCCCACTACTTCCACGAACAATACTGCCACCTGTCATACAATCTCCACCACCTAAACTATTTCCTCCTACCCCACTACTTCCACGAACAATACTGCCACCTGTCATACACTCTCCACCACCTATACCGCCACCTGTCATACAATCTCCACCACCTAAACTATTTCCTCCTACCCCACTACTTCCACGAACAATACCGCCACCTGTCATACAATCTCCACCACCTAAACTATTTCCTCCTACCCCACTACTTCCACGAACAATACCGCCACCTGTCATACAATCTCCACCACCTGAACTATTTCCTCCTACCCCACTACTTCCACGAACAATACCGCCACCTGTCATACAATCTCCACCACCTGAACTATTTCCTCCTACCCCACTACTTCCACGAACAATACCGCCACCTGTCATACACTCTCCACCACCTATACCGCCACCTGTCATACAATCTCCACCACCTAAACTATTTCCTCCTACCCCACTACTTCCACGAACAATACTGCCACCTGTCATACAATCTCCACCACCTAAACTATTTCCTCCTACCCCACTACTTCCACGAACAATACCGCCACCTGTCATACACTCTCCACCACCTGAACTATTTCCTACCCCACTACTTCCACGAACAATACCGCCACCTGTCATACACTCTCCACCACCTGAACTATTTCCTACCCCACTACTTCCACGAACAATACCGCCACCTGTCATACAATCTCCACCACCTAAACTATTTCCTCCTACCCCACTACTTCCACGAACAATACTGCCACCTGTCATACAATCTCCACCACCTAAACTATTTCCTACCAAACTACCTTCATCAACCAGACCAGTACCTACAACATTACCTTCAACTGACATATTATGTCCACCACCTACCATGCCACCTACAATATCAGCCTTAACAGCAATTAATAATTCTTTAGGTGAACTGGTTATTATTTTTTGTTTTTTTACCCTTTTTAACATTTTTTTCTTCAATGAAGGAATTACATATATATCATCATCTGACATGGTCATCTCTGAATCTGACATTTCATTCCTTAACAGTTTCTTTTCAAACGCAGTGAATTTATATTCACTACCAGAACTGTAATATACATCAGAAAATGAATAATCAGGTTCAGAAATGACCATAATATTATCTACATTGGATTTCACAATTTTTTTTTGTAACAATGACAATGGTATTAAATCATCGCTTGAATCTGTGTCACAATAATAATTGTCGCTTATTTCAAGCTCAGATGTAATTAAATTTTCTATCATTGTTTGGGCATTGTTAAGTTTACATAATATTTCGCCCTCACTAACTTCAGAAAATCCACTGAATTCACTACATGTACTGGACGAGCATGGACACACTTCATCTTGGGTTGACATACTAATGTGGGTAACTTCAAACAGTTTGTCCTGTGGCTTTGAAAATAAACTCTTACATAAATTCCTTACAAAGGAACACATATCTGTTACATTTGAGTGTTGAGTTAACACAGCTCTGCCGTCAGGATGTGACATACCATAGTCACTACGGCTGTGTGAATCAAATATCCAATAGAAACTGTCATATTTCATTACTGCTACTGTATAGCAGTCAACAGTTAAAAAAGCAAATGTGTTTATTGCTTGAAGTGATTCTTCTATGCATTTAAAAGGACCATCAGATTTTTCAATGCTCATGGAGCCACTGCAAATATTAACTACTTTGAAAGAAGTGGTGTCAATTGTTTTAGGCAGGTCAGATATAAGAAGAAATTGCTCCTTATCTATGTCTGCATAGAGACTGTCGCCCATTTCTAGAATGTGGTCTATATCATCTCTTGTCCAGATCTTTGGGGGCCTTTCATTGGCATAAATCATAGCCATTACACTGTTTGCAACGCATTGCCTTCCCATCCCATGGTACCTTGAATGGGCTTGATGGTAAGTGCCTTGCACTGACAACATGGTGACCTACAAAGTAGGTGAACTGTATATATTCAATATACTACAATCATGTATTAGCATAATATGAAACATAATGTTCAGTCATTCCAAAGCTTTATTTGCAATGTATGGTCAGCAATACAGTTGACCTCCCAAATCTCATGGGTGGGTTTACAGGTTTATGAACTTATACTGCAGATAAGTAACAAGATTGTTGTAGAAAATATACTTCTCAGCTACTAGTGCACATTATACGTATTTATAAAACATTAGATGTATACAAGTCATGTGATATTTAACTATGCATTAATATATAGTTATACTTACATCAAAATTTCTTTCTTGAATCTTTTTTCTGTCTTCTATATCGATATTTGATGATTGTACAACAGTGAAATAGTGCAAAAAACAAACAAAAATCACAAGTGTCATAAAGTTGATGACATCACAAGTGTCATAAAGTTGATGACATCACAAGATTGATTGATGATGTCATCATAATTCAAAAAAACACAAGTTAGAATAGTTTTGCAATAAAAAAGTCACAATTCAGAAATCTTAATATTTGCAAAACTATTCTAACTCAAGTTAGAATACTTTTGCAATAAACTAATTACAGTTTTAAATCAAAATCATCTTGCAAAACTATTCTAACTCAAGTTAGAATAGTTTTGCACAAAGAAAATTATTGTCTGATATAGACTATTTTTTTAATAAATGAATATTGTGAAAACTTTTCACATTATATCCATAATAATTTGACAGATTATGTGTTAAAAGGTTTCATGAAAGAAAATGTCAAATAAGCATTTTTGAAAAAAATCAAGTTAGAATAGTCTTGCGCTGAGCCCTCGAGTTAGTCTTGCAATTTCTGTTGCATTATCTGTGTAAATATAAACTAGGTATCCCAAGTATCAGTTTTAGGAACCATGGGTGTGTATTTTGTTTAGATATCAGTAGTTACTGATTAGTTAGTGCTCGATAGTCAACTTGGATGACAATTTCATGCAACAAAATCTGTTAAAGTGTGATGAGTAATCACCATGGAGAACATGTATGTATTGTTTGTTGTTTTAAATTGTTCTATCAATCTTTAATGTGCAATACTGTGACATGTTTATATCTCATATGTTCTTTGTCCCAAACTATATGCCTTCTACTATTTACCAAACTACATGTATGTGGAAGTTATTCTTCATATACGTTTGGTTTTATGCTTATTATGCTATATGTTTGTAATATGCTGCCGTTAGACTTAACATTCAAACTTTGATATAATTCGGTGTAAGTGCCAGAATCTCCATATAAATTTACTAAGGAGATGGTAGATTCTGGCTCTTACCCCTCAGTATAGTCGGACCTTGTTCATTCGAATTCATCGGGTCCGAAATTTTATTTCGAATAATACATGTCGAATAGTCCATTTCTATTTTACATGCATAAGATACATCGGACCCGGATATCTATTTCCGATGTTACCGAGTATTCGGATAAAAGGTTGTCGAATAAACGAGGTCCGACAGTATCTACAAAATGTACTACAATTTTCCAGTGTGTGGATAGTGAAACATTCTCTCACATATTATACTGGGATGTATTTTATTGCTACAAGAGGAAAATCAATCTGGTAGATGTCATATTTACGTTGTTATTGTGATTTTTACTTTGTTAATGATGTTTTTGTTAATGTCTGTTATACCTTGCTTCGTCTTGTTATTCTTTCTATGTAAATGTACTGTACATCAATAGTCACTTGAAATTTGAAATGAAACATATGTCTTCCAGTTATATAGGGGTGTCACAATATATCCGCATATCGACCTATATTGCAAATTACTGCCTATTGTATTGTACCACAATATGAAATGAATGTACCAGGTTTTTCAAAACATTTTTTTCTGCTGTCTGCTAGAAATTTACTAACTACAAATTCCAAAATATATCTAGTCACGGAAGCCTATAAAATATGTCAAAACCCGAAATTAGAATGATAACATGTACCTGTTTTAAATTACTAAACAAAAACTGACATTAGTTTCATAGTTGTTTTGTTTCAGCCGTTTATTTTTGTATCACATAAGAATTGTTTGAAGTTGAAAAAGGAATAAAATGTTCAAGTAAGAAGCAATATATTGTGGTACATATTGCGATACATTGCTCTATTTATGTATTGCAATATATTGTGGTACATAATGTGATACATTGTTATATTTATGTTTTGCAATATATTGTGGAACATATTGTGATACATTGCTATATTTATGTATTGCAATATATTGTGGTGCATATTGCGATACATTGCTATATTTATGTATTGCAATATATTGTGGTATGCTTCAGGCATATTGTGACACCCCTACTGTTATATCTATACAAGGTATGAAAGCAAAGAAAATCTATCTTCGTTATTTATATGCAGATAGACAAGTCTTACTTTCTTTCCTTGAAACACATTAAATCTTATACGTTGGGCAAATATTGCAGGGTTTTAAATCTACCAGCGAACAATCGGACCATTTATGATGGTGCTAGTGTTAAATGTAAGACACGGAACAACACATATCAGGTTTGTGTACTCCAAGCAAAATAAAGAAGTCCTGTGAAATCTGAGTTTGAGACTAACTCAGATGAGATTTTTTGTGAAATCAAGGTCAGATTTGTGCGTACATAAGTTGAACATATATCATCATCAGAGAATCTAGCTTTAATAACATATATCAATGCTTATATCGAGGGGTGAAAGCGAAACTAGTCTAAGTGCATTTCAGTAAATTGTTCAGGAGAGGGAAAAAACTGTCTTATTTTTTATGGACACAATTTGTAATGTTGATTTACTGGATGTATAATCAAAATTACTCATGTTTTACATTCAATGTTGAATATTTGGAGAAAAAGCAGAAAAAAAGATTTTATGTGGGAAAATGCACTTGGACCGTTTTCGCGCTCAATATTTGACCAAAATTGTAACATTTGTTGAATGCGAAAAAAGTCCAAGTGACAAAATTGTTTTAAAAAATACAGAATATTGATAAGCTTGCACCACAATTTAGTTTCTTCTTTATTGTATAATTAAAGTTTAGTGATTTAAATACAAAATCTTAAAATTATATTCACTTAATCTTTTGTGCACTTAATTAACGAGTGAAAATAACAAAATAAGTATGTATGATAGACCAATGATGATATTAAGATTCACCCCAAATATATTATTTAGTGCTAAATAACTATTTATGGTTAACATAAAGCATAATAGTTTCATTTAAGGCAATTTTAAGTATATTGGACATGTAAGGGGCTTATAGTCAACAAGTTAAACACTCATAAGTTTATAAAAATGTATCATTATTCTTGTATTTCATCTAAAAAGTATCCAATTCATGAATTATGAACTTTATAAGGTACTTTGGTTGTTTATGAACTAGAAAAGATTCTACCATCGATTTAAACTACATGTTTAAGGCCTTTTGGTGCAATTATATGTTAACTACTACTCTTTCATACTTTTATGAGGGACATTGATACCTTACTTTTTATTTAACGTTTATAAATACATATTTTTTAATAATTCCTCCATCAACATATTGTTATAAAAGATAGTGGTTTATAACTACTTCATATTGACTCAGAATCCCGTGATAGGCTTATCAGTAACCTGAATACATGTACATCTAACGAACTACATATTTTGTACATTTTCACAATGAAGGGTTTATTAATTCATTGATCAAATAATGAACAAAGTTTACACAACAATTTTTTTAAACATTGTAAGACATATAAATCTCGTTCTTTCCAGTGGGTTGATAAATTTAGTACAAGTAGTAAATTATTCAGTCTTTAAGGGAGATAGAATGAGTATGAACTTTACATCTGTGCATAATGGGTTATGAATTAAATAAAAATATTCTACATTTTCATGAAATCTGAAAATAAAGACACAAATGTCCTTGTTTTGATGGAGTCCTTTTCATTTGGACCATTGATAAAGAGGTTGAGTATGTGTTTCACTCAACTTACTTTCAAGTTTCCATATAATTATGGTATGCTGTATTTGTTAACATGCTTGATGTAGGGGCAGTGTTAGTCCAGCTACGGACGTCACATCTCTATATTGTCGCTGTACGACGACGCGCGTAAAAGTCGCGGGGCTAGAGCAGTATCAACTTGTCGCTGCTTTAGTTCTTTTATAATAAATTTATAGGAATTATTAGTTATTTTCATCAAAGACATTTGACCAAGCTGATGGGTTAGATTGTTGTAAATATTATCAGGGATAATGACACATACATATTTTATAGGGCTGCAACGATACAGGTTTCTAAGTTCGGTTTTGATTACTACCCTTTCAGTTATTTGGCTCGGTTACAGAAATACATGAACAATTACTATCTATAGCAATGTCTGTAGCTCACTTTGTTCTGTCATCAACAGTAAACTTGTTAACACTTTATAGGTTACAACTTTGAACTGATCTTGGAGAAATCTCATCAGAATCAATGTTTTGCTTAAAAACATATTGGACCATCCACATGGCTTAAGTTTTAACATGATTTGTCCAAAAACAAAATAATCTACTCCTGACAATGTGTGACAATGCAAATGTGCCTATTGTAAATGTTCCCAACTACAGCAAAGTGACATGATGACATCAGTACATCAATGGCATGCTCTTACTAAACAATCTTTATGTTGTAATTGGTTACATTTTGTTTGAGGTCAAACTTTATATAGATGAGATGTCAGCATCACTGAACTAAACTTGTCAAATAAATGTTTCAATGATGCAACTTTCCTATTGGCCAGCAACTTGCACATGGCATATCAGATCTTGGACTGTCCTGAATTAGTCACTTGTAAGACAAAACTGTTTTGTCAGTTTATACATTGTCCTATTACAGCTTAACTAACTTACAAATGCCTTCTTCTCTTACTTATGTTTTGCTCACCTTCTGATAATCAAGGCATTTTGAGACAATTTTGGATAACTGATAAAGTGGTACAATTGTGTTGGTAAATATATTCATACATGCCATGCATTGGTACATGTTTATTTGATGGAATTAAGCGAGAATAAATACGATTGAATTTTAACCTGTCCAAGTTTTAGCAATGCGAATTGAAATGGATGTCAAGGACATGCAGCCATTTTTCATTTTTAAAGCAGGCATGTATTCAAAGGAATTTACCTGACATTGATAAAAAATACTGTATTTTACTATATTCACACTTTAGTCTTGTTTTTGCTGTAGAATCAGACCACATTTTTAGTCAATCTTGATGAAACTTAGTCACCATGTATGTTTCTATGAAATTTATGTTAAGATTGGTAACCTTGGGAAGAAATTAGGTCAACAGTCCAAATCAAAGTAAAACCTTGTTAATGCTTGTAGAGGTCACATTTTCAACCTGGTTAATGTGTAACTTGGTAAAAAACTTTGTCTTTATGAAATCTAGGTCAAGTTCAAAACTGGGTAAAACATTTTCAGCCAAATGTCAATGTACTCAGGTGAGCGAAACACCGTCTTGCAGGCTTTCCGGAAGCTTCTGACAAAAAGTAGGGCTTAATTCAGGAACCACTTACCTCTGAAAAGTTGAGACTGTATCAACTTACACATATAGTATTTTACCAGTAAACAATAGTCTTCAGTTGGCCTTGGCTGTGTACTCAAGAATTAAATCTGTGAACACCTATCATAGCCAGTACCAAGCTGAAACTAACGATCCACTGGTAAACTGTATGAAAAGCCAATGTTTCAACAAACTAGAACAATATTGCTTAAAGCAAGTAAAGTTATTCCAACTTAATCAACATTCACCTTGAAAAGAAACATGAAAATTAGGAATTTCAATGAAAACTTTGGACTTTTTAGGAAGCCATCATTCGTAACCCATTTAAAAAAACAAGACACACCCAATATGCAATTAATATATCTGAAAACAGTTACTTGTTTACTTTACTGTTAAGACATGATTTTACAGAAATAACATGCCATTGGTGCAGCTTATGTAGATTTGCACAAAGCTATTTTTAAAAATCTGAATAATAATGATTTATATATTTAAGTTCCAAGTTGTAATCATTATAGTTAACACTAAAATTGTATTAATTATAAAACATCTGTTCCACTAACTTTGATCAATTAGGGATGAGGGAGGGAATCAGTTTTTAAATGTGATGACAATATTAACATATATAATAGTTAATAACTTATAAAATACTGCCATAATTCAGGAACCAGGAACTATTCTCAGTACATGAAATACACATGTGATGCGCACTGTGCTCAGAAATTACAGCTTACTCAATCTTATGTGGGAGTAATGAAACGAAACTGTTGTTTTGAGAAGGAATGATATCATTCAAATACAAACAGACTAAGTCAATGCTACAGATCATGTCCTATTGTTAGTATTTATGTCCTGAAAATCTCATTATAATTGTTATAATGATATTACCTTCATGACATTATATCTTCAGTTAATGACATCATGACTTAAGCTGTCTCAATCATATTAATATCAATATTAATTATTAATAATACATGTGAACAATATCTATGTACACAATTAAGACAGAAAATATCAAAACTGAAAGTGGTCTAAGTGAAAACATTTTCAATAATTTGCAAAACGTTACCAAAATTTTGAATGCGAAAATGGTCTAAGTGAATAAAAATTTGTTTATTTTAAATAAAATGGTTTAAAAAACACATGCATTTATACTTAAATTAATAACATCAATAAAATAGTTTATTAAGCAGAAAAAATACTGTTTGAAAAATAAGTGTCACTTAAACCACAAAATTCTAAGTTCAAAAATTAATGCGAAAACAGTCTAAGTGCAAAATAATGCACTTAGACTGTTTTCGCATTCAAAAATTATTGCATTTCACTTAGACCGTTTGGACATTTTTACAATATTATCTAAAATTGATAATTTATGGATACAATCTTTTCACAGAAGATGGGTATTAGTGTGTTGAATTGCTTTATGCAAAAAAGTTACTTTCTGAAAAAATGTCACTTAGACCAGTTTCGCTTTCACCCCTCGATATGGTTGTCTGGACAACACATCAGTGCTTATTTTGTTTATCTATATTCATACTTGTATATTGTTGTTGTTTTTTATAGATGGACCTAAACTTCATTTTGCCATTCCAATAATTGTAAGACCTAAAAGTGACTTACATGATCTTATGTGATGTTATTTTGTATAAAAACTTGACTTTATGTATCTGTGTATATTTCTTATGGAAGAAAACCCAATATATTTATACAATATAACTGATTTATACTCGAAATAAAAAGAGAATGAAATTCAAGATTTTTTGTCCAGTTTTCATGAATTCAAGATTTTTTGTCCAGTTTTCATGAATTCAAGATTTTTTGTCCAGTTTTCATGAATTCAAGATTTTTTGTCCAGTTTTCATGAATTCATATTGTTATGTTCTCCTTCAGGTAGAACTACTTTTATCTCTATGAAGAATACTTATGAGTTTTTCCAATGAATTCTGAACCTTGAACATTTTGGGTTGAAGAATGACACTACTTTTATCACTAGCTAGCTCATTTTAAAAGACTGACAAAGTCACCCAAGTATTTTACCATTTTCATAAACATTAATCTTGTAGTAGACTCAATATGAATTTTGTAAGGGATGTTTTTATCATTTATTAAATGCAATACTCGCTTCTTTTTAAAGCGCCTACCATTTGACGAATGATGAACGGGCATCATGTGTTGCCCCGGTCCATCCCAAAAATTGGTTCCCCATCAAAAACTCTTGAAATAATGGATGAATTAAATTCATATTGGGCACATAAGTTTAGGAAAATAAAATACAGGTGGAAGTCCAATTTCAATTCCAATGTACAATTAACACATTTTTTAAGAAGTTGTGGCCCTTTTTTTACTAAACTAACAGATTTCTGATCAATAACGCTTGAAAAGCCCATATGGGTGACATTCGTGTCCTGGGGATCATACATCTAGGTTTGCACATTAAAGTGATTTTGAGCATTTAAATATCACTTCAAACATTAAAAGAAAAAAGAAAAACAAACAAAACGTTCAGTTCTAGATGAGATTTCTGATCAACACAGCAATGAATAATACCTAGGTATTACATCATACAATTTCTTATCAAGACAAAGAACATATTCGTATTGAAAGGGCCAGAAAATCAAGTACCTCAAATAACAGTAACAATAATTCACATGAAAAGATGACAGCAAAACAAGACTATCTGCTTTTTTGAGACGCATTGGGGTCTCATTGATATCATCATCAGCTGGATGGTCCACTCAAAGTACCGCCATATTCATCGTCTCCAGAAAATAGTACATAATAAGTCCTTTTCAGTCGATTTGATGAGTATAATGGCGGATTTGTCGGGGTATATCAATTGTGGAATGGCGGAAGTCTTGATATAAACGGCTTTTCTGGATTATTTTTGGCGAATGAGTTACCCGAATAGTCGCGAATCAATTTATCATACGATAATATGGAAAGCGTGCAGTCTTGTCTTGGAAGTGCCTCCTAGGACCTTCAGTCCTTTGATAATTTGTTCAGATAGTCTAGTTTCACTGTCACCTGTTCTATGCTAAGTAGTTGGAATGTAGCTATAGATTCAACTATATATATAAATATAACTATACAACCATATGATATACAAAGCAACAAAGATCATACCCTTTTTAATCTGGTAAGAAATTAAATCTGACCCGTGTAATCTTGTGTCCAGCTCGTGTCATGTGACACTCATGAGCATTGTGCTTTGACACACAAACAGTACCTGTCTTAGTTAGCACATTAGTTAGTTGGAAGCTTCGAGAAAAACAAGAATAAATGATCCCAGAAAAGTAGAAAGACATCAGTACATCAACATTGGGTACAAATTTGTGTGCAAAAAAAATGAATTTGAATACACAAAAAAAAATTTGAATACACACAATAAAAACTAAATATTTGACTGCATGAAAAAAACACATCTGAATTCATGCATAATATTAACAATCTCTGTTGATAAAAGTTACCAAATTTAACATGTAAACCAACAGTATTTTGTGAAGTCACAATTTGCATATACATGTTTACAACAAAGAGTATTCTATGGATATTTCAAGTAAAACAACAGTAAAAATATTTACAAAACATAGACAAGACAGATCATAATGAAATAAGTGTTTTCTTATAAAAGACAATCAAACTGCACAACAGAAATACAAGCTCGATTCTCTCAATGAAACATCTTATATCACATATGTTTCCACAGAATGAGAAATATAAAACATAAGGCCTAAATAAAAAATATATTTGTTTTAAGTTTCATGCCCAAAAAAAATAGGGTAGGTAAAAAAAAAATGGGAGATTTTTATTTCTTCAAATTAAGCAAATTTAACAAAGATTTAAATGAATATATGTTAAAAGACAAATACCCTTTCCCTGTTAACATGGATAATGTTTATTCAATTTGAATATAATGCTCTATAGCTGGAATACTCGTAAAGCATTATTAACTGGGCAGAAATGAATCGAATTCACACAAAGAAATTTTACCAAAAAGAAAGGAAGTTAACATGCGAAAAAATGTTCTAGGGTCGGGGCCAAAAAAGAGGTAGGTCGAAAAACCTGAAAAAAATAATTTTTTCTTTTACACCTAAATCATTTTTATATACATGTAAAAAATTATTTGAAAAAAGTCTGATTCATTGACATAGAATCAACATGTCTACAGGATGTTTTACACCATTACAATCAATATTATAAAATAAATACTTGCATACCATTTGCAATCAAGAGCACCACAGGTGTATGTATTGTAAACGTTTGTGTGTGAATTATATTATTATTTGGGAATTATATTTTCTCAGAAAATTCAATATTTAACATATTCATGGATGCAGTTGATGAACATGATTAAGCTACAATAATAATTCTTTGTTTTTTTTTCAATACAGATCAGATGAAAAAGGATCATGCAGCTGATGTCAAAAACCTCAATACATATGGTTATCTAACAGGATTTCATGGCATAACAAGTAATTGTAGCATATTTATTATTTTATAAAAAATTCATAAATATAAAAAAGTACAGGCAACAACTCATCAGTCTACAATGAACAAACTTTCTTTCATTTTGATACGTTTGAGATTATCCCTATAAAACTTGTCAGTAACTTACAGCCCGGTGACCTACTTTTACACAAACGATGATGCTTAATTGTATGGAATGAATTGTACATAGAAACTGGTTGTGACAGTAGAATAATATTTTTTGTAGACAAGTTACTAAAAATTTAATTCAATTTTATTTCGATAATCTAGAATATCAATCTATATCGTTGAGACCACGAAAACTAGTTGGACCATCAAAGTTAAATCAGACAAAACAAATTAGCAATACCAATTAACATTCTGTCAATGGAACTATAATGTTCAAAATTTCTATAACATAAAAGTATATAAACATACTAATTCCTAAACAATGTAACATTGCTTTGAGGGGTGAAAGTGAAACCAGTCTGTCTAAATTGTGCAGAGACTGGTTACGTTTTCTCCCGTCAGTCTGGTCCCTACATCAACTACACAACATTGGAATGTATACCATCAAATAACATCAATGCAAAATACCGGTATATCATCAGCAATCACAGATAGTTTTGAGGTCCTGCATTTAGAAGTGTTGAACTTCAAAGTAAGTATTCACAATGGCATACTAATTCCGGAATAAATTCAATAATTTCCGTCAGAGAAGATAATTTTGGCGATTACAAAATATTGAAGTTCTACAGCACCTTTCATAATGAAATTCAGGCCTGGGGAAATCTATGCAACTGAATAATCATATATTCACAGCAAGGAGACAATTATTATAGTGCAATGACCTATCATGATATCAGCAAGAATCATTTCGCTAAGCTAGTGTTCGGTATTTTTCTTGAGATTAATTATGGAAGCATCATTTGGAGAAGAACTTTGACAGTGTTACATGTTTAACGGAATCATGCCAGGTGATTTAAATCTTCATTTATACTTGAGAACCTATTTTGGAATTCCCACCATTTTTTCCTGCCATTTTTCTGAAGACAATTACACATACAGATATCATAGAAGAGCAAGGGACACAGAATACATTGGGTTCTAAAAATAAACATAGTTCTACTTTCTGAAAGCAAGAATATGAAATATTGGATATCACGCAGAACTCGGGCATGAGAATGAAAAATCAGCTGAAAATTCAGCAAGGCGACCAGGGGGCCGCTGAAGCTCTGGCATTTAAGCATCTAAGATGGCTTAAATTGTCTCAAAAACAGTCCTTGCGAGAGTCAAATCCGTGTATTTCCGCGAATCCGCAGAAAATTCTCATGCCTGAGAAAACTTAAATTATAAACTTTATCCACAGTTTTACTGCAGTTGGAATGAGACAACGTATCGCTATGGAAACGAGACAAGGTATCGCTATGGAAACGAGACAACGTATCGCTATGGAATAAAATATAAAAGCTGATGTGCGGCTATATGGGTGAAATAATAACCCGATTCGCATACATGTGAAATGAATATATCTTTTAAAGCTAGTAATTCAAATAATTTGGCATATGATAATAGACATAAAATGGATTGCACAGATCTATCGCGGCTACAATTCAAGCTATACCAATCAGCTATGCATCTTGGAAGCACAAAAATAAAACTTGTAATGAATGCATGAATAAATGTAGTTTTAGTGGGCATTGACAGCTTACGTCCCTTAACATGCATTAAACAATTACATTACAAACAAGAGGGCTGACTATCGCAAAATACGCCTGTGAAAAAAAATCAATCGAGCAATATGGCTGGTTATGATTGGACAAATACTTCTGAAGTTATTGATTGGACAACTTACTGCACGCCTCCCAACCGCCCACAGGTGAAACTATAATACCCTCCGTTCTATGAACAGGCGTATAAAAAGGGTCAAGAAAATATGCAACTGGCACGCTGAATCAGGAAAATGAATATATATGTATAGATCTGTTTACCTTTGAACAAGTACAATAATGTAAGACTCATATTCCCTTGACACAGGGAAGAAACGTAGCCGTATAATAAAAAATAAAATATCTGCATAAATGTATTAACTAATTAATATATACATACATACATTCTATATTTACTGTGCAACATATTAAAATATGAGAAATATGAAAAAAAATCAAGTAAAATCAGCTCATTGCAGGGTGAAAGCAAAACTAGGTTAACTGCAAATGAAGAAAGAAGCAGATAGTCTTGTTTTGCTCTCAACCCTCGACAATTTTATCTCAATCCACATCAACAGAGATTCTAAACATAAACACAGGTGTAATAACAATTAAAAGCTATTGCTTAGAATACATTCTTGCTTCAACAGTTACTCAAATCATGGCAAGTTTCCAATATGACTTTGTTTTTTTCTATATAACTAGCGTTTCCTGAATATTTAACAACAAACAAACAAACCAACACATCAATGTATAGGGTAAGGAATACCGTATGCTGGGGTTGGTGCGTAACGAATGTATCATCTCCTTAAAAATACAGAAGTGCAATAGCTATACATCTCAATCTACCGTATAAGTGGTAAAGTTTGCCACCGACATGTTGAACAATTTCATAAATTCAAGAAAATTGCCACACGTCGATCAGAGTAAATTGTCCTCATTCCCAAAACTACAGTCGAACCTCGTTCATTCGAATTCATCAGGTCCGAAATATTATTTCAAATAACACATGGTTTCGAATAGCCCATTTCAATTAGACGTTTCTAAGAAGATACACCAGGACCCGATATTTATTTGGGATGATACCAAGAATTCGGGTAGATGGTTGTCGAATAAATGAGGTCTTACTGTATATATATATATTCTATACTGTTAAATGTAACAATACACTTTACTACTCTTCGCAAACATTTCCACCCACTAAACGTCTAAAATCGTCAAATCACTAACTTTCTAAACCGCAAAAATATTCACTTTTACAGTATGCAATACTTAACTGTGTATAAGAAGTAGGAAGCATAGATGTAATTCAGTACAACATGATCCTTGTAAGAAATTATCACAGTTAACCTCGTCCTTAAACCAGTCTGGAAATTCTGAAGAAAACAAGAGATGTTTGTAAAACATTATGCCCCCCTGTGACATTGATCTTTGACCCTGTGATCCCAAAATCAATATGGTTTCTCTGCTAAGATGAATGTGTGGACCAAGTTTGAGGATGATAGGTCAAGCGGTTCTTGAGTTATTGATTGGAAACAAAAAGGTTACTGACCGACCGACGGACCGACCAACATGTGCAAACCATTATGCCCTCTCTTCTTCGAAGGGGGGGCATAACTATTACTCCAATAAAACTCAATTTTACCAACACATTGTTTAGAGTTTTTTGTTTTAATTTGACTTTGCAAGAACTTCAATGTGTGATGCAACAAAAATTTCATGTTTAATGACTGGAAAAAATGATAAAAAATAATTACAAATTAAGTAACAATTTGATTTTTTTTAAATAATTCTCAAATAAAGACTCACAGGAATGTATAAATTATACAAATCACACCACGTAAGTGCACAAACAAACAAACTACTAGAACAGTACCTACAATAAGAAACTGACAAAAAATATCACAAATGTTTGTTATCAATTCCAAAGTGAAAATCACAGGTACAGACATCACAAAAAAACATCAAACACATAATTCAAAATTCTAAAAAATGTGAACAAATATCCAATCATTCATTTCACAGTAAGTTTACCATTATATTGATCATAGTACAATGGTAAAGAGCTTCATACAAATGTATGAGATTTCACTATATGAACTTGTTCTTTAGTATCCACGTCAGTTGATACGGAAACCATGGAAACGGTCCCCTGACCCATTTCACCAGTACCACAAAACTCCTTAATTGATTGCATTCCATACTTCACCTAGTTGAATATACATCAAACAAAATACAAGTTAAGCATGAGCGAAACCAATGTTGAAAAGAATTATTGATATATAATAAGCTGAAACTGTATGTTGAAATGAATTATAAATACATATTAAGCTAAAACCGTATGTTGAAATGAATTATAGACATATTAAGCTGAAACCGTATGTTGAAATGAATTATAGACATATATTAAGTTGAAACAATATGTTGAAATGAATAATTGATACATATTAAGCTGAAACCGTATGTTGAAATGAATAATTGATACATATTAAGCTGAAACCGTATGTTGAAATGAATTATAGACATATATTCAGCTGAAACGGTTTGTTGAAATGAATTATAGATACACATTAAGCTGAAACCGTATGTTGAAAAGAATTATTGATATACATATTAAGCTGAAACCGTATGTTGAAATGAATTATAGACATATATTAAGTTGAAACAATATGTTGAAATGAATTATTGATACATATTAAGCTGAAACCATATGTTGAAATGAATAATTGATACATATTAAGCTGAAACCGTATGTTGAAATGAATAATTGATACATATTAAGCTGAAACCGTATGTTGAAATGAATTATAGACATATATTAAGTTGAAACAATATGTTGAAATGAATTATTGATACATATTAAGCTGAAACCATATGTTGAAATGAATAATTGATACATATTAAGCTGAAACCGTATGTTGAAATGAATTGTAGATACACATTAAGCTGAAACTGTATGTTGAAATGAATAATTGATACATATGTAAAGCTGAAACTGTATGTTGAAATGAATTATTGATATATATATTAAGCTGAAACTGTATGTTGAAATGAATTATTGATATATATGTAAAGCTGAAACTGTATGTTGAAATGAATTATTGATATATATGTAAAGCTGAAACTGTATGTTGAAATGAATTATTGATATAAAATAAGCTGAAACCATTTGTTGCAATGAATTATTGATATAAATTAAGCTGAAACCGTATGTTTATATTATTATGTCAATAATTATGATAAGAAATAAGGAGTGATATTTACCTGCACCATTCCACTGGTCATATGATCCTTCATCTTAGAAGCAGCATTTGAACTTGTTTCTTTCATACTTTGTATCTTCATACTACCAGCATCCTTCATGTTTCTTATCCTCAAAGAACCTAACACGCAAACAACATAATGTTATAAAAACACAAAATATACAGTGCAGCCACTCCAGCATGGACTCTCTTTTTCAACAACAATCTCTCTTTAACAATTGAGTGTCAATTTTTCCCAACTGTAGTAAGAATTTACCATCTCTCTAAAAGCAACCGCTCAAAATCAGTGAAATTTGTGTCTCCTAAATGATGTTGTAATAGGGATTTAAATGTACAAATTCATTTCAGTTTGATTATCAAATAATAAATCTGCTTATTTGAAATCACTCTCCAGTAAACAGCCTGGAAAAGTCAGTATTGGTGTCTTATGAGGTGTGGCCATCATTTTCAGGGTTCAAACCCTCAACCTCCTGTTTTAGTGGTGTACAACATATTCACTACAATACCACTCCCCTCAGATGTAATATTAATGGGTAAACTTCAAGGAAACCATATAATATATTGGTATATTGGTCAAGATAAAATTCACACAAAAATCTACTTTTTGTATCCCACAAAATTTAGACGAGTTTTCACATAATATTTTTTTATATATTTTCATTTCATCGACATTGTACTACATTATTCAAAATATTGTAGCAAGCTTTGGCACCCAAATAGGTCCACTCCAGAAAAAAAACCTGGGGAGTAGAAATGATAACCAATCAAAATTACCTTGGAAGGGGTCCAAATCTGTTGGTTAAATAACAATTAAAATTCTGTTGGTGGTACCATTATTTTTCGTTGTTGTTCCTACCCCTCCCCCCCCCCTGGAGATTTTTCTTTAATAGCCCTTGTGGGACAGAAAGTATAATCTAACACTTACCTGCATCAGTGACACTTCTAACATGATATCTCACTTTTCTGATTCTTCTTTCGGCACCACATCGTAACCTGAACCGCACCTCTTCAAGTTGTTCCCAGATCGGTGGTGATGGTATTGCTACCTAGATTACACAATAACATCCAATTAAAATTCATTTAATGAAACAAGCAAGTTCAAGCCGGGATTATGCCTAAACACAAAATGTCCTGACCCTCATTAGGGCTTACATCAGTAAATTACTAAACATCAGTAAACGTAATTAAACCACGAGTTGTTTATTTTTTATTTAACAATCAAAGAAAAGTACCAGCATGCATCTTGGACTGGTCAAAAGGAAGAAATAATTCTAATGAAATGAAACTTCCCATTATTAACAAACTTATGGTATCTTTTTTAATAAGTAAAGCTAAACACATTTATTGTACATTGATTGCGAAAGAAGTTTACATTTGATGTTAATCACTCTCAATCTCTCAGTTTCTCAGGGACTGGTCGTCAACGGTTCAATCTTGTGCAAGATGGGATTCAATCTTAAAACTATGATTCATGTGTCACATACCTTAGACTGGTCCTCTGCTTCACTGTTAGGTGTTCGGCAAACCCCAGGTGACAGTCGAGACATCGGAGAGTTGACTGGAGGATAAGGCGGCGACTGGCTAGGATCATAGTCAATATACTCGATAGTTTCAATACTTGAACCACAATTCACAGTCACTTCTAGATCCTCGACTTTGAACTTCTCCTCAACTATTTCTACGTCATCACAACTACAACAACAGCAGTTACACTGATCAGCGTGGAGGCACTTATTTATGAACAATCTTATCATCCCGATAATCACAGCCAGACCGAGCATCCCACCACTACAAAAAGCACCTATATATATACTAGTGATGTACAGATATGGAATTCTTGTCTCCACACCTAGAAGTATTGTTTGATTGGACAGACCGACTAAGTTAACTCCAACGCAAGTAAAATCCCCGGCAAAGTAACCTCGATACTTCTCAATATGCAAAGATCCGTTGTCTGACATATAAACGTTTGAGGTGACCAATAAGTTCAGAGCATGGTAAGTCTCCGAAACCTTCAATTCACTCAGCTGTTCAGGAAATAATGATTTGGCTGCCTTTGAAGTGAACCTTTCACCCCAGGGAGTAACCCAATATGTTGCCAGCGGCGCATCCCCTTCAACCAAACAATCGAGTACCAAACTTGACTGATATAGCAGACTGGAAACATATGATACTCCGGTGACATTAGCGACATTACATGGCAATACATCAATGTCGACATCTTCAAATCTAACATGCTTAAACTCCTCTGGTCCAGCGCATTCTACAAATCGATTAACAAACACTGAACTGTCAGCCTTGTACGCAGAAAGTAGGAACGTGAGAGAACAGGTACACCAGAAAGGATTATCATCAATATACACATGCTTAAAGCTTAGCATTTTCTCAACATCTTTCTCAGATATATACATCAATTTGTTCCTTTGCACATTGAAAGTTTCCAGACCATTCAAAATGTGCACAAATGTATCAATCTGCCTTAAGTGGTTATTCTGCAGGTCTAAGGTCACTAAAGTATCCAATCCTATCAACTCAGACTCCTTGACCACAGATAAACTATTGCTCCTCAGATGAAGACGTTCCAGCTTTTTTAGATGTTCAAATTGCTGATCTGACAAAGTGGAGATGTGATTTCCATCTAGATTCAAAACGACTAAGTTATACAGATTCTTAAAAGCATTTGACTCCACTGATGTAATATTGTTGTTCGTCAAAGTTAACAACTGAAGTTTCGGCATACCAATGAAATCTTGGTCCGATATTTTTTTAATTGGAATGTAGCTAACGTCCAGGTGCTTTAACTCAGAGAAAACATTTCCCTCTTCACTACCTGACAAAGCAGTTTTAATTCCTCCATACAAAACATCTCTCACTGACGACCTTGACATTTCAGTGTTCCATGATTTACTGCCTCCCACAATACGGAGTCTAGTCAGTTTCCATTTAAGTCTATCAAACTCTGTTACAGAATAGTCAACCAAGGTAAAAAGACACTCAGCAGTCCTGTCTTCCATTGAACATTCACAGCTACTTGGACAAAGGATGTAATTTTTATCATTTTTGAGCGCATCAGTATCTGGCTCTGGAACAAACTCACCACCCACTGTTGCCAAGGTAACCAACAGAATCAACAACATTTTGAAGTAACAGTCGATGCCTCAACCTTGCTCGTCAATATTTCATTTCATAACCTGAAAAAACATACATGTCAGAAATTATCTCCCTTGCATTCTGTTACAGAGTAATAAGAAAAAACAATGTACGTAAAAGTATTTGTTAAAAATGCTGATTGGCAGATCAAAATATTCAGTTTTCAAGAATTTTACAAATCATTGCTCAATCAATGAACAAAGTTTTAACTGATAGTGATAATAACACAACCCAAAATATCACTCTTGATTTAATTTCCTTTTTATCTGTGAAATGAGGATGTAGTCAGAAATTTATACATTGAAGTATTGTCATAATTGTGTAGACCAAAGTTGAACAAACAATAGTGTTTAGGCTAACGTTGACCCTTTGAACCCTTGAATTTCCAAAACACCACATTTTGACCCTCAGGATTCTGACTGGTGGGTAAATTTTTCTCTAAATTATAGGTAATTTGGCTATAAAGGATAAAATCCAGTCAGAAATTATCAAAATGACCCTTGAGATTCAGCACCTATTGGATTTTTGGAACCTCTGATTACGCTATAATTATGTTACAATATGATATAATATTATTATTATAATAAGATTAAGACATGTTATGAAGTCGCCGAACTTCCGTTCATTTCGCCAATATATATATATCATGCTTATAATATCCCCTTGCACATTATTTACAACGAACACGTAAATTACGTTTATATTAAATAAATTATGGCAGTGGCTTCAGGTACAGGTTCGTACCTCTAGAAGTGGAGTCTAGAGGAACAGGAGTCCCATTCTCGTAGATATCCTATTTTGGAAACACTACGGGTATGGGATCATAACAGAAACAACTATCAGTATTAAAATCGTTCGAACAATTTATATTATTTGTCGTACCAAAAACCTAAATACGTTTGGTCGTACGTTAGAACGGCCATTTTGGTTGACACTTAACCTAGCATTATGGAATATATCAATGTCGTCTCAGGCCATAATTAAAAAAGTCTTTGTTTGCCCTTTACCGACCCTAGATTTTAGAGGTGGGTAGGTAGGTAGGAAAAATATTTTACTTTATTGTGGAAATTTTAATATGTTTTAATCGAAATGTATTGTTTGTGCGTGGTAAAGCAAAATTGACACATTTATGTGTACTTATTTTTAATACTTTATATAGCCCGTCTGTTTTAGTGAGTATGAGCACGAGGCTTCAATAATTGTTGATGAAAATATTATAAGGGCAACTATGACCATTTTTGTGTCATACTTTTTTCTAACTTTGGGTTCCAAAGTTTTTCTAGCAAGAGGAAGTTATCATAAGGCAAACATAATGAAACAAAAATAGTCATTGTTTTGTAACTAAGAAGAACAAACTGCACACATCATAGTGTGACATAATGGTTTATAGTCTGGTTTATAACCAAAAAAAAAAAATCCGAATTTTGCAATAAAATATTGAGTCGGCGGCCAAATCTCGGGTCGATCGGTAAAGGGCAAACAAACCTAATTTTAATTTAAGCCTCAGCACAAAACATGCATATGGCATTATGAATGAAGAAGAAGACACACGTTGAAAATGAAAAAAAAATTGAGGGTTCAACGCAACACTGTCGTAACTCCTATATAAATGCATAGGAGTTACGACAGTGTTGCGTTGAGCCCTCGAAATGTGGAACAGAGAAGGCCACAATTGTAAATCAGAAAATTCCCTTGATGGATTCAGGTATCATCGGTACTAAGGTTGTGCTGTAAAACTTATGTTCCTTATGTAATGTTTCAGTTATTCATATCCAACACTGTTGACCTAATTTTTTGCAATCAGTTCTAATGGATAACTAAAATTTGGGGGGAGGGGATGGTCCTGAAGAAATTAAAACAAAATTGTTTGGACACACCCGAAGACTTTTGTTGTTCATGAGTTTAGAAATTTAAAAAAAAGTAAAAATTAAAAAAAAAAATTAGAGGGCGGGGGGGGGGGGCCTTTTGTTGTTGTGCAACTAGAAATGTTTGGGGGGGGGGGGGGGGTTGGAAACCGCCCCTGTCTGAAGATTTTTGTTTTCAACCCCCCACCCACCACAAAATATTTGGGACCCCACACCCCACCACTTGGAGTATTTTGTTGTTGTTGTGAATTTAGAAATGAAAAAGAAAAAAAAAATATTTTCAGGGGGGGGGGGGGTAAGACCCCCGTCCTTGGAGACTTTTGTTGTGTTGTGAGTTTAAAAATAAACAAATTGAAAAAGAAAAAAGGGGGGGTAGGGTGCTTACGCCTCGGTTGACATTTACTTTCTCGGGTCAACATTATATGCTATCACCCTCCATGGGATCTGATATTTATATAATATCGGCTTGACCGTAGTGTTAATAATGATAAAAATCGGCACGACACTTTCAGCCCTTAATTCAATTCAATTACAGAGACAGAATAAACCATTTCGTGTTGTGCACGGATCCAATTATAAATACTAAATGCGACGACAACAATATTTTGTAACATTAGTTTTAGTATCAACCAAAATGGCGGTTTAGTCTGTCTATTGACGACAAACATAATATAAACAGTTAGATAGCGTACATACTGATATTTGTTTCAATATCTTACAATTATTTAATCTGAACATGTATATTTGTCAAACTCCCTTACCTGTAGCCTGTCCTAAACAGAATATCTACGAGTATGGGACTCCCGTACCCCGAGACTCCTGTCCTAGGGTTACGGACCCATACCCGTAGTCACTGCCATTAATTAATCATAAATGTTTTATTTAGGCGACTCTCACTATCTATTGATATCAACATCGTGACAGTGAGTTGTTTGAACTGTTAAGGACTGTAATAATGATTTATGTACAGCACTGACCAAACTCCCATTATCGTAGTCTGTACAGTGTTGATAACTTTCTACAACTATGGCCGTATGGGACTCCCATAATTCAAGATTGCGAGTCTAGGATTATGGTACCGTAATTGTAGACACTTCCTACGGAAAAAGGTGGCAGGATGTAAAATCTGCCCCAGTTGTATTGTCAACAATCAACAGACTTGTAATCCTATAAATTTTTAACATGAATCTTGTGGATAAAACTTATTAAAAATAAAAGCCAAGTAATGGAAGATATTCAATGATCATGTGAGGCTAAAAGCTGGGTCGTGGGTTGTTATGTAATGGAAAGGATATCAAAATGAGAGGTGCCAGGATACTGTTGTCCGTTCTTCGTATTAATGCTACTTCTTTACTTTGATGGGCATTATCGTGTTCCCAATACAGCAAAATAGATATCTGACTCCTGTCCCGAATAGAACTACAGTACTCAAGATGACAGTCACAATGTCACCAGGCGAGAACGGGTACACATGAACATTGGTTGGTAACCGGCTGTTTTCACGAGCTTGGCATCATTACGGGTAGTAAGCGATTTGTATGAAAAATAATCAATTGGCTCACCATATTATGTTCATATAACACGCGTTTCTACATCTGAAGTTCATTGAATTAAAAACAAGTATTGGTATTTCTTCCGTGTTTTCGGATAAAGTTAAAGTCAAGCCAACAGCCAATACGGAAGTCTACAAAACGACTAATATAAACATGTTATGCGGTCCGCGCAACTACCCGAAGTGTCCACAAAAAAAGGTTTTCACCAAAAAATGAATGATAAGAGATAAATAATCGATTTAATTTTTGCGAAAAACTGTAAATTAATTCATTCCAATAAAAAAATCCGTGAAAAACTTAAACTGAGTCCAAAATGATCGAAAAGGCGCAGAATTTAGTAAAACCGTTCTCCCGCCCCTGTTTTGGTGTCCGCCAACCCTTTAATAGCTAATGTGTCACCAGGAGTGATATACCAACTGAGAGCCCGTTAATAGAGCTACAATACAACATACGCATTATAGCCCCATTTTTTTATCTGAAAGCCCCTAATGAGCCCAAAATGATTGAAAAAGCGCAGAATTTTATAAACCGTTCTCCCGACTCTGTTTCGGTGACACCTGGACCCTTTTAATAGCTAATGTGACACCAAGAGTGATATATCAACTTCAAGCCCATACATAGCTAGGGCTACAATATAACATAGGCATTATATTTCCAACTTAGGGCTGAAAGCCCGTAATGAGAACAAAATGATTAAAAAATAACAGAATTTAAATAAAACAGTTCACGAGACCCGGCCTGTTTATCTCACTCCTGGACCAAACTCTGCATTGGTGAACCCTTGATCCTTTAGAAGCTAATATGACACCATGAGTGATATACCAATTAAAAGCCCATACATAGGGCTTCAATATAACATAGGCATTATATCACCATATTGGGTCTGATGTCCAGCCCGTAATAAGCCCGAAATCATTGAAAAAGCGCAGAATTTAATAAAATCATTTCCGCCCCTGTTTCGATGACACCTGGACCCTTTAATAGCTCATGTGACACAATAAGTGATATAACAACTTAAAGCCTATATATAGGGCTACAAAACAGGATAGACAGTTTATCCCCATCGTAGGGATGAACCCCGTAGTGAGAACCGAAAATCGCCGAATTTAATAAAACCGTTCACCAGACCCTGTTTTGGGGACTCCTGGGCCCTTTAATAGCTAATACCAACTTCAAGCACATATATTGGGCTTCAATTATACATAGGCATTATATCCCCATCTTGCGCTTTTTCAATGATTTTGGGCTAATAAAGGGCTTTAAGACCCAAGATGGGGATATAATGCCTATGTTGTATTGTTGCTATATGTATGGGCTTTAAGTTGGTACATCACTCATGGTGTCACATTAGCTATTGGGGGTCCAGGGGTCACCAAAGCAGAGTCGGTTGAACTGTTTTATTAAAGTCTGCGCCTTTTCAATGATTTTCGGCTCATTACGGGCTTTCAGACCCAAGATGGGGATATAATGCATATGTTGTATTGTAGCTATATGTATGTGCTTGGAGTTGGTATATCCCTCATGGCGTCACATTAGCTATTAGAGGATCCAGGGGTCACCAAAACAGAGTCGGGAGAACGGTTTTATTAAATTCGGCTTTTCTATATCTTCTGGAACCCAACATTGTTCCAAACATTATTTTAACCGCTTGAAACAAAGTCTAATATCATGCAGGGTCTTCCTCAGATTTTGTTAAAGTTATCGACGAAACAGGGTCCAATGTACGTTTTATTATTTGTTCCGCGTATATGTATTTCTGTGATTTTCGTTCAGTTTGGGCTCATATATGGTGGGCTTCAACTCTGAGATGGGGGCATTGCTGCGTTCATTTAACAAGACTGATGCCGTCAAGTAAGCTATTAGAGTCCGTGAATCGGTGTCTAGATACGATTTCATTTACTGTGACACTATGTCCATCTGTTAGACGGTTATGTAAAATATGTATTTTGCCCAAGGTCTAATTACCGTTTGGAATGAGTTTGCTACCTACGTTATTGTTTTACAGTTGCATTTAATTGTTTTTTATTCATAGAGCTATTTCACTATTTAAGTTCTATTTTCAGTCAATTATCATTGTTTTCGAGGGCATCAGTCATATCACTTTTAAAAGGATTGCTGGTCGTTGATGAAATCAGCTTAACCGCATCAAAATTCTCTATTTCAAAATAGAATAAATTTATTGTCACCAAATATCGCTATGTCGTGAAAACAGGTTAAATTAAGCAGTGTACATCACGAAAAGAGCCGCATATTCTGAATATTGGTCGTCGTTTTAACAAAATTCTTTTTGGCTGCTGGCTTGTTTTTGGTGTGTTTTCGTTCTAGTCTTTATACCGGTTACTTCCGGTGACAGGCGGTATGACTAAAATCCGTTGACATTTAACATTAAATTCCAACCAGTTGCCGTGTCAGCTGTTGGCTCCGCTCATGGTACAGTTTTATTTCAGTTATCAACTGTTCTAATAAGCACCAAACGGGAAATGGTTTTGATTTTGTCCCCAAAGACTATGTATGTCCAAGACAAGAGAAATAATACCGTAAATTACTGGGTTTTATTACCAGCGTAAACAGAACGTGGTAAAACCACAACCATACTGATTACGCCTAATAACCGCAGAACTGTCATTGAATCGGCAAATGCTTATCGATATATCGGGTGAGAAATATCGACGATACATCGATATATCACGGACCTTTATATCAAGTATTGTTCACTAAATTAATATATTTTCACTCCTAGTTATGACTATTACATATCAATGTATTATTTTCTTAATTACTATTATGAAGTATAATCTATCCTGATTTCTCGTATTTGAAAAGCGGTTTCTCATATTCTCGTGACATAATTGTGAACGAGTCGAATCGACGCTCGTGACGTTCAGTACTATCCGGTAGAACATCATTTTTCCAGCTCGTTATTTTCAACGAATTTAATTAGAATTTAAAAGAGAAAGTGTGTTAGAAACGGGTATAATCACATAAAAAATAAATGTACACAAAATGACATAAAACAATGAATTTCATCCCAAAATACTGATTGAGCTGTTCAATTTCAAGCCTGTTTCTAATGATATTTATCTTACCGAATATGTATCACGAATATAAACTAGACTAGCTAGATAATTATCGCAATAATTAAGTGGTTAATACGAAACAAGTCGCGAACGCTATCATGCTAACTGGTGGCAGTAATATGCCACCATACAAAACACATTTTATATCCCACCGTTTTGACAAGCGGATGTAAACATCTCAGGAATTGATGAAAGATCGTCATGTGCTTTGATTCGCCATATCGCACGAAAGGGTTAAAGACAACAAAGAAGTATATATTTCTCACACATAATTTAGTTACATATAGAGCGGATGTAATCAAGGGATTGCAGGTTCGATCCCCCGCTCCACCACTGACAGTACCGACAGTCTTTCGGACGAGACTTTGAAAACCTAGGTCTCGTGAACGGTCCCGTGTACGATGCTTTACATCGGGCACGTAAAAGACGAATGTGTGCTTCTGGAACTGGGACATCTTCTGTATCATGCACTATCCTCCAAAAATCTAAAATGACCAATATGTTTTCCGGAGGCGACGCCCATCTGGGAAACCGGTGGCGACGATAAATAAACGCAAATACACATAGTTACAGAGTTGGTTACAGAGTTGGACCAAGATGACAAGGTTCGGTTAACATGTGCATTATATACCGAATAAATACCAAACCATCATAACTTGAGCCGTAGATTACGTTGATAAATGTACTACATGTACTCGATTTACACTTAACAATTATCTATAATAGCAATGTTTACGATGTGTAGGTGATTTCGGCGATTCACAAACTTTTTGACACGCAATATTGTCCACTTATACAGAACGTCTTTTTGTTCTATATTTCCTCATATTTACAAATATTTTACATTAAAACGTCTCACATTGGTTAACGTCATTCCAATTTGTATTAGTGACATAAATAAACTCCTGTGGCAGGGTAGTTATTATTCAAACTTTAAATAATCATGAGAAACTTTGAAAAAAATGTATCAGTTTGGCTCTAATACGCTTCAGTAATTATCATATGTATAAAACGTCGACTGGACGCGTGCGTGTATATCATAACACAGTAGTAAGCGATATTCGATTCCGGTTTACATTTCAGTAAGTTGAATACGCTCTAATACGCTTCTGTAATTATCATATGCATAAAACGTCGACTGGACGCGTGCGTGTATATCATAACACAGTAGTAAGCGATACCGAATCCGGTTTACATTTCAGTAAAATGAATACACAATATAATACATGTAATTAAAAAAACTAAACTGAATAATAATGGCTACCTTCTTTAATACAGCTGTTTTTATTGTTGGATTAGCGGTTGGTTATTCAATGTGGGGTCGTTTTTCAACATACTCAACAGGACTCGGAGCTGCTATTATCACTGACAATGTAAAAGAAGCCTATGATTATGTTATAATCGGAGGTGGTTCTGCAGGATCTGTGCTTGGCTCTAGGCTTTCGGAAGATAATTCGACAGTACTTGTGTTGGAAGCCGGTGACCACTTTGATATTAATCCAAGTATCCACGTCCCAGCACATGCAGGCAGCTTATATCAAACTGATTTGGATTGGAACTTTAAGTCCGAACCGGAGACCAATGCTTATCTGGGACTAGCTGACCGGAGATCCGTCTCTCCCCGTGGGCGAACACTTGGTGGAACAAGCGCTATTAACTATTGCACATTTGTTCGGGGCAGTCCCTTCTTGTATAATGAATGGGTAACTTCGTACGGTTGTGAAGGTTGGGGATATAAAGACCTATTACCTTATTTCAAGAAACTCGAAGACGTGAACATTCCCGAAATGAAGGATTCTGAATACCGCGGCACCGGAGGTCCAATTGCAGTCAGTGATCAATCTATATCAAAACTTGATAAATACTTTCTGGCAGCCGGTCAGGAGATGGGATATGACATAATAGACTACAACGGTGCTTCACAATCCGGATTCAGTAATATACAGTTCTCGATACGTGACGGTGTCCGTAGCAGTACAGGACTAGAATATCTGGGGAAGGTCAAGAAGAGACATAACCTAGATATTAGTGTTAAGAGTGTAGCTACAAACATAGATATGGTTGGAAAGAGTGCTAAAGGTGTTTACTTCATCAAAGATGGACGTAAACAATACGTTAAAGCAAACCATGAGGTGATACTATCATCTGGTACTATTAATTCACCCCATATATTAATGTTATCAGGCATCGGACCAAAAGAGCACCTTGAAGAATTAGGTATACCCGTAGTTGCTGATTTGCCAGTCGGTAAGGAAAAGCCGGATGCACAGTTTATGTTAACTGGAAGTATCTTTTCTACAAACGGTGTTATGAATTATAACCAATCCATCGCTGAAGAACTTCTGTATCCTTATGGGAACACGCAAGGTTTTTCTGCTCTGATTATGTTATTGCAGCCAGAGAGCATTGGAACACTAACTTTGAAGAGCAAAGATCCATTTGACAGCCCCTTGATCAAAACAAACCAATTTAGTAATGAAAAAGATATTGAAAAGTTGGTTGCAATAATTCGACTGTTTGAGGAGTTTGTGTCTACGAAGGCGATGCAAAGCATTGGGACAGATTTGAAGATAAGCAAGGGAACATTTTGTTCCCATCATGAATTTCAGTCCGATGAGTTTTGGCGTTGCATGCTTCGACATATTGGTATCGCATTTTGTCATACTACCAGCACATGCCGCATGGGACCAAAAGGGGACAAGTCGGCTGTCGTTGATCTAGAGCTGAAAGTACAAGGTGTGAATAACTTGCGTGTGGTGGATGCTTCCGTGTTTCCTAGTGTAACGACAGGAAATACAAATGCTCCAACCATTGCTTTAGCCGAGAAAGCTGCTGATATGATTCGTGCTAGTAGGAAAAATACCAATATTTAGTGACCTGCATACTGGATAGTGAACAAAAACATACTTGTAACTATTGGACATAGTTGAATCATCACATTTATGTTTTGTTTTATCGGGGTTAGTGTCATTTTTCGACATTTCTTTCAGTTATACAAATGTATAAAGTTTACAAAAGCGTATTCAACCGTGCAGATCTACCAACTCGTATAAGTTTGTGGACTTTACCTTGTCGATTTAAAAGTATAAAGAATACTTGATGTATGTTGAGCTTGAAAAAACCTTGAATATGTATTCATTCTTGTGCCCATTCAGCTTACATTTACATTTACACTGAACGGTCTGATGGCTACATAAACTGTGCGTGTACTTATGTTAATGTATAGCGCATTTATAAGTACTATAGTACTCATAGATGTGTGTAAAATGATAGTGGGCTGAAGAATTGTAATATTTCTTTTCTTTCGTTTCTCATAACACTTTATTTCGTCGAATTACATATGACACAATTATATAAACGTTCGTTAATTTCAAAATGGATAACAGCAAGTCATTTGTGGCATTCATTGTTGCTGTGTTAGCGACTGTTTACTTGTTATTGTGCAGATATAAATTTCCTGAATTGCGGCCAAGAAAACCGACGATTTCCGTGCAGCGAGTGTATGATTACGTCATAATAGGAGGCGGAAGTGCTGGCTCAGTGCTTGGTTCTCGGCTGTCAGAAAACGGAAACATCAGCGTACTCATCTTAGAAGCTGGGGACCACTATGACAATATTCCGGGAATCCACGACCCTACCATGGCTTCCCGGTTACAACATACTCGAGCGGATTGGGATTATATATCGTCTTCTAACTCTGGATTCTTAGGGCATGTTAAACAAAAACATTTTATTACAAGCGGAAGAGTTTTAGGTGGTTCGAGCGCAATTAACTATAATATGTTTGTCAGAGGTAGTCCATACCATTTCGACGAATGGGTGACCGATTACGGATGTGAAGGTTGGGGCTATAAAGATTTGTTGCCATATTTCAAAAAATGCGAATCAATGCAAATTCATAGACTCAAACTTTGTGAATACCACAACATGAATGGACCAATTGCTATAAGTGAACTGCAAGTATCATCCTTATATAAAATATTTGCCACTGCCGCAAGACAACTTGGGTACGACGAGGTGGACTACAATGGACAAACACAATCGGGATTCGGTTCGATTCAATACTCAATCAGAAATGGGGTACGTAGTAGCACAGGTTTGGAGTATCTAGATGATGAGATATTGCAACAAAGACCGAACATTGACATTGCTGTTAATAGTATTGTAACTAACATTCACATCGAAAATAAAATAGCAAAGGGTGTGTATTTCATTAACGACGGTAGAAAACGATATGTTGAAGCAAGACGTGAAGTGATAGTAGCAGCAGGGGCTTTAAATTCCCCACAGCTTCTGATGTTGTCTGGCATTGGACCGAAGGCTCAACTAGAACAATTGGGCATTCCTGTTGCTGCTAATTTGCCTGTCGGTAAACGGTTAGATAATCACGTTGGAGTGATTATCCATGCAAAAGTCAATGCGTCGAGTGAAGATGTCGAAAGTGTTTTGTCTCAAATTCAGACAGCTTTGTTTGACACTCGTCCATTGACTTACGCACCGTTAGTAATGCAAGGCTTCTTGCATTTAGACAAATCCGCCATAGGAAAGGAAAAACCAAATGTACAGATAGTTTTTACTCAAAATATATTCGATTTCACTGGGGCTGTCAACTATGATCCTGAGATCGCTAAAGAAATGAGAAAATCGATTCAAAATTCTACTGGATTTTCAGCATTCATATTTTTATCCCAACCGAAAAGCACAGGTTCGGTCAAACTCAAAACCAGAGACCCATTCGACAGTCCAATTTACAACGTCAATCAGCTGGCAGAGGTAGAAGATATCAAAATGCTTGTAAAGGGAATAAGACTTTTCGAAGACTTAACGTCAACAGACGCTCTTAAAGAGATTGGAGCGGATCTTAAAATAAACAAGTATTCATTCTGTTCTGAGCATCAGTTCTGTTCTGATGGTTTCTGGGAATGTATTCTCCGTCATACTGGATTTATTGCTCATCACTACTCAAGCACATGTCGTATGGGACCAGCCTCGGATTCTTCAGCTGTGGTGGATTTATCATTGAAAGTGAAAGGAGTTGGTAACCTACGTGTGTGTGATGCTTCTGTATTTCCAAGCATAACAACAGGAAATACTTATGCGCCAACAATAGCCTTGGCGGAAAAGGCGGCTGATATTATCAAAAGTCAGCTGTAGATTTTTCTATCCTTTTACTACAATGTATCTGTTTTTACGTTAAAAATCCTACCTCATTTCTGTTACCTCAACTTGCTTTCAGTGCAACTCAAAGTCAGTGGATGTTATTGTTAATGATTGTAAATTTATTTTGAATTGTACTGTATTTTGCACCGATTCACCTCATGATCGAAGTATGTCATATCCGTGTAATAACGTATACGTTTACCGGTATATGTGTTGATAAATGTCACCATTACCTTAGTTGCATACGAATGAACACAACAACTACTTCATATCGAACTCATATTGCGTATTACATGTACATGTATATCATTGATATGCACACATGTCTTAAAAAATCTAAAGCTGTGTACGTATTCTGATACGGCCAGTGCAATCTCTTGTACGCTCTAAATGGCCAGGAACGACTACTCTGCTGGAGGTTAATGTATGTTCACGAATGGATCACTTTTTACTCTCAACGTTCGCTCAAGAAATGATGTCAGGGTAGACGCTTGTACTCGTCAATACATTTTCGTTGTCGATCTATCCACTCGTTGAAATGCTTTATGTAACACCCTTTTTGTATCATCGTGTAACTGTTTTCTTTCTTTCATTTGTATTGAGTCGGAGTATTAAGGTCGTTGTTAACGCCTCTGTCTTGTTGTTATAGTACTAGTTAACTCTTCAAAGTAACAAGGCGCTACTGTATTACAGTCAAACTGATCACTACATAATAAATTATATAATAGTGCGAATCCTGGTTATTTTTATTATATGGGAAGAGTATTTGTCACTGCAGTGAGCTATAAAAATAGAAGTGTGACAAGCAGAAAAACCGGACAATATCCAGTTATGTTAGGCCCTCTGCCTTAACTGGGATGCTGAATAAAGCACCCCCAATAAAAACACTCGGATAAGAGATAAGGTTGGAACTCAAAATTTTACCTTTGGCACTGACGACGATGAAATTCATTTAATTCATTGTTTAATTATTATATCATAAATATTGTTTGAAACTGTATCAAGATAGAAATTGCCGTTGATGTATACGAGTACATACTGGCATACATTTTAATGACGTCGAAACAGAAACGGACGCTAGTAGAAAGAAGCTTGAACGGAAGCGTTAAGTTGGTACGGGCAAACTTACGAAATATTTCGGATCGAGGTGGTGTAAGGACAAATATATATCTATTGGAATGGGGGTAATAATGTACTGATTAGCTGACAGTCAAAAACAACCATGGAGAATTGCAAGGGACAACATGGAAGGAAGGGATTGAATGGATGGAATTAAAAGAGAGAGAATAAGTAGCTACAGGGAACGCCACATGCATAAGACAGTGCCTTCCCACACAGACCTCCGGGAAAACAAAAATCCATAAAACATAAGGCACTTTAGGAGGTTAAAGGGTACATACGTTAAGGAACAGAGGCGCAAGGAATGGCCTGACAGACCATAAGGAATAACTAGGGGAATCGAAGTGGACAGTGAAGGAGGGAGGGGGAAGTAATGGACGGAAAAGATCGAAGGACAAGTCAAGACAGCTATCAACAATAGGCCGAAACTGGGCAGGAAATAACATATATTAACTATATAAAGTGAAAGAATTGCGCAGGGGAAAGGGAAATATAACATACATTCAAAACACGAACAGAAATGATAACCATACAGCGAATTACAGCCTTGGAACTGTCAGTAAAAATATTTGAGGTTTAAATCGATTCAACAGCTAGCTAACCGCACACTTAATCACTATATGGTCATTGATTTCCAACATATATTCATAAATTGACTGAGTAGGCAGTAACTAATCATTAAAAGCAATTTACCATTACGTACATAACAACAGACACACTGTAATTAATCAAGCACGCAGGAACAAGAAGCCTTATACTGACCTCGCTCCCTGCAACTAAATTAGTAACATCAGAATGTGAAATAACCATAAAATATCAAATTAATAATGTATTTAAAGTAAAGTTAACTTGATAATGTAGTAAATAATTAAACAATTCTTAGATACTAGTGATAGGGAAATGGAATTTAAAACAAATAGAAATTAATATATCTATTAAGAAAACTAAAACAAAAACACAAAAAAATACGACTGTACCCAATGAATATTTAGATGAGTTATAAAAAAGCATTGTATTGAGATTATAAAATGTTGATGACGTCATAAAATATATAATAGATATAAGAGAGAGAAAATAAGTTGCAGGGAACGCCAAATATATAGAAGTGCCTCCCAGATATACCCCAATGATAATTACCATCATGCTGTCATAGTGAAGAAAGAAGCCCTGAGAAATTCAATTGATTTATATGACCCAATGTACATGAAATGCATAGAAAAGAGGATGACCGATTAATAAAAACTAAAATTGAACAACCCAACTAATACTTCGACATGCATAGACAAACACTGGATAGGACAAAATGAAACACGACACAATATACCGGCAAGTTGCTGAACTGTTTTCTAAGTAAGGTCATATAATTAACATTAACAGTTTAACCTCTCCTGTCTTTAGAAACAAACTCTCTTTTTTCTAACGACAATCGAAAATAACATCAATATCGCGAAATTAGGTGTCGGGACAATATTTAATCGTCGAACGTAGTTTTGGAGCCGCAGCTTGTTCATCACAATGCCGCAATTTAGACTTGTCGTGTTCAGGTACGAAAAATAGACTGATTCACATGTTTTCGTCATACAACGTCATCACGCCGACAGTTGCTGAACGCCAGTCTGTGCGAATGCAACATGGCGGACACGATGGCAAACCACGTATCTGTGTGGATGAATTTTTTAAAGAACTCGATTGAAAAGGGCGATTATACTGTTATCGGTGTATTGGTTTCCTTAGCCGTAATAATTGTGACATTTTGTGAGTATTTTTTTTACATTGAAAATGTGCTAATCACTAAATTTCATTATTCGTACCCATATTCGTACACCATATGTTCGACTTCGTCTTCCAGTTCTAATAATAATAATAATTCTTTATTTAACGAAGGTAACTCATTAAACAATGACATGTTAATCGTCAAAAAAAATTCATACAAAGAGAAAAATATAAACAAACATATAACAGTAAACTATAGATATATAATATTGAATTTAAGATTAAGCAACTATGCATTCAATGTGAAATAAAATACATTTGATTCAGGTACACAAGCCTCATCCAACCTATTTAACATTTATTCAGGGGAAGCCCGAATAAGACAATCATAAAGATAAAATAAGAATGTTTACAGCGAGGTTAATGCAACAGTCGATTGTAACCACGGCCCCCCAGGTCCAGGGGTATACCGGGCATAGCGGGGGAAATGGGCCGTGTTTTTACCTTCCAGGTGGCCCCGCAGTGCCGAGTGAATGCGGTGGTTTTGTTTTTGCGCCGAAAATGTACATTATAAAAGGCCTTACCTAGGATGTCCCGGGGGTGCGGGGGCATTTGGCGGGGATTGGCTGGACCGAAAGTCAAAGTCCCCGCTATTCCCCGGACCTGGGGGGCCGTGGTTACAATTGACTGTGTAATGTTAACTGTTCTTACTATGGATACATAGAATGACAACTGATGTATTCTAACTATTTATTGTACAAGTAATCACTAGAACGAGCTAACATATAAAGAGACAGATTGAATGAAGCATTGCATATTTATACAGAAGAAGGGAAGCAACTCTTACAAGCTAGAGTATCATATTACATCTCCCTTCTTAAAATACTCATGATATATATATATATACATTGTATACACACGGTGATATAAAGTGTACCACAATAGAGTTCACGTATTGTTTAAAACTGTCTGTCAACCACATGTTCATATAAATGACAATTTGAATGTTCAGCAATATTTACACAAAGTGGTTATAAATGTTTAAGCGGAAAGCACCTTTCAACACTTCTATGATTGACATTTAACATTACTATGATCAAACAGACTCAATTATTTTTGGCTTCACGGCCCTTCCTGATCTAGTTACATACATACTAGGATTGATACTTTGGGAGGAAGTCACAGGAGGATGTGAATTTTCAGATTCTTTGATCTCAAATTCAACAGGATTTTGACATGACAGCATTTCCTGAGATGACCCGTATACTAATATATCAAACACAATGGCATACATTTCCTTCTCGATTTGTGCATAGTTAACCTCTGATGACGTTAAGGATTTAGATGCATAAGCTATGGGCTTTCCTTCTTGCATAATGGTTGCTCCAAGACCAAATTTGGAAGCATCCACCTGCAGTGTTAGGGATTTACTTTTATCATAATACACTAAAACCTTGTTTGGGGTTGTGATGATTTCCTTCATCTTACCAAATGCATCATCTTGAGGCTTTTCCCACGAAAACTCTACATCGTTGGATAACAGATGCCTCATTTGGGCAGTAACCTCAGACAGATTAGGGGCAAATCTAGATAGGTAATTAACCATACCTAAAATGGTTTCAAGCTCGGCTTTGTTTTTAGGGGGCTGCATTTTTTCAATTGCCTCAATCTTGGAGGGTGAGGGTTTGAGCCCTTCTGCAGTTAGCAAGTGACCAAAATACTCCACTTGAGACATTCCAACATGGAGCTTGTCTTCATTAAACCGAATCCCGTTGTCATTTGACCTTTGCAAAACTGCCCTAAGATTTTCATCATGTTCCTCCCTAGATGACCCGTATACTAATATATCATCAACAATGGCTGCAACACCACGTAACCCTTCCAAACACTCATCGATTTTTTGAACAAACAAATCCCCTGAACATTTTAACCCAAACGGCAAGCGAGTATATCTATACCGCCCATACATGGTATTGAAACAAGTAAGGAATGATGACCCTTTGTCCAACTTTAAAGCCCAATACCCTGATCTTGCGTCTAACTTTGTGAAATATTTAGCTCCTGTGAGCTGTGGCAATATGTCATCAAGTGTTCTCAATGGGTAATGTGGAGGTTGGATAGCATTGTTCAAGTCACGTGGATCAAGACAAATCCTTATTTGGTCAGAATTACCCTTCTTTTGGGAAATAACCATGGAGCTCACCCAGTCTGTGGGCTGTTCAACCTTAACAATAACCCCCAAGCGTTCCATGCGTGACAGTTCATCTTTGACCTTGCTTTGCAGAGCAACAGGGACCTTACGAGGTGGATGCACAACTGGCATGGCAGAGTGATCAATGTGAATTTTGCATTCACCAGGAAATAAACCTATTCCATTAAAAACGTCTCTGTAATCCCTTAAGACATTTTCTTTAGTCATAGGGGTTGCGTTTATTGGATGATCTGTCTCAACTGAGCATGTGATGTCAATGAGGCCAAAATCTATACTTGATGTAAGACCAAATAACGGCTTAGAATCAGTCTCTACAACATGGAAGCAGACATCTTGTGTCTTACCGGTCCCAGGATGATTACACCTTAAGGTAATGCAACCCCTCAAATCAAGCTCACTGCCATTATAAGCAGAGAGTCGTGCATGTGAGGTTTCTAATGCAGACATTGTACCAAGTTTCCTAAAAACCTTACAAGGTAAAACATTAACTTGGCTCCCAGTATCAATCTTAAAATGTACGTTTGTAAAGGAAGGACCTACCTTAAACTGTGTGAACACTTGTCCGTTATGACATTTGGAATCAACACTATCAATGAAAACATCCTGTGGCGTAGGGTCGTCACTTAAAACAACTTCATTTACACTTTTACACACAGAACTGAAATGGTTCCATTTGTTACATTTATAGCATTGTTTTCCCTTGGCTGGGCACGCCTGATTTTGATGGTGCTGTCTGTTACAGTTTTGGCATCTTGGTCTTCCATTCCCATGTGTGATTTGATCATTCTTCTCACCCTGGCCTGAGGAATTATGACCAGGCTGGCCTGAGGTGTTATGACCAGTACGCCTTTCCCTATAGGTTTTAACAGCATTGACTGATGACGAACTTGCTCCTTCTGGCTCCATTTCTCCTATTTGCCTCTGAGAATATTCAAATGCCTGGCAAATTTGTATAGCTTTGTCTAAAGTTAAAGTTTTCCCCTCATTGAGCAATTTTTCTCTAACTTTTCGTGACGCAATTCCAAACACAAGTCTGTCACGTATCATGTCGTCCTTGTCCTTATATTCACAGTCGTTTGCTAGTAATCTAATTTTCGTAATAAAATGTTCAAATCTGTCCTCTCCTTGTTTTTCGTTATTAAATTTGTATCTTGCAAAAATTGGATTGCTTGTTGGCTGCAAGTGTTTTTTCACATGGTCACATATGTTCTTTACACTTTTCTTATCCTCTACAGACATGCCTAAGGTGGAGAAAATATCTCTTCCCTTCTCTCCCATCCATAATTGCAGGTATGTCACCTGGACACTCTCCTCCTTCTCTTTGAGAGGTCCAGTAAATACCAACATGCAATGTTCTACAAACTTCCTCCACGCTTCAGGGAGGCTCGAACTGTCCCAGTTCATACTTGGCACGGGAACGCCACTTAAATCCATAATAATTGCAGAATTCTAACTAATTAATACAAAACAATTAAATCCTCACAGAATGTTTGCAATCAATGAATTTAATCCCACTTCTGACACCATGTAATGTTAACTGTTCTAACTATGGATACATAGAATGACAACTGATGTATTCTAACTATTTATTGTACAAGTAATCACTAGAACGAGCTAACATATAAAGAGACAGATTGAATGAAGCATTGCATATTTATACAGAAGAAGGGAAGCAACTCTTACAAGCTAGAGTATCATATTACAGACTGGTGCACACCTTCAAATTTAATATTGCAGAGGATTTGCTATTAATTATTTAATAAGTGGTTTCTCATATAAATTTATCAGTGAGGTAACTAGACGGCCGTTTAAACACACTCCACTATATACAAAAATCTTCAGAATCCAAAATAATAAAAGCAAAACTAGTACCCTCTGGTATTCAGGACTATAGATATTATAAGGGTCATAACTCCTATGTTCACTCAATATTAATTTACTGAATTCTAGCATAGTTTCATCAGTACATGTATGCAGTAACATAATGCTATGTACAGTATTTAAATTTTTGATATTGAAATTGAATTTTGTATTACAGTGATATTTGGAGTACTCAGACGAAGAAGTAATAAAAGACGAGGCGTTTTAATTCTTGGAGGATGTGATGCTGGCAAGACATTACTGTTTTCAAGGGTATGAATATTTACTTAGATGAAATATTGTATTTACTTTGAAGTCAACTAGGTTAGAGATTTTTTAGAAAAAAAACTTTTATGATTCTATACAAACAGTCATTTATTGTCTGAACTTAACTACAAAAGCTTCAGCCTGGTGTCAAATAGGACCAATCTGAATGTAACCAAGTTCTGTAAAGGTTCATAACTAAAGTGGATGGTTCTAACCAAAGGGATCTGTAACAATTTCTACTTTCACTTTGTGTTCGTATACTTTAAGTGTAATCAACCATGTATATAATATTACAGTATACGAACACAAAGTGAAAGTAGAAATTTTTACAAACCCCTTTGGTTCTAACATATCGTTTGGGCTAGTTTTTGGTTTTACTATTTATTACATAAATCAATTCACAGTCATATTGTTTTTATTATAACAGTTGGTTTACAAGAAGTACAAGGCATCTTTCACATCCATATCAGCAAATAATGGAACCTATACAGTCCCTGAAAAGGTATGTGTACTGAGTTTATTGTATGTTTAACCAAATGGTGTATACTTTCAGATTTCACTGGTACTACATATCTACCAATTATTGAAAAATCTGTATGAAATATATGGGATTTGTACTTGTGAACTTTATTAATCCTTAGTTTCATTTGCACAAGTCGTTTATTGTGTTCATGTAAGAATTGAAATTGGTTCTGTAAGAATTCTCGTACCATAAATACAATCGGTAAAAACGTACGAATTATTATAGATTGGTGTGACTTGAGTATACTGGACTCGTAGAATTAAAGCACATTGCATTTAAGAACCCAGTTCCCGGACATTTTCCTACTTTCAGTTCAGTTGGCATTCACATCCCAATTATTGACAAACATATAGTGCTGTACCCAGCCAGGAATCACAAATTTGTTTCAGTTTTGTGTGATGGTTATTTGCCCATTTCTGCATTCTAATATCTTACTGATATGACTTGTCTTAGAAGACTATTTTTGTGACTTACAGAACAAGACTTTAGGATTGTATGATTTACCTGGGCATGAAAGAGTCAGACTACAAATGCTGGAGAAATACAAGGATACGACCAGGTAAGATAGTCTTCAACTTCATCCTAAATGTTCACTGTTTGTAAACAATGGTTACTTGTATTATCTGTAGTGTATTTAACTATACATTGTAAATCTAGAAATGTTCACAAATACTGTGTTTCACATTTTCCATAACACCAACTGTTTTGTGACTACCATAATTTGAGGTATAACATCAAGAACGCCTGTTAACTAAATTGCAGATATTAACAGGGTTTTCCCTCGGATTTTTCAGCTAAGGGTCCCTTGTGTTTGACATATTGGGGGTCCTTAGTAAATTTGTAGGGTCCAAGATATGCAGGTTATACTTGACAAAAGTTAATTGTAGGGGTCCCAGGGATGCAAAGTAGGTTGATAATGGAAGTCCCAAGATAGAAAAGGGAGTCAGAAACTCAAGATTTCTGCGTGAGGGTAATCACTGATTTATTTTCACAGACAGATACTCACTGCAAAAACTGCTTACTTACTAAAAATGTCAAGTGTTTTCTAGTATCACTGTGTCGAGGGAAGAATGCGTTTTAAGTCCATCTGCACCTAAATAAAGGAGCAGCTTTTCAATCAACACTCGATATGTGTATGGTAAAAACTGTATTAAGCTGTTAGTGTTTGGGAACTGTATGGTGACAATAAATTATCAGTCATTATATAAATTTGCAATGCCTAAAATGTTGAAATTTTGAGTCATAATGGTATCACGTTTTTTTGTATTGATTGTGAAACAAGTTCTTACAACTTACTGTTGCTCTCAGTGGCTGGTTCCTGGGTTACTAACCAGTACTCGAGCCCAATTCGGGACTCGAAGTCTCACCTTCAGTGCTCGACCCCTTGACCACCAAGTCTCACAGGGCCATTGTCATATTACACTTGTATTGCTACCCATGTTTGCATTTTGTGAACAAATGAACACATTGTATACAGAAGCGTATGGTCAGGGTGACTTCTACTCTACTTACATGATATACATATGTTATTTCAGGGCAGTTATGTTTCTGGTTGATAGCTCAAGTGTACAGAAGGATATCAAGGATATAGCAGAGTAAGTTTGGTTATCATGGCAGCAAATATGTTCATCTCTTGTTATATATCTCCCCATGTGAAGAGCCACATTGATCATGTCCTGTAAGTCTGTCTTTCAGCAAATTTTCCTCAACCACTCCTACTAAACTGCTGGTGAAAATTCAACTAAATGTAGTTGAAGACATCTGTGCCAAGTGTATTTTGGCTACGTTGTATATCTTCAGTGCTTTGTGGTTCAATAAATTTTAGCAGAGTTATGGCCCTTTAAATAATTTAATGAATATATTTTTTCTGGAATTTTATATCAGCATCTATCCTTGTTACACCTTTTGTTGGCTTTATCTAATTTAGTGTGATCAAATGGTGGGGAGACATTTAATTTTATTGTTCGTTGACATGTCATTTTCACAACTAACAATGGTAGTTTCAAGTAAACATAATCTCCTGTTGGACCGTTACACTTCTGAGCCTTTCTCACATAAACATCCTATGAATTCTGCCATAGTTGTAGTTTGTTTTATAACATTTCTGTGAGTATGTGTTGAATTTTGTTATAAATAATCCATTCAATTATGGAGAAATGTTAATAAAACTGAAACACAAAGTCCGTAATCATTTACCTGTTAGTTTAGTTTGAAATTATTTACTTCAGTACATTCTTATAACTTAAACTTATCACTGTGGGTGACTGCTTCCTGTGTATTAATCTGTACACATGCTTTTGAAGCGCAGTGGTTGAGGGGTAGAGCACCTGACTCCTGATCCGAAGGTCGTGAGTTTGAGCCCGCAATGAGCAGGGTTTGATCACAAACTTCACAAACCCTAAATTTGGCACATGTGCTGGTTGGTGGTTTGGAAGCAGTCATCGAGAATGATTAGTATAAGTTTTAGGAAATTGTATCACAATCGATGTAAACAAAATAAGTTAGTGATCATAACCTGCTCAATCAGGGCTCAAATTCATCACCTTCAGATTAGGAGTGGAGAGCTCTACACCACAACCACTATGTCTTTATCAGTCAGTTAAAAAGCAATCCAAAGACGTTTAATATTGTACACATGCATTCCTTGTGGTAATACTTGTTACCTAAATTTCTGTTCTATTTAACAATCGGTAATGATATGTGATCCATTTCAGGTATTTGTATACAGTGTTAAGTGACGGCAAAATCTCCAGTATTTGTCCCCCTGTATTGATTTTGTGCAATAAGCAAGATTTGACATTTTCTAAAGGGGCAAAGGTCATTCAAGGTCAACTAGAAAAGGAAATGTAAGTATATGGTATCATCTAGGTCATGTTACAATTCTGAAATATTACTTCGTCCTTCCTGAAAGAAATTGCGTTACATAGACAGGAGTCTGCGCCGAGTTATTGGTTATTTTTTACACACTTTTTGCGTCCTTAAGTGATGAAAATTTTTAAGCCTTATGTATATAATTAATAAATTAAGACAAATGTACAGAATTTTCAGACAAATGTCTTAAAATATTTTAAGAAATGTGAATTAACTGAACTATTCTTATATGAATTTTTGTTCTTTATTTGTGAGGGAAACAGCCCCAAAATACGGCCAAAGGAGGGCCCTGCATTTGCAAAAGTTCTAACTTAACATGGAAATTAGTGTATTTGGCTGTAAGATTTTTTTTCAATGGAGGTTTTTTGTAATACAAGAGTAAAATATGAAATATTCATTGTACAATTTATTTGCTTGTGCATTTTATACAAATAATTTTCTCTATTCTAGGAATACATTAAGAGTGACAAAATCAGCAGCATTGCAGGACATTTCTGCTGGTAATAACAATACATACCTCGGCAAGAGAGGCAAAGATTTCTCGTTCTCAGACCTCAAACCTTTCCAAATAGAGTTTGCAGAATGCAGTGCACTCGGCAAGGATTCAAAATCTGAACCAGATATAATAGCTGTGGAGGAGTGGCTCTCTAAAGTTGCTTGAAAGAAAATTAAAATGTTAATAACTTCTTGTGTCAACATTAAAGTTTCATCATCTCATAAAGTTCTAAATCAAAGATATCATAGTGTGAATGAGTTGCTGCATTGTCAAGTGTGAACTTCTGTATGTGAATAAAGTGTCATTTGGAAAGAAATATTGAATAGTGCTGAGTTTTAGTGTGTGAATGGTGTTTTATAGATATCTAGTCTCTAGTCATGTGAGTTGAAAATGGTTTGAAGTGTGAATCAGGAATATTTTCAGCTACTTCTTCCTTCACTGTAATATGATAGAATGACATGTGTATGTATATCAGTGTGTAGGTGTGTACAGCAGTATGTAATGACCTTTATCAATAATTTATGGTGAATTGTTATTTTTTAAGTGTATGTTGTATTTAAGTTTGTTATTTTGTATTAAGGTAGAACGCCCCTAATTGATTCTTTCCAAAACAAATGAAACATTGGCCAATATCGGCAAATTCTGTGACTGTTTCATTGAAGATTGATTGTTTCTTAATATTTTTGGACATTACTGGAAATGGCCGATCTTCAACTGACTCATCACGACATTTACTGATATTGGTCAATATTTCAGAATTGACTACCAAAAGCTGTAGCTAAGGTAAAAGATAATGTGAAACATTTGAAAATTAGTGTACTTGTTATGTTGACAGTTTTAGAATTTGTTAATTAAGTTAATTAAACATATCTGATGAAAAATGTTCCACAGTTATTGATAATTCATTTTTAATTGTGGACCCTGTTAGTGCTCAAAATTTGTAATTATGTACAAATCAAGCTTCTGTTTCCCATCGTATTGATAAGTCTGTGTTTGGTCGCAATGACTTGAATCTCTCTGCTTTGGTGCTGTACATTATTTCTGAAATGTTTCGCTACCATTGTGATTGAGAACTTTATTATGGTATTAAACATGTCAATAGTTAATAAATCACTGTTTTATTATTATTTTTGTGTGAAACGGAGGAGGACATTGTGGTCACATGCGTTTAGATAAAGCAGTCTGTTACTCCCCCCCCTGGGGTTCTCCAGGAAAACCGGGCTTATTGACGTTAGTAACGTTATCGGGAATTTATTGTTAAAAGTTGACGTCATTAGTTCTACGTCATTAACGCTCTTTAAAACGTCGAAATTTTGTGATTAAGTCCTGTTTTCCGGGAGTTATATACTGGGGTTCCCTTTAATCCTGAAGTTGACACTTTGACCCCGGGAATTTCTAAAAGTCCACATTTTGAACCTTATCATTCTGGCTGAAGAGTCAAAAGGAATTTTGGTTACATCCAGTCAAGTATTACCAAAGTGACCCTCGGGATTCAGCACGTACTGGAACCCCTGACATGTATATAAAAAGACATCGGTACAATATATTCAGTTTTATTTGACACAGATACAATGCATACAGTTTATTCACATGATAATTGATCTTGAATCAGTATTCAAATAGTGTCTATAATTTTTGTGAAAGTAAAAAATAACGATTTCCCAAATACCACAAAATTTCAGAATAGAAAATTGACCCCTACACCTGTGAAAGTTGAATCCCGAAGTAAGTAATGGGTTATGAACCCGGATTTTAGGGTCTTAGCAAAAACAATGAAATTTTGTATTCACTGAGAAAAAATATTATGCATATATCCACATTTTTCTTGAATTACATGTATAAAAAGATTATGTACAAAAATATATATACATATAATACAATTATGTATGTACACTGTTTTAGTATGATTACATATTTACATTAAAGACAATCACAATTTTTCAATATGACACATTCACTGAGTGAACACTAGTCATAGACAATTAACTAAGCATGAAACGGCAGTGTGTTATGTGTATAGTATGTTGATCTAAATGCACATCTATATCTTTGGCAACTAAATTAGACTACTAGATACTCAAAGATTTTCGCCTATGCTTTCTTGAAACTTTTAACTTTATAAATCCTCGGGCGGTTTCTTCTCATCCTAAACTTAAGATATACACCACATGCTCAAATCTGTTTTCCCTACTTGCGGATTTATTGAAAATTATTTATCAGAATGCATTTCGCATGTGAGATTTAGTGATAGAATCATTTTAAGATTGAAAGCATAAATGATAGGGAGCATGAAGAGAAAAAACTCAAAATGTTATAGTCTTAAGTCTAAAATACGAGTATAGAAGTTCTTCTCAAAACTCGGCCATCTCATTGGTTGGTTCTGAACTCGGTCTTAAAATTGACCAATGGGAAGGCTGCATTCTGAGACTGACCTCCAAACTCAGTTATATAACCTTTGACACTGGACTAGAATAAAATATATGTATGAAACTACAATAATTATTGGCTTTCATCGAACTTAATAAATAACTAACTAATCAGTGACAGTATCAAAGAACTAGAAGTACCATGGCAATACTGAATATAGTCATTGTCAATGAAGAGAAAGAAAAGCTTCTAGAAGATCCAGATCTGAGTTGACGCGCAAATTTTTCTACCGCGCATGTCTGCTGAAGTCTTGATTGGATGATTCGATCAGTTTTACACGTAGATGGTAACAAATTACATTCAAACTCGGTTTTTAATCCAACTGATTTCTTAGTGCATTGGTCCTTCCAAGCTGTCATGTCACACTCCATATGTTGTACTCGTAACCTGAAAAAAGATTGCCCCATACTTTATATACCATGTGATAAAAGTGAGTCAATTTGTGAAGGGAAATGGAGATACAAGTACAAATGTATTTGTATTTATATCATTTGTTTTATTTCTTTATTTATTATCATTATACTCTAAAGTTAGGACATGCTTAATTAGTGTTGATGCATGGATATTTCTAAAGTGTTCATAATCAGTTGACCTACGGGAGGCGAGGGGTAGAGCGACGGTCATGAATTTGAGCTCAGTATTGAGCGGGCATTACTAAGAACTTAACAATCTAACACAGACACTGGTTAGTAAACCAGGAAGCAGTCATCTAGAGTGATTAATACTATCAATACTAGTATAAGTTGTAAGAACTTGTTTCACAAAATATTTCATCTATTTAAGTTTAAACTAATCAGTTAAGTATGTTATTTGAAGTTTAATTCGAAAATATTTTACTGTGTGTTTTAAGACTTTACGATAGCCATTATCTCACAACGTCAAAAATGTGTATATTCATGTGTAAACAAACCATTAATCTTGACACAAATCCTGCACATACCATTTTAAAATAATACAACACTACATATCTGTGCTTCAATCATTTTAACATGATTATCGCCGAAGTGCAATGTATTGGTGGTGGTGAAATGCTAGATATTAACTTACTGGCAATATTTGGTATAAAACTGATTCATCGGGATAGATTGTCTTAGTTGATCCGCAGATAATTCCGTCAATCTGGATACCAGGGTGTTATAACATCTTTGTACTTCTGATGAAGGATTCTGGAAGCACCGCAAGCCATCAACGTAAACTGTGAAATAATGTGGAATTAATATTTTCATTGTCGTGGCAATGAGGAGAAGGAGTCAATGTTGGTTGTACAATTCTGTTAAAGACTGGTGACGCAATTCTTGCTAGACTTCTTGTATAACAATTAAAGAAATTTAAAAGTCCTATAATCTTTAGCATTGTACCCTGATCCTACTGTTAATCTCTTGTATTTAATTATGTTTCATCATATAGCGAACACCGATTGGCCCTATCGCATGCATATATATCAGCCTATGACTAAGCAAACGAAGTGTCACTCCCGTCAAACACAGCAGCCCCTAGATTCGTAAAATACCCATTGTTAATAATGCAAGAAGAAGAAAAAACATGCTTAAATGAAGGGGGCACGAATCCCATGGCAACAAAAATAAGGTGACCAATGCCAACACTGCGGTAAATTCCATAACATTTATTATTTTACGATAATCACAACAGGTACTTACCACCAACATCATGGCACAAAACATCTATTCCTTTCTGTAAGGCTGCTTGTTCATATCCACTCAATGCCAGGATCTCCATAGCACCCGAACATTTCTCTATGGTTTCTTTCATACAGTCGAACAGTTTTCCTTTCACCCTGTGGGTCAGAACAACAAACACATACAGAACAAGCTCACTTAAATATGAAACATGTAAATGCGAGAACAACTGCTCGTTCTGGCTTTGATTTACAGTAAAACCTCACTTAAAAACCATCTCAATAATAAGACCACTTCAATGTTAAGAACACAATTTCCAAGTCCATTTTCATTGTTTTGCTCTTTATTCAACCTCAATAGTAAGACCACCGTAATATTAAGACCAGTTTTCAAGGGTCCAAAAGGTGGTCTTATTATTGAGATGTTACTGTATATATACATTCGTGGTCATCCACGCTGATTATAATGTCACACTTCGAAATGGGTGTAACATAATTATGTTGTATACAGTGTACGACGTATATCTATTGAGCGTAACGTAATGAAAACCCGGATATCCAAGAATGGGAATCGGGTCAGTATTTTCTCAAGATACAAGCATTTGATTTATGTAAAATTGTCGTTGTTCTCATTTTTTTTTGTTGGAGTTTTATGCCGTTGTTTTAACATTCTTTCGGTTCTGTACGGCGTTTTTTTAACTTGACTATTGTTGCTAGGTAACCAACCAGTGCTTACATATGCTTTCACAAGCAAATCACAACTCAGAGGACGAGGGATGGAGGACAAATGACTTAGCATGTATTATCTACAGTCCAGTTGTCACAGAGGAACATATGTTTCAATCAGGGATTCGAACCTTCGACCTCCAGAATGGCAGTTGAGTTCTCTAACGAGCTATCGGGTGAGAATAATTGAATTCATACTAGCTAAAATAATTCAGTTCCATTCATTTTCGGTTTTTACTGTATAAGAGTATAAAAATAGATAGCATATTCGACATACCGTTGCATCTTTGGTGTAAACCAGCCCCTGAAATTTTATAAACTAGTGTTCAGTATGATAGACCCTATTTAGGTCACCAAGCAAGATTATACGGTATCAAGCTAATTATTTAATTTTATCAATTCTATAAAGTGTCGGTCAAGTAGTCAAATGAAGTGTGCCTTCAAACTCTATGCTTTGATTCAGTTTACGTATTGCCCTTCTTGTTTTATTAGACCCGCATTTTATAATATATTAATATTATTAAAACTTTATATAATTCAGTCGTTACAACGGTATGCCAATATTTAAAAAAAATGTATATGGATTATTGTAGTAGTACGCCTGGTAAACGGCCGTGGCCTGTTTGCAGCGCTTATTGACACGCCGAAACCAATGAGGGCCGAGGAGCATCGCCCTACAACCATCGGGTAGATACCGCAATAGGTATGCCAATACCGACTTTGAATAGTCGTACCATCACCGTTCATTTACCGTTTAGGGTGATAATTGTTCAAAGTTGATACAATTCAAGAAATTTAGACTCACCGACAAAATTTTCCAGCTGCTTTTGCATCTCCACCGATAATCGCGCCAATCAGCTCACTAGGACCGGAGGCACGGAACACCGTTGTGCTGTTTGGTGTGAACAGTTCTGGGTTCAATCCTACTTTACTGTAACATTGACGTAGACTGATGTGTAGAGTTCTGTGACAAGCGTCTGGGGCCGGAAGTGGACCTACAATAGTATAACAACAAGATGTAGCAGCGTTTTACAAGATGAGTAAAGTGAATTTGAAGGTCACATTTATCAATGTCGTTGTTCGCTGTCGTCCGACCCTACTTTGTGAAGTTGGATAGGTAGGTACTCGGTTTGAAATCAACACTTTTTATAAGCTGTTGTTTTACTACATATGTACTTTTCTGTTGATAATAAAAATTGTTTCCTGTCGAGGGACAGCAATGTTTTTGGAGGACAGCATTTTGGGAAGTATGTAGGGAGACATCAAACATCGCGTTTTGTTTTATGAATATATTAACACAATCTTTCCCGATATTCAAGTTGAAGATAATATTTCATACTAATATTAGGGTCCGTCAAACATGACCTCAGTTATAACTCAAATCATAAATACAGCTTTTTAACAGAAACATCGAAATTATTACATTATTATTGTATCATTGGTTAAATAATTAAATACATTCGTTAAAGCATACAATATCACAGACAGCAGTCATTTATTGCGTGAAAATGTGGGAATAAAATCAGTACAGCATTGAAGCATACAATCACGTGACCTACCTTTCCCGCACATTTGTTGGATTCCAGAAACTATTCCTACGGTTTCCTGCTCCAGTCTTACATACTCCTGGGTATTGGAGCATTGCGGTGTACCCCTCAGTCCACTGATTCCAGAAAACACACAACCAATAATCGTTCCTTGTGATCTGTTCATACAAATATACAAATACCGTAAACTATCTAAAAAGATGTACATATGCATGGGAATGGATCCATCACTCCACCATCGATGCTACCGTAATCTTAGATAGATACGTGCTATCTTATCGATTTAAAAACACACATCCAATAATCGTTCCTTGAGATCTGTTCATACAAATATACAAATACCGTAAACTATCTAAAAAGATGTAGACATGCATGGGAATGGATCCATCACTCCACCATCGGTGCTACCGTAATCTTAGATAGATACGTGCTATCTTATCGATTTAAAAACACACATCCAATAATCGTTCCTTGAGATCTGTTCATACAAATATGCAAATACCGTAAACTATCTAAAAAGATGTACACATGCATGAGAATGGATCCATCACCGCACCATCGGTGCTACGGTAATTTCAGATAGATACGTGCTATCTTATCTATTTCTTTACCTCTATATTGATGAGTAATAAAAACACACATATTAAATTGATTCAGTCCCGGAATCATTTAGCTTATGTACATAAAAAGTCCCGACAGTATAATTATTGTATTTTCGATCTGTCAGATTTATTTTAGACTGGAGCATTCCATTTTTGGAAACAGGTAGTCCATGAATCTACTTGAAACTCAGACAGTATCAGTCATCCGTTAAATCATACACATGTGAGTGCTTACTTCAGATTACTGTCACTCAACAACTACATGTACAAGTATAATAGCTCTAATGAATGGCCATTGCTTCACTGATGTACCCGACTTTCAACGGAAGTATACAGATACACCAAGCCCCCATGTGTAAGGAAATAGAACATACCATTCTCAAATCTTGATAAGACAGGCCACTAAAATGTTCCCTGTAATTATTCTGTATGTATTTTCAACTACGTCAGAGACGTTATACGATAGCAGAGGCACTTAGTAGATTCGCGGAATTTAAATATAAATATTTCAACGCCCTAAAAGTTTCTGATTTGTTGACGATATTCAAAAAAATATTTCAAACTTATTTGATTGACACATACCTGCAGACTGCCGATTTTATTTGAGCAGAATTTCTGGGTAGTGGACCCTGGGAGCCTTCTGATAATACCGCAATCAAATCTTGCATTGTTAAACCACCATTTGTCTGTAAATAAATAAAATCGTTTTCATCTACATGTTCCACTTGGAATGTCCTCATTCCGCCCAAAATTCTGAGTGATACGTTTCCTTAATAATGGAGTTTAGTTTCACTTTTATGTTCTACATCGATTTTGAAACAAGTTATTGTAACTTATATCAATCACTCTCGATGGATGATTCCAGGGTTACTAAGCAATACCAACACCTAATTCGCGAGCTGTGAAGATCCCTACATGCGGGATTCGAACCTACGATCAGAAAGAGATTCAGGCACTCGACCGCATCGTGTGTCTAGAATGAAATTTAACTGTGGTGTTCCCCGCATGGACCATATGTCAGTGATGAAGGAACACCAACATACCGTTGCCTCTCGGCAACATACATGTCTGAACACGTGCCCTGCGATTTATGTATTCTGATACATGCGTAATCTTTCCCGGCAGTTCTCAGCTTGTTATTTATGCACAAAAGTGTAATTAGATAACAGTGATGGTTTAAGTGAATATATAATTGAGGTTTACATCAAGTACAAATACAAATAATCAGCTCAGTAAGTGTTAATTCGTACAATAAAATAGACCGTGTCTCTTGTCCACTTTTAGTGTCGAAAATAATGTTACTCCATTTGTGTAAATATAATTTGATATCGCAAATTGTATGTGATTATACATAGTCATCAAGTAATTTGTCGCTGGATGTGATAGATTATATGATCGAATGTCTAACTTACAAGATTGATGTAATTTGGGAAGGGTGTATAAAAACATATAAAACTTATATTTACAAGCGATTTATATGCTCTTACATGTATGTGGTTTACAATTACAGACACAGACCCTGTGCTCACCAGAAAAATCGTGTGTTTATTGCTTATGCTTCAATTCGAACATACGAATTTGGTTGAAAACTCGATTGAGCATAAATTCAGCTGATTTAAGTGGGAGGGAATTCTGAAAATGAGTTATTTTGTGAATTTGGGACTTAAACATTAATTGAGAAAAAGTACATGTATGTATATTCATTAAGGTTATTAGCTCAATTAATTTTCCAAGTGATTCTACAGCAATATTCCGCGTTTCTAGTAGATGTCATACGCCAAATGCCTCACTTGGTCCTTCGTCGCGAATTTCTACAAATATGCGAGCGGGATATTTGAACAGCGCTTATGAATGCAGTACATAGTCGTGTTTTAAACATGAGTCAATATGGATGATAAGTACCTGGAAACATCTGGCAATCGTCTCTCTACCAGTCGATGTACACTGTGCTACGTTGTTCGAACTTCCGGGGCCGGGTAGCATACCCGATCTGGGGTTCGGTCTTGAGTTGGGTATTTGGTTCGAGCCGGTTGGCATGTTAGGATTTGTGTTCGGCATGACTCTCTGTGGTACCCTTCCGCCGTTCGGTGGGGGTCGGGCTCCACCCTGTGGTAACCGACCACCAGGGGACATGCCGGGACCAGGGGACATACCAGGGCCCTGGGGCATGCCGGGACCAGGGTTAGGCATGATTTGTGGTGGTTGTCCGTAACATAAGACAATTATGTTCAGCGCTGTAAATGTAAAATAATACAATTCTACATTTTCTCCGCATTCAACTACATGTAGCATTATTTAATCAACTAAAAATTCTTATCACCTAATTTCGTCAAATATTATTTTGAATGAAAAGTCAGAAAATGTGTACAAGATAAAACATATACGTATTTGCCGACTTAACGAATTTTCCTATTTTTGTTGGGGTTAAAATCCGTGTTCAAATTATAGATGAATCAAGCTGGCCTGAGGTTGCTTTGGATAAATAATGCTAACATTTTATCAACCCAATACCAGAAATAAATAACGAGATATATGAAAGTAAATGAATATGGTAAAACATTTAGTTAGTAGTCTGTTAAATATAGGTCTTCTTAAATATCGCACGCTTAAAATGTTAACCTTTGTTTGATCATATGTAATAGAGACTTGTTTTTCACTTGCAGGCGTGTTGAATAGGTATTTCTCTGATAGAGACGCGGGCCATTCATAAATTCGCAGCAATATTTTTTTTCATAATCCATAAGCAAAATGCATGTACATGTATAACTTTAAATATGCAATATGGTTGATTACGTTAACATTAATATATATTATCATGTTCAAGCACATTGTAAACAATAAAATTATATGTAAATAACGTCTGTTAGTGGTTATGCCTTTTTGTCTCGGATCGTCTGTTCTAAATACTATTTTTTCTTCTCTTCACCTTAGCTTTGAAATATCTTAACAACAAAATAACAAAATTGAGACTTACCCAGAGAAATTATCAAAACATCCATCTTTTTAAAACAATCGTTGAAAATTTAGCACATATAACACTCATATAATTTTGTACTTAGTAATTTTTTCTTGAACGCACTATATACGGTCCCTGATTTTTCCAAAAATATATTAATTTCTAAATAAACGACCAACACTGTATGACGACTAATTAACGGAATGAAGACACAATGTGATGGCCATCTCTTATAAAGGCCAGACGATTGATACGCATCCCTCAGTCACCCCAAACATCTCGTCTGTCAAACATTCAAATTGGTATTTAATTAATCAGTAACTAACTATTCAATGAAACACCTAAAAACTTAAGTCACGCGCGCATGCGTCATTTTACACGTACATGCTTTGTGACATTCGTATCACCTAGGGCTTAAACGATAGATAATTGTCACAGTCAAAATATATTTAACAGTTTAGCAATTTACCATCTAAGAACGAGTTTGTATATGACGCATTTTATTAGTAATATAAGAAAACTAGCTTACAAATCCCAATATAATATTCACTCCAATATACACTACCATTCAAAAGTTTCTTCACATATGAATATTTTGAATTTCATTACTTTTTATGCAGATTTTCAAATAAAACATGTATGGCCATAAGTAAAATTATTCATCCCACTTCTGTGATGGATAGTTAAAAATAACAAATTGCACATCTTAGCAGCAGCATCAATCGGCCGTCATCCAAAACCAACATTTGTATGTGTAAATGATCTGACACAAAATATAAGATGATTTGTTTCAGTACACATTTATAAAAAAAATATACAGAAAATTTTTGCTCCGTCAAAAAGCATTTTCATTTTTTTTCATGTGACACAAATACGAAAATACGTTAATTGCAATGGGAATTGTCGAAGTGTGGAAGAACTTTTGGAGGGCAGTGTATATTCGGCTTTTAAACATTTTCAAGTAGTAGAAATATTATGTTTCTCCTCGAGAAAGTTTTTAAACCGAAAATTACATTTAGAGTGAATATGTGTTTGATTATGTTACCTTTACGAATACTAGTGGAATTGTTTTTTGGCATTGCTAGCTTTAGATGTTTCATCTACATGATCTAATATTGATGTTTACTTGTATAAAATACATCAGCATTATCCAAATTAAACAAAATAACAAATAGTGGGCGAAAGTGCCAACCCGCAGTTGTGCTTAGTTTCTAAAAGCCGCCGATATATCTTCTGGTGTCTTTGACTGCTTAGTTTATGTTTCAATTGAAGTAAATTATCGAAAAACTGGATGTAAGCCTGTCCAAATCACGGTCATCGTCTGGAATCACTTCGTCAAAATTTAGTGATGATTCTCAAATTGCGAAATAAGAGAGCTTAGCTCTTTTGGCCAGTATATACTGAACAGATTTTCTAAACGTCAATGTAATAAAATACAAATATAAGAAAAGAGTTTTACATGCCGACTTCGGCTTTCAAGTACTATACGTAGTGCTCTTTCGACTTTCACAAAGAAAATGTCTATTTCTCGTCATGTTTGACCATGCGTAACGATGAGTACAATTTTCAAATGTTGGCACGAGGATCACGTGTACTGTGTAGTTAGTGGTAAATTTTATAGCAATTCAATCAACGTTGTATGTCCAACATGAACAACAGAAAAGATGGCGTGAATGACCCAGGGCCGTCGGTATGATTGATGCTGGATGCGATAGGTATAACTAACTTCATAAATTAATTAATCAATTCAAATAAAATTTGGAAAATAATGATAAAAATATAAATTTTCGTATTATTGACTACTTTTTATATATATTTCTGGTTGCCCATCTGTTCCAATAAGCGCAATTATGTACCTTTGTTTTGGTTCTTATATTTCGATGAAATATCAAGTGGATGTTTAGAAATTTTGTTCAGTGTATATGGAACATTGTCGAGCAATTAATCACAAACGTATGTTTAGAAATACATGTACTCGTACGTCAAATAGTCGGAGACCATGAGACATCACAGTTTTAAAACTGAGATGGGTGACAGGGTCCTGAAGTCATTCAGCGCTCGCGTGTATAAATGGTTTCAGTTACATACCTTTTGCGTTCATTTCTTTGAGCAAAAATGAATGTTTTTCTTCTGTCTCTATAGTTTTATTATTCATACATACACATACATGAACATCAGGGGTTCCACTACGGGCTGAAACCTCAAGGGTCATTTTGATAATTTTTTATGGGATTTTACAATTTTATAGCCAAAATATCTAAAATTAAGAGAAAAATAAACCCTTGAGTCGGAATCCTAAGGGCCAAAATGTGGCATTTTGGAAAACCCCGGGGTCAACACAAGGGTCAAATGGAACCCACAGGTCATTAGCTGTGATCATGTCATTGAATATTATTCGACACACACATTCTTTTTAATGAAATACCGACTAAATTGACCGAACACCTGGGATGAATCAAGTTTATCATAGTATTTTCTACTCTCATCAAGTCGCAGGGTGAAAGGGGAAGTGGTCTATATGTATATAAATGCACTCGCACATATACTTGTCCCGCGTTCGCACCTTGTTATACATGTTTTCATTTCGCTAGAGGCTCTGTATTACAGTATACAGTTAGTCGTTACGTTGAGTTATTACCATTGGTTAGAAAAAATACAATATGTTTCGTATGAGATTTATAATTTTCCTAGTTTGAGTTTACGAATTAGAGCAAAATTAATTTCCATTGTTTATGTTAGTATCCAACAGATGGTATAGGTTTTTGGATGTCAATTCAACCATGAATTAGTCAGTAATGGCGGGTAATGGAACGGGAATTTCATTCAGCTCTGGGACATCAACCGCGCTGGTTCGTAAATGTTAAGGGTATTTAAAAGTTGGCGCAATTCAAAGAATCGTACTTAGCTATTGATAAAGCATTCAGGCGTCGCATTACAATATTATGTTTTTCCGATGTGGCAATGTTGTTTGTATACAAGTGGTAAAACGTTAAAATGATTTATCAAATGCATTAAATTCAGTATACGTATATGTATATATGTATATTTAGTATGATATGAAGGAAATATTATGTTTACATGTACAGTTATGCATGATTACTTTACAATTGGATACTTTTATGTTGTAATGTTTGATTGTTGTCAGCGGGTTGTCCCAAGTGCTTTATGTTGACGTGTCCGTATTAACGGATATGTGATTCCATAATATGTTAAGACAATAATGTCAAGAAATCTTGCATCTACAATGTACATGTTTTACAACCCCATTTTCTATTTCATTACCCTTGGCAAGGTAATACCGATACTTATTAACCTACTCTGTACTAACAAGGCTGACAGGTTATTATATAATATGTAATTAATACATATTTCTAATGTGCCTTCAAAATACGTGAACATTTGCTTAGATACTACTTATCAGTTCATGTCTACGTAACGTTCTTATTCTATAGAATGTATGCTAATGTTTTTGCTATACCGCTCTTCTACAATTTGTGTCCATAAAATCTTTATATGTTCAATTTGTACAATCACCTTGACTGTTTACTATGTAAATATGACTTTGACTTTATATGTATTTGTATGTATTTATTTATTTAATGGATGAGACACATATTGTTTAAATCATTAATAAATGTGTGTTCTGTTACTTCTATAAAAGCCAGTGTAGGCTACTCGTTGTACAACCGTTTTTACAGAGCAGGCTGTCAAGTGAACTTCTTTCAAAAAGTAGGAATACAATTTTCCAAAAGTAGGGGAAAAGTATGAAAAATAAGGAATTTGTATTAAAAAGTACATACCTTTGTGCAGAACTTTGCATTACTCACAGACATAAATTGCTTAAACTAGAATACATCTTGACGACACTGCATAGACAGGTGTTTTGACTCTTAAACACCATTCATCTTGGCATGATCATTAAGTAAGCAGCCACAGGCCAACAGTCTCATCAAGATGATTCCAGTCTTCTATGCAATCCTAATTGAAAAGATCCTACAAAAATACTACTATTTTCTAACTATTAATAAAAGGTACACAATTTGAACCCAAAAAGTAGGAAAAAATGTAGGAAAAGTAGGAAAAATAAGGACCGCTTGACAGTCTGTACAGAGGTTACATGACGCTGGCCATTGTCTCAATGCCTTTACTAATTCGTCCGATTCATCTGCTCGCAACGTGTCAGTATATGTTACAAGAATTGTACAAACATGTCTACCTCAGGGATATGGTTCTATATGTAATGGTGACTGCTCATGTCTGTTTGACAAGTTCTTGATGCATACATTTAGACCAGAACAGAACAGAACACTTTGTGCGACTTCTAACCCGACACTTTTCAAATTCGATTTTCTCGAATATGGTTCACGATATTTATTCCAAAATAAACACTTCGTTGTTTGGCAACATGAGCTGTACAAAAATGATAAAATCGTTCAACTGTGACGATCGGTCACTTTTGCAAGTGGGACATCTACGATTTTACCATTTCGCACGAGGAAATGTAGGTGTGAGTGAAAATATCGATTTCCATTATCATTTTATTATTCTAGAACGCAATTCAAACCGTAAAAACAGAATTTTGATTTTAAAATCAGTTATGGTTCGAAAGAATAATCAAATACAGCTCATCGTCATGGACACATATATTTACACAAATACATCATCATGTGATGTGGAAAAATAACATATATACAAATATTGATTAACATCAATTATAATTCTGTCGGGATAAGGTGAAATATCAAAACAAACAATACACTGTTACAATAACACTCTTACGGGTAAAGCAGGTTATATAGTTTTGATGCGAAGAGACGGGTTTAGGTATTAACAATTTCAAGATCGACAACTGTCTGTAGGATTCGTAGCGCAGTGGATCAAGGGAAGTTGTGTCATCCAGGAGGTCCCGAGATCGATCCTTGGTAAGATCTTTTTTTTTACGAAAATGTTTTCACGTTAATACGTTGACAAGAATTTAGATTTACACCATTTCCACGTGCATGTGTACATGAATGTAGTATAAAAGATCAAAGTAATGATTTTCAACGAACAGTTTTAAATTGCACTCCGACGATATAAGTTGATCGTTATATGAATATACTTTAACATTTTAGGCTATTGACTATCGGGACAATTTGAATTCAAACGCAAAGTCGATCGTCAGAAATGTTTTAAAGGTTATTGTCGTTGAATTACATGTATAGACTAGTTTTGTTATATATGGCTTTTAATTAGCAATATTGTATAGCCATTTGTTATAAAATCTGTGTTGTATATTTTCAGGTTTGCAGGGAAGAAAAACGTGCAGGAGATCTTGTGGTCCCGTTGCAGAACGCCGTTGACAGAGCCGCCCATTACACTGGATGCAGCGTGACAACGTGTTGGGGATCTGAGGCTGCTACATCACAGGCTCCAAGAAAGAAACGATCAGACTGTTACGTTGTGGACAGCTTTGACAGGGATCTAACCCGACGCACAGTCCATGAGCTTATTGAGAAAGGCAGAGGCGTGCCGACCGCAAAGAAGATCATGGAAGCTGTGCGTGAGAAGATATACTTCCCAAGGCAGATCACTTTTCTCAAGAGACTTTTGAAGGAGATTGGGTTCGAGTGGAAGAGATGTGGATCCACCTGAACTCTTTTGATGGAGCGATCAGACGTGGTGGTGGCTCGGGGGAACTTTCTCCGCCAAATCAGGAAGTATCGCGAGGAAGGCCGGTCAATCGTCTATACTGACGAAACCTATGTTCACACTACCCACAGTATGAAGAAGTGCTGGCAGTCTGCGGACGTGTCTTTGAAGATCCCCTTCTCCAAGGGTCAAAGACTTATTGTTGTACATGCTGGGTCAGAAGAGACCTTCATAAAAGATGAATGTCTCATTTTCAAGGCTGGCTCCTCCTCCGGAGATTACCATGATGAAATGAACAGCACCAACTTCAACAAATGGCTGAACGAGAGGCTCATCCCCAACCTACCGTCATACTCTGTACTGGTTGTGGACAGCGCGGCATACCACAATGTGCAGCATGACAAGTGCCCGACAGCCACGACGAGGAAGGCCGACATTCAGTCATGGCTGGAGAGACATGGAATATCATTCTCACCAACAATGTTGAAGGCAGAGCTTTTGGAGCTATGCAAGAGAAACAAGCCCCTTCCCTCTAAGTACAGGGACGTACTGAAGGTAACCCAGGATGCCATCGACTCCGTAACAGCCGACAACTGGAAGGCATGTTGTCGCCACGTCCGGGACGCAGAGGAGAAATTCCGCAGGTCAGACGTAGCATGTGAAGAGGTCATGGAGAATTTTATTATTGAGGTCACTGATGAGGAGGGCACTGACACAGCCACTGAAGCCGACTCAGAGACCGACACTGTCAGTGATGCTGCCGACTACTCCGACACTGACACCACTTTTGAAATGTAAATGTAATACATGTATGTATTGTATTTGAAATGAATAATAAAATATTATACTTAAAGAAAGAAAAAAAGAGAGAAAAAAAGAGAGAGAAAAAATAAACAAACAAAAAATAAAAATAAACATAAAATTATTATTTAAATACAGAAATATACATTGCATGGTTTGAACATTATAAATTTAATGAAAAAATCTTACAGCAGGATGATTCGAACCTGGAACTGGGATATCGATAAACATGTATGAAGACACTTTACTACTCTCAAGACCACTGCGCTATACCGACGGGTTTAAAAAATAAAATTCGAAATTAAACTATATAATCCTACTTTCAAGCGAAGATTCTGTGACGTATGTGAAAAAGATACTGTTTTACCGTTATCAATTCTGATTTACCTGTTTACATTTAATGGAACAGAATCAATTAGCCCGCTGGATTTATACCTTAGATAACGCGGGAATGTAAATGTTATCAGTAAGTGAGTCCGTAGTTTAACATCTTCATGTAGATATCTCTCGCAATGTTCAAGTGTATTTGACAACGTGTATTTGATTCGCACAAGGTTATTACTCGCTATATAAACTTTTCGTCTGTTGTATGTGTATTAGTTATGAGCTAGTTGAGGTTGTGTTAAGAGGATATACAATCAGTTATCGTTAATATTTACAATGATTTTTAAGTTTGTGAACGATGTGTCCAGCTATCTCGGAGTGAATTTTACAACATTGCTACTTGCTCTCACTGTGTGTATAGTACTTCATCGCTTACTATCCGTGAAACGTTTCACGCCACCGCTTCCACCGTCGCCAACGATTGCACTTCCCGTGATAGGTCATTTACATCTTCTTGATCATGACCTGAGAAAAGTGTTCCGAAAGTATCGTCGACAGCTTGGGGATGTATACAGACTACAGGGTGGTGACAGACTTATTGTTGTTATATCAGGTTATGAGTCATTGAAAGAAGCCTTTGTCAAGCAAGGAGAAGAATTCTCTGCTCGACCGCGTCTTTACCTCACCGACATAGTGACGAGAAAAGCTGGTAAGTTGCTACGGTAACATACATATTTTCTTATATTTTGAAAATAAGTAAATGTTTACAATAAGACCGTCCTTGAGACCTTTGAAAACTAGTATTCATATTTATGGTCAGGGCCGTAGCTGGGCTGTTTTTGATGATACGCAGGACTAGGGAAGGTACAAGGTGCCTTCCTTTGTATAGCGGTGGGTATGAGGCCCCCCCCCCCGAAATTTGTTTGAATTGTCGAACACAAATGGTGAACTCTAAATGTGTTTTGGATATCCACAGGATTTTTTCACCAAAACCCGATTAAGGTTATTTCACTTATTTGACATAGTTTGATATAAACGGAGTCGAAATTTTCATTTATAGGGACCATTTATTTAAAAAAATACAGCGTCCGTCAACATTCACAGCAATATAACACAAACATTTACATAGCATTATAGCAGGCACTTAGAAAAGTATTGAGCAATGCGGCCACGGATTGGATGGCTGCGGGAGGGGTATCCCCTCCGGATGAGTAATATTTAATAATAATATCACTTTTCTCAGGCGCAAAGTCCATCACTTTTAAAATGATATTTTCCGAAATTTTGTTTTCTGCTTGTGAGTTATTACATTTATTCATACATATGTGTAATTTTGTAAAAAGACACGGGACTATTAAGGTTATATTATGAAACAGTTCAGTCGCATTTTAATGTATTTATTCAGGTACATGAAAGCAATATAAACAATGACATATATAATCATTAGCAAATGCGAAATCACGAAACCAATACGTGCCTGTCTGGTAGTCTGATAGCATGATAACACTTTGTCATGTGTATTAAATATCTTGGCTGAATGCCAATAAAATTTGAGGCTGGTTTTTATTGCACGGCGTGTCAACGCCGTGCATATTGAGTTCTGTTAGCGTCGTTTTGCAATGGACTCGGTTAAGAACAAAATTTGGGAAAAAATCGAACAGAGCCTAGGGTGGGACTAAAATCCGGGACTTTCAAAAAATCCGGGACTTTAAAAAAATCCGTGACTTTGGTGGGATCGATATTTTGGACTATATCGTAGGTATCAACGGTCAATAACGGATAGAGGAACATTCGTTCACACCCTTCAGTTAACATATGTTCCACTCGAACAATTTTTAAAAATCGATCCCGGAGAATCACGGATCCCGGATAACGGGTTTCAGTCCCACCCCAGAGCCTATTGTGCGCCTGCGCAGACCGGCGGGAATATATGTCGGGAAGCGAACGATTGTACGTTGTAACGTCATTATTGATTTTGTATGCTACAAAAGCTAAATTAAGGTATGTGATTTTGTTGTATATTATGATTAATGTCATTAACTAATATTTTCAACTGTATAATTATTGAATTTTATCGTTTCAACATTGTGGTTGACCCATCGCGTGGTTGACCTACATTTTATTTGTTATTGTTATGATGCAGCCAGCATTCATCTCTGTGCTCTGTTTAATATTTTGCAGTATTTTCCCTCAATCATAAGTCATGTATCGTTCAAACATGCGTGATAATTAACATATACACGTTTCAACTCGCAGGTTGTATTAAATACACTGATCACATGTTCTAACCTTACAGCGATTTTCCGAAAATGTACTTTCAGTTTCAACTTTCAATTTCATTATTACATGCAGACTGAATGTGTCTAAGTACATAAGCGTCGACTCGATTTAGCATATTCCTGTATGACCTCCAATACTTGGAAATGACCCTGGCCTCGGATATGAAATTGCAATGACTTTCAATTTTAAAAGTCCACGGAAAACACTGCCAATGATAGATGGAGAATCTCAATTAAGATAATTGTCTGATGACATCTTTAAATTGATGTCTTCAGATACACGATCAGCAAATGAATGGCTGTTCTAAAACATTATTTGAGATGAAAGGCAAAATGCATTATTATCCATTGGAAAGTCTAATGCAGTATTTTATTGATTTACCTTTTATTGCAGGAAGTTCCGAAGAAGCTGTATGTGAGGTACTGAGAATGTCAAAATAAAGAACATATATTTTGAAGATGCAACAAACAAATGTTAGGTGGCCTTATGGTGCAAATGTGTGAATGAAACCTTTCAACCTGGAGACTTGTCATAACAGACAGTGTTACAAATACCTACAGAAATGAAGTTTCCCTTTCAACAACATCCCAGACCTTAGTCACGGTATGTCACATGGTTCTCCTACTGTATAATAAACTCACTTTAAACAGATAAAAAATAGTGACTTTGAAAGCCTTGGAAAACTTGCATTGAAGTATGTGTAACATTTCCTTGTATATAAGTTCATAATTTGAAGTTTAATACTTAAATGTTCATGGAAACAGTTAATTTGAAAGACATGTTGAATGAATAAAATAGCAGTACAAATGCTGTTTTGGTCCTTGAGTTTTGTGAAAATACCCTTTGAAGAGTCCTTGAATTTTTTTTGGGAAGGGTGGGAAATCTGATTTGTGTTGTGTCTTGAACAACAGACAAATTGTGAGGTTAATTATTGCAATTATAGGAAATGATACATTGATATTCTGCTATACAAATTTAAATAGCAAGTTCAAATTATTGCAATCCTGTCGCCTGTTACCTTAAGCTAAAATAAGATATTGCAAAAAAATTCTTAATGTACTTTAGTTCAGTAGTTATATCATCAAAAAGGCATAAAGTTTTTTTTGTCCATTCAGATAGTTTTAGTTTAATAATTTTAGCAGCTGTCAACTGATACTTTTGAAATATATTGTTATTGGCTAATGCTTTTTAATACCATTAAATTTTACATGGAGACATTAATATGTCATGGTTATAATAAACATGTAACTAAATCCATTGTTAAAGCAGAAAAGTAAAGAAATACACAATTAAAGAACAACAAACCGTCAAAGAGTATATGCAGCAGCAAGATCAAAGTAATACATTTTTTTTATCATAAACACGATTGGGTCACTTATCCTCACACTCCATCAAAAAGAGCTTTAACACTAGGCGAAAGGTTCAACACCTAAATATAGCAAAAATTGTTCAGATATTTCTTAAATATGTTTCATTAATACCCTTACAATATACCTATACTATTGTATTTTAACAGAAAACAGAATTTCCAGTAGAAGACGTAATTGATGAGGTGGATAGTGTTTGTTAGGAAGAAGATGAGTTCTCCTTCTTAACAATAGATGACAAAGTAGTTGTGGTACCTGTAGGAATGGTGAAGCAGATGTTCCCAGATATGCAAGATGAACATTAGAGCTTCATATTGTTGATTTGTGTAAACCTTACATAAGTGTCACTTGCACTTACAAGGACAGTGATCCCTTATCTATTCGGAACAACTGAGACTGCAATCAAAGTTATGCGAAAAACTAGATACTTCCATTTCTGATATCATTCGGTATTTATTCATATCCCGGTATTGAAGGTGCTAATTTTTTTTAATTTGAAGACATGATTCCCTGTGGCATATTCAAAGTACACACCAATTTTGATAAAAAGCATGAAAAATTATGCAATTGCTTACAAGTATAATTTCTTTTGGAATATTTTTGTTGCCAAAATTGAAAACCTGTTGCCAAATTATTGTCTTTTTCACATTTGATGTTATTGGCGAATGACAGAGGGAACCCTAGAAACAAAAAATGTGGATTTTATTCTTGATTTACGACTGTTTCAGAGAGAGAAAAAAAACTCCCCTCAACAACCTCTAACACACCACTTTATTATTTTCTTCATTGGTTGCTTTTAACAATGGAAATTTACCATTAGCAGTAACTTTATTTCTGTAGGTAATGGGGTTAATATATTGCATCCTGTGGAGTGCAGTATTTTCTGGCCCTTTATTCTTAAATGTATAAAATCAGCTTGTTAGTGCAATGAAATTTACTTCAGGGACAATATTTATAATATTTGGCATGTAACCAGGAAAGTACTGGGTAGATTCCAGGAAAGTACTGGTTAGATGCCAGGAAAATGGTAACTGTACGATGGGTCTCATTGGCACTATGCAGTGACCGTATTTGGCTTCAAAAATTGTCTGTTTGACCTATACTTCTCTACTGGCATCAAAAAAGTATATTTATGTTGTGCGGCAGACATATCGGGTCGACCAAATTACCATAATGTGCATTATAAAATGTGCGCGGCGACGGGCGACCTCATAAACACAGTAATACTATACATACATACCTTTTTACTGTATGGCAAAAGTTAAGTATGTCAAAAAACCACATGTAAAAAAACCCAGTCAGCACTCAAAAGTTTTAAAAAAACCAAGCCCTCCCTTATTTTGATTTAATTTTTGCTTGGGCCTCTTATTTGAATATATTGTACTGTGTTTTGATAGTTGACTTTGCTTGTCTTTGATACTTGTAACAGTTCTTACATTAATGTGCTTTTGCAATATTCATGTCTTGCCTCAGTCTTCAGGTGTTTTATTGCTGTTTGTTTCACTTTGATATTTTTTAATTATTTAACTCATTCGAGATTTGTTCATTGCATGATTGTCCTCAAATATTGTGTCACACAGCCCCACTCAGCCCCACTCGAATTCCAAAATAGCCACTTGGGCTTTTGATTGCCAGACATTTTTTCTAAAAAAATCTATTTACCCTTTGGCTGATTTGCTATGAACATGGCACATGATTGTACTGTACCAAAATTACATCCAACATCTGATTCGCTGACATATTTTGGATATTATATCTAAAGCTGCTAGAGCAGTTTAAACCAAACCGGGTAAAAATGTTCCTTGAATAGCCCTATGCTGTGTCTGCAGTCTACTTTCAACTTTTGATACAACTGGTCTAACATACTTTTTGTTACTGACTAAGCTCAAAGTAGTTTCCTTTAAAACAAAGCTTGGATGATTTGACCTGGATTCATGTATAAACTATATAAAAGATGATGTTTTTGCAATTAAGCTGCATATGAAGTAAACAGTTTAGTACTAATATTTAACTACAATGTATAATTATATAAACTTTGTTATTGCTTGTACATATGTGTTCATCATCTTGAATTTATTATGTCTCCACATGTTGTATGTTTGTCTGTCCAGTCTGCCTTGTTCTCCCTTTATCTCCAAAATCCAGTAATAGATTTTCATCAACTTGCTGGGAAGTATTAGTATGAAGTCTAGTAGGTCATATTGTAATTTGGGGTCATAATGTTAAAAGTCAAGGTCACAGGTGTCTGAAACTTGAAAACCTTGTCTGCTGTTCATCTCTAAAAAAACCTGTTACATTTTCATCAAAGTTGTGCTTTGAAAATTAATTGGAAAATACCCCACTGCAACAAGATAACTCATAACCTATGGCAAGCTAGTGTTATCATAACTTTATGCCTGGCCATACTGATTTTACTCTAATTTAGCGAGGATAGAATTGAATATGTCATTTCATAATTAAATATTCACAAACGTTACATAAAGGGTCTAATATCTTTGTATTTCATTTATTTACAATCGTGACAAACATTTCACTTGTTTTACAGTCTTAAGGTTCTACCATTATTACTGACCATTTTTCTTTATTTTGGATTGAAAATCTAGCATTTCTAGAACAAGTCGGATTGAAGATCTCTTGGAAAAAATGTTTACTAGTATTCTTTCTTCAATAATTTGTTATTCTTTTTCACATTTATGTCTTATGTTTTTGTTTTATTCCATATTCAATGCAAACCTTCTTACCTAGTTACACAAACTTTGATATTATAAAACTGTTTACAGTCAAACCTGTCTGTAAAGACCACCCATGGGAACAGCAAAATGTGGTCTTTGTCTACAGGTGGTCTCTATTAACATATTAAATATCATTTAAAATGGTCTGATGGGAGATAAAATTGATGGTCTTTGCAAACAGGTTTTGCAATAGTGGTCTTTGTTCGCAGGTGGTCTTTAACACATGTTTGACTATAGTTACAAAACAGAAACTTATATGCAACGAGTTGCCAGCTTGGCTACATAGACAAGTGGTACTGTCCCACACCCCATTTGTTTGCTTTGATTGTATTGAGTAATCATTTTTGCTTTTTGGTCATTATTGCATTATTTCTTTCTACTGTTAATATGTATGTGATATATGTAAATACGTTTATATTTCTCTTTGCTATGTTCTTTTTGTTTACTTCTCTAGTCATTCATATACTAAGTCTGCTAAATCCATCTGTGTACACCTCCTATCACTTTTGTAGATTCAGGTATCATTTACAGTTTTCATTTACATATACAATTTCACCATTATCCAGTCCTCCACAAAGTTTATACTCATTATACATTCACACTGCTTGATAACTTATCCAGTGTGTGATTCTAGCATGCGGTTGTTACATACTGAAGTGATATCATATTTTGACAAGGTGCTATATCATTTAGTGATTAATGTTTTTGTATTGAGTTATTGTGTTGCATTTTGGTCACTTTTGCATTATTTCTTTCCACTGTAAATATGTTTGAGATATAAGTAAATACGGTTTTATTTCTCTTAGCTATGTTCTTTGCCTTATTATAATAGTCATTCATATACTACGGCCTGCTTTCACTTCCTACCACTTGTTCATTCAGGTAGCATTTTAAAGTTCTCTCATGTGTCACTTTTTAGCTATCATTTACATTAAATTACACTATTTTTCTAACTTTCAAAATGTCTAAACTCATTTTACATTCACACATTGCTTGATTAATTCAGTGTGTGATGCTGGATGTCTGTTTGTCCACTGACATGTTGTTAATTAAACTGTAGTGCTCTCACATTTTGACATGATATGCAATATCATTTAGTGATTATTGTTCTTCTTTTTAATTTTTAGTAAATACTAATTATGTAAATTTGTCGGTATTTCTTTATTTATTTCTACCGTGATAATGATTGTGATTTATGTTAATATGTTTCAATCAATGTTTTGCATTTTGAGATGTATAATGTTGTCTTAATTTACATGCATGATGTTCATTATCATGAAAGTTTTCCGCACTATCAATTTCTATTTCTGTTTAACTGTCCATACAAAAACTAGTCTGTTCCTTAATAAATTCCTACTACTAAAACTACAAATGTACTTTTTATACATTAATATATAGTTACACATTAAAGCATAATAAACACATACTGTTAGTTCAAATTGCAGTTGTTCTATTTCATTTTGTTTACGCCGTGCACCCACCTTGCTGCATCAGGCAGCAATTTTTTACTTGTTAGTTGAAGATGCAGATGAGAATTAGGGGTCATAAATGCGGCTCCAATGTCATAATAGTAAAGTCAGTATAGACTGACGCAAATAGTGTCTTCAATATTCACATCCTCAATCCTCATTTTCCGAGATATGAAAATTCTAAGCTGTGAATATTATCTGTGCTGTAACCCTTCACCCCCACCCCCCTCAGCCTTCGTTTTTAATGCTGATTTTGAGTTTTTGGTTTTTCGACTTTTGAAAATGATGATACGCACGGGCGTATGTGCGTATACCCAGCTACGGGCCTGAAATGGTGGTTGAATAAAACACAAAACAGTGAACATAGACTTGAACATTGTATTCTTAATTTTGAAGTGGTCATATTATTGAAATGGTCTTTAAGTGAGGATTTACTGTATTTGACGAATTCTCGGCTCTTATGCGATGTGATTGCTACCTTGGCTAGGTTCGGTCCAACGTCATTCATTTAGCGCGACTAATAGTTATCCATTGTACTATCGCTTATCTTAGTATGGTAATTAGCCTTGAAAATACATTACTCAAAGTACGTCAATGCAATTTTGACACTCGTCGTTCTATTTACCAATTGAAGGTATCGACGTCTAACGCTGCAGTTAGTGCTATCTTGTTATGTAATATCTACGATTTCATATTGCAATGTTACTTCTGAAGTATAATATTTGTTTATTGCATATTTGTTTGGTGACTGCGATCATAATAGAAGTTGTGTTTTTTCAGCTGATAGTTCAAATAACACTTCATTTACATAATGTATTATTTATTTATTCTCGCATCAAGGTATAGTGATGACGTCAGGTCCTACGTGGAAAGAACATCGCCGGTTTTGTCTAAGCACGTTGAAAGATTTTGGAATGGGAAAGACTGAACTTGAAACAAAAGTCCACGAGGAGGTAAAGACCTTACTGACATCATTGAGGGACAAGTGTGGAAAACCTTTCAACCCGAAGACACTGATTACAACTCATGTTGCTAACATAATATCATCGATTGTATTTAAAGGACACTTCAAGCATGGTGATGACCGTATCCTAAAGATGATTGCCACAACTGATGAAATTTTGGAGTAAGTTTGAACATAATTAATATGTGTTGGTACTTAGACAGACGACTGCAGTATTGTACATTAATTTACATGCAGCTGTTTGTGTAGGCCTTAATGTTTCTTATAATTTATTTGATAATCGGTGCATTTATATGGTCAAACCTCACTTGAAGACCACCTCAATTATAAGACCACCTCAAAATTAAAACCACACTTTTCAAGTTCATTTTGACTGTTCCGATCTTTACTCAACCTCGATATTAAGACCACCTCAATAAGAAGACACGTTTTCAAGGGTCCCAAAGGTGGTCTTATCATTGTGATTTTACTGTTAATGGAAAAAATCAAGATGAGTGGTTGAATTTATGAAATAGTTGTAACATTGAGTCTTGCCATTCTAATAAAAGTGACAATTGCTAAGCACAGTTCTGCAAGGCTTTGTTTTATTTGTAGAAACGTTTAAAGTACAATTATATATGACACAGTTTGCATAAACAAAGTCATCAGGTATAAATGATCTCGGTTCTTCTGTTTCAGATCTGCCGCTGGAGTTGCAAATTTTCTGCCATGGCTTGCTAAGTTCCCCGGAGACCCACTCAAGGTCAACAAATTAATACAAAACTCGGACCATGTATTTGAATATGCTTTTGAAATCATTGCAGATCATGAAAAAGAATATGATGAGAATGATATTGATGATTTTACAAGTGCTTATATTCATGAAATGAGAAAGCTCAACAAAGCTGGTGAACAGACATCTATGAATTGTAAGTTTTAATACTATCATTTGTTTAATTGCATCACTTAGAACGAGCCCATTGTATCACGATATACACATTTCTTTGAAATTCTTTGAAATGGTACTATAAAGTAGCTCCCTTGCCTACGTCCAGATATACAAGAGTAGCATGGGGACTGGTTTAGCTGTTGTCAGAATTAAGTGGCTGGATGTGTTATAATAAATATGATTACATCGCGAGAGCATTGTATATGCTCCGAGTAAGCCCCATCTCCGATTAACTGAAAACATATCGTTAGGCTTGAATACACTACATTTGATTAATATGCTTACATGCAAAAATCCCATAACATTCAATGGCCGGAGTATGGCTTCTCGTCCACTTGGGCCTTAGTAAGTAATGTACGCACTAAGATAGAACTAGCAGCCTGTAAGTTTGAAGTATGTCACTTATTCATATAAATTACAAACAATTTCACATAATTTCTTGGAATTATGTTACTGTTCTAAACACTAAGGCGGTTTACTCTACAGATGAACAACTGGCTGCTGTGATTAGCGATTTATTTATGGCTGGTTCGCACACTGTAGCTACGACAATACGATGGGCCATACCATGTCTAGTAGGTTTTCCACATATACAAGAAAAACTCTTCAGCGAAGTTTCTACAGTAATTGGAACAGATCGACTGCCCTCAGTACAGGATAAAACTCGACTGGTTTATTTGGAGGCTTTTTATCTGGAGGTTCTCAGGTACATACACATTATATACAGCTCTCTTTTGCGCATCTGCTCGTTTGTGTCTTTATAGCTTTTGTTCGTTCTAAATGTGTTACTGTGTACATTTCATGTCTTTTTGCGCTTAAGGGTATGCTTTGAACTGTGTACGTGGCATTTTTCTGCTCAAGGTCTATATCGACCTTTACAACCTTTAAAAACAATATTATGTATAACATTATTTTCGTTAGTTCAATATTAACCATTGAATATGAGTTTATAGTGTATACTTCTATATGTTCTTATGTCGTTTATACATTCACATTTACATACAATTACTGCCGCGGAAAATATATTTACAATGGAATTTTAAACGAAACACATCATAATTCGGTTATGCTCTTAGTAGAGTCGTTCTTGATTTCTGTGATTATTTTTATGCATAGTGTTGTTTTCACTGGGGTATGTGTGTGGAGGCATTGTCTTCTGTATCAGGCGTTCCCTGTAGCAACTTAATTCCTTTTATACACATATAGTTGTTTAGCTATTGCAACTTATCTTTAAATCTTTCACACAACCATATATGCTTGATATACGAAAATCAACAATAAGTAATATAATTCTTATTAACCAAACCGCGTCCCTATATTTCAAGCTTTTCGGTTGTTGTTGCTTATATCGCAAACCATGTTGTTGTTGTTGTATATCGGGGTCACGGGTGAAGGTCAGTTGTTAATAGAAATAGGAAATTGCTTACTATTGATATGAAGTATTTTATCATTATAGCTAACTCACTGACAAAGGTTTGCAAATGTGTCCATAACACTGTTACTTAAACTGTTGTAAATGTTTCCTCTTATCATAACGTACACGTCGTGACATTGTTGATTCCATTACAATGTACATACATGTGCCTAGTTCGCATTGACACTTTTGATGAAATGGAGTGTGTGGTCAGTTTCTTAAGGTTAACAGTTACTACTATAGGTTGCGAGTGAGTATAGGCACTATAATTTTAGTTATACCATAACTGTTCATGAAGTGAGATTTTATTTGTATTGCATTTCCTTTGTAGCCTTGATTTATATTCAAGACAATATAACCCGACTGCTCAAATTATTATTATTAAATAAATCATTTAGATACTGTAACGTGACAATTGCAAGTGGAGCACATGCAACAACACATGACCTGACATTCAAAGGGTTCACTATACCAGGGGATGCTATCATTCTACCGGATCTAGATTCAGTCCTTACTGATGAGAACATTTGGGGAGATCCAGACGTCTTCAGACCAGAAAGATTTGTAGACGATGATGGAAACCTTAAGAAGAAAGACGAAATGATTGTTTTCTTCTTAGGTATGATCTGATCAGGTATTGTCTTAAAACCAACAAACTGCTTTTTGCCCTGTGCCATTATAATGCTTTACTTCGTGAATTCCCAAAATCGCTCAGACATAACTTACTCCGAGATGCAAAGCGCCGAGGGAATGGAGGATGGAATACCGAGAAAGATGCTCCATATGACGGTTTTACAAACTTAAATAATAAAAGATACGAATACACATTTTATTTTAGCGACAAATTTTGGAATTAATTATACTGTTAAACATTTATCTATTCGTATTTTATCAGGAAATCACAGGGGGGGGGGGTGGAATACACTCCTTCATCATGTATTTCAATTTGTTTGGCATTTGCAAGTTTTAGTTTTCAGCTTCAGCACTACTATTTCAGAAAATAACAATAAGCTACGTACGTTCTTATATGTTGTCATTGCGTTTAAAAACATATATGACACATCATCTAGGCAATTCCAAGTCAGGTTTCTGATAAACATACAGCTCATGCAAATCCGTAAACTTTCCCATGCAAAAATATTTTAAGAAATGTACATTCATCTATTAGGGTAAAATCAATTGCTTCAAAGTATTTTGATAAATTACTGCAGTCTGTGGTGCTCTACTGAGTTACTGGGTTTCCAACGTTGGCTAGAGTTCTGTTATCAAACAACTGAGTGTGACATTTCCCAACATGAATTAGAGGTGACTGACGCTGGCCTTTATATTTAGTTTATGTTTTATGATAATACATGTATTGTTCATAACCTTTATCTTTGTATCTACAGGAAAACGAAATTGTATCGGGGAACCGTTGGCTAGAATGGAACTGTTGATTTTTCTAGGAGCTCTTATACAGAACTTCAAGTTCGAGTCCTGTCCTGGTGAATCACTGACTGTAGATAAGGTAGATGGCGTATTTGGATTTGCTCATGGACCGAAGCCATACGACGTTGTGATGACATCTCGCTGAGACAGTACACAGACCATTCATTAGCAAATATTGCGTACTTAGGCTTGACAATGTTTGCTATTATATATGTATATACAAATAGTGTTTTATATGCAAATTTTGGAAATTCTTATCACAAACTGTTAATACGGTAGTATAGTTAAGTGTAATGTGAATATTGGTATTTACCTTAATATGCATACGTCGTATTTTATTTTATATTATAGTATTCAGTCAAGGAGTTTCATCGGTTTTATATTTCTTTCAAATGTCGGCAAGATATTCTTAAATATATTTATTTTAATGGCGTTTTTGCAATTGAATGGTGTCATGGTGTCATGAATAATGAATGTTAGAATTGTTATATAACACATTAGATTTATCGTCACATTTTTAATCGTGGCGATGGTGGCGGGTGTATTTAGATACGGTTGATTTTCAAGCACAAGAAGCCAGAATTGCACGTGATGAATTATTGCATAATATAATTTCGGAATATTTCGTTGGTTACAAATTAAACTACATATATATATATATATATAAGTTTCTTGAAATTCATTAGTTCCATACTGATTAGCACTGTAGCGGAGAGTAACAATCGTTCAAGGGGACATTTTTATCATAGTTGAATGTTGAAGCAAACATCAAATAAAACAGGCACACATAATACTAATGAATTCTTACAGAAAATGATACAAAACGTATATGTATTCATACAAATAGAAAGCAGATTTGTTTCTGATAAATCAATTATAGTTATCGCCTTTAACCTGTGTGTTCAATCTTGCACCAGTCACCCTGAAACTTAACGGTTGCAATTTCATTGGTGTTTAGTATATACACACAAAATAGATATTTCCCAAATCAAATGAGAAATAACATACATTGATCATTAACAAAGGCTCATAATTATCGATGGTGACTTTTGGTTTTGCGTAGCACAGTAAGTGATGAGACTAGACTGTATTGACTGATGGGTGTCAATTGTTTGGTGTCAAGTTAGAGTCAAGTTATTAAGATCAGCTGTCATCGGAGTTATATTATTCTGTACCAAGTTACAGGGAAACAACTGTGATTGAAATGATTGAAATGATCTCCATAGGATCTTTAAATTATAATACGTAATTATGATGTTGTTTCAGTATATCCTTGTCCCGTAAATTATAATGAGCTCATCGATATTTTCTAAGTTCTATGAAATATATTAGCTCTTCTATGATGGGAAGTATTTGCCAATTTATCTGTGTTGCTACTGCAAGACCCACCTTACGAAGAACAATTCCTACTTCGATCAAAATTTGATAAACCTTCGGCGGTCTCATGAATCTGAATTATCTCATTTTCCACGATAATTTACATGCACAACTTCATCTATGGTATCAATTTTAAACATTTGTCCAATATAACAGATGTCTCGTCCAGCCCCTTTTAGGCAGGTACTTTTATTTTGCTTACACCATTTTCATTTCTTTTTATTTATTCCATTTGTTACGATTCTTCGTTTCTTTCATTCATTAAGGAAACGCTTTCCCCATTTCTTGATTCTACTTCCTTCAAAGTTACTCCGTCCCTTCTACACCTGGACTTCTTGTCTTACCGTCTTCTCATAACAGAACCGACACACGCATGTTGGTTCTTTAAGTACCAAAAAGTAATCTTTGTCTTCCACAATCGCATGAACAAACATTATGTACAAGTATTTCATTCGTTGGACTTTGTTTGGCCATCCTGAGATAACAATGCACGTATAAATATATTGTTGACTTCGTGCATAAGTTATACATCTAACTTAACGTAAAAGTGTTCAAATTTTCAACTATTCGATTAAAAAATGTTGAAATACGTGTTAAATATTATTTACTTATGTGAAAGACTTTCAATCTGGTGCGCTACGTTTAACCAATGCAGAATTAACGGGGAAATTATTCCTTAATTACGGGACAAATGAATTCTAATCTACGGGACACTCAGATGAACGAAAGTGCAGTTCACTTCATATAAACACTTACTGATAAATTTGTTTTGCTATTTTTTACTTCAATGTTCATATGTTAACACGAATAAAACCATTTCATACTTTTCCAGTGTAAGACAACACACACTATTGAGACACATAGAAAATTAATAAATACCAATTCAAATGAACTTTCATTGGCTTTTCTTGCCATTTTGATAGATTGAAACATAAAACAAATTGTCTTTATGTATATATTTACCTCTTAAGTATATGTTTCTAACAACTTTGGACATAAAAACTTACCTTAATCATAGTACAAGCACTAAATTCGAACTATCTTATTGTTTCTATTCTACGGGACATTTGTTCTAATCTACGTGCCACACATTTGACGGGGAAACACCAATATATATACCAATTTCTATAACGTATTTTAATTGAATATTTATCAGCAATAAATGAAAAAGCAAATTCATGCAAAGAATCCAATGTCACTCAGTTTTTTGCTTCTAGAACGCACGTATAATTATTCGCCTAGTTTGAGAAATTTTGCAGACCACACCTTTTAGAAATTATGACGGTTTGTGTAGAAGTTTGACTCTCTGTCGTGTCATAAACAACGAAAGGGGTCTCAATAAGCAAACGGGTGCGAATTAACCGATATAATGATGAGTCTAGACTGAGTTTCGTCCGGTAAATTAGGATACTACTGCGAACTGGAACGTTCCAAATTTGCTGTAAGTATATTCTACTATATCAGGTCTACAATCTCTGACCAATATCATTTCTCTATGTTGCACCATTACATTTTCTTTTTTAATTAAGTAAAGGACTCGTAGATTAGAAAGCTAAATGTCCCTTTTCAATTCTTAGCGCTTAAACGTTTGACATTTTTCTAAAAGCATAAATGTTATGTCAAAGCATTTTTTATATGGATAGTTGATATATTATGAACACACAAGAGGTAAAATTGCTCGCATTTTCTAATATTTGTATAGTTCTAAATGCATTTGATATTTGGAATCGTAGATTAGTTTAGTTTTGGCAGGGACCGTATATAGTGTGTTCCATGTTTTGGCGACAGTATATAAATCAGTGATATAAGCCAAAGCCATGAAGTAAAGAAGGATTTCATTTTCTTTACGGACAAAATGGCCGAATACGTTAAAGTGTTGACAAAACGTTCAGAAAATACCGGATGATCTCGATTCCTGTGTATAAATGCGATGTATATTTGTGTGCTCATAATTATTCTTCTTCTTCTATGGTAATGTTTAAATTTAAGATCATGTAGGGCCTACAACACAATTGCCATTAATTTTTAGAAGTGAGTTAATAGTGTGGTGATTTGGGTTCCTTTCCGCTCATTTGGCCACTTCCGCTACATCCGGACATCTTTGCAGCCATCACTGGGAACACGAAGCAATCACCCGAACACTTGCTGAGGTAATTAAAGTATCTACAGCCCAAGACGTGATACTCTACCGTTGGTGAGTCATTTCATTGTATTGCATTGCCTTACATACCGACAACAGCCTCTACATTGGTGGCAGCGGTGATTATTTCGGAACTTTTCCGAATAGAACCACTTTTGAGAGGTCACGTGATTCCAAAAAAAAATCAGTGTTTTCAAAGCTCTCCAATGCTTTGAAATAGCGAATGCACCAGGTCAGACGATGGATATCACCACTACAAGATTGTTGGAGTTGAAGCAAACCGCAATTAACGTGTATTATATGGTTTGCTTTTAGCCGCATTTTTTTCGGTTACGGTTTGGCGCCATTTTATCCGTACCGAAATTGTACGGGCTCGATAGACCAGCCTTGCGTTCAGTTACGGCTAAGTGAAGTCGTTCACAGTTAGCGTCGCTAAAAAGTGGATTGACAGCCTCGTTTGTATTCTGGTTCTCTGCATCAAATACATTAAAGACAGGAAACCAGTCCTGCATTATTTTGCAATTTGGTTCCTCGTTTGCATACAATGTGATACGGTGGGCCAGGGATACAGAACAAACTGTGAACGTCTGTTAGCCGTAACTGAACGCAGAGTTCGGCTCTCAAATTCGCGTGCTACCTCGGAGTTGCTCGAGCGAGTGGGCACACAGTGTGCGCGCAATTTTTGGCAAATAGTGCGTTCAGTAGCAAAATGCGTGCACAATTTTCGTAACTCGAGCGAGTGTTAACTAGCCTTAACCGAATGCAAGGCAGTAACTCTCGGTTGTTCGCTGGTTATATGTATTGATCAGACCTGTCAACTTTGCAAAATGTCAAAGAGTGAGATTTAGCAAATCGTGAAGCGACAAAATGGGGAGGTTACTCCCCTAATAAAATGTAATGACTTATTCAAGTAAATTTGCATTCTGGTGCTTTTTGAGGCCACTAAGTCAGTAATTTCACCTTCTGGGGCCTTACTCATAAACATTATAAGACTGAAACACACAGACTTAGACTAACATTTTAAAGTGTTCATTTTAAATAACTTCTGCAAGTATGAACTATAAGTTTCAATGTTACAATGTTATTGAATAAGTTTTAATCTACACAGAAAGCACATACCATTTTAATTTTTTTTATTTCATGACATATATATGAAAATTAAGTTTCTATGTAAAGCATCAAATAAATACAAAAACAAGCGCACCTTGAAAAAGCACATGAAATATTTCAATTTAAGAAACAGTTTTGTATGTTTTTCAGCATGAATAACATTCTAAAATCACAATTTAAAAAAGACTCAATTAAAAGACATATTCAGTTCCTGGTTGTATTTAAAGGAATAATGCACATTTTTGATATGGATTTTTTTTTTAAAGTGACTGTTTAGTATAATAGTTCAAAAGCACCCTTAATAAACACCCAATGTTCACAAAACTTCACAATCCTTAAAATTCACTGTCGATTATTTGGCTTCCTTGAGCTCCTGGTTAGGCTTAAATTAAAGTTAGGTTTGTTTGCCCTTTTTTTTTGGTTATAAACCAGACTATACACCAATATGTCACACTACGATGTGTGCAGTTTGTTCTTCTTAGTTACAAAACAATGACTATTTTTGTTTCATTATGTTTGCCTTATAAATGATAACTTCCTCTTGCTTAGAAAAACTTTGGAACCCAAAGTTAGAAAAAAGTATGACACAAAAATGGTCATAGTTGCCCTTATAATATTTTCATCAACAATTATTGAAGCCTCGTGCTCATACTCACTAAAACAGACGGGCTATATAAAGTATTAAAAATAAGTACACATTTAGTCATTTAATCGTATCTTTTTTAATATTTACAATTATTTTACTGTACCCGCCCACCCAATGTACCACGTGCCAAAATTACCACGCACGAACAATACATTTCGACTAAAACATATTAAAATTTCCACAATAAAATAAAATATTTTTCCTACCTACCTACCCACCTCTAAAATCTAGGGTCGGTAAAGGGCAAACAAATACTTTTTTAATTATGGCCTTATATTGTGGCCCTCTTTGCATTTACTCTCAGGTCTTCATTAATACTAAGTTCAAAACATCTACTCTCCCTGTTAATTTTACAGGATAAAAGAGCTGTAGTTGTTGAACTGTCCAACTCACTCCTAAATTCTGTCTGTACTTTCTTTGCACAACTAAATGTTCTTTCACAATCAGCATTGCTGTTGGGTATGGTCAGTAAGGCACATGCCAATCTGGTGAGGGTTGGGAATCTGGGTTTTCCTGTGACATTGTTTTTCTTTGATGCTAATTTACCCCCGTACTCGTCTAGCTTGGTGACCTCCTGGTCCTCTGGCAGCATATGAGGGGAAAGAACCTGAATATCTACGTACTCCTCTTCAAGTTGATCCAGGTCTTCTGGATGAATTATTCCAGGGAAACGTCTTCCCAGTCTAACAACAGCATCTTGCTCAATCTCCCCCCACATGGTTGGGACCAGGAAACTTGTGTCCTTGAGAACTGGGTCATCGAAGGGAAAGTGCTTAAACATCTTTTTCACTGTCGCAATATAGAAGGCGCATACTGAACTGAAGAATTTGGTCAGTTGCTCGTCGGTCAGCTCTTCTTCATGCTCCCTGATGTATGTCATCAGGAAGATAATTTAATTAATTCTCATATTCAACAAATCTCTTTCCTCATGATGTGCTGTACCTCTGTGGCCATGTAGCCAATACGAGAATCATCGGCCTGGAATGTAGTGTTAAACTCATTCAATGCCACAAGAATGAAACTAAGAAATTGCAGGTATGTGACGGTTATAGGGTCTGAGAGGAGTTCAGCAATACCCCTAACATGCCCAGGTCTTTCCACGTCACAGTGGGACATGAAGTTACTCCTCAGTGCAGGATAGTGGTCAAGTGTCCTGTCAATGCACGTCTGTATAGGCTGAGCCATCTGCTACTGACAAGTTTAAGAAGCTTTGTAGCATCAACCCCTGTAAATTCAAGGAACTCCTCGTACAATTCCTTCCTTTTCGTACTCTGATCAAAGTGGAAATAGATGTCCACCAGTAGCTCATCAACATTGATAGGGAGGGCCTTAACACCAGCGGAAGTACACAGATTGGCCATATGACAAACACACTCATGGGCATACACATAGGCGTTTTCTCTCACGAACACGACTGAGCACAGTTATTTTTCCCTATTATTGTGTTGCAGTTGTCACTAGTAAATGCCACAAGATTATTCCAAGGGCTGTAATTGTCACTAAGTAGCAACCACACTCGATTTTTCAAAATTGTCATGTAGTAGATTTATTTCATGCAGATTAAAGCTACTGGCAAGACAAACACAGAACTTTTTATTTTGTTTAGATATCTTAAAAAAAAAAGTTTGTGACATCATGCGTTTTCTGGAATAATTTTACAATATACAAATAGAGAATTTCCATAAAGTAGTCATAACGTTTTCAATTTATAAGACATATTAATGATACTTGGCATACTTATGGTATTTTTCATGCTCTTCATTTTTCTTACTTTATTTTGTGTAGGAGAATCACTTTATAAGTTATTAAATGTTGGAAGTTTCAAAAAGGAGAAAATATTTTGATGAATTTTATTGCGCTTCATCTACTCATCAAATATCATACATGCATGTGATAACAAATAATAAATATACATTCTGGCATCAGATATGATTACAACAGTAAGGTTACAAGAGTAATACTTTTTGCAAAGCTATTCATAATCATATAAAATGTTCATATCACATGGAGATTGTCTAGTTTTTGAAGTACATCAGTGATATTTTTCATAAACCTCATTGATTGAAATGTGTTCTTTAATGTACCATTGTCGCCCTGAGCTTACACAATCTGGGATAAAGTCAGTACATAGCACAAACTGTTTTTGAACGATTTGTCTATCCTCCCGATTCGGCCACTGAAAATATCCATCTTTGCGACAATGGGACATGAAATTTATTTCTACTGAATTATCATCAACAAGTTTTTGTTAACAACCCGGATACCAGTCATCTTGGTAGGCCACTGCCACATATTCATTCACACCTAGTTTCATTGGGGGGATAAGATTGTCTTCATCTGACACAGGATTTTCACAACGTTTTTTCTTTGATTTTTTACAAGGTTTGTCAAGTTCGGTTAATTTTCTTTTTGCTAGTTTTTTCTCTTTTTCAATAACCATTTTATCATGAATAGTATTCATAACTTCACGTTCATGTTCTTGATGTTGCTTACGCATTGTTTTCCCACCTCGCCGTGCCACTTTCATCAGTGTTGACTTTTCTTTGTCATCCAACTTGTCAATCCAGTTCATAAATTGTTTTCTGTTGCGCTTGAGCATCTGAATGGAGGTGTGAAGGTGAAACGAGGCATGAGGACATCTCCTTTGACTGGCATTGAGATCACCAAAGTGGTGTTCACAAGCGACGTTTGTCACAGGAGCAAAGTCTGTACTAGGATGAGATGTAGCACTATTGTTAAATTCCCCATCTTGCAAAAAGTCCACAAGCTGTTTTTTATACATTTCATTATTGCCTCTGCAACAACTGGGATTGCTCTGAATAGTACATCACGTAACTCCTCTTGAACTTCAAAGAGAACATCTGATAGTATTTTGTAGCTAGGGAGATTGGTAATCTCAAGTGGATCACTTGAGGACCAGTGTTCATCCTTTTTCAAGAGATGACATGGCTCAGAAATGGTTGTCTCCAAGAATTTCACAATCTCTTCGACCTGTTTGTATAATTGTAAGTATGAGATCTTTCCACTTGTAACAAGGTTCCAGTATGGACCGGTTAGTTTTAAGTAGAACAGACCAAGGCACTGAAGTAAAGCAGAAACATCATTAGATTCTAGGTCTGATTTTACTGCTTGCAGTTTTTTGTTTGGATTAGACACAGTCTCTAACACACTAATGAAGTCATTCCTATGGACAAATACTTCAGCTGCTGTTTGGAAAAAGGCATTGAACCTATTGTCCCGATAATTTCCTATCAGTGATTTCAAACCATTTTTGGAGCAGAATGCCTCCTACAGATCTCTGACCCCAAGATGGTTACCAGCTGGTCCAAACGTATCCGACACAGTTCTAACAACACGATTCACAACAGTCTCAGACTTCCAGGAATGAAAAAATGAAATGTTCTCACTTCCGAGGGGGCCAGTTTAATTTTTTAGGGATTTTTCAAAGTCTTTCAGGAAAGGAGTAGTATAATTGTGTAGACCTAAGAGTACATGGGCCATGCAGTGGAAGTGAAGGATCTCCTCTTTATCGCCTTCATAATGTTCAAGCAATTACTGTCCTGCCATTCATCTAGGAGTCTGTCACTCATGGTCGCACTACAGAGGGGTAAGACCCCCCCCCCCACTGTGCCTGCCCGTTTGCCGTGGGCTGCTACCCGTGTCGCCTGATGAGAGGATCCTGGTAGTTGAGCGGGTTCTGAGTTGGCAATTTATACTTGGTTCTCTCAATACACTGCTTTGGCCTTCAGTTGGGCTAAACCGTTAAAACGGGAGGTCTGGAAGGCCCGTCCAGATCAATCGGCTAGTCATGCCAAGCCCCATGTCTATTTATATTTGTTTATTTTATAAATACATACATTATCTCGTTGACGACTTTCACGATTTACCTTTTACTTATTTGTATATTGGAAGGCGGTGGCCCATGGGCCAATCGGATACTTGTTTGGCCTTTAACTGATATTCGAAATTTTCCAAAGTTTGTTTTAAGCTTGTAAAATGTTCTGAGGGAACTCATTTGTCCAGTTTAACCCTTTTATCACGAGTATATCATTGAAGTATCCCTGTCATGACCAGTGTTGGATGTCCCTGGTCATGTCCCCTTGTTGGACTCCGTGGCGGGTGGGGAGCATCAATGATGAACTAATTCAATCAGCATGGCAACCCCAAAAAAAGCCAAGCGAACACTCTCAATGTCTGACTCTGAGACAGACATATCACACATGACCCCCCAAAACTTCTCTCGTTTCATTGTTATAAAATCTTCAGATTCAGAGAAACCAATTACCAAACTTTCCCCCTTTGTCATACAGAAGACTTTGCAATCCATTCTCGGAACGCCAAGGTCCGTGAAGAAATTGCAAGATGAAACGTTGCTGGTGGAATGCTCCACCATGCAACAAGCAAAAAACCTTTTAGGTCACAAACAATTCTTTGGGTTGGGGGTCGTCATTAAACCCCACCCATCACTTAATTCATCTAAAGGAGTTATTCGTTGTAGGGATCTCGCATGTTGCGAGTCCCTCGACGAAATAAAAACTAATCTCCGGGGGCAGGCTGTCTCTGAAGTCAAACGTATTTCAATTAAGAGAGACGGTAAGATTATCCAAACAAACACTTACATACTAACATTCTCAACATCTGTACTTCCATCCAGTTTAAAAATTGGGTATGAATGCGTTCCGGTCTCCGTGTATGTGCCAAACCCTCTGCGCTGTTACAGGTGTCAGAGGTTTGGCCATCACGAGACCAGATGCACAAATATTCAAGTTTGTGCAGTCTGTGCACATGAGGGGCCAGACCATGATTCTAAAGTCTGTCATGAGAAACCCCTCTGTGTAAATTGCAATGGTTCCCACCCTGTTTTTTTCAAAACATTGCCAGTCGTGGAAGACTGAGAAAGACATTTTAGAAATTAAATATAACCAGGGTGTTTCTTTTGTAGAGGCAAGGAGGGTTGTACAGAACCGCCGGAGGGACCAGGCACAGGCTAGCAGTAATGCTAGCTATGCCAACAAAGCCGCCCCTTTGGCGAACATCCCTCCTTGTCACTCTTGTAGTGATCTTATCAAAATTTTAATAGAAAAGTATCCTCAGATTGCAGAGGACCTTAAAGGTCTGGCCCCCTTATCTGTGCAGACACAGAGACAGCCTGCCCCAAAGGTTCCCCCCCCTGCACCAAAATTATCCAATCAGCCAAAAAAACCTGTTTTGCCCGAAAAACCAAAATCCATTCCTCCAAAAACCAATCACCAGCCCCTCCTACTACCAAGAAACCAATACCCACTCCAACTAAGGCCACATCGCCTGCCCCTACTACTACCAAACCTAAGGTGAAATCTGCACCAGTAAACAAAAATAACAGCAAACCCACTTCCCAACCTCCTAAAGAAAAACCTGCAGATCACAAACCTTCACCACCATCACCCACACCAAAACCATGTAAAATACCATGTAAAACAAAAAGTTATGAAACCCCCCTCAACAACAAGTTTGAATGTCTTAGTGACATGGAGGATGACAGTGATGGAATCTCTGTCTCAGGGGATGATCGAGAGCATGCTCTCTGATGAAGAAACTTAGTCTTTTATTTTATTTTTAACTTATTTTTAATAAATCTGGACTGTATTCCATGAAATACGCCTTTCACAGTACATTTTTTCTCGTTGGCTGTGTTGACCTTCAACCAGTCCGCTAACTAGTTAACATTTACAAGTATATCACGTTACCTTTTTTAGTTTCACATAATTTCACATTTCTTGCGCGATAAATGACAAAAGCTGTCAATACGCCATAAAACCACATGATAATAATTAAAAGTCTCATTGAGACTATACAAGTTGGAAAATTCATAAGCTACATCATAGAGATTGGCTTTTACAACAAGCTATGATATTTATAATCTAAAATCTCATATTATACTATATTTACCCCAATTTAACATATACAAGTATATCACGTACCTTTTTTAGTTTCACATATTTTTAACATTTCTTGCGCGCTAAATGACCAAAGCTGTCGATGCGCCATAAAACAACATAATAATAATAATAATTAAAGGTCTGGCCCCCTCATCTGTGCAGACACAGAGACAGCCTGCCCCAAAGGTTCCCCCCCTGCACCAAAAACATCCAATCAGCCAAAAAAACCTGTTTTGCCCGAAAAACCAAAATCCATTCCTCCAAAAACCAAATCACCAGACCCTCCTACTACCAAGAAACCAATACTCACTCCAACTAAGGCCACATCGCCTGCCCCTACTACTACCAAACCTAAGAAATCTGCACCAGCAAACAAAAATAACAGCAAACCCACTTCCCAACCTCCTAAAGAAAAACCTGCAGGTCACAAACCTTCACCACCATCACCCACACCAAAACCATGTAAAACAAAAAATTATGAAACCCCCCTCAACAACAAGTTTGAATGTCTTAGTGACATGGAGGATGACGGTGATGGAATCTCTGTCTCAGGGGATGAGAGCATGCTCTCTGATGAAGAAACTTAGTCTTTTATTTTATTTTTAACTTATTTTTAATAAATCTGGACTGTATTCCATGAAATACGCCTTTCACAGTACATTTTTTCTCGTTGGCTGTGTTGACCTTCAACCAGTCCGCTAACTAGTTAACATTTACAAGTATATCACGTTACCTTTTTTAGTTTCACATAATTTCACATTTCTTGCGCGATAAATGACAAAAGCTGTCAATACGCCATAAAACCACATGATAATAATTAAAAGTCTCATTGAGACTATACAAGTTGGAAAATTCATAAGCTACATCATAGAGATTGGCTTTTACAACAAGCTATGATATTTATAATCTAAAATCTCATATTATACTATATTTACCCCAATTTAACATATACAAGTATATCACGTACCTTTTTTAGTTTCACATATTTTTAACATTTCTTGCGCGCTAAATGACCAAAGCTGTCGATGCGCCATAAAACAACATAATAATAATAATAATTAAAGGTCTGGCCCCCTCATCTGTGCAGACACAGAGACAGCCTGCCCCAAAGGTTCCCCCCCTGCACCAAAAACATCCAATCAGCCAAAAAAACCTGTTTTGCCCGAAAAACCAAAATCCATTCCTCCAAAAACCAAATCACCAGACCCTCCTACTACCAAGAAACCAATACTCACTCCAACTAAGGCCACATCGCCTGCCCCTACTACTACCAAACCTAAGAAATCTGCACCAGCAAACAAAAATAACAGCAAACCCACTTCCCAACCTCCTAAAGAAAAACCTGCAGGTCACAAACCTTCACCACCATCACCCACACCAAAACCATGTAAAAAACCATGTAAAACAAAAAGTTATGAAACCCCCCTCAACAACAAGTTTGAATGTCTTAGTGACATGGAGGATGACAGTGATGGAATCTCTGTCTCAGGGGATGAGAGCATGCTCTCTGATGAAGAAACTTAGTCTTTTATTTTATTTTTAACTTATTTTTAATAAATCTGGACTGTATTCCATGAAATACGCCTTTCACAGTACATTTTTTCTCGTTGGCTGTGTTGACCTTCAACCAGTCCGCTAACTAGTTAACATTTACAAGTATATCACGTTACCTTTTTTAGTTTCACATAATTTCACATTTCTTGCGCGCTAAATGACCAAAGCTGTCAATGCGCCATAAAACCACATGATAATAATTAAATTTTTTAGTCTCATTGAGACTATACAAGTTGGAAAATTCATAAGCTACATCATAGAGATTGGCTTTTACAACAAGCTATGAAATTTATAATCTAAAATCTCATATTATACTATATTTACCCCAATTTAACATATACAAGTATATCACGTACCTTTTTTAGTTTCACATATTTTTAACATTTCTTGCGCGCTAAATGACCAAAGCTGTCGATGCGCCATAAAACAACATAATAATAATCTGTTCTGTTTTGTTCTCATCTGTTTTGTTTTGTTCTGTTCTTTTTTGTTCTTATCTGTTCTGTTTTGTTCTTATCTGTTCTGTTCTCGTCAGTTTAAATCTGTTCTGTTTTGTTCTAATCTGTTTTGTTCTTATCTGTTCTGTTTTGTTTTATTCTTTTTTGTTCTTATCTGTTCTGTTTTGTTCTGTTCTGTTCAGTTTAAATCTGTTCTGTTTTGTTCTAATCTGTTCTGTTTTGTTCTTATCTGTTCTGTTTTGTTTTGTTCTTTTGTGTTCTGTTCAGTTTAAATCTGTTCTGTTCTCGTCAGTTTAAATCTGTTCTGTTTTGTTCTTATCTGTTTTGTTCTGTTCTTTTTTGTTCTTATCTGTTCTGTTTTGTTCTGTTCAGTTTAAATCTGTTCTGTTTTGTTCTAATCTGTTCTTATCTGTTTTGTTTTGTTCTGTTCTTTTGTGTTCTTATCTGTTCTGTTTTGTTCTGTTCTGTTTGGTTCTAATCTGTTTTGAACTGTTCTGTTTTGTTCTTATCTGTTCTGTTCAGTTTAAATCTGTTCTGTTTTGTTCTTATCTGTTCTGTTCAGTTTAAATCTGTTCTGTTTTGTTCTTATCTGTTTTGTTCTGTTTTGTTCTGTTCTGTTCTTTTTTGTTCTTATCTGTTCTGTTTTGTTCTGTTCTGTTTTGTTCTGTTCTAATCTGTTCTGTTTTGTTTATTTTTGTTTTGTTCTGTTTTTTTTTGTTCTTATCTGTTCTGTTCAAATCTGTTCTGTTTTGTTCTAATCTGTTTTGTTCTAATCTGTTCTTACATTCAAGGACTGACTTGGCATTACATTCAGAGATGGAATCGTTATTACATTCAAGCACGGAATTGTTACTGAAATCAGAAACGCCAGGGTAGAATCAAATATTGTAGGATATGGGTTTTTTGAGTCTGGTGTACTATTCAATGTGGGGAATTCAGAATCAGACTCCAAATCTATGACAGAAGCATCGGATATTTTACCAAACAGAGGGACAAAATGATTCGGTAGCCATGTCTTATTAAAATTCAAAGAAGTGCTTGTCCAAAGAATTTGGATAGGGTCAGTTTTGATTTTTGAACACCAGCAAAAAAGATGGAATTCAATATGCTTACTGATCTGTCCAAAAAGCCGTTCATGGGTGGATAAATTGATTGAATTGGGCAGCCGATCACGCTTGCAGCAGCCAGCATAGTCACACTTGACCATGATTCTTCATTATTTTCTACATTTCTTGTAAAAAAATAATTAAACTTCCTGTAAAGGTCCTTTTCCTGATCACTGAGGAATGCAGCATAGTAGACAGTCAGATAATCAAGGACTTTGATTAGACGTGTTGTGATATCCTGCATCTGCAGGAACCTGCTGCTAGTGGGTCTAATTAGCTGCTTTGTGCTCTCTGCATTCATAGGTGTCATTACTTCATGCAATGTCTCCTTAACCTTTGGCGACTGCTCAACATCATTGTATATATTAGAACAAATGTTCTGGACATCATTGTCAACATTTGTCATTAAAGACTTTGCCACATTACTGATCATATGCACTGTGTTTCCACTAATATTTATCAAGAAGGCAGGAATTTTTTGCACGTATAAGTGGCTCAACCCCTTTTCTTACTCCCCTCATTGTGCTGCAATTATCCATCAATACACTTGTCACATGTGACCACTTCAAGTTGTATTCATCCATCACACTTTCGATACTTTTTACAATTTCTGTATTCGAGATCCGAAATGGTCACGTTCAACTTTCTTCGTCTCCTCATCGTAGTGCTGAATCGCAATATTTAAAACATTGTTTTTGTTTGTGGCTTCATCTACATTCAATGACACAAATTTATGTTGAACTTTCAACTTCAGCTCTTCTTTGTAAGCATTGGCAAGACCATGTGTGTTTACAAATAAAAGTAAGCTTTAAAGTTGGTGTTACACAAGGCCCTTTCTTCAGACCCCACCTTTAATTGTAGTATAGGACAGCAGTTTGTATTAAAATTTGGAGATTTTTCCTTTTCAAATTGATTAAAAATTTGGGCATAGGTTCCCTTAAATTTTAATAAATTCGATTTATACAATACCACTTTTTTCTGCTGGGCTCATAATTTAGGGACAAAATTTGTAATTACAAATAAAATGAATAGCTTAAAATAATAAACGGACCAGTCCCAGACAGAAAATGTGGATTCATTGTTGTATTCTCCATAAAATCCAAAAAATATACAGTGGAACCCCTCTAAACCGAACCTCGTCTGGACCGGATAAAAAGTTCGGTTTAGAGGGGTTTAAGGAAATGCATTAAACAACAACATAATTAATGACTTAGTGTATTTTATTCATTCCTTATACATGCACTATATATATATATACAGTACTTATACTATATTATAACACTGTTATTTTATGCATGTACATGTATTTATAAATACTTATGCATGTACTAAATCATAATATTACATTTTGTAACTAAGTATAGTCATAGGCACACATTACAAACTTATTCGCGAATTTAATGCACATCATCAATCACATGGTCACATAGTTTGGCTTTTATCATTGTTTCTTAAAGAAGGCATCTAGTGTTGTTTGTTTCTGTTGACAATGCATGTTAACAATGTTCCTTTCAGTAAATGTTTTCAGCTCTTGTGAGTCTTTCTCAATGGCAAAGTTCCTAAGCTTAGAAGCAAACAACAAAACTTCAGCGTGTGTCATATTAGATCCAGGTAATGGAGTTTCACTGTCACTGTCACTATAGTTATCATTAGGGCGGCCAGTCTGAAGGTCAGTCAATGAGCTCGACTCCCAGTCATCCGATTGAACCTCAGTCTCTATGTCATCATCCATTGTGTGTAAGTCCTCAGTACGCAAAGCAAACTCCCTTACTAACACCGCTAGAGGTACATTGTCATCATCGTAATCATCACTATCATCATCACGGACACTATCACCACTGTCACAAAACCCACTAGCACGAACAACGCTGAATACTGGCCGGTTTCACGTCGGTCCAGGCTGTCACAATCCAGCCGATGCTGTCAACAAGGGACACTTTCTTACACATTCCTGATCAGAGTCTGAAGATTCTGTCACACTCAGGTAGGATCTGATAAGATTTTTCCGGTATAGCGCCTTGAATGTGCGAATAATCCCTTGGTCTAATGGTTGAAGATGACATGTTGTATTGGCAGGCAGGAACTTGAGGGTGACATTAGACAAGTCAATGTTCCCATGGGATGTAGCGTTGTCTAAGAAGAGAAGAATCTCCCTCCCTTGGCGGCGCATATCAGAATTAACACTTTTCACCCAGTCCGTGAATAAGGCATTGGTCATCCATGCCTTCTTGTTGGCTACATATTTCACTCCCAGACGATCAACCTTAATGTTCTTAAAACACCTTGGTTTCTATGCCTTTCCTATGACAAGTGGCCTAAGCTTCTCCCCGGTCGCACTACACGCAAACATAACCGTGACCCTTTCTTTCGATAACTTTGTTCCTTTGGTGGACTGCCCTTTCACAGATAACGTTTTATCGGGTAATGCCCTATAATATAATCCGGTCTCATCACAATTAAAGATATCTCTTGAAGAATATCCACTCACTATCTCCGGAATGCGTTTCTTGTAATCAGCTACAGTTTCGCTGTCAACCCGGCACTCTCACCCGACACCTTAAACCCTTTCACAGAATAACGTGACTTCCAGCTGGCTAACCAGCCATTGGATGCTTTGAAATCCCCAAGATCAAATTCATTGGCGTATGTCAATGCCTTCTCTTGGATCAGGACGCCCGAAATAGGAATGTTCTTCCCACGTGCCTTGGTGAACCACTGCCATACCAGATCATTCAGTTGGTCGTATTTACAGGCATTGCTAAATCTGTACTTGGTAGCATATGCGTTTTTCTCCCATTGGTCCCTGAGCTGCTGCTTTTTCTTCAGGATGTCAGAAACAGTTGATTTGCCAATCCCAAACTTTGCACTCAGTACCATGATTGTCGGTTTCGGAACAGATTCTGACTCTTTGATCAATTTAATTTTGTCATCAAGTGACAATTCTATTCTTCGACGTTTAGAAGGAGGCATAGACATGTTGATTGAGTGAATGATAAAATCAATCTGACAGAAACTGATTGATAAAACAACAAAATTGTTCCACATTATTGTTAGTTTAAACAATACCTGCACTCGTCTTTACTCTGCTAATACGCTCATTACCTAGAATGATAATTTGATTCTTTTAACAAAAAATCAATTGAACAGTCACCTACTGTAGCATTCATCATTAAATAATCATTGAAAACATCTATTGATGTGTATGGTCGGCAATTAAAAGGTGTTAATGATGTTTGCAAACTGTTACTTTCTTTTGTCGTTACTCGGTTAAAAATGGCGATTATCACACTGCACCTATTTTTCGCGCACCATCATAAAGTTAACAAACGTGTAGCTACTGCCGATTGAAGCCATAACAGATAAGGATATGGTGTGAAAACGCCGTGTTAACACATTTATTGTCTAAACACTTTAGGTGTCATAAATTGCTGTTCGGTTTAGAGGGGTAAATTACTGTTGAAATTGTTTAGAAATAATGGAAATCTTGTTCGGTTTCCGGAATAGAGGGGTTCCGGTTTACAGAGGTTTTTACACAATGAAAATAGAACAGAAAAAATCGGAGGCAATTCCAGTTTACTGAGGTTCCGGTTTTGAGGGGTTCCACTGTATATATTTAATTTTGAATCAAACATTGCTTTTTTTCATGGATCAGAATAACTGCATCGAATGTGCAGACTTCATATAATTTTAGTGCTATTTCGGTAAATATTACATCATATAAGGAAAATACAACCTATGGATAGAAAGAGAACATAAAAACGTAAACAAGTCTAAAGCCTAACCAACCTGGTTTGACTTGACTATTCTAGCATTCTTCTGGTGATTGTCATCTTCAGAATGTAGTCGAAATGCCTTCTTTCCACTTGATTTGTAATTAATATAGTCTTTCCACAAACCTCACAGAATGCAATCCCACAAATGTCTGGTTTCTGCAACCACTCCCCCCCCCCCCCCCCCTTTTCCATCCTTAGAATCTGTCTCGCTCAACCACTCCCACCTCCATTTATTCTTTGCTTCCTTTTCGAGTTCCTTGACATTATATCCGGCGGGTTAAAACTCTCAATGGCTTCATAGTGAAGATTATCATCCGCCTTCAGTTGAGGATCAGGAACAAAAGGGAACTCAGTTGTACTTCTACGTTGTGTACAACAGTTTTCATGACTGCACTTCTTAAATTTGAAATGTGTACTGCCTCTGTCTGCAGTGCTCCCCAGCTGGAGGGGGGCTAGAATTCCCCAGCTGTCGCACTACAGAGGGGTACGACCCCCCCACTGTGCCTGCCCGTTTGCCGTGGGCTGCTACCCGTGTCGCCTGATGAGAGGATCCTGGTAGTTGAGCGGTTCTGAGTTGGCAATTTATACTTGGTTCTCTCAATACACTGCTTTGGCCTTTAGTTGGGCTAAATGGGAGGTCTGGAAGGCCCGTCCTGATCAATCGGCTAGTCATGCCAAGCCCCACGATATATTGTACCCCCATGTCTATTTATATTTGTTTATTTTATAAATACATACATTATCTTGTTGACGATTTTCACGATTTACCTTTTACTTATTTGTATCTTGGAAGGCGTTGGCCCATGGGCCAATCGGATACTTGTTTGGCCTTTAACTGACATTCGAAATCTTCCAAAGTTTGTTTTAAGCTTGTAAAATGTTCTGAGGGAACTCATTTGTCCAGTTTAACCCTTTTATCACGAGTATATCATTGATGTATCCCTGTCATGACCAGTGTTGGATGTCCCCTGGTCATGTCCCCTTGTTGGACTCCGTGGCGGGTGGGGAGCATCAATGATGAACTAATTCAATCAGCATAGCAACCCCAAAAAAAACCAAGCGAACACTCTCGGAGTCTGACTCTGAGACAGACATATCACACATGACCCCCCAAAACTTCTCTCGTTTCATTGTTATAAAATCTTCAGATTCAGAGAAACCAATTACCAAACTTTCCCCCTTTGTCATACAGAAGACTTTGCAATCCATTCTCGGAACGCCAAGGTCCGTGAAGAAATTGAAAGATGAAACGTTGCTGGTGGAATGCTCCACCATGCAACAAGCAAAAAACCTTTTAGGTCACAAACAATTCTTTGGGTTGGGGGTCGTCATTAAACCCCACCCATCACTTAATTCATCTAAAGGAGTTATTCGTTGTAGGGATCTCGCATGTTGCGAGTCCCTCGACGAAATAAAAACTAATCTCCAGGGACAGGCTGTCTCTGAAGTCAAACGTATTTCAATTAAGAGAGACGGTAAGATTATCCAAACAAACACTTACATACTAACATTCTCAACATCTGTACTTCCATCCAGTTTAAAAATTGGGTATGAATGCGTTCCGGTCTCCGTGTATGTGCCAAACCCTCTGCGCTGTTACAGGTGTCAGAGGTTTGGCTATCACGAGACCAGATGCACAAATATTCAAGTTTGTGCAGTCTGTGCACATGAGGGGCCAGACCATGATTCTAAAGTCTGTCATGAGAAACCCCTCTGTGTAAATTGCAATGGTTCCCACCCTGTTTTTTTCAAAACATTGCCAGTTGTGGAAGACTGAGAAAGATATTTTAGAAATTAAATATAATCAGGGTGTTTCTTTTGTAGAGGCAAGGAGGGTTGTACAGAACCGCCAGAGGGACCAGGCACAGGCTAGCAGTAATGCTAGCTATGCCAACAAAGCCGCCCCTTTGGCGAACATCCCTCCTTGTCACTCTTGTAGTGATCTTATCAAAATTTTAATAGAAAAGTATCCTCAGATTGCAGAGGACCTTAAAGGTCTGGCCCCCTCATCTGTGCAGACACAGAGACAGCCTGCCCCAAAGGTTCCCCCCCCCCCTGCACCAAAATTATCCAATCAGCCAAAACAACCTGTTTTGCCCGAAAAACCAAAATCCATTCCTCCAAAAACCAAATCACCAGCCCCTCCTACTACCAAGAAACCAATACCCACTCCATCTAAGGCCACATCGCCTGCCCCTACTACTACCAAACCTAAGGTGAAATCTGCACCAGTAAACAAAAATAACAGCAAACCCACTTCCCAACCTCCTAAAGAAAAACCTGCAGGTCACAAACCTTCACCACCATCACCCACACCAAAACCATGTAAAAAACCATGTAAAACAAAAAGTTATGAAACCCCCCTCAACAACAAGTTTGAATGTCTTAGTGACATGGAGGATGACAGTGATGGAATCTCTGTCTCAGGGGATGAGAGCATGCTCTCTGATGAAGAAACTTAGTCTTTTATTTTATTTTTAACTTATTTTTAATAAATCTGGACTGTATTCCATGAAATACGCCTTTCACAGTACATTTTTTCTCGTTGGCTGTGTTGACCTTCAACCAGTCCGCTAACTAGTTAACATTTACAAGTATATCACGTTACCTTTTTTAGTTTCACATAATTTCACATTTCTTGCGCGCTAAATGACCAAAGCTGTCAATGCGCCATAAAACCACATGATAATAATTAAATTTTTTAGTCTCATCGAGACTATACAAGTTGGAAAATTCATAAGCTACATCATAGAGATTGGCTTTTACAACAAGCTATGATATTTATAATCTAAAATCTCATATTATACTATATTTACCCCAATTTAACATATACAAGTATATCACGTCCTTTTTTTAGTTTCACATATTTTTAACATTTCTTGCGCGCTAAATGACCAAAGCTGTCGATGCGCCATAAAACAACATAACATATAATCTGTCTGCAGTGGTTTGTGAGAAACACCTGGTAATCTATTAAGTATAAAAATAGTAAAAATTACAGATTCACATAGATTTTATAAGAATACTTTCTGATAGACTTTCAATATATTGCAAGATTAAATAACAATATAATGTATCCCCTTCAAGGAAAGCCTTTCAGTTCTTTCTGCATGCATATTAATGAGTGGGGAAACGGACTCGAGCCATGAATCTTGCAAGCCTGTCACTCGTTCGGCTTTCTTCCGAATCTCAGCCATTGAGTTAGCCCCCTTCAGTGTAATCTCAATAGCGGTACTTTCCTCCCTCATCAAGCCACATTTTGAAGGGCTAGGTTTAAAACTGACATTATACGCTCAGCTGGGTTGAGTCAACTGTGGCCTGGAGCTGTTCTTCCTGCTAAGACGTCTTACGCATTCCTGGCTGTTTGGCCAGGATGCTAGACTGGACTGCATTCCATGTGATATGCCTTTCACAGTACAGCATTTTCTCGTCGACTGTGTTGACCTTCAGCCAGTCCGTTCCCAATTTTTTAATACTACTGACGTTAGAAGTCTATTTGAGACCGTACAAGTTGGAAAAATTATAAGCTATATCAAAGAGATTGGTTTTTACAGCAAGTTATAATAATTTTAATCTATACACACATATATATTACATGTATCAGTGAATGAGGATTGCCTCGCTCACTCTAGTACATAAAATATATTCTTACATAATGATCCTTTTTACGCGCTATATTTGCACAAGTTTAACATATTTACAAGAATATCATATAACCTTTTTTAATTTTCACATAATTTTACATCCATTGCGCGCTAAATGACCAAAGCTGTCGATGCGCCATAAAACAACATAATAATAATAATAGGTTTAAAACTGACATTATACGCTCAGCTGGGTTGAGTCAACTGTGGCCTGGAGCTGTTCTTCCTGCTATGAGAATGTCAAGATTCAACTTTTTGAACAGGATAATGAGGGACATCTTCACTGAGTGGTAAGTAATTCGGTGATCTGGGCCACCATCAGAGTACATCAGTAGGACGGGTGGTGCAACCTGGTTTCTACTGGTAAGCATCTGTTCTATTTCAACTGCATGTTGAAAGGGAGTACTTGGTTGAAACACAGCGTCCTTATACTTCACTGAAACAGCACCTCGGTAGAAAGACTGATCCATGCTGTCTGGAATATCAACTCTCAGAGCCACAGAAGGTGTCAAGGAGCCTTTGGACTGTAAGTCATGGTCTAGTGCAGACAAAGATGAGGAAACAGGAACTAGAGATTTCTTCACCTCATACGCCACTTGACACTGTTGATCCAGGCCCTCCAAAATCTACTTTGGCTTTGTCATCAACACAGAGGAAAGTACATTCATCTTTAAATATTACTGCATAATGTCTCATATATTTGAACACAGCGCACAGTAGTGGTCGTCTTGGTGCGAACTTCTAAGCTGTCTGCTTTGCACTTTGAACTGTAAGGGGATCTTAGACTTGTAGAGCTTAGCAGTTTTCTTGTAGGCATTTTTTGGTACAAATGAATACAAAACAGTCGATTCACTTGGTATTGGCACATTTTCCTGCAAATGACTGCAAACTTGCTTTATGAGATCTTTAACACTTAAAAATTTAGACACAAATGTTCAATGTTGTGGCGTTGTTCGTCTGCGGCAGTTACTTGTTTGATCTTCTCTCCAAGGTGCTCGAAGAGAACTTCAAAGGTATCATTAGGTCGCCCTTTATTTAAATGTCTCAAGTCTTGTTACTAAATCTGAATCTTCTGATAAAATAGCTTGTCTGATACGTTCATCAACAGCTGGGTTTTGATCAGCTGATGCATCTAGTTCAGCATATATGCTGCGCATTACTGCAGGCGGTATCTTTACATGTAGATTACTGTATTTCCTTTGGAATTCAGACTTCATCTGTCTTGAATAGAATTCTGGTAAAAGGGACCTCACCTTTTCAATAAGCTGCAGAGATGCATTCATCAATTCATCTGCTTCCCTCTTTTCTTGGGTTCTCCACATTAAAACGAGATTCTGGTGAGAGCCACCTGGACTGTATGTTAATACATCTATCGGTACTGAAACCTGAAGTTTTGACAATAAATCTCTGATTATAGTCCTTAAAACCATCTAGTGAATGACTTTCCTCATTGAAAATAAGATACTCATAACATTGTCTATGAGAAAGAATATTATCAAGGTGTGTATATTTCTGATGTACATTTTCTGATTCCTTGTGATGTTTAAGCTAACAAGTTTCACTAATTTGCCTGAGAGGGAATCCAAAGCATTGCCGTTTCGTTTGCTGTTCAACAGAAAGTTCAAGAAACTCCACATAGGAATTTAATGACAGTGCTACACATTCTAAATCAGTCCTGAAACTTCCTCATTTATGAGTAAATGCCATGGAAACTAATCTAAAAATGGCACTACTGTGCTGTTTCAGTTCAAATGTAGCCAGGTTAGGAGCCTTGATCTTCTTCTTTCTCCAATCATTGTAATTATTGAAATTCTCAGCAAACCTGACAAAATATTAAAAAGACATTCATTTTGTAATTTATTTATGCTATCTGAAATTCACTATCCAATTGTATGTATCATACAACATTTGAACACCAGGCAGGTAGGCATATATATGGTAACCTTCCTTTAACTACTAAGTCTGTGACTCGACAACAGGCCATTTCAGAACAAACCCCTGATGGGGCTGACGCCTAAACACCGAGGCCAAGAGGGACAGTTCTATAAATATCATGCACTAGGGAATCAAATATTGCACAGAATAATAATATTGTTTTGTTTTATTTATTACAGAACTATGACATTGAGGTAGTGCAATAATGCCATGTTAATTTTTTTTTATTCATTTATCTATTTGTATTTGCTTATCTACGCATATTTATTTATCTATTTGCATACATTTTTCTACGTATTCATTTATTTATCCAGAACATTTCTTGTTTGTTTTCTCATCTTGTAATCGTGTTCTTAGTTCTATATTTTAGTTATAATTATGTCCAAGCCAGCTTCACCAGCAACCCCGTCACGGAAGAGGAAGGCGTACAGCATCCAGGAGAAGTTGGATTTCGTAGACAGAGTCAGAAGAGGAGAAAGCCAGACGTCCGTGGAGACGGGATCGCAGAATCTACAGTACAAGGATGGTTGAAGGATGAATTGAAGTTACGCTCAGCACTCCCCGGGATGGAACAAGGACAGGATCGGAAGAGGCATCGCAGTGCGCAGGATCAGAAGTTGGACGAGGCCGTCATCAGTTGGTTTAACCAGACCAGAACGGAAGGCACGCCACTCTCCAGACCCGTGCTCATCGACCAGGCGAAGGTATTCCACTAGAAGATGAAGAGGAATGAAAACAGGAAGGACTCATCGTTCAACGGAAGTAATGGCTGGCTGCAAGGATTTCAGGAGCGACATGGAATCGTGGAAGTGAAGATCCGAGGGGAGCACAGATCATCAGACAAGGTTGCTGCAGAAGCCTACCCTGCGAAGCTAAGGGAGCTCATGGAGGACAGAGGATACAGCCCGGATCAAGTCTACAACTGCGACGAGACGGCATGCTACTTCCGGATGTTACCCGACAGGACACTTGCGAAGAGGACGGACAACACTAATATCTGGGATTCAAGCAGCAGAAGAACCGACTCACCGCGCTATTGTGCTGCAACCGGACCGGGACACACAAGCTGCCTCCTCTCATCATCGGGAAGTTTGCGAAGCCACGTTGTTTTCACCACGTGAACATGAAGACTCTGCCTGCTGTCTTCAACAACTCCTCCAATGCATGGATGACGTCTACTATCTTCCGAGACTGGTCTCATCTGCACTTTGTTCCTACTTACGTCGACACCTGCGACAGAAAAGGATGGAACCGAAGGCCCTGCTGCTGGTAGACAACTGTTCCAGCCACCCCACTCACTTGATGTACCGGGATAAGAAGATCGTTTTCTCCTTCCTTCCAAAGAACACTACGTCTAAGATACAGCCATTGGACATGGGGATCATCGCAGTGACGAAGCGAAATTACAGACGACATCTCATCAACATCAACCAGTCAGCGACTTTGTCCGACTACTTGAAGAGACTGACCATCAAGGAGGCCATCCACCTACTTGCAGCGGCCTGGGACGACATCACACAGAAGTGCATCCAAGGATGTTGGAAGAAAGGACTTGGCGAGGCATTCGCAGAGTATGAAGTCGATGATGTCAGCGATGATGATTTTGAAGGATTCGACGAGTCAGACTTGCTGAGAAGAATCTACAACAGAATGAGGAGTGGACATTGGTGGACACCAAGAGTGCTCTGAGAGCTTTCGGCGAAGATACTTCACAGGAAGAAGTCTACAACTGGTTGGATGTCGACATGGAACTGGCGACATCGGCGACTATGACCGATGATGTAATCGTAGAGAGCATAATCAATCCCGTAACACCGGCGCCCATTGACGAAGAAGACATGGAACCACCTCCGATGATGACTGACGTTGTGAAGGAACTGGAGCTAGGACTAGAATGTATAATGTTCATATTGTGTGCAATTTCAGACTGCATATGTAGTATCGGAGATGCCGTATACCGACTCATGCGGAAGATCTTCGCGCTGCCTCTCTTACAAGCCAACTACATACCATCGGACTTTGGGTAGCTTTGCACTCATTTCGCCACTTCCGCTCCAGAACCAATCTGGGATTAGTGACGCTTGATGACTCCCCAAGATCCGGGCAACTGCATAGTCGTCAGATGGAACACGAGGCAATGCTCCACCAATGATCTTGCTGAGTTAAAACAAGTAGTTATAGACCAAGCAACAGTTTCTACCGTTGGTGAGTCCCTTAATTGTATTGCATTGCATTAAGGACCGAGCGCAGCCCCTACATTGGTGGCAGCTGTGATTATTTCGGACCTTATCCGAACCGCTCTTCAAGTCACATGCTTCAAATTTTTCAAAAGTCCTAAATAAGTATATCTGGTAAGACATCATAATGATATCACCTCAAAGCTTTACATTGCAAACTGTTAAAGACCCAAGAACACTTTCTGGATTCAGGATCTTTTCTGTATATTGCACCATCCCCAAAAGATATAACTGAGGCAAAAGGTTTGCATGCATATCAGGTATTGTAAAATATTTAAATGTTGTTATACATAGTTGCCTCATAAAAAATATACTGTAGTCTATATGTTGCTTTCATTTTATTGTCAGATTTCACATGGGTGACTGTTTTATCAACAATGGAATACAATATACATATTAACTATACTTGTATCTGGCTGCAATCCAGCCAAACCACATTGAAGTCTTCCTCACATTACCTCTCCAGGATTTTAGGTACAGTCGTATTCATATGGTAGTGTGGATTGGTTCTATACATCGGGTAACTTGAATGTTTTATGATTACAATGTATACAGTTTCAGACAAAGGTCATATCAAATAATTTTCTCTAGTTCCCAAATTGGGGGCTAAACTGTGAATATGATTCATTAATACTACATATCTATCAAAGAATTGCATATTTGTCTATATAGTACTATTATGTGTTACTATCACCACTTGACTGTTAGTTTGTGTGTTTTTAAAAAGTATTGCTGATTATTCATTTTTAAATCATTTTCTTTGAGATTTAAACGTGAAAATGAAATCTAGGAATAATTATGTACTCGGTACATTTAAAAACGCACATTTTTGTGCCTGTAATATGATTTTAAATATCATTTTAGTGTGTTTTAAAACTCGTTTTGATATGAAAATACCCGTTGATTGAAAGAAAAGTTAAAGTTTATCATTGCATAAAATGAAACAATATCATGTCAAGTTCTTATCTTGCATCCCTAGGTAAGTTCATGACATTTGAGAAATCTTTTTTTGCTTTTATTAAATGTACTGAGTGTATACAGTTTTTAGTCACACTCACATCTCAAAGAAAATGCACTCTAGTATAGGAAAACCTCATTGAACGACCACCTCGAAATTAAGACAAGGTTTTCAAGGATAAGTTTTTAATTTTTCTTCCATATTTCGAGGGCTCAACGCAACACTGTCATTACTCCTATGTATTTTTAACCAGGTTTTCAGCGAAAACCAGGTTATTAGAAAAGCGCATGTCGTTGGGCGGGCGGGCGGCCGGGCGGGCGGGCGTCAAACTGGTGGTTTCCGGCGAATAACTTGAGTTCCGTTCATCGTATTGACATCAAACTTGGTGTATAGTAAGAACATGTGAAGAGCTCGCTTGGGATTGCTTTTGGGTTTGGTCCGTCAAAGGTCAAGGTCACCGTTACTAAAAATAGTAATTTGGTTTCCGGCGAATGACTTGAGTTCCTTTCATCGTATTGACATCAAACTTTGTGTATAGTAAGAACATGTGGAGAGCTCGCTTGGGATTGCTTTTGGGTTCGGTCCGTCAAAGGTCAAGGTCACCGTTACTAAAAATAGTAATTTGGTTTCCGGCGAATAACTTGAGTTCCTTTCATCGTATTGACATCAAACTTTGTGTATAGTAAGAACATGTGGAGAGCTCGCTTGGGATTGCTTTTGGGTTCGGTCTGTCAAAGGTCAAGGTCACCATTACTAAAAATAGTAATTTGGTTTCTGGCGAATAACTTGAGTGCCTTTCATCGTATTGACATCAAACTTGGTGTATAGTAAGAACATGTGGAGAGCTAGCTTGGGATTGATTTTGGGTTCGGTCCGTCAAAGGTCAAGGTCACTGTTACTATAAATATCAATTTGGTTTCCGGCGAATAACTTTAGTTTTGTTGATCATATTGGCATCAGACTTGGTGTATAGTAAGAACATGTGAAGAGCTCACTTGGGATTGCTTTTGGGTTTGGTCCACCAAAGGTCAAGGTCACTGTTAATAAAAATAGAAATGTGGTTTCCGGCGAATTACTTGAGTTCCGTTCATCGTATTGACATCAAACTTGGTGTATAGTAAGAACATGTGGAGAGCTCGCTTGGGATTGCTTTTGGGTTTGGTCAGTCAAAGGTCAAGGTCACCGTTATTATAAATATCAATTTGGTTTCCGGCGAATAACTTGAGTTTCGTTGGTCATATTTGCATCAAATTTGGTGTATAGTAAGAACATGTGGAGAGCTCGCTTGGGATTGCTTTTGGAATAGTTCCGTCAAAGGTCAAGGTCACCGTTTCTAAACTTCGCAATTTGGTTTCCGGCGAATAACTGAAGTTTCGTTGATCATATTGACATGAAACTTAGTGTATAGTAAGAACATGTCGAGAACTCCCATGCGATTGCTTTTGGGATCGTTCAGTCGAAGGTCACTTAAAAATCAGTTTCCACTTAATATCTTCGCTATGCGCGGGTGTATTGACATCAAACTTGGTGTATAGTTGTTGCATATATATATAATATATCTAAGTGTGAGTGTGTATGTGCATGTATCACCTATGGCACCTTTGCAGCATTGATGATCATCATAAATTCATTATACAAATTGAGCCTTGGTTACAAATAACTACATACTAAACCTGGTTTGGGGGCATTGCCCATTTCTTGTTATAGGAGTTACAACAGTGTTGCGTTGAGCCCTTGATTTCATCTCTATATATAGACCTCCTCACTACAAAGACTGACTTTCTTCAGAACCAGCGGTGGTTGTATTATAGAGATTTTACTGTACAGGGTGTTAAAAAAGTTTGTTCACAAAGTTTCAATTTAGATCAAATGAAATTAATGCTGTGACCACTGGCTTTATTTCCCATCATGAAAGATACTGTTTATTTCATGAATATCTGTTTTATTTAGAACTCTAACAATTTTTCTGTTTTTAATATTATATTTTATGTTATAAAGATTGGCAGTATATTGATCTGTTGTTTGTTATAAGGATTGGTGGATTGTTTTTGACAACAGCGGTAGATTATCCCACTGAGTACGGACAGGCTTACTTGGTAGAGAAGTGTGAGTGTCCTACAGGATATACTGGTCTCTCCTGCCAGGTTTGTATTTTTGTTTCTTTCTTTTGACTGACTTACTGTTTCGTTATGTACCTAAAGATAGGTCCCACATTTACAATAATTACCTCCCATGTTCTGAATTGTCGGCCATAATGATAGGAAATTTCCTTAAAGTTTATAGGGAATATAATGTAAATGATGATAAACTAAACAGATATAACAAAATTATTCATTATGCTCATGTGGACAGTTGGCTCAGTAAGAGAAGACATGAGTATGTGGCACTAGATGTTTGCTTTCAACTTAAGTAAAGTATTTGTTTTCTATGTTCAAGATATTTAGGTTATACTGTATATGAAAATAGAACTATATTTTTCATTTAGTTTATTACAGAACTGTGCCCCAGGATTTAGCAGTGATACTAGAGGTGGATATTTGGGGCAGTGCGTCTCGTGTAACTGTAATGGTCATTCCAATGATTGTGACCGTGCTACTGGACAGTGCCTCGTAAGTATGTAGCAGGATAACTGCTACACTATTCTGTCGGTTGTCAGTTTGTTCTTTATACAATGTTTCATTTATACTCGTTACATTTAAAATTTAGAACTCTCACACAGAAGTTAACTATTGGTCTATAGCAACGTAGATGGAAAGAGCATTTGAAAAAGACTCTAAAATTATGTCTTTTAAATTTATGTCTTTTAAATGTCATTTTATTGTGTTTTAAAATTCATTTTGATGTGAAAATTGAATCATTGATTGAAAGAACTTTAGCATTCATCACTGCGTAAAATGAAATAATATTATGATAATTTCTTATCTCGCATCCTTTCTACATGAAATTTGAGAAATCTTACATTTTGCGTTTTTAAATGTACTGAGTATTATATTATTATCTAAATAGGATTTCTTTGGTAATATTGGTATAGAAATTTCTAGCCATGCAGGAAAATCATTCTTTGCAAACCAATTGCAAATTTACCCTTATCTACTTAATGTTACTTTTTGTGAGTACCATGGGCAGTCACAGTTGTATTTGTATATAAAATGATTGATTTTCTTTTCTTTTTATGTTTGTAGAACTGTCAACATAACAGGGAAGGTCCACAATGTCAACTATGTGCTGCTGGTTACTATGGTGACGCTACACAAGGAACACCCAACGAATGTCAGCCTTGTCCATGTCCACTTTCTGTACCTTCATACCAGTAAGTTTTCTAACTCTATGTCATCATACTGGTGGAGCAGCAATAGTCACTATAAATTTAACATTAAAAAGACGTCCTGTACAATCTACCTACTTATGATCACAGGTCACATGATTGAAGGTCACATGATTGCAGGTCTCACAAATGCATGTCACATGATCACAGGTCACATGATTGAAGGTCACATGATTGCATGTCTCACAAATGCATGTCACATGATCCTATGTCGCATGATTGCAGGTAATGTGATTGCAGGTAACATGATTGCAAGTCACATGATTGAAGGTCACATGATGTCTGGTCACATGAGTGAAGGTCACATGATTGCTGATCACATGACATTGAAGGAATCACTTTGAAATAGCTGAACTCCAAACTTATTGACAAAAACTATGAAATACTGATGACAGAATGATCTGTACAAGTGGTGAAGTGTGGGATGTGGAAAGTTATGCAAATTTAGCAAGAATTCAAGAATGTCTTGAAAATATCAGTCCTGGTTTTTAGTAGATTTTTATTTATGTATAGTATTTAACAATAACAATACTCATTTCAGCAGTATGTGCCCTCACAAAATGACAGAAATTGCCAATACACAAACTTTCGGACCTGCCAGCCTATCCATTTACACAGAATCTGAACTTCAAATTGATTTCCTCCTTTCAGATTTAGCCGATCCTGTTACTTAGCAACTGACAATGAAGTAACTTGTGCTAATTGTCTTTTTTCTTAAATGTTTACCAAAACCACTAATACAAGTGTCATGCAGATAATTTGAAGTGTTGCAACACAGAATATTTTCTCATGCAATATTCTTACAATGAATGTATGCAGGCCTTTTTCTTTACTTCCCACGGGTCAGACCATCTGTAGGGCTCCGTTCTGAAATGGCCAGTTGGTGAGATCCGGCTAGTTATACAATGGTTACTGTGCACCTAAATGCCTGGTTATCGGGAAGTAAATAAAATATAGAAAAATGTAAAATAAAGTATTAAATTACTGGTAATTGTTTCATGTTTCCAAACTTAAGATTAATATTAAGATTATTAAAATGTTATTTCAAATTTTGAAATCATGAAACAATTTACAGTAATTCAATATTTTATTTTACTTTTTTTTTATCAAACAAGCGGTATTGTAGATTTTAAACCAACATGTTAGAGACTAATTAACCAAACTTGCTCTAGAAAGTAACTTTCAATGCTCTTAAAGACATATATAGGATATCATTTTCTGAAAACCAATGAAATGCATTCAGTTATGTATGAGCCAGGGTAAGTTAGTTATAATCAGTGACAGTTAAATGCTGCAAACACAGGGTATTCATACAATGTCAAGTATGGACAGACTATGAATGGGCTCCAAGGATCATACAATGCCAACTATGGACAGACTATGAATGGGCTCCAAAGATCATAAGTCAAATCATGTCAAATTTCATTTATTGTCGCGGACATAGGACTGATAATGGACTATTCTAACATAAAGATAATAGACTGGTGATGGACATGTTCTAACATAAAGATAATAGACTGGTGATGGACATGTTCTAACACAACGATAATAGACTGGTGATGGACATGTTCTAACATAAAGATAATAGACTGGTGATGGACATGTCCTAACATAAAGATAATAGACTGGTGATGGACATGTCCTAACACAAAGATAATAGACTGGTGATGGACATGTCCTAACACAAAGATAATAGACTGGTGATGGACATGTTCTAACATAAAGATAATAGACTGGTGATGGACATGTTCTAACATAAAGATAATAGACTGGTGATGGACATGTCCTAACACAAAGATAATAGACTGGTGATGGACATGTTCTAACATAAAGATAATAGACTGGTGATGGACATGTTCTAACACAAAGATAATAGACTGGTGATGGACATGTTCTAACATAAAGATAATAGACTGGTGATGGACATGTTCTAACATAAAGATAATAGACTGGTGATGGACATGTCCTAACACAAAGATAATAGACTGGTGATGGACATGTTCTAACACAAAGATAATAGACTGGTGATGGACATGTTCTAACATAAAGATAATAGACTGGTGATGGACATGTTCTAACATAAAGATAATAGACTGGTGATGGACATGTCCTAACACAAAGATAATAGACTGGTGATGGACATGTTCTAACATAAAGATAATAGACTGGTGATGGACATGTTCTAACATAAAGATAATAGACTGGTGATGGACATGTTCTAACATAAAGATAATAGACTGGTGATGGACATGTTCTAACACAACGATAATAGACTGGTGATGGACATGTTCTAACATAAAGATAATAGACTGGTGATGGACATGTTCTAACATAAAGATAATAGACTGGTGATGGACATGTCCTAACACAAAGATAATAGACTGGTGATGGACATGTCCTAACACAAAGATAATAGACTGGTGATGGACATGTTCTAACACAAAGATAATAGACTGGTGATGGACATGTTCTAACATAAAGATAATAGACTGGTGATGGACATGTTCTAACACAAAGATAATAGACTGGTGATGGACATGTTCTAACATTAAGATAACAGACAGGTGATGGACATGTTCTAACACAAAGATAAAAGACAGGCATGTTAATGAAATCGGAATAATTATTTCTAACTTTTTCGAATATATTCTTTCATTAAATACCGTCAGAAAAAAACGGTCTGTGTAACATATCTCAAAAGATATCGAATAACGAATTAATTTATTGTTTGTTCTGTTTTTACATGGGCACAAAATATTCAGTTTGTTTACCTAAAAAGTTGCGTTCATGTTTCACACACCAGTAACCCTTAGTCTGCATGATCTGTGGAAAGGGGACTGATTATTTATACTTTTATTACTGTCATCTTATGTGAAGGGATGTCACTAATTCTTGCATAAGTGGGGAAAACCCAAAAATAGGCGGGGTTTCTGTGGGGTAGCCTGGTGAAGATGCTTTAGTTACTGGGGCAATTTGATAGTTCCCGGCTCTTATTGACACCCCTGTATATGTTACATATGTTGAATCTGACAAAACCATAGTACTCTAACTATTGGTAATTTTTCATGAATGGTATTTTAAATATATTAATATTTGATCGTTCTTGAAACTATGACCACAAAAATACAGGTTTTACTTTCATAATAATTAAACTATCAGCATCATATTGTTTTTTCCTTTGTCTAATCGTCGTCTTGAGGGTATAGTACTGTTTCTTTGATCAACAGCTGATATTAATGGCAAATACCCTAAATATTTGTTACTGCTTTCACAACTGGTGTAAATGAATCTCGCATATTTCGGGTCCAAGGTGGTTCTCCATTTGCTGGCTACCTTAGTGGAATTTTTCCTCGCAGTGGAAAATGTACCCGAGTCTCTGGTCGCCGAAGTCTGTGATTTAATGTAGTCTCTCATGTGGTCAGTAAATTCTATTCCACTAAATTCTGAAATAGCTTTTGAGGTATCAAGTGGTCTTTCAGCCATATCTTCATAGAAAACAATTTTAACACGATCTGGATATATTTGCTGTATGCTTTGTGTGGTATTTAAATCTCTCTGCATTAAACCACAATGGTCTAATACATCTTTAGGAGCATACCTCATGTTCAGTTTCTCTCTTGAGTTAAGAATACCCCTTGGATCTCGAACAAGTTGAAGTATTTTCATATTTGGGAAATATGGTAGTAATTTAACGATGGTGGACATTTTCATCCGTATGATTTTAAGCACTATCAACGGTGCATTTTGACATTGAGTTATCACTTGAGCAAGGCACTGGTTCGTAGCATCCTGGGTATGTTTTTTCCTAGCCGTTTCATAGCACTTATTGAATCCTTTCATGTATTTTGTAAACAATGTATGAAACCTGTCTGTCAAACTTTCTATGTTTATATTACCAATCTGACAGGTCAGCCAACTTTGTAGCTCATTCAAAACTGTTTCACTTTTCGTGAAATTATCGTAATGTCTGAAAATAGAAAATAACAGAAGTCATTTAGAATCCAATAGATACAAACTTGGACCACAATGTCCGCATGCAACAGTTTTTATGCCCCCACTCTGAAAGGGTGAGGGCATATAGATTTGCCCTTGTTAGTCCATCTGTCCCATCCACCGTCCGTCACAAAATCTTGTGTCGTGCGTATCTTCAAAAGAATGTGAGCCAGAGTCATAAAATCTTACAGAAATGGTCACCAGCCTGTGTATAGTTGTGCACCTGGGGTTTCATGTTTGGCTGTGCCCAGTAAGTGCAGAGTTATGGCCCTTGACTTAGTTAAAATATAGCCTACAAAGTATGCAATATTGTTTTACACATATCTCCAAAAGACTATGAGCCAGAGTCATAAAATCTTACAGAAATGGTCACCAGCCTGTGTATAGTTGTGCACCTGGGGTTTCATGTTTGGCTGTGCCCAGTAAGTGCAGAGTTATGGCCCTTGACTTAGTTAAAATATAGCCTACAAAGTATGCAATATTGTTTTACACATATCTCCAAAAGAATGTGAGCCAGAGTCATAAAATCTTACAGAAATGGTCACCAGATTGTGTAGTTGTGCACTTGGGGTTTCATGTTTGGCTGTGCCCAGTAAGTGCAACGTTATGGCCCTTTACTTATCACCATAATCTGTAAAGATGTTCCCTTGGTAATTTTGATACACATTCACAAACTATGAGCAGAATAATAGCATTTGCTTTTGTGACAAAGGCTTGAAGTGGGGGCATCTGTGTCTTATGGACATTTTTCTAGTTGCTCTTTTTTCAGTATTGATACATAAATCCACAGGAGATTGTCACGAGTTCTCTCCCTTTCTGTATTCCTTCGATTTAGTACCATATTTACATATTCTTGTGCCAATATCCTGTGCATTGATCTGTGGGTTATCTCAATAACATTTTTATGGTCAATTATATAATACAACAGAACTTTGAAACCTCGATCATGTATGGCTCGATCACTGTAGATAGCTCAAATATGTTCTCAAGATTAGGCAAAAAAATTTATGAACTGTGTATTAATACTGTAAACTTAAATGATCATAAAAAGTAATAAATGAAAAAACATTGTCATTGAGGCCCAAGTCTGTATCAAAGTACTCAGTCAAACATATCAATGATGTATTGATACTTTTACTTTTATTATAGAAATAGAAATACCATATTTCGAGGGCTCAACGCAACACTGTCCAAACTCCTATATAAATACATAAGAGTTACGACAGTGTTGCGATGAGCCCTCGATTTATAAGAGTCAAATGATGATTATCCCACATATGCATTCGTTTGCCTTCCTTTTTTCTTCTTGAAACCCAACATGTTCCTACACATCATTATTCGAGCCCCTCAAACAAACTGGTCAGCTCACCGTAACATGAAAGTTGCGCTTGAAGCAAATGTTGAATGGAAGACAAACGGGCTGGCTGATGGAGCATATATATGATAAAATCTAGAACTTGATTATACAGTACTTGTTAACATAATTAACAAGTTTAAGTTTAAACTTATTTATTTTACATCGATTGTGAAACAAGTTCTTACAACTTATACTAATCACTCTCGATGACTGCTTCCTGGCTACAAACCAGTACTTGCACCACATTTAGGGAGGGAGAAGTTTGTGATCAAACCCCGCTCATCTCGAGGCTCTTCAACTCACAACCTAAATCAGGTGCTCGATGACTTGGCTCTCCTAAGCATAATTGACAAGATAACGTACTGAGCATAATTGACAAGACAACATACTGAGCATAATTGACAAGACAACGTACTGAGCATAATTGACAAGACAACGTACTGAGCATAAATGACAAGACAATGTTTTGAGCATAATTGACAAGACAAAGTACTGAGCAAAATTGACTAGACGGCGTACTGAGCATAATTGACAAGACAACGTACTGAGCATTATTGACAAGACAACTTACTTTTTTGTGCCATTTAAGTATTTAAGAGTCACATTCTTGGAACGGAAAGCTTCGCCAATGCTTCTTATTGGTTCAAATACATAAAATGTTTTGTTGTACTCTTGAAGAAGTGATGCCGTCAGTGTTGAACCTGTCCTCATGTATGCCAATACTATGACAATCCTTTTATTGGATAAAACTTTGATTCCACTTTTGTTCTTGTCTGCTGTGTCTTGAGATGAACTGTTATTCTTTTTTAATCTGTTAATCAAGGGAGACAAACTCTCTGAAATACAAATTCATGAAAGGTTCTGTAGTTGTCACAAACAATATGTGTATGTATCTTTTGGCCACATTAAGTTAGACAGACAACAGTTATCTCAAGTTAGTCAATCAGCACTCCATAGTTGGAGCATCTATTTCATATTGACATAATCTTCTTACTGTCTATTTAATCTCGTAAAACACATGCAAGTCGTAATACAAAATCATCTTAAGGGGTAAAACTATATATGGTATTTTTGAGGGTGAATTGCACGGGGATTTTCGTGTGTAGCTAGTCTCGTGGTCTAAGTCTTACTCCCCTCAGTATCTTTCCTATACAAGTCTTTGTTTGTTGTTTCACGACCTTACTTAGAGAAGTTGGGTAAATATGTTCAGCAGTTATTTACTTGAGAATATTTTGGTGCACAGCATTTTTTAGGGGGTAGGAAAAGAACAGATATTTTATTTAGACTTGTACAAAGTACGGAGACATCAAACAATCACATTTTAAGTTCACCTGTGCACGAAGACTCTGATTTGAGCAAAATCTCATATTGAGATGAGAAAATCTCATATTGAGATGAGATTTTTTTTTTAGATGTTTTGAGAGGTTTGGGCTCAGATTAGTACAATTCCAAATACTCAAAGTTTGAAGTGAGTCGTACCTGAACTTATGTTCAAAGGAGAAAATGTAAATGACCCTTGTATCCACAAGACCAACATTGCTACGCTGAATAATATTATTATGGAGATGAAACAACATCTTTTATTGATAGCAACCAAACTCTTTCCTTGTACTGATGGCAGCATCTTGATTCTGAAAAGTGAATAAAAATGTTTAAAATTTGTTTAAATGTACAGAAAAACCTCGCGTAAACACCACCTAAATAATAAGACCACCTCAAAATTATGAACACAACTTTCAAGTCCATTTTCACTGTGTTGCTCTTTATTCAACCTTAATATTAAGACCACCTCAAAATTAAGACCAGTTTTCAAGGGTCCCAAGGTTGGTTTTATTATTCAGGTTTTTAACTGTACATTGATTTTTTGTAAAGTTGTAAATATGAGAAAATTGGCAGTAGTTGCCTTTGTACAGATGTACTCTACAGCACTGCATTGTCACTTCACTTAAATGTTTCCCAAAACCACAAATACAAGTGTAGTCCAGTCCCTGAGGACGTCCCGTGTGCAAAAAAGGTCCACAAATAAGTTTTATATCAATGTACAGCTGAATGTTTGAAGTTTCAAAAAAATTTGGGTAGACACATGACATCATGAGAAATCCAAGATGGCCGCCAGATATTTGAAAAAACACCAATTTCTTGAGTTGTGTGTAAAATGAGTATGTAAAAGGATATATTTCTTCATAAATCGTAATAAACTATCACTGGGATGTAAGACATTGTAAAAATACGCAAATTGATGAGCATATCCTATCTTTTCTGGATTTTTAAAAAAAAAAGGCTTTAAAAAATGCGGGAAAAATAGCGAAATTACAACATCGACTTACAATCTTTACCTGTCACCACGTGTACAGTGAATCAATTGATATTTATATAACTTAAGGTGTAAGTGTAATCCATTTCCTACAAAAATCACGATTTTTACTGACTTTATTGCGTAAACAATGAATTCACGTATGTTCAAAGTGGGTGGGGTAATTGCACAGAATATCAATGTTTCTAGTGAAGGGTGATTTTGTCCCATCAAGGAAAAAGTATTACCCATAGACATTTATTTATTTAGACATTTGTAAGATATTAGACTTTGAAGGTATGTTTGTACACATTTTTTTTATTGTTTTATTTTATTCGGTATTGAATTTGTTGTCATGGAAACATATTTGAAATTAACAAAAAATACCCATATTAAGCAGAAATTTATTTTTTCTCTCAAATATTTTGTTAGATATTTTGTTAGAAACAATATTGTCACGATATACTTTACACGTGACTCAAATTATTGGCATATAAGAGCAAATTGTGTCAACAATAACCATACCTATATTGAATATGGGCAGGCCCGGATCCACCGGGGGGGCCAAGGGGGCCTTGGCCCCCCCAGTCGGCTGTGGAGTGACCTTTTTCTATTCCAAAATACAAAATTATTTCCACTGATTATGTCTTAAGGTTACTACTTTTTTAGCATTTTAAATGCACTACATTGATTTATGGTCGATTTCCTCTTGTATACTACCAGTATAGCTGAAGCAAGTGCCATAAAATTTGGCCCCCTGTTGTGTTCATTGGCCTTGAGACCGAAGCAATAGCCATAAAATTTGGCCCCCTGTTGTGTTGATTGGCCTTGAGACCGTCTAGAAGAATAGTATGCTCACTCTATATTATCCAGGCGCTTTCAATTTCCTTATCATGCATATATATACATAAGTTGAAAGCGTCTGTAAAACACAGATTATTGAACAACATACGTAACAGAGATCTGACGTGGTGGTGTTTTAGCGATAAAGAATTGATGAGGAGTTGTGAAAACTTCACACCTGATATTAGATCTACTGAATTCATTTAAGTTTTCTTAAAATAATTTTAATCAAATCAATAATTTATGGAAGGGAATGTAATACTTGGGCCTGAAGTTTTGCAAAATAAAATAATTAGATTTTTCCCCAAATAAGCCTCCTTTCATATTAATGTTCACATTTTCTTAAAAATTTGTTTAAAAAGAACTATCATGTAATACTAGTAAAGGTACAATAATGATAATTTGACATCACACTTTTTTTTCATCTTTAATTTTCCGCTGCCGCGCAGCCGTCATCAAAATTAATGTTGTTTAAATGTTTCAACCAGTCACAATAACTGTTTATGTACGATTCTTCTGTTTTCAAAAACTTTGTCTTTGGGTGGCATTTTATGTCGTCTTGTCAATTTTGTTAACGATGAATCGTCAACAAGTGGACATTGGTAAAACATATTAGTACTTGTATGAATTGGTCGTTTTGCATTTTTAACAAGATAATACTAGTGGAATTCTCATGAATGAGTCCTAAAATTTTAGACCCCGAAATGCACAAGGAGCAACCCTTTCCGGGTGAGATCTGACTGGGGTTGGTACAGGAAGTGGTGTCCCCTGGAAATTTTGTAAAATGTTGGTACTTGTATGAATTGCCAGACCTCGTTCTGTATTTTGAACAAGACGCATGTAATACTAGTCATTTCTCAGGAATGAGTCCTAAACTTTTAGACCTAGAAATGCATCAGAAGCCACCATTTCATAACTATATTGTAAAAATTTCCGGGGGGGATCGGACTGGGTTGGTACAGGAAGTGGTGTCCCCAGGACATTTTTCAAAAAGTTGGTACTTGTATGAATTGGTCGTTTTGTATTTTTAACAAAAATAATACAAGTGCAATTCTCATGAATGAGTACTCAAATTTTAGACCCCGAAATGCACCAGAAGCCACCATTTCATACCCATATTGCTCAAATCTTCCGGGGGAGTTCCCCCGGACCCCCCTTCAGGGAGAGTTCATTTGTCCGCATGTTTGGCCCCCCCAGTCTTGAATTTCTGGATCCGGGCCTGTATGGGTGGGGTAAGTATCTTTCGCATGTCATTCTGACTGGTTGTTTGGTTTTTATGTTACAGTACACTATCTTATAAATTACGTTTGTATCTTTATTTCAATTGTTTTCATATCATGCTAGATTAAAAGTTACAGGTATATTTGCCCTTGACTTTTGTTATGGTTACCATAGCAACTATTCAAACAAAAAAGTTAAACCGATTGCAGTAGCTATTGAATTAAAACTTTTTCACGGTTTGTTTAATATTTTTATTTCATTCAGAGCATTTTTTGTACAGTTTAATATTACTTCCATAGTAGTTTTGGTGTTGATAAAAAAAGTTGAAATTTTATCATTGTATTATTTTAAAGAGATGTATGCTATATGTATCACTAGATTTCAATCTCTTATGTTGGTACACTACAATAACATTACAACATTGCTAGAGCACTGCCATGAAATGATGTAGTTCGTTCGAATAACTCGGTACGCTCCGGTAGACCGTTAGGCTGTCATCCGGGAAATCCAGGTTTGATTCCTGGCCTGAGCAGGAATTGTCCTTCCGTGACATTTGGTCATGGTCATGGTCAATTGCCTTCCACCTCTATTCAGTGTAGACAATATCATCTCCTCAGTAATGATTCATGTGAGAAACTACAATTCAACTACATGTATATCAAAATTACGGTGTCATGCTTCACAATTCTCCATTATACATAAAAAACGCCGTTGTTAGATTCAATTAATTATCTTTAGGAGTACAAAGTATTTTACTTTTAAGCCTACAGGAAATGCAATTTTAGCCACATTTGTGAAAGAGCATATGCTATTTTTCATCATTTTAGTGGACAAATAGCCCTCCCATGTTTCTTTTGGACAATTTTCATTTAAAACATGTTTTTAACGACTGTAATACACAACAACAGAATTAGAAAAATAAATAATGTGAAATACAACCAAGTTAAAGCAGCAATTCAAAAATACCGAAATTCGATCATTCGTTCTGCATGGCTGCACTTAACTCCGAATACAACATTTGCGAAAGTTTTTAAAAAACGATAATGCTGTATGATCAGAAATTTAGATTTTCATAACATTTAGAACAGAATTAAGAAAATTATTTCAAATTTAAACATGATGTGTTAGAACTTGGGGTCAGTGTACACTCATACCCAACAATATCGCTTATCAGATAAATCCAGTCGATGCAGATCGATATCGATGGGGCTTTTGGTCAGCAGTCAATTGGTCTGTCGGTAGTTTCCGTAAGTGATTGTAAATTTTCCGATGATCACCGATTGATAACTGGTATAACACATGAACAGCCTCGGACTGTCTTAGATCTATGTATCCGATAAACGGTTAAAACATTATGTATAAATATCATAAAGAAAAAACATTTTGAGCTCGATTTTGTTAATGAAACCTGGGACCAATATATATGGGTCGTTCTCCAAGAAAACGGGACCTAATGACAACATTTTTGATTTTCAAGTTTTCACAATTTCTGTTGCCTCATACATTAAGACTTTAAAAATGAAAACCGTTTGACTCTATACTATTTCATTTTATAACGTTTTAAAGATAAGGTAATCAATTAATATGTGTTGATTTACATTTAAACAAACAATCTGATAATTATAGACACAGTACTAACAGTTGTTTAATTTTAAAACTGATATTCTTACAATTACGATATCAACTTGATGAGAACACTTATTAACACACATAATTATCAGAATTAAGTGTAATTACATTGTTAATTAGAACCATAATGTTTGTATTTTTTATCTTTCATATTTCTCGAAAACATATGTTGTTCAATGGAAGTGTATCTCAAATGTAAGAAATTCAGGCAATATATTTCGAATACACACTGTTTAATATTTGCTTTATTTTGAATCGGAAGACAGGATATTCTTATGAATTATTTTATTCAAACATTTTGAAGCTGTTCCAACCAGTCACAATCGGTACAGTGGTAAAGTTTCTTCATTGACGCAAAAAAACCTATCTACAGGACATCTTGCATGTACAATACATATATTTGTTGTGTTTACATTATTTAATTGTTTTAAATTATTATATTAATGCTATTTATAATGTTGTACAGATGTTGCAATTGTTTAGACAAATCGCCTGTATAACTTACATAAAATAAATTGAAAAGCATTAAATTGATATTCATTTTAAAAATGATATTTTTTGTTTCTGCAAAAGAGAAATCATGCCGTTAATAATGCACACGTAATACTGAAAGTATACAATTCGCTTCAATATCTTATCTTCAACGTAAAAGGGCGAAGCTCGATTTTTTGCAAAACTTATCGTTTATGACTCTTCATAATTATAACTAGTTTTTTATTATCATATCATTGCTTTGCTCAGTATTTGAAATGATATTATTCAATCCTTAAAATTTCAGTATTAGTATAGTCAACGACGTAAACGGTAGAAAAAATCAACAATAAAACTAGAATATAAAGTCCTACATGAATGATTATTATTATGTTTTCATGGATGCTAGGTTCATATTTCAGAACACAGTAGATCTATAGAGCATAGAAAAAGGCGTGAATCAACCATGACTTAGTGTTGGTATATTATATTATATATTGTATGCATGGATACAGGCCCGTAGCTTGAGGCAAATTATTAAACCGAGGCAATGAAGGCGGGTCTGGGAGTGTCCCCCCCCCCAGGGGAATGTGTACAGAAGGGTTCATCTGCGTTTTCTGGTTATTTAATGTACCCGTGAAGTGATTTATCAATTGCAATTTTGTTTTATTTTAATCGTATGAATCGAAAGCAATGGCAATTTTTGATGTCCCACAGCTGAAAAATGTCCAAGTAGTCGATTGGCATGTTTTTGTGTGCAAACCAAACAAAGTGCCAAGCCATTAAGACTATCTTCCTCCACGATTGCTTTGGAAATTTTAACAAAAGCAGCTGTCTCGGTGTGCCTCAGCATAGCTACGGACCTGGTATATACAACTTTTCTTCCTCCGTGTACTGAAGAGTTACATATAAAAAGTACTTTATTATTGAACCAGTAATACCCATGCCTATAAAGACGATAATTTTCTTTAATCATTGTTGCAGAACGATGATTGTCAAACTCATTTATATACTTAACTTACACATAAAGAATGAAATAAGTACCCATAATTGTGATTGGTATGTATCCGGGTTATTAAGCACCTGTTTATTGATCAATAAATTTAAATGAAATATAGGACACGCTCGTCGGTGATCCGTGACATTGTGATTTATCATATGATGTCATAAAGCGGCTAATATATTTTATGTAAAAAATGTATGCCAGAAGCCTTTTTGCACATGTAGTAAGGAATGACACTTTTGAAGAAGAATTTGATTTGTCTTTCATATAACAATTTATTCGTTTTGTTAGTTTGTTTTATTAGTTTGTTTGACCTATTCTACAGAACTGATGTAAATTCCTCTTCCGTTAGTTGTTTCCCCCATTTTTTATTGATTGCTTTAATTAATGATAAATATTTAAGAAAGTCACCATTTTCAATGGCATATACGTTCTGCATTTGTTCAAAGGTTAAGAAATATTTAGTTAAGAAGTCAAAAAATGTTTGATGTATAAGCTTTCTCTTTCCAAACAATTTTTATGTAGAAACAAATATCCATTTGTCTGTTTTATGTTTTAATGCATACACACACTCACACTGAGATGTATTATATACATATGCAACAACTATACACCCACGCATAACGAAGATAGTAAGAAGAAACTGATTTTTAAATTTTAAGTGCCCTTGACCTTAAACAGAACGAACCCAAAAGCAATACCAAGCAAGCTCTCCACATGTTCTTACTATACACAAAGCTTGATGTCAATATAATCAACGAAACTAAAGTTATTCCCAAGAAACCAAATTTCTATTTTCAGTAACGGGAACCTTGAACTTTGGTGTAACGAACCCAAAAGCAATCCCAAGCGAGCTCTCCACATGTTCTTACTATACACCAAGTTTGGTTACAATATGATCAATGGAAGTCAAGATATTTGCCAGTTTGACATCCGCCCGCCCAATGACACACACCATTCTAATAACCTGGTTTTCTCAGAAATTATAAGATTTCCGGCCAAATGAAAAAATGAATAAATTTTCGAGTATCTCGAGATTTGGTCGTTAATTAAAAGTAATATTACATAGATGCGTTAGTTGGAAGTATTATGCCAATACACATGACTGTGTGGATAGCTTTTTAGAGAAGAAGAAAAAATGAAATGGTTGCTGACACAACTTGACTTGTTTTCTTTCTGTAATATTGTAGACACAAACGACATTGATTATTTTGATGAGATAATATTAATAAATAAGGAAAATCTAAAACATAAGTTCAAATGCAAATAAATTGGGTTACAATATACGATACACTTGTAATAACATCAAGTTCCGTAATATTTTTGTGCATGTAAGGATGATGTGGTGTTAGAAATGTTACATCATGGATTGTTCAACACCCTTTTACATTTACCCAAGGTCACACATTTTTCCTACACACATTTCATTTACATGTATATTATTTACAAGTTTAAACATTCCTTGTATGCCTACTTTTGTAATCAAAGGGGTCTACAATGTAAACATTGGTCAAAATATTGCTGGCGATAGAGTCTATGCCTACACGATATTGGATGTATAGTTATATACAATAAAGTTGTAACATTTCTCTGTATAACTTAGCTTGTTACACGCAATATGGTGTTTCCATAACATTCACGTACCGCATGCTTGAAAAAGAAAACATATATTTGTAGAAGTTTTGAAAGTAAAACATGACAGGCATATACAAATTGTCATTAGAGAATAAGAAATTATTAATTTCAATACATTTTTAACGGGTAGTTTTTCACCCTTCATGGGAATGTTACTGGTTGCAAACCGTGTTCGTGACAATCGCCAACTTAATTCGTTTGTATATATTAGTTCGAACAAGCTTGTGATAATTTCATCAACTTTTACCAAGGTATCAGGTTCATTATTGGTAAGTTTATACCCTGTCTCTATAACTTCAGGACAAGGCAAAACTTTGACAGTCAAACTTTCATGGCAACAAATTCAATACCGAAAGAATGATACAATACAAAAAATGTGTACAAACATATACCTTCAAAGTCTGATATCCTAAAAATATCTAAGAAATAACTATCTATGGGTAATAATATCTCCTTGATGTGACAAAATCACCCTTCAATAGAAACATTGATATTCTGTGCAATTACCCCACCCACTTTGAACATACGTGAATTCATTGTTTACGCAATAAAGCCGGTAAACATCGTGATTTTTGTAGGAAATGGATTACACTTACACCTCAAGTTATAAAAATACCAATTGATTCACTGTACATGTGGTGACAGGTCAAGATTGTAAGTATATGCTATAATTTTGCTATAATTTCCTGGAATTTTTAATGCTTTTTTTAGAAAAAACGCAGAAAACATGAAGTATTTTGATAAATTTGCATATTTTAAGATTGTTTAGTCTCTCTTTGATATTCGATCAGCATTAATGAAGAAAAAATCCAATAAACCTACTATTTTTAACCATTACACAGAAAATTGGTGTTTTTTCAAATATTTGGCGACCATCTTGGATTTCTCAAAACGTACCATGTCACGTGTCTACCCAAATTTTTTTGAAACTTCAAACATTCAGCTTTACATTGATATAAATCTTATTCGTGGACCTTTTTTGCACACGGGACGTCCTCAGGGACTGGAGTAGTGCCTGTTATGGGTATTTTTCTATCCTGACCTTAAATTTACAGACTCAAAGATGTGCCTTTAATTTGTCATAATTGTTTTAAAGATGAAAATTTTGATATACTGTGAATATTCAAGGTACATACTACACATTTGTGTATACTGTTGATTTACAGTAGACCTTGTATTAAGAGACCACTCAAGGGACTGTCAAAAAGTGGTCTCACAATAAGATGGTCTCTTAATAGATACCAACCAAATTTAAGTTAATTACAATGTCGAAGTGTTCAGTTGTTAAATTGCCTGTATGTTTTTGGATGATATGCATATATTTCAGAGCAGATTAAATTTATAGTCATGGTAAACAATTTAAAAGAATTGTGAAAAGGTTGATGACTACTAAAATATATGGACCGTTCCCCAGGAAAACCAGACTTATTGATGCTTGTAATGTTATCAGGAATTTCCAGTTAAAAGTTGACGTCATTAGTTCTACAACAAAAAGGCTCTGTCTTTAAAACGTTAAAAAATGAGCACGAAATAGCTAAGAGTCAAATGGTTTCATTTTCATGTTTCTAAATATCTGAGGAAACAGAAATTGTGAAAACCTGTAAATCGAAAATTTTGTCATCGAGCCCTGTTTTCCTGGAGAACAGTCCAATATGTATAAAGAACCATGTTAAAAAATTATGCTACTAAAATGCATCAACTGCAAATTTAAACATCTTCCCTCATTCCTCATCCAACAACCAAATTAATTAATTTGAAGTGTTGCAACACAGAATATTTTCTCATGGAATGTTCTTACAATGAATGTATGCAGGCCTTTTTCTTTACTTCCCACGGGTCAGACTATCTGACCCATTCCCAGAACAAAATATATGTTTTCTTTCCCAATCTGAAAAAAATTCCCAATCAGAATTAAGCACCTATGAAAAAGTGTCTACTTGAGCGACCTGGTATATCTTGAAGCTCTTTGAATAACTCTGGCCATTATTGTCCCTTATGTCTTTTTTTGACAGTTGATATAAAAATGTAGATTAGAATGCTTGTTTATATAAAATTTAGATATGAAAAGCCTGTTCTTTTAACTATGAAAATTCTGAAAATTGTAGTTGACGCAATTAAATATTTCCCAAATTGGCAAATTTTACAATGCAAATTTCCCAATTTATCTAAGGTTCTTTTTCCCAAAAATGAACAAAAAAAGGGCCTGGTTTGTTTTCTATAAATATCTTCATTTTTTCAGGTTTATTGTTTTAATAGAATTGAAAAAAATGTTATCCAAATCATTTACAAAGATTATATATCCATTTATTGAATAAAATCATAGCCTGTTATTTTTTTCGCTTTTAGATACTCGTTATCAATAATTGCCTAGTTTGAAGTTGCGAAAAAAGGATATGCTGAGTTCATTAATACATATCAAACTCTCTGTACAAAGCATATACGCATTCCAGAACTGTGATTGGAAAAGGTTAAAAGTCTCAACAAATGTGGAGCTAAAATTAATTAATTTGCTGGTAAAACGCCTCAGGAGCACACAGTGATGGCGTAATTATTGAAAATAATCGAAAAATTGTCGATAGACATCGGACATCAGCAATGAATTATGAACTAAAATAATCGATTATAATCAGAAATTTTGACTTTTTTGACATTTGTTAATCGTGTCTATCTATTTTTTCAAGCTCAGGGCTCTCACTAGGGGGCGACTTGAGCGAAGTGGTCGCCTAAAATGGTGAGACTTCGCCCATTCGCTAGATCAAAGCGAAATTGACTTCGCCGACAATTTTGGCGAAGTTACAGACGCTGTCAATCATCGAGTGGTAGGCGGAGTGTTCCCGCAGTCAAAACAATACAATTAGCCAGAAAAGTTCGTCTTTAAAACGTAAAATAAACCAACATGATTCGGAATATAAACAAACTTTACATTGAGGGATTTGATCTGTGCGATGTTCATCGCCAGCATAAATAAGTTGAATAACCATAGGACTCGCTCAGAAAGTTCTGACAGAGGGGCACTCGACGCTGTTTCAAACATGGAATTTACCGTTTTCGATCCCTTAGAATCTGTCTTTCTTATTTTGACGCAGTAATATTTACTACTTGCGACATTTTTGTGATGGTGTTCAATCAAGATAAACGTTTATAAAACGAAAGTCGGCGTTCATCACATGTTATATATTAATACACGATGAAATCCGAGAATACCCGAATGCATTGTTTTGATGTTTATTTCGCGACTCGCCGGTAATTACATGCGGCCCCAATAGAGATTTTTCGTAGTTACTTCCCAATTGGGATTTTTTTTTTGGACCCGTGGGACCTATTAGAAAACATTCATTATACCCCCACAAACGAAGTTTGAGGGGGTATATAGGAGTGAGCTTGTCGGTCGGTCTGTCTGTCGGTCGGTCTGTCGGTCGGTCGGTCTGTCTGTCGGTCGGTCTGTCGGTTTTCATGGTTTCCGGACGATAACTCATGAAAGGCTAGACAGATTTGAAAATTTTTTGGTACACAGGTGTAACATCAGAAGATACAGGCCAAGTTCGATATTGGGGCTGGTGGGGCCAAGGTCAAGGTCACTGTTACTAAAGGTCGGTCTGTCGGTTTTCATGGTTTCCGGACGATAACTCATGAAAGGCTAGACAGATTTGAAAAATTTTTGGTACACAGGTGTAACATCAGAAGATACAGGCCAAGTTCGATATTGGGGCTGGTGGGGCCAAGGTCAAGGTCACTGTTACTAAAAATAGTTTCTCTTACTTTCACTTACTAGCAAATGGTTTGTTTTTAGTTGTAAACGACTTATCTTTCTGTGAAAATAACTGTTATTTCTAGCATATTGTTTGATATATTTTGCATTGATTTAGTTCCATTTTGCCCAGCTTTTTGTGAGCAATTCTATACAAGTTCAGTTTTTTATTTCACAGGAACTGTTGATTAGTTCTTACTGTTCTGTTGGCAGCATTTTTGGTTTATTACATTCAGATACTAGCAAATGGTTTGTTTTTGTTGTTGAAGACTCGCCTTTCAGTGAAAATAACGGGATTTCTTTTAAAATCCATTGAAATAAGGCATAATATAATGTTATATCCAGGTAGTTTGATTATTTGATTAAATCTGTGAAACTGCAGTCAAGGACAATGGAACAAAATGTCTTGATTGCGAATATAAATTGTATCAATTTAATACGCTAAATTTGTTGCTATATTTGTTCGAATTTGAATGCAAAATGTTCAGATCTTGGGAGTTAAAATCAAATATATTGGTGTTACTAGTTCATACTCTAGTCGAATGTATCATTATATTTCTTTGTGACAATTAAAGTGCTATATATTACTGTTCATTTTTTCTATTTTATTGATTTTGACCTGACTCCCATACTGTGGTATTCATATCACCTCCGAAATATTAAAATGTACACAATTCTTATTATAACCCCACTTCAAAATATGCAATGGGGGCTATATGGGAATCACCACTTGTTCCGTCATGTCACATAACATGGTTTTCCATGAATTATTTCTACCAAGCCTAGTTGTGTATATTGTCGGCACATTCTGATTGTGGTCCTGTAGTGATAGATAGTGATAGATAATTTCATTGTCTTGACTGGCGGCCATCTTTGAATTTATCAAAAATATGTCTGACAAAGCGGTATTGTGGGGGTATTAATCACCTTCAGTGATAGCTCTAGTTTTTGTTGCAATCAGAAAGTGTATCCAAACAAACTGGTAACGACGCACATATTGATGTTCCAAAAATGATCACTTCTCCTTAAGTCTCCCCACTTCTCCCTAATTTGACTGGTTGTCAGACGTTTCACCCCCAAGTCGTTTCACCACAAGACGTTTCACCCCAAGACGTTTCTCCCCCAAAATGGGAGTGAAACGTCTAAGTAATATTATCACATTGAAGACGTTTCACCCCCAATATAGATATTAGAAATAAGATATATAATGTAAAATTATTATGATAAATATAATTAAATAAGTTATAAATTCAAATCAGTTATGTTGTTCACACTTACACATTTTGTGTGTGTATTTATGTGTATGGGTGGGTGTATGGTGGATGTATGTATACATTTGAGTGTGCATGTGTGTGTGTGTATATGTTTATGAGTGGGTGTATGCATATATGTATATATATATATATATATATTGTAGTGTTTCATCTATGTGTATCATAGTATGACATTAACCAAAATTATCAATAAAATATAATTACACTGCAACTCCGTTATACCGCGATCGGTGGGGTCCAAAGACTCGCGATCGCGTTATATCCGACCGCGGTATAGAGACAGAATACCAACTTACCCCACCCACTCAATATAGCGTTGTGCATACGATGTTTTCATATATTTCGTATTTGTTTTAATAAATAGGTAGAGGATAATATATAAAATGTATTTATGGGTTATTATTTGAAACTATTTAAAAACAAAACTCATCAATTATTTAAAACAAAGCTAAAATATGATCATTTCTCTTTCGGAACCGGGATATAATGGAAATTCGTCTGTAAACACTTCAAAAACAAAAATAATAATTTTCTCTAAAGCAAGAAATCTACATTTCAATTTTACATACAAAAAAGAAAATATAGCAGTAGTTGATGATTACAATTATCTAGGAATTCTCTTCAGTAAAAACGGATCATTTAAAGTGGCTAAATCTAATATTGCCAAACAAGCAACGAAGGCTATGTACTCGTTAATAAAACAATCAAAAGATATGAAACTACCGATTGATTTACAAATTGAACTGTTCGATAAAATGGTTAAACCAATTTTACTTTACGGGTGTGAACTCTGGGGATATTCCAATAACAGCCTTCTGGAGAAAGTACAGCTTAAATATTTAAAATACATTCTAGGTGTGAAACCCAGTACACCAAATTGCATGATATACCGAGAAACGGGTGTTAAACCCATATCTATTGAAATCGAAAAACGCATAATTTCATTTTGGTCAAAACTTGCCAAACCTACCCATCCAAAATTAGCAAACTCCATATACCGAACTCTAATGAACACGTACACAAAATTAAATGATGTCAACAGAAAAAAACTTCAGTGGATTGACAATGTAAAACGAATACTTATAAAATGTGGAATAAATAATATCTGGTCTACTCAAGATTTTCCATATCCAGAATGGTTAACAGCCTCCGTTCAGCAAAAACTTACTGACTTATTTCTAAGTGAATGGTACAAATTTCAAATACGAAGAATACCTAAGTAAAACTCCAAAACAACTTGACTTTTTTTATTGATGAACATATCGCCAGAACATACAGCTTCATTTAAAAAACTTTGCATTTTCATCAAAGAAATTATATGTTCCTTCCAATAGAAAAACTCATCTTAAAGTTAGTACTATATTTTGTCACTGTTTATTGCATATATAACATTTATCCTGTCTTATGTAAATATGTGTGTCTTCTGATTTTATAAATTATAGTAACATATACACAACTCTGAAACATCATAAAGTTGTGTCTATTTATATTGACTATTTTCTCTGTTGCTCTTGTAATCTCACTGATATTATATAATATGCCTTGTTGTATTCATTACTACTGTAAAATTTTCATACTCATGCTTTCATGTATACATGAACTGAGCTTAGTAAAATAAACTTGTAAATAAACTTGTCAAATGACTGTCTCAGCATTCTTACAAGTTCAAAAGGTGTTGATTAAATCACACATTCTAACAAAGTCAAAAGGTGTTGATTAAATCACACATTCTGACAAAGTCAAAATTAAATGATTAATAAATCATTGATCAGCTAAAGGGTTTTTAAACTATAAATTAACAATTTAATCTTAAAATAAACACCAAATTAATATGAAAGCACACAAACATAATTATATTAAAAAGTGGGGGTGAAACGTCTAGGGTCTATTAAATTGGGGGTGAAACGTCTTGGGTGGAAGTGACTTAGGGGTGAAACGTCTTGGGGTGGAAACGACTTGGGGGTGAAACGTCTTGGGTGGAAATGACTTGGGGGTGAAACGTCTTGGGGTGGAAACGACTTGGGGGTGAAACGTCTGGTATTCCAGTCAAATGAATGAGAAGTCACTTCTCCCAAACATTTTAGCCTAGTGAGAGCCCTGAAGCTATCAAATCTTTATTAACATCTACACTAGTACTAATCTGTAAGTGTTCTTATGATAATTAAGAGTAATGTAAAACCCCATAGATGTTAAATGTAGTTACAAAGAGATAGATAAACTTGTATAAATGAACTTAACTGTCAGCATTACACTTTTACTAAAAAAACACTAAATATTTCGACTATCGATTATGAGTTTTCAAACCTATCCACTAATTATTTACAAAATTTGTCCAATTATCCTTCATTAGGAGCACATTAAGACTATCAGTGTATCCTTATGAAAAAAATATATGTAACTTGTTTTACCTCTTAAGCAGAAGATCTAGAGCTCATATAACCAACAATCCTACGTATTTTAAACACAATTTGATACACAGCATTCAACTTCTGTACATACTGTTAAAGGGTCGTTTCGGTTTGCCCTTTATTGTGAGTGGCTGTTTATATTTTGCGATAAATAGTTCACCAATTTATGTGAATATGGACATACTTGCCAGATTATATTTCGACTTTAACAATAAGTTTGGCGTAAAATTACATGACGTCATAAAGTATACAAAAACTCTATACAATGACAATGAGTTGGTTTTTGGCCACAGGCCCATAACAAGATAGTGATTATACAATATGATGATAAGTACATTGACTGCTACCAGGCGCGTAGCTGCACCGAAATCTATGTGCAAGCCTGAATGAGCGGCAAAGCCGCCAATATGCTAGGGGTGTCTGGGGGCATGCCCCCCCAGAAAATTTTGAAAGCGTTGAATGTAAATGGTGACATCTGATGCCTTTTTAGCCGGATTTTTCGAGAAAAATTCCGGCTTATAGATTGGCGAAAACCGGGCGGGCGGGCGGATGTCCAAAATCAGCAGATTGACCAAGTTTCATTCGGCTTACAGACTTTTCAACCCCAAGACTTTTCAACCCCACTTTTCAAATGAAGACTTTTCAACCCCAGGACTTTTCAACCCCCGATTTCAAGACTTTTCAACCCCTACCTGTTGAGACTTTTCAACCCCTAGTTTGAATATTTTCAACCCCTACATTTATCTTTCTCAACCCCTACTTTGAAGAATTTTCAACCCCTACTTTGAAGAATTTTCAACCCCTATTTCTTTTTCTTTTTTTATCATTTTCTATTTTATTAAATATACTGGTATCTAACAATTCACTTATTTCATGCGTAACTGTAATTCGTAAATAAAGGAAAACAATCCCTCTCAAAATGTCATCGAAAAATATATTTAATGACGTAATCACATAAACAAGTCTTTGACGTCATTCAGTATACACGCGTTCAGCGTGTCCGTTCAATCTGGGATCAATATATACATGTTGGTCCCAGGTTGAATCTCTCTGACTCGGATTGCAATCAAGTGTACGGAATTTAATACATTTTGATTGATAAAGGACTGAGCTCTTGTGCAAAGATAAATATTATTTTTAAAAGTTCCTGTGTAAACTGAAAATGTGTTGATAAGGTCTGAAACATGAATCATTTGAGATGGAATAAACTCACTTAATTGGATATGTACGTTTGAAGAATTTTGCTGAACATGCTTAGTAAATCTGTCATATAAGTAACTTGCATGTTATCGGTAAATGTTACCATATTTATTTTTGTGTTTGCTGCAGTGTTCATGAGCGTTCTTATTTAATACATCAAAAGTGTTAATATTTTTCATCATTATTCGTTTTGTAAATTGTAGACAAGCAGCGTATAATTTTCATTTAGGTTTTTCCGCTCATTTGCGTAGTATATGCACACTGTGCAATATGATATTAACTGTTATTGTATTGTAGAAACATACACGGATATGTGATAACTCGTCTGAACAGATGGTCTGTATTATTTGAAAATAAAACAATGATATTGCAAATATTTTATCGTTGCATGCAGGTCATATGATGCATGTTTTTGTCACTAATGGGTATAAGGCATATCATGTTCCTGAAAGAGATATTTTAATTTGAAACATAACTACTTATTTGTTATTCAGGTAATTAATACGAATGCCTTAACTTTAATAAAAACGACAATATTTAGCTGTATGCGCGTTAAATTAGTCATGTACTGGAGATTAACATTTTTCCTTTTGTAATGTTACACCACTTGAAACATAAACATGCATGTATATATATTTTGCGCATTAAACTACAACGAAAGGTATAGACAGTAGTAAATGTATGTTATTGTAAATCACAATTCGCAATTCGAAAATTGTATTCCTTTAATTTGTCATGATATTTTGTTTGATCATCATAATAATTAGCAGATTATTTGTTTAATACAATTTAATGTTTGTTTGTTTTTATTTGTTGCACTTGTTTATTGGATCAAAGGCAAATGTGTTCTATTGATGTAACCATCACACTTTTAATTATGTGTAAACTGTCAATTGTAAGGTGTTTAAGGTGATATATGCCCGCTAAATGCCTTGAAATGGTACTGTTATTATATATATAGGTGAATGAATCAGTATATTCTCGGTGGTAGCGGATCAGTGGTCCAGTGGTAAAACGCTGGACGTGTAATCCAGGGATCGCTGGTTCGATTCCCCGCTCCATCGCTGACCGTACTAACAGTCTTTCGGACGAGACTTTAAAAACCGAGGTCCCGTGTATGATGCTTTACATCGAGCACGTAAAAGAACCAGGGGTGCTTCTGGAACTGGGGCATCTTCTGTATCAAGCACTATCCTCCAAATCTAATATGACTAACATTCTTCTGGCGGCGTCGCCCATGTGGGAAACCGGTGGCGACGATAAATAAAAGCATATACAACAACAGTATATTCTCACAATTGTCTAAAATTGGATAGGTCGTTAAGACTTATATGAATGTATATCAGTAGGTCCTTCTTAAAATGCCTTTATCAATTAATATATGTTTTTTTCATATAGTACCTAAGATTGCAGATGCCATAATAATTATTAAGATATATATTCTCTTTTATCACCGATTTTGATAGGGTTGAAACAAATAAATATATATAATGTGTTTTAAAACATAATGATTTCCGAACTTTGTTTAGGTTTAACCAATAACTCAACTCAATCATATTTATTGAATAAAACATTTGTAGGCCTACATGTGTATAGCATACAATACAATATAATATATAATGTAGAGAAAGTCGTAAAAGAAATAAAAAAATATTAGTTTACAAAGAGCTTTCATGAATGTGAAACAATTGTGTTACATTAGCAAAGTGGTCAATGAAAATATATATACAAGTACATGTACCAGGTATATCTCAGTCTATCTGTACCAATAAAGAAACACAAAGTCAACATATACAGATGACATGAGGAAAGGGCAATTATTGAGTTCTAATATCATTTGCATAATAAATTAATTTTGAAAGGTTTATCAATTCAATCTTTGAGTCAGTGCTTAAATAAAGACAATGTATTGTTATGTTTGTTGACTGTGTTACGTAATGACACGTGCTCGCTTAGCGAGGTGATTAACAAGGTGAGAAGCCGCTGTAGCGGGTGATTAGATAAGATGATAAGATTTAGGAGTGCTACTATTGATATTTATTGTTCAGAAATAAGGAATAGTTAGTTAAATACAATTATTAAAATCGACCAAATATCATTAATATAAACAGTTTTTTTATATAACAAATGGTCAATGATTAATGATCGACTATACCAATAAAGACAATGCAATTGTTATGTTTGTTGACTGTGTTACGTAACGACTCTGGGACAAGTATGATGGCATTGTATGCGAGGATTTTCTGTGTGAAATCGGCAAGATAAACGGTTAATTGTGACAGTGTGAATAAATAGTGTGCCAGTGTGAAATAAAAAGTGTTTCTGAGTCAATTTATGTGCCAGTTTGAATAAAAAGTGTTTGAATAGTTTGAATTGGTAAAGCAGTCAAATTCCTGAGACTGCTACCAATAATACGTATTACCATTTCCTTACATGTATAGTGTCAAATTTTCGTTTCGTTTGAACTAAACATACTCCGTGAGGTCAATTATTAACATAGTACGAGACTATAGTTACGTGCAAGAGACTTGATGTTTTATTCTATTCTATTCTATTGGCTATGTATTCATCCTTTTTTCCTTTCTATATGCTGTATATAGTAATATAGTATTCACTATTCTTCCTTTATATATGTATATATTCATAAATAATTGTTAAACCATATATCTCCAGAAAATGGAGGCAATAAATAATGTTTATATAAATAAATAATGTTTGAGTGTAAGTGACAGTGTAATTAGACTTAATTAGAATAACAAATCACATCATCAATTAAATACCAATTAAATTCCACCTGCTGTTTTAGGCCAAATAAAATGTGATAGAATGACTGTGTGTATTTTGTGTGTATATATCTTTATTAGTATTCATTTTGGAATGTAAATAAACTTAAAAATTAAACTTAAACAACGTGATTGTCAACATTTTTTCAGGTAACAAATGTGATAATTGTCCAATTAAAAACATATTCGAGGGGTTGAAAAGTCTTGGTTTATTAGGGGTCGAAAAGTCTTGATTTTAACAGGGGTTGAAAAGTCTTAGGCTAATTAGGGGTTGAAAATGACAGTGGGGTTGAAAAGTCTTGGATATTTTACCTTAGGGGTTGAAAAGTCTTGGGGTTGAAAAGTCTTGATACCTTTCATTCGTCAGCGCAATATTGATACCTCTTTTTGTTTACAATTTCTCTTACTAAGTTCTCCACATGCCACAGTAGCTATATCAGGATATGAAGGACGACTCATTGTAGTCCTAACTGGCTGAGCCTGTTCAGGTTTGATGTTGTCAGATTCTTTGCCAGATAGGTTCATGCTGTTTGCATGCTCCTAAGGTCCCGCGCCGGATGTTTCTGGGCACGCTGTCCCGGATTCTGACATCCGCTTGAACATCTTGTCCAGTGTCATATGCCTTGTTTTCTTCATTTTTATAAGGAGTCTAACACGTCCGGTCCGACCACAATGAATGATAAAAAAGTTGAAAACTTGACGTCACTACTATACAGTGGATGACATCATCCACTATGTAGTAGTGACGTCATGTTTATCATGAAACATACAGTATAGGCCTAGAGTGTCGTGTTATTGATTCTGCTTTTAAATGGGCCGTTTTACTTATATAACCTTTTCGTGTATAATATACAGAAAACATATTTTAATGTACTTTAATTAATTATTGATATGAAGAAAAGTAAAATCGGGAAGATAATGTGCAAGCCCGGGCTTTTTGGCGTAAAGGCAGCTACGCGCCTGGCTACCTGCAATAATTCATATTATAACATTTGTTTATATATGTATATATAATGTTGAAGTTTCAAACATTTCATTGTAATTGTAATAAAACAAACTTGTCGAATAACAAATAGGAAAATGACATAGTATATACAACTGTTATGTAATCATGTTTCACTTATTATGAGGTTTTAGAGTGGTTGCGAGAGGTCTGTTTTAGAGAGGTTGCAAGAGAGGGCTGTTTTAGAGAGGTTGCAAGAGGGCTGTTTTAGAGAGGTTGCGAGAAGGCTGTTTTAGAGGTTGTGAGAGGGCTGTTTTAGAGAGGTTGTGAGAGGGCTGTTTTAGAGAGGTTGCGAGAGGGCTGTTTTAGAGAGGTTGCGAGAAGGCTGTTTTAGAGGTTGTGAGAGGGCTGTTTTAGAGAGGTTGTGAGAGGGCTGTTTTAGAGAGGTTGCGAGAGGGCTGTTTTAGAGAGGTTGTGAGAGGGCTGTTTTAGAGAGGTTGCGAGAGGGCTGTTTTAGAGAGGTTGCAAGAGAGGGCTGTTTTAGAGAGGTTGTGAGAGGGCTGTTTTAGAGAGGTTGCGAGAGGGCTGTTTTAGAGAGGTTGCAAGAGAGGGCTGTTTTAGAGAGGTTGCAAGAGGGCTGTTTTAGAGAGGTTGCAAGAGGGCTGTTTTAGAGAGGTTGCAAGAGGGCTGTTTTAGAGAGGTTGTGAGAGGGCTGTTTTAGAGGTTGTGAGAGGGCTGTTTTAGAGAGGTTGTGAGAGGGCTGTTTTAGAGAGGTTGCGAGAGGGCTGTTTTAGAGAGGTTGTGAGAGGGCTGTTTTAGAGAGGTTGTGAGAGGGCTGTTTTAGAGAGGTTGTGAGAGGGCTGTTTTAGAGAGGTTGCGAGAGGGCTGTTTTAGAGAGGTTGTGAGAGGGCTGTTTTAGAGAGGTTGTGAGAGGGCTGTTTTAGAGAGGTTGAGAGAGGGCTGTTTTAGAGAGGTTGCGAGAGGGCTGTTTTAGAGAGGTTGCCTGAAGGCTGTTTTAGAGGTTGTGAGAGGGCTGTTTTAGAGAGGTTGCGAGAGGGCTGTTTTAGAGAGGTTGCAAGAGAGGGCTGTTTTAGAGAGGTTGTGAGAGGGCTGTTTTAGAGAGGTTGCGAGAGGGCTGTTTTAGAGAGGTTGCGAGAGGGCTGTTTTAGAGAGGTTGCGAGAGGGCTGTTTTAGAGAGGTTGTGAGAGGGCTGTTTTAGAGAGGTTGCGAGAGGGCTGTTTTAGAGAGGTTGCGAGAGGGCTGTTTTAGAGAGGTTGTGAGAGGGCTGTTTTAGAGAGGTTGCGAGAGGCCTGTTTTAGAGAGGTTCCGAGAGGCCTGTTTTAGAGAGGTTCTGAGGGGCCTGTTTTAGAGAGGTTGCACTTGAAGCTTTTGTGTGCCTACCTCGTAAACCTTGGTTTTAATCGGTTTGCATTTTGTCTCCTTCAAAGTTATGTTGTACAGAAAAATATATTTTTGTACCATGTGTAAACACTGAAGATAATTTTGCAGTCATCTTGGGAAAGATCTGACGGTACCAGACGTCGTGGTGATACCCCAGTCGACTCACAATATGCTAATCGTGAAGATTTCATGAAAGTGTTACAGAACGTTGAAATATATTCTGATCAGAGGAACGTACAACAGAGACCGATCCACATCCAGGTATGAAACATTGAACTTTATTTGCCAACAGCAGTTAACATAAAATAAATAAATTTAACTCCCCTTTGTAAGATTAAATAGCACTCTAGTATAGGAAAACCTCATTGAACGACCACCTCGAAATTAAGACAAGGTTTTCAAGGATAAGTTTTTAATTTTTCTTCCATATTTCGAGGGCTCAACGCAACACTGTCGTTACTCCTATGTATTTTTATAGGAGTTACAACAGTGTTGCGTTGAGCCCAGGATTTCATCTCTATATATAGACCTCCTCACTACAAAGACGGACTTTCTTCAGAAACCAGCGGTGGTTGTATTATAGAGATTTCACTGTACAGGGTGTTAAAACAGTTTGTTCACAAAGTTTCAATTTAGATAAAATGACATTAATGCTGTGTACACTGGCTTTATTTCCCATCATGAAAGATACTGTTTATTTCATGAATATCTGTTTTATTTAGAACTCTAACAATTTTTCTGTTTTTAATATTATATTTTATGTTATAAAATTGGCAGTATATTGATCTGTTGTTTGTTATAAGGATTGGTGGATTGTTTTTGACAACAGCGGTAGATTATCCCACAGAGTACGGACAGGCTTACTTGGTAGAGAAGTGTGAGTGTCCTACCGGATATACTGGTCTATCTTGCCAGGTTTGTATTTTTGTTTCTTTCTTTTGACTGACTTACTGTTTCGTTATGTACCTAAAGATAGGTCCCACATTTACAATATTTACCTCCCTTGTTCTGAATTGTCGGCCATAATGATAGGAAATTTCCTTAAATTTTATAGGGAATATAATGTAAATGATGACAAACTAAACTGATATAAAAAAATTTATTCATTATGCTCATGTGGACAGTTGGCTCAGTAAGAGAAGAGATGAGTATGTGGCACTAGATGTTTGCTTTCAACTTAAGTAAAGTATTTGTTTTCTAAGTTCAAGATATTTAGGTTATACTGTATATGAACATAGAACTATTATTTTTCATTTAGTTTATTACAGAACTGTGCCTCAGGATTTAGCCGTGATACTAGAGGTGGATATTTGGGGCAGTGCGTCTCGTGTAACTGTAATGGTCATTCCAATGATTGTGACCGTGCTACTGGACAGTGCCTCGTAAGTACTTAGCAGGATAACTGCTACACTATTCTGTCGGTTGTCAGTTTGTTCTTTATACAATGTTTCATTTATACTCGTTACATTTAAAATTTAGAACTCTCACACAGAAGTTAACTATTGGTCTATAGCAACGTAGATGGAAAGAGCATTTGAAAAAGACTCTAAAATTATGTCTTTTAAATGTCATTTTATTGTGTTTTAAAATTCATTTTGATGTGAAACTTGAATCATTGATTGAAAGAACTTTAGCATTCATCACTGCGTAAAATGAAATAATATTATGATAATTTCTTATCTCGCATCCTTTCTACATGAAATTTGAGAAATCTTACATTTTGCGTTTTTAAATGTACTGAGTAGTATATTATTATCTAAATAGGATTTCTTTGGTAATATTGGTATAGAAATTTTTAGCCATGCAGGAAAATAATTCTTTGCAAACCAATTGCAAAATTTACCCTTATCTACTTAATGTTACTTTTTGTGAGTACCATGGGCAGTCACAGTTGTATTTGTATATAAAATGAGTGGTTTTCTTTTCTTTTTATGTTTGTAGAACTGTCAACATAACACCGAAGGTCCACAATGTCAACTATGTGCTGCTGGTTACTATGGTGACGCTAGACAAGGAACACCCAACGATTGCCGGCCTTGTCCATGTCCACTTTCTGTACCTTCCAACCAGTAAGTTTTCTAGCTCTATGTCATCATATTGGTGGAGCAGCAAAAGTTGCTATAAATTTAACATTAAAAAGACGTCCTGTACAATCTACCTACTTATGATCACAGGTCACATGATTGCAGGTCTCACAAATGCATGTCACATGATCACATGTTGCATGATTGCAGGTAATATGATTGCAGGTAACATGATTGCAGGTAACATGATTGCAGGTCACATGAATGAAGGTCACATGATTGCTGATCACATGACATTGAAGGAATCAATTTGAAATAGCTGAACTCCAAACTTATTGACAAAAACTATGAAATACTGATGACAGAATGATCTGTACAAGTGGTGAAGTGTGGGATGTGGAAAGTTATGCAAATTTAGCAAGAATTCAAGAATGTCTTGAAAATATCAGTCATGGTTTTTAGTAGATTTTTATTTATGTATACTATTTAACAATAACTATCCATTTAAACAGAATCTGATTTAGCCGATCCTGTTACTTAGCAACTGACAATGAAGTAACTTGCGCTAATTGTCCCGTTGGCTATGAGGGTAGGAGATGTGAGCGTTGCACAGAGGGCTACACTGGGGATCCTATGACCATCGGTAGCACTTGTCAGAAGGGTCCAGGTATGTGATATATTCTGATATTCTTCGTGTTATTTGAAACTTTTTGCGGGCTAAGGTATTAAAGCTATAACTCAGTTGACAACCAGTCTAAGTGGCCATGATTGCCCAGTCCATAGAAGGAGTCTTAAAGTGGCATTACATATTTTATGTAATAAAATTGTCTTTTTTCTTAAATGTTTACCAAAACCACTAATACAAGTGTCATGCAGATAATTTGAAGTGTTGCAACACAGAATATTTTCTCATGGAATGTTCTTACAATGAATGTATGCAGGCCTTTTTCTTTACTTCCCATGGGTCAGACTATCTGTAGGGCTCCGTTCTGAAATGGCCAGTTGGTGAGCTGCCGGCTAGTTATACAATGGTTACTGTGCACCTAAATGCCTGGTTATCGGAAAGTAAATAAAATATAGAAAAATGTAAAATAAAGTATTGAATTACTGGTAATTGTTTCATGTTTCCAAACTTAAGATTAATATTAAGATTATTAAAATGTTATTTCAAATTTTGAAATCATGAAACAATTTACAGTAATTCAATATTTTATTTTACTATTTTTTTATCAAACAAGTGGTATTGTAGATTTTTAACCAACATGTTAGAGACTAATTAACCAAACCTGCTCTAGAAAGTAACTTTCAATGCTCTTAAAGACATATATAGGATATCATTTTCTGAAAACCAATGAAATGCATTCAGTTATGTATGAGCCAGGGTAAGTTAGTTATAATCAGTGACAGTTAAATGCTGCAAACACAGGGTATTCATACAATGTCAACTATGGACAGACTTTGAATGGGCTCCAAGGATCATACAATGCCAACTATGGACAGACTATGAATGGGCTCCAAAGATCATAATAAGTCAAATCATGTCAAATTTCATTTATTGTCGCGGACATAGGACTGATAATGGACTATTCTAACATAAAGATAATAGACTGGTGATGGACATGTTCTAACATAAAGATAATAGACTGGTGATGGACATGTTCTAACATAAAGATAATAGACTGGTGATGGACATGTTCTAACATAAAGATAATAGACTGGTGATGGACATGTTCTAACATAAAGATAATAGACTGGTGATGGACATGTTCTAACATAAAGATAATAGACTGGTGATGGACATGTTCTAACACAACGATAATAGACTGGTGATGGACATGTTCTAACATAAAGATAATAGACTGGTGATGGACATGTTCTAACACAACGATAATAGACTGGTGATGGACATGTTCTAACATAAAGATAATAGACTGGTGATGGACATGTTCTAACACAAAGATAATAGACTGGTGATGGACATGTTCTAACATAAAGATAATAGACTGGTGATGGACATGTTCTAACATAAAGATAATAGACTGGTGATGGACATGTTCTAACACAAAGATAATAGACTGGTGATGGACATGTTCTAACATAAAGATAATAGACTGGTGATGGACATGTCCTAACACAAAGATAATAGACTGGTGATGGACATGTTCTAACATAAAGATAACAGACAGGTGATGGACATGTTCTAACACAAAGATAAAAGACTGGCATGTTAATGAAATCGGAATAATTATTTCTAACTTTTTCGAATATATTCTTTCATTAAATACCGTCAGAAAAAAACGGTCTGTGTAACATATCTCAAAAGATATCGAATAATGAATTAATTTATTGTTTGTTCTGTTTTTACATGGGCACAAAATATTCAGTTTGTTTACCTAAAAAGTTGCGTTCATGTTTCACACACCAGTAACCCTTAGTCTGCATGATCTGTGGATAGAGGACTGACTATTTATACTTTTATTACTGTCATCTTATGTGCAGGGATGTCACTAATTCTTGCATAAGTGGGGAAAACCCAAAAATAGGCGGGGTTCTGTGGGGTAGCCTGGTGAAGATGCTTTAGTTACTGGGGCAATTTGATAGTTCCCGGCTCTTATTGACACCCCTGTATATGTTGCAAATGTTACTATTGGTAATTTTTCATGAATGGTATTTTAAATATATTAATATTTGATCGTTCTTGAAACTATGACCACAAAAATACAGGTTTTACTTTCATAATAATTAAACTATCAGCATCATATTGTTTTTTCCTTTGTCTAATCGTTGTCTTGAGGGTATAGTACTGTTTCTTTGATCAGCAGCTGATATTAATGGCAAATACCCTAAATATTTGTTACTGCTTTCACAACTGGTGTAAATGAATCTCGCATATTTCGGGTCCAAGGTGGTTCTCCATTTGCTGGCTACCTTAGTGGAATTTTTCCTCGCAGTGGTAAATCTACCCGAGTCTCTGGTCGCCGAAGTCTTTGATTTGATGTAGTCTCTCATGTGGTCAGTGAATTCTATTCCACTAAATTCTGAAATAGCTTTTGAGGTATCAAGTGGTCTTTCAGCCATATCTTCATAGAAAACAATTTTAACACGATCTGGATATATTTGCTGTATGCTTTGTGTGGTATTTAAATCTCTCTGCATTATATCACAATGCCCTAATACATTTTTAGGAGCATACATCATGTTCATTTTCTCTCTTGAGTTAAGAATACCCCTTGGATCTCGAACAAGTTGAAGTATTTTCATATTTGGGAAATATGGCAGTAATTTAACGATGGTGGACATTTTCATCCGTATGATTTTAAGCACTATCAACGGTGCATTTTGACATTGAGTTATCACTTGATCAAGGCACTGGTTTGTAGCATCCTGGGTATGTCTTTTCCTAGCTGTTTTATAGCACATATTGAATCCTTTCATGTATTTTGTATGCAATGTATGAAACCTGTCTGTCAAACTTTCTATGTTTATATTACCAATCTGACAGGTCAGCCAACTTTGTAGCTCATTCAAAACTGTTTCACTTTTCATGAAATTAAAATAATGTCTGAAAATATAAAATAACAGAAGTCATTTGGAATCCAATAGATACAAACTTGGACCACAATGTCCGCATGCAACAGTTTTTATGCCCCCACTTTGAAAGGGTAAACTTAAATGATCATAAAAATAATAAATTAAAAACATTGTCATTGAGGCCCAAGTCTGTATCAAAGTACTCAGTCAAACATATCAATGATGTATTGATACTTGTATATAGAAATAGAAAATACCATATTTCGAGGGCTCAACGCAACACTGTCGAAACTCCTATATAAATACATAACAGTTACGACAGTGTTGCGATGAGCCCTCGAGCTATAAGAGTCAAATGATGATTATCCCACATATGCATTCGTTTGCCTTCCTATTTTCTTCTTGAAACCCAACATGTTCCTTCACATCATTATTTGAGCCCCTCAAACAAATTGGTCAGCTCACCGTAACATGAAAGTTGGTAACATGAAAGTTGCGCTTGAAGCAAATGTTGAATTGAAGACAAACGGGCTGGAGCATAAATCTGAATAAATCTAGATCTTGATTATACAGTACTTGTTAAAATAATTAACAAGTTTTTAAGTTTAAACTTATTTATTTTACATCGATTGTGAAACAAGTTCTTACAACTTATACTAATCACTCTCGATGACTGCTTCCTGGCTACAAACCAGTACTTGCACCAAATTTAGGGAGGGAGAAGTTTGTGATCAAACCCCGCTCATCTCGAGGCTCTTCAACTCACAACCTAAGTCAGGTGCTTGATGACTTGGCTCTCCTAAGCATAATTGACAAGACAATGTACTGAGCTTAATTGACAAGACAACGTACTGAGCATAATTGACAATACAACGTACTGAGCATAATTGACAAGACAATGTACTGAGCATAATTGACAAGACAATGTACTGAGCATAATTGACAAGACAACATACTGAGCATAATTGACAAGACAACGTACTGAGCATTATTGACAAGACAACGTACTGAGCATAAATGACAAGACAACGTACTGAGCATAATTGACAAGACAACGTACTGAGCATAATTGACAAGACAACGTACTGAGCATAATTGACAAGACAACGTACTGAGCATAATTGACAAGACAATGTACTGAGCATAATTGACAAGACAATGTACTGAGCATAATTGACAAGACAACGTACTGAGCATAATTGACAAGACAACGTACTGAGCATAATTGACAAGACAAAGTACTGAGCATAATTGACAAGACAAAGTACTGAGCATAATTGACAAGACAACGTACTGAGCATAATTGACAAGACAACGTACTGAGCATAATTGACAAGACAACGTACTGAGCATAATTGACAAGACAAAGTACTGAGCATTATTGACAAGACAACTTACTTTTTTGTGCCATTCAAGTATTTAAGAGTCACATTCTTGGAACGGAAAGCTTCATAAATGCTTCTTATTGGTTCAAATACATAAAATGTTTTTTTGTACTCTTGAAGAAGTGATGCCGTCAGTGTTGAACCTGTCCTCATGTATGCCAATACTATGACAATCTTCTTATTGGATAAAACTTTGATTCCACTTTTGTTCTTGTCTGCTGTGTCTTGAGATGACACCTGTCGCAGTGTGTTCGATATACCATTGGTGTCGGCTGTGTCTTGAGATGAACTGTTATTCTTTTTTAATCTGTTAATCAAGGGAGACAAACTCTCTGAAATACAAATTCATGAAAGGTTCTGTAGTTGTCGCAAGCAATATGTGTATGTATCTTTAGGCCACATTTATCTCCAGTTAGCCAATCAGCATTCCGTATTCGGAGCATCTATTTCATATTGACATAATCTTCTTACTGTCTATTTAATCTCGGAAAACACATGCAAGTCGTAATACAAAATCATCTAAGGGGTAAAACTATATATGGTATTTTTTAGGGTGAATTGCACGGGATTTTCGTGTGTAGCTAGTCACGTGGTCTAAGTCTTACTCCCCTCGGTATCTTTCCTGTACAAGTCTTTGTTTGTTGTTTCACGACCTTACTTGGAGAAGTTGGGTAAATATGTTCAGCAGTTATTTACTTGAGAATATTTTGGTGCACAGCATTTTTTAGGGGGTAGGAAAAGAACAGATATTTTATTTAGACTTGTACAAAAAACGGAGACATCAAACAATCACATTTTAAGTTCACCTGTGCACGAAGACTCTGATTTGAGCAAAATCTCATATTGAGATGAGATTTTTTTTTTAGATGTTTTGAGAGGTTTGACAGGGCTTAGATTAGTACATGTCTAAATACTCAAAGTTTGAAGTGAGTCGTACCTGGACTTATGTTCAAAGGAGAGAATGAAAATGACCCTGGTATCCACAAGACCAACATTGCTACGCTGAATAATATTATTATGGAGATGAAACAACATCTTTTATTGATAGCAACCAAACTCTTTCCTTGTACTGATGGCAGCATCTTGATTCTGAAAAGTGAATAAAAATGTTTAAAATTTGTTTAAATGTACAGAAAAACCTCGCGTAAACACCACCTAAATAATAAGACCACCTCAAAATTATGAACACAACTTTCAAGTCCATTTTCACTGTGTTGCTCTTTATTCAACCTTAATATTAAGACCACCTCAAAATTAAGACCAGTTTTCAAGGGTCCCAAGGTTGGTTTTATTATTCAGGTTTTTAACTGTACATTGATTTTTTGTCAAAATATGCTGAGTTGTAAATATGAGAAAATTGGCAGTAGTTGCCTTTGTACAGATGTACTCTACAGCACTGCATTGTCACTTCGCTTAAATGTTTCCCAAAACCACAAATACAAGTGTAGTCCAGTCCCTGAGGACGTCCCGTGTGCAAAAAAGGTCCACGGATAAGTTTTATATCAATGTACAGCTGAATATTTGAAGTTTCAAAAAAATTTGGGTAGACACGTGACATCATGGTACGTTTTGAGAAATCCAAGATGGCCACCAGATATTTGAAAAAAACACCAATTTCTTGAGTTGTGTGTAAAATGAGTATGTAAAAGGATATATTTCTTCATAAATCGTAATAAACTATCACTGGGATGTAAGATGCAAATTGATGAGCATATCCTATCTTTTCTGGATTTTTAAAAAAAAAGGCTTTAAAAAATGCGGGAAAAATAGCGAAATTACAACATCGACTTACAATCTTTACCTGTCACCCACGTGTACAGTGAATCAATTGGTATTTATATAACTTGAGGTGTAAGTGTAATCCATTTCCTACAAAAATCACGATTTTTACTGACTTTATTGCGTAAACAATGAATTCACGTATGTTCAAAGTGGGTGGGGTAATTGCACAGAATATCAATGTTTCTAGTGAAGGGTGATTTTGTCACATCAAGGAAAAAGTATTACCCATAGACATTTATTTATTTAGACATTTGTAAGATATTAGACTTTGAAGGTATGTTTGTACCCATTTTTTTTATTGTTTTATTCTTTCGGTATTGAATTTGTTGTCATGGAAACATATTTGAAATTAACAAAAAATACCCATATTAAGCAGAAATTTATTTTTTCTCTCAAATATTTTGTTAGATATTTTGTTAGAAACAATATTGTCACGATATACTTTACATGTGACTCAAATTATTGGCATATAAGAGCGAATACTGTCAACAATAACCATACCTATATTGAATATGGGTGGGGTAAGTATCTTTCGCATGTCATTCTGACTGGTTGTTTGGTTTTTATGTTACAGTACACTATCTTATAAATTACGTTTGTATCTTTATTTCAATTGTTTTCATATCATGCTAGATTAAAAGTTACAGGTATATTTGCCCTTGACTTTTGTTATGGTTACCATAGCAACTATTCAAACAAAAAAGTTAAACTGATTGCAGTAGCTATTGAATTAAAACTTTTTCACGGTTTGTTTAATATTTTTATTTCATTCAGAGCATTTTTTGTACAGTTTAACATTACTTCCATAGTAGTTTTGGTGTTGATAAAAAAAGTTGAAATTTTATCATTGTATTATTTTAAAGAGATGTATGCTATATGTATCACTAGAATTCAATCTCTTATGTTGGTAAACTACAATAACATTACAACATTGCTAGAGCACTGCCATGAAATGATGTAGTTCGTTCGAATAACTCGTTACGTTCCGGTAGATCGTTAGGCTGTCATCCGGGAAATCCAGGTTTGATTCCTGGCCTGAGCAGGTATTGTCCTTCCGTGACATTTGTTCATGGTCATGGTCAATTGCCTTCCACCTCTATTCAGTGTAGACAATATCATCTCCTCAGTAATGATTCATGTGAGAAACTACAATTCAACTACAGTGAAACTTCCGAATACCGAACGACCTCCGGACCAGCCATAATGTTCGGTATTTGGAAGTTTCCGGTATTCAGAAGTTTGGAAGTTTGCAGGCAAAGTGGATGTGGTGTACTCGAGTTATGTTTTCTTAACACGTAGCATGAAGGGATTTATTTCCCTTTATAATTGCATAAGTTTGTAAAAGCAATCAATTAATTAATCATGTAATTAAATGATTGATTAGATATTTTAAACATTAAAGATAATTAAGTATGTGTAATAAATAAATAAATAACAAACACGTGTATGAAATTCTCTCATTGAAGCAATAAGGAAGTTTTTCACACGTTATTGTACTCGCCGATTGATTCCTTACTCAAGCATCACATGATCATTGTGATTTTCACGCGTGTCAAAAAAAACGCCACCGCTAATTGATAAACAAAAGAAAACTTTTGACAGTTTGCCGCAGGGGTTTTACAATCTGTTTAAGCTAGGTGACACTTTTAATTTGACAAATATTTTGCTGTTCGGTTTTCGGAAGTCAATTTTTGTGTTAAATATATAAACTGACCTTCAAAAATCGTCCTGTATTCGGAATTCAGAGGTTCCGGTTTTCAGAAGTGAAAAATATAGTAAAAAGGACGGAAAAAAACGGGACTTTGAGATTCGTGCGGTTTTCAAAGGTTTCCGGTTTTTAGAGGGTCCGGTATTCGGAAGTTTCACTGTACATGTATATCAAAATTACGGTGTCATGCTTCACAATTCTCCATTATACATAAAAAACGCCGTTGTTAGATTCAATTAATTATCTTTAGGAGTACAAAGTATTTAATTTTAAGCCTACAGGAAATGCAATTTTAGCCACATTTGTGAAAGAGCATGCTATTTTTCATCATTTTAGTGGACAAATAGCCCTCCCATGTTTCTTTTGGACAATTTTCATTTAAAACATGTTTTTAACGACTGTAATACACAACAACAGAATTAGAAAAATAAATTATGTGAAAGACAACCAAGTAAAAGCAGCAATTCAAAAATACCGAAATTCGATCATTCGTTCCGCATGGCTGCACTTAACATCGAATAAAACATTAGCGAAAGTTTTTAAAAAACGATAATGCTATATGATCAGAAATTTGAATTTTCATAACATTTAGAACAGAATTAAGAAAATTATTTCAAATTTAAACATGATGTGTTAGAACTTGGGGTCAGTGTACACTCATACCCAACAATATCGCTTATCAGATAAATCCAGTCGATGCAGATCGATATCGATGGGGCTTTTGGTCAGCAGTCAATTGGTCTGTCGGTAGTTTCCGTAAGTGATCGTAAATTTTCCGATGATCACCGATTGATAACTGGTATAACACATGAACAGCCTCGGGCTATCTTAGATCTATGTATCCGATAAACGGTTAAAACATTATGTATAAATATCATAAAGAAAAAACATTTTGAGCTCGATTTTGTTAATGAAACCTGGGACCAATATATATGGGTCGTTCTCCAAGAAAACGGGACCTAATGACAACATTTTTGATTTTCAAGTTTTCACAATTTCTGTTGCCTCATACATTAAGACTTTAAAAATGAAAACCGTTTGACTCTATACTATTTCATTTTCATTTTATAACGTTTTAAAGATAACGTAATCAATTAATATGTGTTGATTTACATTTAAACAAACAATCTGATAATTATAGACACAGTACTAACAGTTGTTTAATTTTGAAACTGATATTCTTACAATTACGATATCAACTTGATGAGAACACTTATTAACACACATAATTATCAGAATTAAGTGTAATTACATTGTTAATTAGAACCATAATGTTTGTATTTTTTATCTTTCATATTTCTCGAAAACATATGTTGTTCAATGGAAGTGTATCTCAAATGTAAGAAATTATTAATGAATGATTATTATTATGTTTTCATGGATGCTAGGTTCATATTTAAGAACACACTAGATCTATAGAGCGTAGAATAAGGCGTGAATCAACCATGACTTTAAGTGTTGGTATATTATATTATATATTGTATGCATGGATACAGGCCCGTAGCTTGAGGCAAAATTAAACCGAGGCAATGAAGGCGGGTCTGGGAGTGTCCCCCCCCCCAGGGGAATGTGTACAGAAGGGTTCATCTGCGTTTTCTGGTTATTTAATGTACCCATGAAGTGATTTATCAATTGCAATTTTGTTTTATTTTAATCGAATGAATCGAAAGCAATGGCAATTTTTGATGTCCCACAGCTGAAAAATGTCCAAGTAGTCGATTGGCATGTTTTTGTGTGCAAACCAAACAAAGTGCCAAGCCATTAAGACTATCTTCCTCCACGATTGCTTTGGAGATTTTAACAAAAGCAGCCGCCTCGGTGTGCCTCAGCATAGCTACGGACCTGGTATATACAACTTTTCTTCCTCCGTTTACTGAAGAGTTACATATAAAAAGTACTTTATTATTGAACCAGTAATACCCATGCCTATAAAGATGATAATTTTCTTTAATCATTGTTGCAGAACGATGATTGTCAAACTCATTTATATACTTAACTTACACATAAAGAATGAAACTGAAGTTATTTGCCAGAAACCAAATTTCTATTTTCAGTAACGGGAACCTTGAACTTTGGTGTAACGAACCCAAAAGCAATCCCAAGCGAGCTCTCCACATGTTCTTACTATACACCAAGTTTGGTGACAATCTGATCAATGGAACTCGAGATATTTGCCAGTTTGACATCCGCCCGCCCGCCCAACGACACACACCATTCTAATAACCTGGTTTTCTCAGAAATTATAAGATTTCCGGCCAAATGAAAAAATGAATAAATTTTTGAGTATCTCGAGTTTTGGTCGTTAATTAAAAGTAATATTACATAGATGCGTTAGTTGGAAGTATTATGCCAATACACATGTGTGGATAGCTTTTTAGAGAAGAAGAAAAAATGAAATGGTTGCTGACACAACATGACTTGTTTTCTTTCTGTAATATTGTAGACACAAACGACATTGATTATTTTGATGAGATAATATTAATAAATAAGGAAAATCTAAAACATAAGTTCAAATGCAAATAAATTGGGTTACAATATACGATACACTTGTTACAAAGAGATAAATAAACTTGTATAAATGAACTTAACTGTCAGCATTACACTTTTACTAAAAAACCACTAAATATTTCGACTATCGATTATGAGTTTTCAAACCTATCCAATAATTATTTACAAAATTTGTCCAATTATCCTTCATCAGGAGCATATTAAGACTATCAGTGTATCGTTATGAAAAAAATATATGTAACTTGTTTTACCTCTTAAGCAGAAGATCTAGAGCTCATATAACCAACAATCCTACATATTTTTAACACAATTTGATACACAGCATTCAATTTGTGTACATACTGTAATGTTAAAGGGTCGTTTCGGTTTGCACTCTATTGTGAGTGGCTGTTTATATTTTGCGATAAATAGTTTACCAATTTATGTGAATATGGACATATTTGCCAGATTATATTTCAACTTTAACAATAAGTTTGGAGTAAAATTACATGACGTCATAAAGTATACAATGACAATGACAATGAGTTTATTTGTGTTTGGCCACAGGCCCATAACAAGATAGTAATTATACAATATGATGATAAGTACATTGACTGCTACCTGCAATAATTCATATTATAACATTTGTTTATATATGTATATATAATGTTGAAGTTTCAAACATTTCATTGTAATTGTAATAAAACAAACTTGTCGAAAAACAAATAGGAAAATGACATAGTACATACAACTGTTATGTAATCATGTTTCACTTATTATGAGAATCATATAATTATCATATTATCAAAATAGTATTTATAATAAGTACATTGATTAGGTTACTAAATCGTGTTTCATCAGAATACTATATAAACTCATGTTCTGACTGATATAAGTTGTAATTCAGAATATAACATCAACATATAGTAATGGCAAACAGATGGAAAAATAATCCTTTTTTTTAACTATATTAAATAAATTCAATAGGGAAACATGAACAATATAATGTAATGGATGTTTCATATTCTGCACAATAAAGAAATATGTACTTCAACAGTGTGATTGTGAATCATATAAATATACAATCATGTCTTTCATTATAAAAAGATAAATCTGTTTCCTTGGTATTTGCATACTAATCTATGCCTACTTATACTGATAACAAAATGTATTCATACATTTTGACATTCAATGTGAAAAAAATGGTGTATACAATATGAATTAGAATTTGATATTTGGGCGTAAAAAGTTTAACCCATTCCCCCATAGAGCAACAACAGTGGTAGGTAGTAATAACCAATAGATATAATCTGTCAGTGTACTACACTGTACCAATACAGGTTTATTGGAAAACAGGGTAAAATTTATACCCACTATGTTTAAACTAAAATTGCAGTATGAAGTCACCAATTAATCTTTTGATAACCAATGTAAAGTTTGTGGAGAATTGAATTTCCTATCTAGTGTTACCACAACCATGCATGTATTCAAATTGGAATTACTTCTATAGCGTTTTAAATAAGACAGAATATATTTTTTGATGATACTAATTATTATTTTTACACATTGCAAAGACAATAACAAATTCAGAAAGCCATCAAACACATACAAAAGCAATTTTTTTAACTGATATTAATTCATATATGTTATAGTCAATTTTTACAAGTAAAATTTTTAATTAAATTGCTAAATGTCACCAATATTCACTGTCCAATTACTGTATTTGTATATTCCACAGTCATTGAGATATACACTTCTGAGTTCACAGTTCTCACATAAATAGCAGCACTTGGTATATACCTGAAAACTTATATAACCCCATCCATATAAATACACAACTCATAATGGAAAATATATTCCAAATCAGTGCGAATATAAAATAATTTCCCAGTGTTGAAATCATTGGGTAGATTCGGCCGAGTTTTCTGTACAAAGTCTTCTATCTGAAAATAAGAAATAAATTTTATAAAAACTGTAAGTACAAAAAAATGTTCAATGAAAATCTTCTTACACAAATAAACAGACAGCACCAGCATTGCTAATTGAAAAATTGATTTACATATTTTCATATATGTCAACAATTGGATTCTCTTATGCTACTCTAAACAACAAAAACAACAGCTGTAATCATTCAAATAAATCTATCTCCACCTACTGCATTATAAACTGTAGTCCAAATACAAGGTATTAATGTAATGTATGGTAAATAGTTCTTTATTATTTGAAGTAGAGTTTTTGTAACTGAAAACTACTTCAGAACTTTTTTTGCTTATTGTAAGGAAAAATATTTTTACTGCCATTCTCAAAATACCTACTGAAATCCATTGAACAAGACAAACTGTTTAACTTCGTTTCCGACTGTTGTAAAATTGGTTGATTTTGCTGAATTTAAGTTTTGCATGGACAAAATATACAAATTATTTAAATTGTCGTCCTTAACAATAAAATCTATTTTCCTATAGAATAGATATGGAAATAAAATGTGATAACTTTATAGAACCATGAATAGATTCCTTGTAATTCACTAAAATAATTAAGTAGCTAAAAACATCAAATCAAAGTACTCAAAGTACTGTAGGAAGGTGTTTTTTGAAAGATGTCAAAGTTTCAGTAGAATCTGATGCTTTAGAGAGAAAAAATCAGTAATAAAAACAAACTGTAGAAATTGCATCAAAGACCCTGTTGTGTAATCTGCCCGGTGTTCAGTTATGGTTAACTGTTGCGAACATTAGGAAACTGTTCTGTTTTGTATCCCTGACCCAACATATCACATTCACTGCACACAGGGAACCAAATTGCAAATGTTACGAAACATTAGCAGAAAACACCTTCACTGAACTCAGGGCTTGTCAAGACAAACTTACCTAGCCGCTTACTTGGGGCTCGTATTCACTAACATTTTAAGTCTGAAACTTACGAGTTGCGATGTCCGGCGTTTAACTGAGCGTGTATGTACTTTTCTAAATCATGAGTTTGAAGAATAAAATCGATCTTAAGACAGATTTTGTACTTAAGTTTAGGTGAAACTTATGACCACTTCTCTGAAACGGTCTTAAGATTTGTCTTATTACTGTCATCTTATTTGCAGGGATGTCACTAATTCTTGCATTAGTGGGGAAATCCCAAAAATAGGCCGGGTTCTGTGGGGTAGCCTGGTGAAGATTCTTTAGTTACTGCGCAATTTGATAGTTCCCGGCCCCTGTATATGTTACAAATGTTGAATCTGACAAAACCATAGTACTATTGGTAATTTTTCATGAATGGTATTTTAAATATATTAATATTTGATGGTTCTTGAAACTATGACCACAAAAATACAGGTTTTACTTTCATAATAATTAAACTATCAGCATCATATTGTTTTTTCCTTTTGTCTAATCGTTGTCTTGAGGGTATATTACTGTTTCTTTGATCAACATTTGATATTAATGGCAAATACCCTAAATATTTGTTACTGCTTTCACAACTGGTGTAAATGAATCTCGCATATTTTGGGTCCAAGGTGGTTCTCCATTTGCTGGCTACCTTAGAGGAATTTTTCCTCGCAGTGGAAAATCTACCCGAGTCTCTGGTCGCCGAAGTCTTTGATTTGATGAAGTCTCTCATGTGGTCAGTAAATTCTATTCCACTAAATTCTGAAATAGCTTTTGAGGTATCAAGTGGTCTTTCAGCCATATCTTCATAGAAAACAATTTTAACACGATCTGGATATATTTGCTGTATGCTTTGTGTGGTATTTAAATCTCTGCATTAAATCACAATGCTCTAATACATTTTTAGGAGCATACATCATGTTCATTTTCTCTCTTTGAGTTAAGAATACCCCTTGGATCTCGAACAAGTTGAAGTGTTTTCGTATTTGGGAAAAATGGTAGTAATTTAACGATGGTGGACATTTTCATCCGTATGATTTTAAGCACTATCAACGGTGCATTTTGACACTATTAATACACAGTCCATAAAACATTTTGCCGAATCTTGAGAACATATTTGAGCTATCTACTGTGAATGCACTCTGGGAAGTAGTGCCAGTGGTATCATTATAAGGCTCAAAATGCAAATGTCACAAATTTTAAGGTAGCATCAAACTCAATTAAGTCTGATATTTTATCATATGAATCAGGGTGAAAAACCTCTGTCGCCTTGCTGGACGACGCAACACTGATGGCAACACATTTTTCAAAGTTTTCACAGTAACGATCTGGAAAATCAAGATTTTGGATTGTTTTTTCAAATAAATCATACCATCTGTTGTCTTTACTTACTTTTCTCAGATAGTTATTGAGACGTGTGTCAGGTGTTTTGACAGAAACGGTGAAAGTGACGCTTGAATGCTTCGCACTTTCATCTATTTTATTTCTGACATTTGAAACGCTTGTCGAGCGTCCACATGATAAGTAGCACAAAGGACTGCAAATGAACCCGAAAGTAGCGCAAAGATTAAATCATGGAAAGACACCGAATCGCGATACCGAAATAAATAAAAAATTGATATGATTTTTGCAATAAATTTTTTTGAGTCGGCGGCACAATATCGGGTCAGTCGGTAAAGGGCAAACAAACTTAATTTTAATTTAGGCCTTAGCGCCAGACACACTGTCTAAAAACACTATATTTTTGTCAAAATAAAATATGAAACTCACTGTCTGTTTTGTTATTCATACTCACATTAAATATAGATTATTTTATAGAGCAATGGAGCTAATGTCGACAGGGTTTTATTATCGACACCTCCCCAAAACCTCTATTCTTAATTGATTTAAACTTAAAATATATGTCATATGAACGCGCGCTTTGTTTATATCATACACATCTTCATCATCTGCCATTTTGATCTCACGGGGGGGGAAAAAGAACTAATTTCAAATCAAAGTAACCAAATAATTTATCGGTTAAAAATAATGGGTCAAGACATGCTCTGTCCGGGATACCATGAGTTTGGATCAATACTTACTCTGTCTGGGATACCATTTCTCATAGGATGGTCTTGCGCTCTACCAACTAAGCTATTTGGCCATCTGTCGAAGTAATCCCACACCACAACATTTTCAATTTATTTTCCAGGTGTTGGTAATTCCATTCCAACATGAGATGTGTTCAGAAGCTATAGTGCCACTATACTCAGAAATATAGTTCAAATCTCACTTCGGAATGAAATGATCATCATTCAAGGTTACTGAATATTAAGACTTGCTCTGTCTAAGATACCATTGAGTTTGGGTCAAGACATGCTCTGTCTAAGATACCATTGAGTTTGGGTCAAGACATGCTCTGTCTGAGATACCATTGAGTTTGGGTCAAGACATGCTCTGTCTGAGATACCATTGAGTTTGGGTCAAGACATGCTCTGTCTAAGATACCATTGAGTTTGGGTCATGACATGCTCTGTCTAAGATACCATTGAGTTTCGGTCAAAACATGCTCTGTCTGAGATACCATTGAGTTTGGGTCAAGACATGCTCTGTCTGAGATACCATTGAGTTTGGGTCAAGACATGCTCTGTCTAAGATACCATTGAGTTTGGGTTAAGACATGCTCTAAGATACCATTGAGTTTGGGTAAAGACATGCTCTGTGTAAGATACCATTGAGTTTGGGTAAAGACATGCTCTGTCTAAGATACCATTGAGTTTGGGTCAAGACATGCTCTGTCTGAGATACCATTGAGTTTGGGTCAAGACAATGCTCTGTCTAAGATACCATTGAGTTTGGGTCAAGACATGCTCTGTCTAAGATACCATTGAGTTTCGGTCAAAACATGCTCTGTCTGAGATACCATTGAGTTTGGGTCAAAACATGCTCTGTCTGAGATACCATTGAGTTTGGGTCAAAACATGCTCTGTCTGAGATACCATTGAGTTTGGGTAAAGACATGCTCTGTGTAAGATACCATTGAGTTTGGGTCAAAACATGCTCTGTCTAAGATACCATTGAGTTTGGGTCAAGACATGCTCTGTCTTAGATACCATTGAGTTTGGGTCAAGACATGCTCTGTCTAAGATACCATTGAGTTTGGGTCAAGACATGCTCTGTGTAAGATACCATTGAGTTTGGGTCAAGACATGCTCTGTCTAAGATACCATTGAGTTTGGGTCAAGACATGCTCTGTCTAAGATACCATTGAGTTTGGGTAAAGACATGCTCTGTCTTAGATACCATTGAGTTTGGGTCAAGACATGCTCTGTGTAAGATACCATTGAGTTTGGGTCAAGACATGCTCTGTCTAAGATACCATTGAGTTTGGGTCAAGACATGCTCTGTGTAAGATACCATTGAGTTTGGGTCAAGACATGCTCTGTCTAAGATACCATTGAGTTTGGGTCAAGACATGCTCTGTCTTAGATACCATTGAGTTTGGGTCAAGACATGCTCTGTGTAAGATACCATTGAGTTTGGGTCAAGACATGCTCTGTGTAAGATACCATTGAGTTTGGGTCAAGACATGCTCTGTGTAAGATACCATTGAGTTTGGGTCAAGACATGCTCTGTGTAAGATACCATTGAGTTTGGGTCAAGACATGCTCTGTGTAAGATACCATTGAGTTTGGGTCAAGACATGCTCTGTGTAAGATACCATTGAGTTTGGGTCAAGACATGCTAAAAGTATAGCTTAATATGATGTCATAAGATTTCTCTTGTGAATAACTGTTGTTTGTCTAAGACAGTATTCAGTCCTACAGTTTATACCGACTTTCTGGATTTTCCCCAGTTTTCAAAGCCTCTCTTCACAGTTTAGTGTTTATTACGCTAGTAATTAATATCATAATATCACTTATTTCTATCAGCAGGGGCCCATTAATCTCTCTGCACTGGTCAGTCTTGTGGTCAGAACATAGGGATCAGATTACACCTTCCATATGATAGCAGAGAGAAATGAATGTTCTGCTCATATCTTAGTGAATCTTTAAGACATGATAACTATTTAATATGCAGTTTATAATTATAATTTATTTAAATCTTTTAAAAAATCATCGAAATAAAAATACTACCAAAATCATTGTTTTATAATAAGGAAGAAAAAACATTGAAGTACATCAAGAAAATCTTTCATTAGTATTGTTTGATCTGAAAACGAATTTCAAATAGCGTAGTCTCATACATGGGATTCTAATTAAATCTTAACTATTCCTTAAAATAACTCAAGCTGTCTACTTATGTTACTATCCAAGTATTAATATTTATACACATGTATATTTGAATGAATGACTGAATGACCTAAAGGGCTGAATGCCTGAAGGAAGGACTGAAGGAAGGAAGGAAGGACTGTAGGAAGTAAGGAAGGACTGTAGGACTGAAGGAAGGAATGACTGAAGGAAGGAAGGAATTAGGACTGAATGACTGAAGGAAGGAAGGACTGAATGACTGAAGGAAGGAAGGAATTAGGACTGAATGACTGAAGGAAGGAAGGACTGAAGGAAGGAAGGACTTGGAGGACTGAAGGAAGGAAGGACTGAAGGAAGGAAGGAAGGACTTGAAGGACCGAATGAAGGAAGGATGGAAGGAAGGAAGGAAAGAAGGGATGAAGGATTATTGTGTGTTGGATTGATTTGTAAGAATTTTTCAGGCTTTCTCCATCTATTTCTTTTACTATTTTGTCCTTTCCTTTTAACCATCTGAATCAATTGCTGTATTTTTGCTGCATTTTCATTAACACAATTTATGTAGAACATTGTCTAGAAACATGTTTTACTGTATTATTTTTCTTGGTGGAAAGAACTGAATTTATTACAGCATCATATAAATAACTTTGGTCAACAAAATTGAATACAAAGCATTCAAATTAGTTCAATAATAATATTCCAAAAATGAATATGATAATCAAATAAACCTTACCCAATTCATTTTTGTTCTTCAAGTATTATACATACTTCCTACTAATGTATTTTATGTTATCAATAAATATATTATCTTTTGCTGTAAAATACCCCCCATTGTAATTGATTCTGAAAAAAAAGAGCAATTACAATAACATTTTAAATGAAATTTAATCACATTACACCATGATATTGTCTCCCTAGTTTAAAGATTAAAAATACTTTTGTTTTATTTGAGGAAACAATATCTTGACATACTAAGTTAGAAAATGAATGTGTGTTATACTAAATTTTTTCTGCATTTTTATCAGTGCAATATTGCTGTATAAAATAAGCTCATTGGCTCTATTTATCATTGTATGACTTCTGGAATGTACTCACGATCCTTATCAATCTCACTGTAGCCCCTTAATCATTGACCACCGGCTAGTTGTCATGGTACATCAGATCAAAGGGTCTGTAGTGTAATTATAACTGTATTCCTGCTGAGGTGTTACTGCTCAGATCTGAGCAATTTTAGACCAAGATTCCTAAGACTGTGTTGTTTGAACATTGATTTGTTATATGTTGTAATTTAAATTTCCAGTTTGATTTGTTGTATTTGTTCATTAAATGAAATGAACACTATATTTTGTAATTTCTTCTTCTTTTACTTATTTCACTGTTGTTATTATTACAACTTTAATTAACACTAAAATTACACTGTCTGAAAGAAAAATATATTGGCTACAAACTTTACATTTACACTTAGGCTGTATAAACAACACATATTATGCTACAATCAATTAAACTGACAGTGGTAGTGAATCATGAATTTCTTAAAAAACCTCCATTGGGACAGTGTACTGATATCAGTCCTTATCTATTGGTTAACTGTATGCTAATTAGCCATGCCTGAATTTGTGTGAACTACTGATAAGCCTACTTCCTTATGGAGGAAAGGGTTAATAAATAATTTAGAAAGTGGACAGACATTACAATATTAGGATTATTTCTCAAATCATCAATAAATCATTCAACACATATTTCTCAAAATTCCAGAAATTATGCCTTAAAGAAACAAGGCAAGGTTTGGCTTGGACAAATTATATAATATTACGCAATAAACAATATTGTCCCCTGTGTGCACTATCTAGATATCAATCTTGTCCAGACCCCTAATCAGCATTTCTCTTTGTCTGCCCCAGTTGAAATCTGTTTCCTGTCACCATCTGACACATTATATACAGTACAGTTGAGAACAGAAGTGTCAAATATTTTTATAGACTTAAACTGAAAGACCATTGATCAGGTCGAGATCTGTGTTGAATGTTCTAAAATTTGTTTATTTTTTAAGAACTTAATTCAACATAGGTGTGATGTTTAGGGTTTAGGTAAACATGATTTATTACTAATTTCTGTCCTATCATAAACTCTAAACACTATAGTAAATGAAATAATGAAGAAATTAGAACTTTTCTAACTCTTATAAATCACGTTTGAAAGAAATAGTCCTACTCAACAGTGAGTATCCTATACCAGTAAATCACCTGTATTTACATTTTTTCTCTAGTTTTAACAAAACTAAAAATATTTTTTTCTGCATATATGTTTATGGCTAAACTATTTTTTAATCTCAATAATTATTGATTTTATAATTGATTCTGGGCATTTTAGTTTTACAAATTAGGCCTGTATAACTAATTTATAAAATAATCAAATATCTGAGGAAGGGTCAATTGGGGGCTAAACTGTCAATATGATTCATTAATACTATATATCTATCAAAGAATTGCATATTTGTCTATATAGTACTATTATGTGTTACTATCATCACTTGACTGTTTGTTTTTAAAAAGTATTGCTGATTATTTATTTTTAATTCATTTTCTTTGAGATTGAAATGTGAAAATGAAATCTAGGAATAATTATGTACTCAGTACATTTAAAAACGCACATTTTTGTGCCTGTCATATGTTTTTAAATGTCATTTTAGTGTGTTTTAAAACTCGTTTTGATATGAAAATACCCGTTTAGAGTTTATCATTGCGTAAAATGAAACAATATCATGTTAAGTTATGATCTTGCATCCCTAGGTAAGTTCATGACATTTGAAAATGTTTTTTGCTTTTTTAAATGTACTGAGTATATATAGTTTTTATTCACACTCACATCTCAAAGAAAATGCACAATATATTAGTCGCTTATTTAACATTGTGGTCCATTTAACCCAATACTCAAATACCACTGTCAGTTGTATAAGAGTAATTTTAGTTGCGATTTGAGTGGTCAGTTTATTTGATTTTGCATAGACCTATATTGCTCACCCATAACTGATAGTCTTTGCTACAGAAACAGAATAACTCTGTATACATGTTTAGTTATTATGAACAATGTAACTTTGCTGATTATATGATATTTACTAACTTCTTTACCTTGGAATTGCTACAATGTGTATTTTTTTATTTATTACAGTTCGATACTCCAAGAGACACAAATGTTGGAGCAAATTTTGTAGGAACCATCTTGGGTCGAGTGCTGCTTAAAATCGTGACATTATGATACATGCGATACTCTGCAAAGTACTTTATACTTCAATAGACCAAATTCTCAGTGTGATTATTCTCTCCTGTGACACTTGATTTCAACATGTTGTGTTCTAGTGATAAGTGCAAAGACAAGACAATCATGTTTGTAATAGTTGTAATATAATATGTAATATTCCATCATGCAAAATGATAGCCAAATCGCATAACTGTGCAAAATGTTTTATGGCAGTAGACAGTAGGTATGACGGGGTACTTCTTTTCCTCATTGTATCAGTTTCATGTTTATTGTGAATCATAGTATTTCAACTTGTCTAAAGGAAATGAGACCTATTGGTGTCATATGGCATCTGTCGGTCCGTCGTCAACTTCTCATAAACTATTTTGTGGAATTCAACGGAATGTCCCACAAATCATCGACAATTAGTCATGAATCAATAATCTGCAATTGCTGACAGGGTAGCAACGCCTTGGCAACGTATATATTAAGCTGGAAAGTAATGTGTCAATTTTTACAGGCGATTTAAAACAAAAATGGTTCAGAGTTTAAGTTTCTTCATTAATCATGATATAATCCGTAATATTGAATGCCTTGAAGAAAATTTAGGTACTAGAAATTACTTCATTTGAGTATAATAATGTATTCATGTGTACTTGGTACATAAAAACATTACACGCTTCTTATATATTATCAGGCATCATGTAATTAATTACATAGTGATACACGAAGAGACCGTGGCACAAAGGTTACTTCATGAACTATTGTTGATCCCCAAATATTTTCAAGCGAAACACTGATAAACCATTAAATATTTATAAATACTTCACTATTATAGTCGTAGTATATGGTCAAAAATTGATGGATTTGACGATTATAAATTAAAAAATATCACAGAATGAAAATATTTATTACGATTGCTCAAGTATCACATTATATACCAGCTTAATAGATATCTTGGCCTGTCGCTACCGTCATTGGCGAGTGGTTTATCTCCCAGACACAGAATACTGTTTTGCTTCAAACAACTTTTCCAGAGTTAAATTTGATCAGGAGCATCCTCTGTGGTTGTTGGGATTCAAAATGGTATTAATAATAAAATTGTCAGAGATTGATCCAAACCATAGAGGATGCTTGCAGACTTTCATCAAACAGTTCTTGAAATGAAGTTGTCGGAAAATAATTTTGTATTGCTCTCAATCAATGTGTACAGTTTTGAGCTATTAGAATCAAACTTGGTATAATTCAATCAGATAGTTCTGATAAAACTGTTGGGTGTGATTTTTTTGTTTCAGAGAAGATCGACTGCATCGGGTAGCCTGCAACATTTTATTTCGGTTTTTTATTCACACCTGTGTATTGTGTTGCTTTTTATGTTGTGTTAAGAAGTCTTCCATTTTGAAATGTACATCAATTGAGCTAGAATTCTATCAGGTAGTTATAATGCAAAAATGTTGGCCGTGATTTGAGATGCTAGCCCGCAACAGGTAGTGCTCCAGTACAAAGTATATAATACTTATGGAATTTTGGGCTTATTTCTGCCCGGAATTTTTTTTCTTTTTTTTTTTAAATTCACTCCTGCTTTTTTTGTTCATCAATGTATTTTACTTTCGCGTCTTGATTTGTTATTATCTATACACTTTGTGATACAAAACTTCTTGTTACTTGTGATGCTTTTATTATTGCTTTAAGAATCCTTGATTAATATACCATGTTTTGTTGGCTTCGTTTTGACTTTGTACAATAAATATTTTTGTCGTGTAAATGTCGTCGGTTTTTCCTTGGGTGATACAAAACTGACAACCATGATTGTTTTTACTTTTATCAAAATATACAATTACAGAAACACCTGAATACATTGCTGTGTTGTTCTGGTTGTGTGCCTTCAAAGTACTACTGTCAGTCTGAAAACAGAATATTGGAATCTATTCAATAAAGTATTACTACTCTCAACTTACAAGCCCATGAATAATTATTTCAAACGACACATTTTATGCAAATGCATCAAAGCTATGAAACAAAAGCTGTTTTAGTTATAATTGTCAAGCACATTATTAAACAGAAACATGACTTGCGCCCGGGCCGGTATTCACAAACGTTTTAAGACTGAATTTCATACTAAGACTTAAAAATTGCAAAAAATAAATTTACAAGCAAGTCGTTTTTACTATATTTAACGGATACATTTTTGTCTGAATAGTTCTTGTTACTCACTCTACACTTTTGCCATGTTTTATTAAAATATATTGTGTAACATTATTGTAGGAACAAAATATAAATTTACCTAAAGTCTGAGATTCAGTCTTTAAACGTTTGTGAATACGGGCCCTGGATAGGAAATAAAGTACTTGTGTTTGCTTGGCTTGAAGTTTATTTGAACGCCTTAGCGGACTTCACTTAATTGTGCTTTTGAATTTCCTTTACAGTATGATACATATAAAGTGATTATTTTAAACAATTGTGATACCATAAATCAGGTTTAAGGCACAACAGCTATTTGAAGAAAATGCTGGTTGTTTGATGGACGAACGAGATAAAATCGCTATAATTATGATTCATTAAAATCAGCAGTGCGTATAGAGCAATCTCTTTTTGAGCCATAACCTCAGATTATTCATCAACTTTCAATTTACCATGGTAAGAATTCAATATGAAGAGTTCAAGTTGTTACATGGAACGTCCCATATGTTGTATTGATTTATTGACCTGTCAAAATTTGCATATCTTCATGGTCAATGCACATGATGAATAAGTCTTTATCGAAAGTGGCCCGATAACTAATTTATAGCGTACAATGACCATTGCGATATGCCAATTTTGACAGGTCAATAAATCTATACTATACAAGACGATGCCTCCCACACAGAAACCCGGGAAAACAACACAAGGCACTGAGGAGATACAAGGGTAAACATATATGGAAATAGCGGTACAAGGAACGGTCTGGCAGACCACAAAACTAACAACCAAGGGGAAGAATGGATTTAATGGACGGAATAAATCAACGAACAAGTGAAGGAAGTCGGAGGTAATAGTTTGAGCAAAAACCTCACAGAAAATTTGAAATTTAAACAAAAAGGGGAGGTTGTACTGTATAACATTGTGATGTGATGAAAACTATTATTAATAACGAAGCATTCTTACCAAGATGGTATAACAATTTTATCCGCAAGGAACTTCACATACAAATCCAAGTTGGACGTTGACTTTACATGTACATGTGTTCTCGTCAAGCAGGTCAATTTGTCAAACAAATTACTAGTTGGACATCTTAACTGTGAAAAGTGTTGACCGCACTGGATATCAACAACTGTAATAAAAGAAAAACATGTCAAAGTAAAAAGTACGGACGAAGTTTACAGGATGAGTTGGAAAAGTAAATAAATATGACCATGTAAACGATAAATTTTGCCGAACAACATAGCATTACAACTGGTTGTATATGAGATGTGTTGTTTGAAACCATTGAAAACATGGGACTTCCTTTATACAAAAGCCATCCTATATTGTCTCACATATCAACAAGTAGGTTTGCTTACAACTCAGCACCCTATTGTGCACTCTGGATGACTGCTTCTAGTGTATCCAACCAGTGCTTGCACGTAAATCAGGGATTGTCAAAACGAAAGAAGAAAGAAATTACGATATCGTAGAGTTTAATAGAGATTATTTTAATATACTACATTAAAATTTACTGTCGAATGTTATTTAATTGCATTTAGTTATTTTGTGCAGAAATGTACCTTTGTAATTGAAGTTCTGTGTCAAATGATAAAATCACACCATCAATTATATAACTCGATGAAAACAACGCATTGCAGATCTGAAAGTAGAATGATTACATAGGAAGTTATTGTACAACGGGTATATCGTCACTTCCAATATTGTAAATGTTAACTTAAATAAGGTTCAGACTAAGTCATCAAACATTGCATCCGTAGAAACAATCGCAACTCCCTCTACTGAAGATTTACACCCAAATATACAAATAATCCAGTATCAGTCATTGAATAAGCATGTATCTATTGCGAATATTTATTACATGGCAACAGTCAGCCATCATTAAAGGTATGGGCAAATAGTCTGCGACTGAGGTAAGTAGCCAACATTTTTTCAGCATATAAGTCAAAGGTTAAACTTCAAGTGTTGATGCTTATTATATTCAAGCGATACCAACCCCTTTCACTAAATATGCAATTTTTATCTTTTTACTAAAAATGCTAAAACTTAGCAGCAAGCATATGTTAAGCCATATCCCCAGAGGTGAATTTGAATTTACGATCGGTGACAACACACTGGAAACTTTGTCCACATGCAAGTACTCAAGGCAACTGGTGTTGCACTGGGTAGGATCATAAACAATGTTCACAATCTAAAAGACTTTAATATAAAGCTATATGAAAAACGGTATACGTCTTGTGTGATACCAATTATTGACTACTGTTCCTCGGTCTGGGGATTCAAACAATATCAACAAATTGACAATATCCAAAATAGAGCCATGATTTATTTTCTCGGGGATCATCGTTTGACAGCTGTTTTTGGGATGATCGGCGATACCGGGTAACTACATAGACGTTGGGGAAACATGTTATGCATGTTGAACAGACTAATTGTAATGAATAAGGATCGTAGTATAAAGAAAGTTTTACCATGGATTACAACAAGTACAATAACAATTAGTCCTATGATATCAAACATGTTATGACAACGCTGGGAGTATCTGCTCATTATGACAACAGAACGACCCTTAACTTATCACAAGCACTGTGTATATTGGTCGATCATTATTCTAATATCTGGTCGTTGAACGTTCGAAGTGTGCCTAAATTGAACATATTGTATTTTAAGACTGAATTCTAGTGCGAGATTTACATGACATTAAACTTATGTGAACGGTCTGTTTTATGTCAGTACAGAGCTGGAATCTTAACTTTAAGAATTGAAACAAGAAGATATACCGGATAACTTCCTTATCAAAGACTATGTAGACTTTGTTAATAAAACTCCGATGAAGATAAACAACACTGTTTTGTTTCATTGTGATATTTATCATGATCTTCGTCGGCGTACTTTCTCCCGATTTATTTAATAACAATGTTGAAATGAATATCGTTCACCTACTTATACATATTCTATTCTTACATCCAAGGAGATGAGACTTGTCTTTGAAATGCAGAATTCCATAAGTAGATCGGAAGACTGAATCCAAAGCAACAGCTCTACCAGTTATATGACTTCTAACATAAATAAACACTCAGTACGCAGCTTGCTTTTTCAAAATACTGAGGTCCATGGCATACTCGAGTCTGAAAACAAGAGTGTCAAACTGTCATAAAATATGCCCGTCCTAAGTCAGAGCTCATAAATGGCAATAGAAGCTTTTAAAATTATTCATAAACAATGCCCAGTTTATCTAATAGAAATGAAAAAAAATAAATAAGTCATTTCATTATTATAATACTGCTTATGTACCACGTGTTAGAACTTCCCGGTATGGTCTAAACGTATTCCGCTATGGCGCTTCGAGACTTTTGAACTCTTTGTCCCAACACTTCCGCCATTAGGGAACTTCCAATCAGTTCCAGAGTCTGGTAGCGTCATGTGATAGAATGAGTTGTTCCTGCAGATTTTGTTCTGATTGTTAGAAATGCTACGTTAACTGTTTTGCTTGTTTTAAATTTACAATAAATACCACAGGCACTCGATTCAGTCAATAAAAAAATAGCCGTCCAGCTCATATATTACCAAAATAGCCGTCCAGCTTATATATTACCATGGTAATATACTGACACCAAAAAGAAACTGTGCTCTGACTTAGAAATAAAGTTTGTAACCATTTAGATAAAACATACAGGCAAATTTGGTAGCAAAATGTGACAGCTTTTATTGGCTACATGATGCATTATTCTTAAATTAAATTTAGGTCATTCTCGGTAAAATGATAACGCTTGAATGGCGTAGGGGTGAAAAGTAAAAGTTGCACCACGTCATCAACAATATCAATGATCTGACTGCTGCCTTAATTCACGAGTGTAATGCCATCCCCGTCGACGTGGTAAGACGTTACGTCAGGTCAATGCGGTCAAGAAGACTTGCGTTGATTCGTAGGAGAGGAGGACATAACAGATACTGATATCAGAGGGCAAACACACATTTAGAATAAAAAGAAAAGTGTGCAACTTTTAATTTTAACCCCTACGTCATTCAAGCATTATTATTATACCTAGAATGACCTAAATTTAATTTAACAATAATGCATCATGTAGCCAATAAAAGCTGTCACATTTTGCTACCAAATTTTATACATAATGATTGATATTTATCAAAGTTAATCATACCAATAAATACAACAGTTATTTATTAAATATAATAGTTTTTGTTCATTTTGACCTGACATAGAAATGCATTTCATATAGTTGAAACATCGCCATTGATAGAAAAAACAAACCACTTACTTTTTATCAGTCGCGCTTGTTTGCAGTTGTTAATTTTCTCAATTTTCCGCTTTGCATCCTTGTCTTCGACCGTTCAATTTTATTCTCTCATTTCACAAAGAATATAATTATCACACTTCTAAAAACATATATCGTATATATGTTAACTTTTTGTCTTTACGAGGCAGTCACTAATTTCAATTGAACGCACGGGCTATTTGGCGGGCTTTAGTCGTTTTGTATACACACAAAATCTCGTTCTATCTGCTATATGAGTTGATGTTATTTTAACTGGTTTTGGCGTGTATTAGGTGACCACGAACACAACTCGAAGTTTTGCATCAGTGGCGTAGATACCGAACTCGGCGAAATGGGGAAAAAGCAAACACGTTCTGTGTTTTTGTTGTATACATAATAAAATTATATACTAAACAAAATAAGAAACCTCCGCCGCAGTAAGTTTGCTTGAACATAGCTGGATGAAAACATATATATGCGTTTAAAGAGTGTTCCATGATGTTTGGTGCAAAAATGATAGCCAAAGGTTAACAGAAAATGGGAGAAATTTTGAACAAGTGAGGTAGGGGTTAAAAACAAAAATAACACTTAATAACGGGTATGACCACCTCTTGAGTTGACCACTGCAGTGCATCGCCGGCGCATAGAATTGACTACGGTTTTGATTTCGTTCACTTGTCAACAATGTCAGTAAGACAAGTAAAACAAATTGACCGAATACCAAGCGATTGCCGTTTTTTATATTATCTGGGACCAATATATACATATTAAATGTATATATTGGTCCCAGATATTATAAAAGAAAAATGGCTTATCCTTGTGATGTGTGCAACAAAAACTGTGATGTACAGTAAATAATTATAAATAATAATAAATATCTTAAAATATATGATTTCTTGTCGCTTTTTCTGATGGCGCAACTTGAGAAGAAATCTATTTGACGCTTTATCTACAGGTGCTATATACACTTGAATACCCGATTATAAATGGTACACGCCCGCCGAAACCTTCTTGTCGCTAATTCGAATACATATGTGTATTGGTTTAAGTGATACAATACACATACAAACATTTATATACCGACATATAGTTCATATTGTACATAAAGCAAAAAGATGTTTGATGTAATTATAAAATTGATTTTTTTCTAGTCTCGTATAAATATATACTATGAGTCTTTTGTTATTTCTCTTGGTCACGGATTTGTATTGTATGCGTGCGGCGTAGTCAACTATTTATAATTAAAAGAAACATTTAAAAATCATTTGATTGTATTACACTAACGTATATAATGGTAATGTGTTTTAAAATAGTGTTTATTTAGTTTTTTTCGCTTCTTGTCGCTTCTTGACGCTGATTAAGGGAGACCCTAATCTTGAGGTGGTCTTAATCATGATTGAGGTTGTATAAAGAACAAAATAGGGAAACTGGACGCGAAAATTGTGTTCTTAATATTGAAGTAATCTGATTATTAAGGTGGTATTTAAGTGAGATGTTATTGTAGATATATTCCAACATATTTGAAGGCAACAATTGGCAATCATGAGTCACATTATAAAAAATGTATATTTTGCAAAGGGAGGTCACTTTCGTGAGATATGTATAGGAAAGTTGGGGAAAGAAAATAAAGCAACACATACATACAAAGTTTGAACATTTTATTCAGAAGACTGTCAATATATAGCAAAGAACATGGAAGATATAATAATATTAGTCTAAAACAAGTCTGCAGAGTAAATGTGAACTGACACGTTTCCATAGAAACAACTGAAGAATATATCAGTACATTAAACAGATATAAATTCATGAACATATATAAATGTCAGGTTCAACATGAAGAATTCGATTTTCTGCGCAAATACACATACAAAACCAATCATATTTAGATCAGTTTTACTTACTGCTGAATTGGAAATTCTGGGTTCAAATTTGGAGTGGTAAGCAAGTTAGTCAAAATCAATCACCAACATAAAATGTTTGAATCTAAGTCCACTTTCCAAAAATGCCATCACCATGGAAACGTGTCAGTTCAATCTTACATATACAATTACACTGAAGCAGCTAATTCTATATACTTGGCCATACTAAAGAGGTCAGAGTGGCTTTCTTATTGAACTTGATCTCATGTGGTATTTTAATACAACAAATCACAGACTTAAGGTTCATTTGAATAAGATGCTACTAATTACATTCAAAACTGTTTTTATTCAACCTTACAAAAGAAACCCAAAGATAAATATTCTAGGTAAAAGGCTAAATAAAGATACCATGTTTAAAAAATAGCCAAAATAATCATTCATGTGATAGCCGACCACTTCCCGCGTGTGGTTAGCATACTATGGTTATGAGTGACCGATGTTTTTTTCTTCCTAACAAGGGTGAGCCGAGGGAAGAGGTACAATACTTTAGAATCATGGCACATACGGAACATACACATGTATATTTGAGTGATTAGATGTTACTATGGTTACCAATATAATTGGGTATTCTCGTTAAGTAATAAAACTGTAAGAAATTCATTATTATATTCAGACATTGAATAAACAGACTGCTTCATATATAAAATAGGGTATTATTTAATCATCAGTTTCCGTTAATACAAATAGACTACCTACATGTGAATACTCGTTACAAGTGATGTATAATTATTAATTATTGTTTTATAAGTGTACTGGCCTTAATGAGTTTATATATATCTTATACCAAAAATACAAAAAGCAAGCATACTTGTGTTTACTGTAACACAAAGTCTATAGTGATCTTCTATACTATTTCAAAATACTTTCCCTTTAAACAATCAGTTCTTAACAATCACTAATCTGACAGATTTACAAATCGAGTGCTCAAAATGATTCTATTTTTACCTATTTAAGTCTGTAGTATTATATTCAATATCCAATTGACAGCAGAAATTAACTGACTTTTTAGTAACATAAACGATTGCGTCACAGTAAACAAATTGTTTAATGAAGGTCAAAATGAAGGTCAAAATGAAGGTCAAAATGAAAAAAAAAGAACATCCATCCCACTGATGGTAAAAAGTCAAAGCATGTGACCAAAAATAACCATTAAGAAAAAATTGTCCAATAAGGTCAAAGACCTATAATATATGGGGATAGGTCCCCTGTTTATCCAATGGGGATAGAGTTCCGCACAACAGAACAAAGTAACGTATATGTGGGACATATCACGCACAGAAACATCTAAATACACGAATGAGCACTAAATCTACGGACCAATGTGTAATATCTAACACATTTGCGAAAAATTCAAAAGTAACATTTTGCCACCAACAAATTTTATACAAATTTCATAAAGATTTATGTTTAACATTTGACTCTACAAAAAATGAAGAAGGAATGGACTGAAAAAAATAGAATGGTAAAGTAAAAAAAGGTATAAAAAGCATTTCTAAGATATACAAAGTACAAAAAAATAAAAACCGTAAATAAGAACATCAATATATGAAATTAATTGCATAACGAAACAAAGTATTAATGAATATAATTAAACGGAACAGAAAAGTTGTGAGTTCATCTGAGTTTTTGAGTCATTTTAACCTGTCACTGTTTGCAAAAATAAAAAATTCTTGGATTTCAAACTGCTCTTTGGTATAAACATTTATATATGGTAGTCATAAGAATAAACTTTGATGGATTTCATATCCATGACAACGCAGGAAGAAAATTTGCAATAAATGACATACTGCAATGATGGGTAAATATGCCTATGGCAATTTCTGACACTAAATACGTTGACAATGTATTTAAACTGTCAATTTCATTATGATTTCATCAAATTTGAATTTGATACCTATGACTTGCTTTATACCACAGAAATAGTTTCATTAGGTAATCACTTACAAATGTTAGCCTTTTGTAGTTTAATTTGCAATGAATTGACATAACACAAAAGTAACTCATCAATTTCAACTATCAATATTTTTAATTATAATTAATAATAAAAAAAATTGTCTTATAAGTTATATGCTGACCTGACTATGCACATGTCTGATAATGAGAAGTGATCTGCAGTACAAAAGTTATTGAAAAGTCAATTTAAATCAGAAATACTCTAGTCGCAAAAACATGTTAAGGTAGCAGCAATATTGAAAATAGAAAAAAAAAACATTTACTAATTAATCATTATATAACTGTAACAAATTATGCAAAAGCGGACATTCAGCGAAAACTATATATTGAATACTTACGAAGCAACTAGAACATTAATTATCTCCCTTACTCGCACATTCTCTTTGGTACAAAAAACAGTAAAATTGACACAAAACACAGCAGTATATCTACCGTAGTCATAACACACTGAAGATTTCCATCCCTGTATGTACGTTAGCATACCAGAGATATGGACTCAAACATTCGCACATATATTATTTTATATGTATATATATTGCATAGATTCATTTTCTATTAGTAGTACAAACTATCGCTACAAGAATACATCTTAACGTCTTGACGTCTCATTAAAATACAGCATGTATACAGTCATCTCGCTTAAGAGACCACTTGTCTTAGGAAACCACTTTTCTATATTCCTCCTAGTGGTCTCTCGAGCCAGGTTTGACTGCGCTAAAGAATTGTAACAAATAATCACTCGAGAATAACGTAGAATTTGATGACGCAGCGATATTAATGTTGACTATTTTCACTGATTAACTATTTTCATGACACAAGCAGATTTTCATACACAAGCAACATGATTGAATTGTTATCTATAACAAACATAAAAAAATCTCAAAATATTACAGTCAAATCACTATAGTTATATACAGAGCTTATATTCTATGGAGAACAAGGTTGCGCATTAAATCCACTGATGGCGTCCCGAGATTCTAGTGGGCCTTTGCCGTGAATATTTATACTGTCTATACAACCAATGAAATTATCTGTATATTTGCCATCGGTCATGATCTCTGCTGCAGAAACTCCACCTGAAATAAAAGGAGTTGATAGTTTAGTGTACACGGGAACAGCTTTAAACCGGAACCCCTTTAAACTAGACAAATCGTCCGGTCTAAACTTTTTTACTATAAAAATCACCCCTTTAAACGGAAACCCCTTTAAACCGGAACCCCTTTAAACCGGAACCCCTTTAAACAGGAACACCTTTAAACCGGAACCCCTTTAAACTAGACAAATTGTCTGGTCTCAACTATTTTACTATAATAATCACCCCTTTAATCAGGAAACCGGATATATATAAATACATAGGAGTTATGATAGTCTTGCGCTGAACACTTAATATGTCTCTACAAAGATTTTTAATAATCGGGCATTCAAATCCTTATTGCCTCATCCCCATAGCTGTTTACCCTTACCCCTCCTCATCCCCTAGTGTATGGTATGCCGATATATCCCTGGGATCAGTGAGGGGAGGCATTGTCTTGTGTACGTATGTGGTGTTCCATGAACCAACTGAATCCTTCTTTTTTAATTAGTGTTATTATATCCCTTATCAGTAACCAATCAACTTACCAATATAAATGTTTCCATCTGCATTCAACATTTGTAGATAACCCAATGATTCGCCGTAGACCGACTCATTATTATCTACAGTAAGTGTTCCTGTTCTACCAAGTCTCTGCACGGCGATCGCATGAACCCTTCCATCATCAACACGCTGGTTTGACAAAATGGTAGCCGGACCACTACCCATCTCATAGCTAAAAGTAATCAAAACATTTTTTACCACATACTAATATCAAATCAGTTCATCGTACAATTCAGTACAAAAGTACGACACATTCCATACCAACTGAGGATGATGAACAATAACTTCCATAGCCGGCAATGGCAACGAAAAACGTATAGCTTAGATGTACCTAGAGTTGTGGGAGAAATCTAAAAATAGAACATGGCTTCTAGACTATACAGTCATGACATCATCAGTAACAAACAGTCTGTCTTAGTTACTATTTATTTAAACCATCTCTTCTATAATACTTTTAACTATATAGAAGTACTGTGGTATTTTTTTTTATGATATGCAAATAAATTTCAATAATCACTGTCAATAAACTCAAGGAAAAGCCCACGACTCAAGGCAAACAAACAATACGCTAGTCATATAGAGTAGGTAAACAATATGCAAATACATGTATAAACCAATTTATTCCATCTTGGTTGTGATGAAAGTATAATGCTTATTTGAATCACAATTCAGTCCACTGCCTGGCAAACCCAAGGCTGGTGTCTTATCCACACATCGAAGGTTCAACACAAGACTATTGTAACTCCCATGTATATATATATATAGGAGTTATGATAGTCTAGCACTGAACCCTTGACATGTTGTTTTGACTTACAAAAGGGTTCAAACCCACACCCCCTTAGTTGAGTACTATGTCCCTTATACATTTCACTGCAATTCCCTTTAACATAAAAGGGACAAATCATCCACCAGCCAACATAAATACACGTTAATCATACATCAGGCTTATTCAAAAACTTCAAAACATAACTGGAAGATGCAATTTGAAAGTACATGTTTGGTGAGCAACATACTCGACTTCGGAAGGCCGAGTTGCCTCTTTACCTTTGCAATACAGTGCAACTTCTCCAGAGCGACATCCTTTGGGAGGTAAACATTTTTTTCTGATGTTGTGAGATTATTGCAGTAGATCGAGAGGATAAATTGATAGTAAACTCACAGTACATAAAATATTTACAGTCAAACCTCACTTTGAAGACCACATCAATAATAAGGCCACCACAATTTTCAAGTCCATTTTCAATGTTATGTTCTTTATTCGACCTGAATATTAAGACCACCTCAATAAGAAGACCAGTTTTCAATGGTACCATGGGTGGTCTTATTATTGAGGTTTTACTGTATACGGTTGTGTTATAGGTTGTGGCGTGAGAGAGGGGTACAACAGAGGGATTGCACTGCATATAAAAATGCATTTATTTAACCTTAGTTGTATAAAACAAAAAATTAATATCGCACCTGAATTCAACATAACCTCCCTTCAATCCTATAGCAATATGATCCCCCCCACGTAGCGGACGTCCACCAACCTCGCCCTGCCACATGATCAAACCATCACTCTGTGTTGTACGGATACTGAATGCCATAGTCTGACGTTCCTGCGATTTAGCATGGGGTAGTAAATCTTTGGTCAGTTCCAGGAAGCCATCGCCTTCAAACTTGAACTGTGTGTCCAAAACGATCACTGCAGATAGATCAATAAGGGAATTTGATTGCAATAAAACTTCATCACATCAATAAGTGTAAACTTATGTATGATATTTATTGTGAAACATTTTTACCACTTGTATTGATCTCTCTCAGACGACTGAACATGTGATCCAATGATGAGGAATCTATAATCAGTACAAGCAGCAATATGACCCGCCGGTACTGAACTTCATCAGAAGCTTTAGGGGACCTGGATGACCTTTGACACACAGTGTCCTTCATTGCTGTTGCTGGACTAACCGTGTGAAGGTGAACGAGAAGAAGAAGAATTGATCTCTCTTGACAACTGCTCCCTAGGGTGCTAACCAGTACTTGCGCCTTAGTCAGGCACCTTCACAAATATATCATTACCAGTTAGTCTAAAGGCCAGGGATAGTGCTTTTATATTTGGCTAGAAGCTATCCTTGAGTGCCGCTAGCCGACACTAAAATGCTTTTTTAGTGAAAATATTTTGAAAGTAGGGAACGTAAAACAACTGAATTGAGAAAGATATGAAATTGAAAAGTTTTGTGTAACCATGCACATATTAACTGTTTAAGTCAAATCTCTTTAATTGTTTGTTACAGAACATAATGCTACACACTAAAACATCCTCAAACAGGAGAGTTCAATTATCTCCCATACAATATATTCAAGCACACAAGATTTACTTCCCTTAAATTATCATTAAGATGAATCTAACAAAACTGTGGTCATGAAATAAAATATGAATATCATCAAATCAGTCTCATTTCTTAATCACAACGAGATTGGACAGTGACATAAAGTCCCTCACCTCTTTCACAGAGATCCCCAGCAAATCCAAGTGGACAATCACATCTATAACCCTCATTGGTTATACTGCATGGGGCGCCATTCTGACAAGGTGAATTTGTGAGACAAATATTGATCTCTACCTCACAGAACTTTCCTGTATGAGAAGCTGGACATAAACATCTGAAATATAAATTGTAGCAGGTTTTAGAAGGTGAAATTGAAAATCAACTCCAAAACACTGAAATTGAGGACTGGTGCAAAGTTACAGTAACTGATTCTTGACTATGTCAAACCCTTTGAATTACAGGGATATATGATCAACGGTATAACTAATTTTTGAATAAGCAGGGAAATCATCAAAAGTCGGTGGGGTTTGGGGAATACTCCACTAAATTACGATCACTCATACAAGAAAAGTAGCTGGGTGATGATGCGTAAGTTAGCGGGTAATTTAACCGGCTCCCGGCTCTTATTGACACCCCTCATGATTAAGAAATTGAGACAAAAATAGCTGAATTTATTCTCATAATAGAAATAAATGTCATAGATTGATGCAGTTTTCAACAGTATGAACCGTTGACCTAACCATAGTCTATAGGTTTCCTATCTGAAACAAAGCCTGAGCCATGTTGGTAATACTTGAAAGGACGAGTACAATGTTTCAAAACTATTGCAAGCACTGTTGGCCCCAGTACCATTTTATTACTAACAAGAGTTCTGAAAACAATTCTAATCAATCTGAAATCAACAAGATAAACTTCAAGTTGCCATCACCATATTGGCTTATTTTTTGGCTGATGGCACAAAGTAATCTACAGTTTCTCCGCATCCATTAGCTTTGTTTCATTAAATTAACAAACTTATTGTATTTGGTTTCCGACATTGGTTTACCTGTAGTCTGGACCGGGCAGATCCTCACATACACCGTTATTTCTACATGGTAGACGTTGACACAAACGTCTCTCACCACAATCAACAATATTTACACTTTCTATGGCATCATTGAGTAGATCATATTTACGATCATTCACAGTAAGCTGAAATACATACCATATAAATGAGATATGTATACATGTTAACATACAGTAAAACCTCACTTAAAGACCACCTCAATAATAAGACCACCTCAAAATTAAAAACACAATTTTCAAGTCCATTGTCACTGTTTTGCACTTTATTCAACCTCAATACATGTATTAGGACCAACTCAATAATACAACCAGTTTTCAAGGGTCCCAAGGATGGTCATATTATTGAGGTTTCGCTGTATATTGTAAAAAGTCAGCATCTGAAAAACTAATCATGTAGACCTTTCTGCAGGCATATTCTATTTTATTAATGCTAGTTTGTTTTCTATCTTTCTTTAGGAGCCAGTGAAGCTTCATGTCTAGAAAGGTATAGATGTGTAAATAAACTTCAAGAGAGATTACTTAACACCTGCATATTATCCAAAATGGAAGATTTCCCAACAGGGCATTTGTATAAAATTATAGACAAAATATAGGTACATGTAGTAACCGAAGTCTTTAGAAATACATGTATAGCATTCTCCAACTGTCATTGAACAAAAAGATGAAATAATTTATGAGCACCCATTCGGAACTGGATGCAGAGAGGATTTATAGCGAAAAACAAATTTGTAAAATGATATGATGGTAATAGTGCTTATGTTTAAACAAAGAAAATCTGAAATACCAACTTAAAGATCTGAGGTCATAAATCTAAGTTAAGGAGAACAATCTCAGTTCTAAAGCCACCGATTGGTTGCTTTTGAACACAGTTTTAAAACTGACCAATGGCATGGTGGCATGCAGAGTCTGGTTGCTTACTACTCTTCCACATGTTTGTAAACATGGGCCTAGGACTTTATAGATCATTTATGGATTGTCGTAAATATTTTCCTCTAATCCTTAAACACAAACTTATAAGTTATCAGTTAATATTCTGTTTAAATCTTAAATTTGGGATTCCATCTATTGATGGGCAACAGTAGAAAAGTTTATAACTGTTTCAGACCTATTTGTTACAGGATCTCTTACCTCAGCTACACATCCTATGAAACCTCGGTTAACACCAGTACTGGTGGAGACAGGAATTGTGGGATCAGATCCACCGAGGAATAATGGCAGTTTCAGATTCAGACCGACGGTGCTACCTGGGGATGTTCCTATAAAACAAGATACAGATAAACATGTAATACGTGTTGTGGCAATGTCGCAGTTGATACATCAATACAAGAGCTTTCGAAAAACTTTTCTAACAACCACAAATTGTATGAAGTGAAGATTTCACATTCCCTCCCCCAATACCCACAACTAAAAATGAGTGATCGTGGACTTGCTTTTCACTTTTCATAAAGCCAACTAAAATTGAAAGGGACTGGCAAGAATGACTCTTTACCCAAAAATAGGGCTGGAATATTTTTACGAAAAATCCTCATATTTTTTTCTAGGTGTTCAAATAAGGTCATAGAAAAGCTTTTTCCAAAACATCTTAAAATTCACAAGCATTCCAATGCAACATATCATTATTACTACCGATAATTAATGTATTAATTAATTAATTATTATTGATTATCACACAGTCATTGAAAACCACACATACAAAATTAGAACTTAAAAATTACTAAAATAAATTACTAAATCAGTAATGCATATTAAAAGTTGACAAATCATCATAATACATACTATTTATGTAGAACTTAAAGTGACAACATATAAAAAACAAGAATAAAAACAACAAAATGAAAAAAAGAAGAAAAAAGTAAAGAAATTGAAGTAAAGAAAGAAAGTGAAATTTTACACACAATACAACAAAATCACATCAAAGTTTGACAATCTGAAGACAAGATTATGCATAAAAATGTCATATATATATGTAATCAATCATGGTTTTGGTCAATTTTGTCAAGCAGTTCAACAACTCTTTGCAAGTTTTTGAAAATGAACTATACTGAGTGTCAAACGTTTCGCAATACTACAACCCAATTTTTAAATATTGTGAACTCCCAAACTTGTTTGCAAAAACTTTTGACATTAAGTATACATAATTCATTAAAATTATTCACATAATTGAATTGTTTTCTGAAATTTTACATGATTACATACAACTTTAGGAATGCGATTCATCCAAGAAAGTATCTTTTCCCTCAAATTTCAACATTATGCAAATTTATCCAGAGCTTTTTCTAGGGATTTTGGGAAAAGGGCCTATGGTCAATTTGGGGAACATATGTGATGTAAATAACAAACTTACAGATACTGCAGAGCTTTTGCAGTGTTTCCACAGACAGCTTGGCATGTCCTCCAATACAAGTGATCATCAAATTGGTGAGTTTATGCCAAGACAGGGAGCATTTAACTCCAATTAACTTAAGTACTCATTTAAATGGAAATATTTTTAGAGATTGAAATAACAATGGACAGATTTAACATTGAGATGGGGACAATATTTGGCCTTGTTGGACAGCCAGAAAAAACCCTGGTAGGTGCAATCTTAAACAATCTATACACAATCAGCTGACCTCTAATATCTCCATTATATATTGATATTGATTATAATCATATTTTAATAACATTGACATGCACTTTAAAACTGATCTTGTTTTCATGCAATTTCCAGTAAATTATTTTCCATATTACAAAATTGTTCAAACATGCTTAATTACGTCGTCAATAATCTGGTTAAAACGGTTACCTAGCAACAATACACAACCCATATTTGTGCAAAACATGTAACACAGAATGCTATATATAATTGTACATATAAATAACATATACATGTAGTCTGATGCTTGTAAAACACATAAAGACAAAACTTGTCTGCTAATATATCAAGCAAGTGCAAAATGGCGACAAAAAACATTCCAATTTACCAGTGGAGGGCTGAATGCGATACAAGTCTATCTACATGTACTTAAAAAAGCAGACAGAATTGTTTTGCATTCACCCCCTGCAGTGCACTAGCAACAAATAAGACTTTCTTCACAAGCAAATGCATGTGAACATATAGCAAACTCAGTACAAGTAATATGACAAGTACATGTACTGTCAAATGTTTAATATTTCAACAATGACTCAATTCCAAAATATCTGTCAAGATCAACATAGCAAATTACCAGTCTTATATTGTCAGAAGCAAACTCACAGCACACCCCTTTTTTATGGCAAATTTGGGGCTGATATTGGGCCCCATTCCCAAAGAAAAAAGTATATGTTTTTCCCCTATTTAGAAAGAAAATTCCCCTTCAGTAAAATTATTTAAAAGTTTAGCCTTATAAATACCCAAATTTGGTGATTCATGATGCAAATTTACTTTATCAAAAGGACCGCCATACTTTCCCTAAAACTGAAAAAAATGGCTGCAGTAGCTAAGGTGCAAAATAAATGTATGATAGGAAATGCATGAAAATTCAAAAAACAATTCAAAGTTTCAACAACAATGGTACATTCATTTACGTCCAAACGTAATGACCTATTTTTGCATGCAGCCATAACAACAACAACAACAACAACAAGCAATGCATGATGAGAAAATTGCATATTAAATATAATCAGGCATGAGAATGAAAAATTTCAAAATCAGCTGAAAAAATCGGCAAGGGGTCCAGGGGGCCGCTGAAGCTCCTAGCAATCTAAGATGGCTTAAATTGTCTCAAAAAGGGCCCTTGTAAGTGTCAAATCTGCAGATTTCTGTGAATCCTCGTTAAATTCTCATGCCTGTTTAATACATACAAAGAATTCATTTATCCAAATCTTGCAACAGGCCTTTTTCTATAGGTCCCACGGGTCCGACTATCGGACCCATTCCCCAAGCAAAATATAGCTTTTTTTCCCAATCAGAAAAAAAAATTCCCAATTGGAACCTATGAATCGTCTATTGGGGCCGCATATAATTACCAACGAGTCACGAAATAAAGATCAAAACAATGCATTAGGGTATTCTCGGATTTCATCGTTGATTAATATATAACATGTGATGATCGCCGACTTTCGCTTTATAAACGTTTATCGTGAACGGGTACCATCACAAAAATGTCGCAAGTAGGAAATATTACTACGTCAAAATAAGAAAGACAGATTCTACGGGATCGAAAACGGTAAATTCCATGTTTGAAACAGCGTCGAGTGCCCCGCTGTTAGAACTTTCTCAATGCGATGGTTATTCAACTTATTTATGCTGGCGATGAACATCGCACTGATCAAATCCCTCAATGGATGCGCTTTGTAAAGTTTGTTTATATTTCGAATCATGTTGCTTTATTTTGCGTTTTGAAGACAAACTTTTCTAATAGATTGCTATCAATGATAATAGGCTGTTGGATAGACCTATAAATATGACCCTTCAAAACTTATTTCACATTTTAACATTTTCCAGTTAATAAGTTAAATGCAAAGTGAAAGTAAAATAAAGACAATGAATGTGCATGCACATATGTCTTATATTTTAGAATAGCTGTAGGAATGAGTGTATGCATGATAAAATGGTACACCTAATTTCCCAATGCTCATCTGGAAGCTCTTTGAATTATTCTAGCCATTATTGTCTCTTGTGTCAGAAATGTTGAACATTTTGTGTCTATTTAACAGTCGACATAAGAAATGTAGATTAAAATGTTTGTTTTATATAAAACTTAGATAAGACACCCTGTTCTTTTAACTATGAATATTCCCAAAATTGGAGTTGAAGCAATTGAATTTCTTCCCAAATTGGCAAATTTTACGACGCAAATTTTCCCAATTTATCCAGGGTCTTTTTCCCAAAATGGACAGAAAAAGGCCTGTGCAATCATGGAATTTTTATCAATTGAGGAAACCGAGAAGTTTTATTATATGATGATATTGAAATTATTGAGCTGAAATCTATATTAGGAAAATTTGTCGCTGATTCTTCAGGGCCCACGCTGTCGATTGCCATCGGAGCCAATTGGCGAAATTGCAAAAGAAGTGGAGATAAAATGTCGCGAATGGCAATTTCGGTGATTTCCTACTTTAAAATGCATATAATCTGAAAGATGATGACTAAATCTGTCGTTTGCTGCAAGATTGTCTCCCCTTGACCATTGGGGAGAATAAATTTACTGCCTTCGTACACCTGTTAGTAAAGGAAGATTTAGCACAGACAAAAACATATAACACCATTCCTTCAAACCATAATCATAAAAGCCGAATCAATTTATTCATGACTGAACAAATCACATGTAACATATTTTCATGCACATAATGCAATGACCGAAAAAACATCTGCCTTCATTCCACATTCATCTGTACAGACAATCATACAAAAGCCTTGACCATCACATAACATCACATGTATAGAAAAGTGCAATAACATGTAAAATATTATGAACGGACACCAAAAAGGTAAATATAAAGCAGAAGGTAGAACGACAAGTTCAACACGTATTTCATACCTGGCCAACCGGATGCTTTAAAATTTGAATAAAAAAATATAAAAAATGCAATTTCAAACGTCCATCGAAGGACTGTCAACATGGGGACAGAATATGGACTAGTGGATGTATATATTACGACATGTACCAGAAAGCTTAATATAACGTCGCCTTATTTCCACAACCCCTAACTCAGTTTTTGGCGGTTGTGAGTATTAATTTTGGTATCGTTGAAACCATCTTTCCAATCTCTATCTGTGCTACCTATATTGTTCTGGAACGCACATAACTTAAATAAAATGCAATTCCATAACCACATTTGTAACAATTATCTGAAGGGGGTAAAACTTTAAAGTTGTTTTTCTCAAAAAGACACAAAACAAGTTTTGGGGTTCTGGAAATAATGTGAAAATATTATTAAGTTAATATCATTCAGAACTATACAAAGGTGCCACATCTCATAAAAGATGTTTTCCTATTTCAGTGTAGAGCAAATTTTTTCATTTCTTGAATAAGGCCACGCTGATTTTTATTTTTGTTAAGTGTCATCCTTGGTTTGCAACACCTAGCTACCAATTCGAAAAAACACATAAGAAATGCAAAGCCAGATAATAGACGATGTTTCATTTCAGTTTTAATGAGGTAAACATGATCAAAATAAAACTAAACAACTTGTTTCTTTATAGAAGTGTAACAGAAAAACTGACTAGTTTTCACTCACTATTTTCAAATACGCATGTTAACAGCATATTTACAAAAACATACGTAAATACCACACAGTGGTTACTTCCCTTGGCAATTTTGAAATTACAAAAAGGTTTTTTTTTGCTCAAAGAGCTCGAAACCTAGGTACGCGCAGACACTTAACAAAAATATAAAACGGCATGGCCTAAACTCCATCGTTCCTTTGAAATGATTCAAAAAGGAGAATCTACTAGGAGCTGCTTGCTATGCTAGTATTTCAAACATGTGAAGAAGTATTAATTTCCAAAAAAATGCTCAAAGATCAGGCCTCCCATATCACATGTATTCAGACAATATATTAGCCCCGACCTCAAGTCCATATTCCGTAAACTCCACTCGTATTATCAAGGGTTTGGCACAGAACTACTGTAAGTGCTTAATGAACGAAAACTAAGTTACGATAGTTCTGTGTCTAATCCTCGTATATTTCACATGTACTTGTAATGCAAGTAAAATCAGTTCTAACTTAACCAGTGGGGGTAACACGGAGCCGAATTCAGGTCTCGGTTAAAAACTGGCTGGAAAGTTAACCCAGACTAAACATGTAAACTGGTTATTATGTAAGGTTATAAGTAAAAACTGGTCAAAAGTTATGAACTATTTAAGTACATAATGCTACATCACTACTTCACAAATCTGTCAGTATGTCAGTAGTCTACAACCTGTGATAAAGTCAGGAGAACTATTTTGATGACAGTAAAGAGCAAAGAAAGAACAAAAAGATTTAAAATAAGAAGAAAGTTATTACAAGTAGAGGAAAGCATGAGAAAATGTGTAAAGGATTAAGATGTGGTAACAGGTGTGAGGAAAACAGAGTCCTTAAGGTTGTAAGACTTGAGTATGGAGACCTATTTCAGTATGCAGCCTTGCCATTGGTCAATTTTAAGACTGCACTCAAAACCAACCAATCGGAGGTTTCGGTTTTGAAAATGGTCTTTAACCTCAGTCTGTAAGAATACAATCATTATAATATGGGAGATAACTCTTAGTGGCTCCTTGAGAAATAAATGTTCAAAAATCTAGATTTTTAGCGAAAATTTCATTAAATTTACGACAAAAATGAAGCTAAACTACATCAAGCCAACAGAACAAGGCCACCAATTTAGCCTATGCAATAAAGCAACATAGTATTTATTTATAAGCACTGGAATATATGTAAGTATACGGGGTAAATAACTCATCCTAAAAAGTCCCTCTCTTGCGTAAAAGGCATGATAAATGGTAAAAAACACCAACAGAGAAAGCATTGCCAGGAATAAACTTTTTTTCCATTGATGATCTTGAAATATGTGAATTGGTAAACAGACAGTTAAAAAATTAATTTACTAACTTAAGGGAAGTAACTCCTATCTAACGTGTATCCAAATTAATATCAAACTCATTAAGTCGCTGACCAACAAGGTTAGACCATGACATCCTAATTTAGAAGAGAAAGTCAGCATTTATAGAGAATTCGTTTTTAAGCAAATTTGTATGACTTGATTTATCGGTGTTCAGAAAAATAACAAAAAAGTATATAATTTTTTTTTTTGAAGATGAAGCCTAAATCATTTCTAAGGAATACAATTGTCACATATTTCAAGAACCTCAACTTGCAGTGAGAGAAAATGTGCAATTCTGATTGGCTATAAAATACACCAAATTCCGCCAAATAAGGGAAAAAGTAGCAAAACTGGAAAAATGTGGAGTATAGTCGGCATCTATGTAATACCTCGTCGAAATCGTTTGAGTTTATGGTTGTAGTATCGGTAGTAACGTGACCCTTGATCACTTTGTACGTCACTGGCTCTACCTGCATGCAAGGTAGCGCAAAATAAGTTGATAACAAATTAAACCAAGGTATATCCATAAGAAAATGGTGAAGTCAATTTGGATTTTCGAAAATAAAATGTTTAACGAAATAAATAAAGTAAAAAATATATATATATGTAAAGTGGAATGCAACCAAAATATCGTAATTTTCATGGGGATAGCATGAACTACAACTGAAATAAAACGGCCAATAAATATTGCATAAAAAAAAAAATAGATGAGATTGCACGATAAAATCTCCTTCATAGTGATGGACGGCCATGCTGAAAATAAATGTGACCACGCATTCACATCTATAGCAAGATGATATCTGGACGATTTGTTCCGAGTTCTCAAAAGACAAAGTACCACCTTGTATAAAACTTACAGTAAATGGACAAAAAACTCCCGAAATTCAAAGGATGGAAAGAAATCCCAATATGCAGTGCAGCAACATTTATCATAGGTCTACTGAAAAAAAAGTTCTCAGAGATCGAGATAAAGAATTTGGTAGGGACTGTTTCCAACAGAAAGTGAAATGCAAGATTTCTCTACCAATCATGATAAAGGATTTTGGACCACTGGAAGGACTTAGTCCATCTTTTGATAATATTAACTATAACGTTTAAGCGGCTCGCAGGGAAGATTGGGCAATTACCTAACTGCGTTGTCCCTATAAATAAAGTCTTTATTATTATTATAATAAAATGGCTCCTTTATTTTCTTCCCTCATTTAACTTTGTAAAATTTGGATGGGAATAGTAAAATATCCTGAAATGAACTTATTTTCAAATAATGAACAATCAACTCCCATACTGACAGAAAGGGACATCTAACTTTGTCAGTATAACAGATTATTGCAATGGTTTTGTTTCTCATCATAGTAACTGAATAATCTTCTTACCTAATAAGGACATAATGCATAAACTAGACTATATTGTTAGCAAGTAGTAGTAGTATGTAATGTGCAGCAATATCTACACTGTACAACATCAGAAATAGTGTCAAATCCTCAGTGTATTACATTCCCATGTTAGAGATATCAATGGTGTCAACACATCAGTATAGATAGTGAATCATTATTATAATAATGCCAACTTGAAAATGTGTCTGTTCCAAATATTTCCAAAAAGCCCACAGGGGATCGGTGCGTGGCTCAGTTTTTCACAGGTAACAACACATATGAGCTGGGCTCGTACATTATCGTAATAATCTCGTATGTTATCACATGTAAAAATAAATTTCCACAATGTTATGACTTGGCGTATATCAGATGCTGACTTGATAGTACAAGATGTTTGACTGTTTTCTGGTATATTTTTGGGACCAAGCCGCATACCAAACTCCTGTGAATCAGCCAATGTAAATTATACAACAGATGTTGTTGTTATGTATTTAAAAATGTGCATCAAAAATTTACTGGGTTATAAGAAGCTAAAACATGGTACCGATCAAAGAAATTATTGAAACAAACAGACTTGGAAATTGGTGGAGTATAATGAAAGAAACACATATTCAAGGATGGCCTAACGTCAGTATTTCATTCACAGTTAACAACCTTAATTGATGCCCTAAAGTTATTGATGTGTAAGATGTTACGGCCTGACTGAGAAATAAATTCTAAGGGGCCAAAAGGGGCAGATTTCAAGCTGTGAAAGAAGGGACAAGTAGTAAATGAAATATATGAAATAAATACTTGAGAATTTGTGAAAAAACTTGAGATAGAAAAGAAAAAATATCATTCAAAGTGGAAACAGATTGATGAACATTCCATAAGTTTCATGGAAAGACTGATAATGATAGGGAACCAGCACAATTACAGTAGATCATTATAGAAATTGGTTCCCAGCATAAATGAAGAAGTGGAGAATATGTACCCCAATATAATCAATGCACATTAGGAGCAAGACACGGCCACAAGACTGACTGATAGAGAATACTACCATAAGCAGGGAACCTGGGGAATGTTCTGAATCAAAATAGAAAAATGCAAGAAACCGGAAACCAAGGAAATGTTATATCGACATGAATGACTATGAGATACAAGTATACCATGCCTCAGAGTGCTCGATCATGAGAGTGGGAATCTTGTCATATATGCACAGTGTTTGTATCAACAATATACTAGGAGTGGGGATCTTGTCATATATGCACAGTGTTTGTATCAACAATATACTAGGAGTGGGAATCTTGTCATATATGCACAGTGTTTGTATCAACAATATACTAGGAATGGGGATCTTGTCATATATGCACAGTGTTTGTATCAACAATATTGTATTGAAATCATCATCATTACTTGTAATGTAGCATCAATATATGTATATATATACAAAACTATAATGCAATTTAATACACATTTAGTAAGTTATACTTTTGTAGCATATAAGAAATGCATTGTACCTGTAACTGGTTCATCACTGTTGACGACCAAGGTGCCTTCTCGGTTCTTTCTTGTAGCCATGACACGTGTCCATTCATCGACTCTTAATGGAGATCTGCTTCTAATGATGGCTGGACCTGTAATTTCAAAAAGTTAAATATTATATTTCTCAAGTAGATCCATTAAAAGACAATACCAGTGATAAGAAAAAATTCTTTACCATATGACATAAAACAGTAGAGCAGTGGAAAGCATCAGATAATTCAGAACTAATCATTTTACCATTTTCATAAACATTTAAAAAAAATACAAAAACATTTTCATAAACATTTAAAAAAAAATACAAAAACATTTTCATAAACATTTTCATAAACATTTAAAAAAAAATACAAAAACATTTTCATAAACATTTACATAAACATTTTCATAAACATTTACATAAACTTTTACGCAAACTTTTTCATAAACATTTTCATGGACATTTACACAAACATTTACATATATCTCGCAGTGGGTGTGATTTGCTTCCCTGAGATGGGTTGATAATAATGACTACACTATTCATTTAACGATGTACTCATGTCAATTGTAATGATTTTGAATGATTATTTTGAGCAGTTAGATACGATGTATGTTTTGATATCTTCAATGATTTTTTCTTACCGGATCCAGTATCGAATCTAAATTCCAGGTAGCCATCTTTCTGTACAAGAGCCATGAAATCTCCAGTGCCGTCCTTATCATTGCCTTCGTACAAGATTATACCATCGCTTAGTGATTGTGGTTTATATTCCAATTTGAGAGTCAGTGCAAAAAGTGCGTCCTCGGCGGCCGGGTACGAGATGAAGGAGGTACGATTGAAGAATGGGTAAACTATTGGGACATCTGAAAACATATGGAGAAACAATAATGTATAACATGCTTTTTTTTACATAAATAAGTTAAATACGATGTTGTAACTTACATCAATCTATTATAAGATTTTTGGTCCAAATGTGGTATCTGGGCTAAAATGGGTAATTTGCAGTTTCTTGTACTATATTTATATTTTAATCTTTATTTTTGTCTCATCTATATACATGTACATACATTTTACAATAACATAAAAACAGAACCAACTTTTAGTATATAGCCATTCTTAATAAGAGTTATAAGTTTCTTGTACTATGACTTCTGTAGAATTACCAGAAATGGTAAATTTTTGGAAAAGACCATTTAATACGGCAAATTTAAGGATTTTAGTACCATCACCATAACAACAAAATGCAGAATATTTCAGGGTTTCTAACCAGTCCAAGCATCTAATTCTGGGATTGCGAAGATCGCGGAAGAGTCTCATTTTCTGATTTCATATTAAGGTCATCTTCAAATCATGATGCAAAGTTTGTAAATATTGGACTTAATAATTATGGGATAGAATAGATATCAACGTCTTTTCTACATAGAAAAAGCAGTCGGACTTCGTTTATTCGACGACCTTTTATACGAATACTCGGTATCATCTGTAATAAATATCAGGTCTCAATGTACCTTATGCACGTCGAACAGAAATGGCCTATTAATTCTACCCCATATAGTATTCGTAACAAAATTTCGGACCCGATGAATTCGAATGAACGAGGTTCGACTGTATATAAAAAATGCCAAACTTGTAAGTGTTTCTTCAGCAATACTAAACAAGAGAAGTAAATTTGATGTTCATAGAAATTACCAGCTTGACATCCAGTTCCTGTCTTTCCAATAGGACAGATACATCTAAATCCATAACCGCTCTCCAAGTTGTAACAACGACCTCGACCTCCACATGCTCCTGCAGAAGTTAAATGATAAAATAGCTACACTGCAAAAATATTTTCTTCGTCACTAATTATCCTGTTTATTTACAACAATATTTATCCTGTCAATTTACAACAACATTTATCCTGTTAATTTACAGCAATATGTATCCTGTTAATTTACAGCAATATTTATCCTGTTAATTTACAACAATATTTATCCTATTAATTTACAGCAATATTTATCCTGTTAATTTACAGCAATATTTATCATGTTAATTTACAGCAATATTTATCTTGTTAATTTACAACAATATTTATGCTGTTAATTTACAACAATATTTATGCTGTTAATTTACAACAATATTTATGCTGTTAATTTACAACAATATTTATGCTGTTAATTTACAACAATATTTATCCTGTTGATTTACAACAATATTTATGCTGTTAATTTACAACAATATTTATCCCGTTGATTTACAACAATATTTATGCTGTTAATTTACAACAATATTTATGCTGTTAATTTACAACAATATTTATCCCGTTGATTTACAACAATATTTATGCTGTTAATTTACAACAATATTTATGCTGTTAATTTACAACAATATCATCCACTCGATGAATTGATACACTGCTTAAAGTTACAATTTCATGAAACAAAACCTGCATTTCTATGGCGGCAGCCCATAGTAATGCCGAATTGGACCTTGTTACTGATTGAGATATTGCAACTGCCCCAAAATAGTACGGTCTGACATTGACAATTTGAATGTTATTGCATTGCACCAAATATTCTTAACCACATTGATTGTACACACAAGTTGACTTTATACAATGGTTACACTGCCCAATTAATGCTGTTGGTAATTAACTTAATGATTTAGAAATTTCCAACATAAAAGTATAGTTTTTTACCTGGGTAACATCGCTCGCCGACTTCTTGGCATCGGGAACCGGTATAACCTTGAGCACATATACACTGGAACCCGTATCTCGTATTAGCAGAAACACAGGTACCGCCATTACCACAAGGCTGGTTCCTGCATCCATTGTATGGTTCCACTCCCACAATCTCCAAAGCCTCTTCACCAAGGTTCAAGTCAATACCCTTTATTTTCACCTCACTGATACTACCTGTATAACAAAACAACATGCATTAAAATGATTGCCATCAGATGGTACTGTACAATTATAAATACATTTAACCTTACTTAAAGACCATCTCAATAATAAGACAACCTCAATATAATGAACACAATGTTCAAGTCCATTTATACAGTTTTGCTATTTATTCAACCTCAATATTAAGACCACCATAATAAGGAGACCAGTTTTCAGGGTCCCAAGGGTGGTCTTATTATTGAGGTTTTACTGTACATGAATTATGCTTACATAATATATGATAGGAAAAACTTCAAGAAAAAATAAAACATGCATACTCTATCCTTTCAAGAATTGGAAAAAAAATAGACAGAAAAACATGTTTTTACAACTGGAATGTTTGTTTCCTTTTATTATTGAAAACAATTTATAAGCAACACATGCTCAGTGCTCGAAATTATAACCCTACCTCAAACTCACTTGTCACACCTAAATCTAAGATACACACTTAAATCTAAAATAGAGTAGATCATAAGGTATACTCTGCACTCAGAATGCATACTAATCCACTTCACATACTCAAACCTTTTCACACTCTGAAATAACTAGACATGTCGATAGTAAACAGATGCCCTGGTAAGGGCTTTCAAGGCAACTGAGGGCCATAACTCCTCCAAAAATTGATACAGAAATCAAACTCGATCTGTATTTTATTATCATATGCTTTTATGTCTAATCTGAATTGAATCCATCAATCCTTTCAAGATTTATTGATCGGAAAACCATTAAATGGCCAGCTGGACTACGTCTGTCTTCGATTGGGGGGGGGGGGGCATTCAAACGTATGTCATGTAAAACCTGTGAAACTGACCTGTTTAAAATGATTTTTGGTAAAGATATGTATACTTCACTTACCAACAAATCCTTCCTTAAAGTTAGCAACTCTCGGAATCTGGTCGTAGTTTGGTACGGAGCCGAGGTACATTTTACCTTCAAGGTCAAGGCCAGTGAAGTATCCCGGAGATTCCCCGGTGTATGCTGGCTGCTCATTCACAACCATGGATCCTATAATACATGTAGTAATATCTCCATGACAACAAAATATTAAACCATACAAAACATTTTATTTCAAATATTTCAAAGTTCTAATTTGATAATAAATCCACAATTCTGACATTTTATTTTATTTTTAAAATTGAAAATTGTATTTTGACCTCTGGTCATAAATTATGAAGTTATTTGATACCAAATATTACTCCATACCTTAAGGCTGTTAGTATTTACTTACCTTTCTTCTTGTTCCTAGTCAGTTGAATTGTATGCCATTCATTCAAACCAAGTGTCTTGTTACCACGGATAATAGCTGGACCAGATCCGACGTCAAAACGGAATTCTGGATAACCTTCGTTCAGACCGAAGCAGACAAAGTCTCCGCCACCGTCTTCAAACTGACCATTATACAGCACCATACCTGATATAGATGGACATGAAAATTTGAGCTTGAAAGCTAAAAGCACTAAGATAATGATGTCTTCTACGATAACCAAACCAGGCATGAGAATGCAAAATTTCAAAATCAGCTGAAAATTAGGCAAGGCATCAAGGAGGCAGCTGAAGCTCCTTGCTTTTAAGCATCTAAGAATTGAATTGTCTCAAAACAGCCCTTGCGAGTGTCAAATCCGCAGAAATTTCTCATGCCTGGGAAACCCATGTTTGTTATAAATGGTTTCGCACAGTTCTCGACTGAGTTACAGTTACGTATGATGGTCAGCTGACCTGAAGGTTGTCCCTCGGTTACCAAGCAGTACCGCAAGCAACAGACAACTACTAGAAATGAATCACAGTAGAGGACAAAAGACTTGTGATGCATTATCCTGAAGTACAGTGTACTCCCTCAATACCGGACTCTCTGAAAACCGGAATTCTCAGAAAATCGGACGATTTGTTAAGTCCCGTTTTTTTCTCTTATAAATTCAACGTAAAACACTTCCTGAATACCGGACTCTCTGAATTCCGGATTCCGGACGGCTTTTAAGGGCCCATAATCAATATTGATGCGTTAATTAACCCCTGAATACCGGACGCGATTGTTTTTTTATCGGGTGTCAATCTGTTTACTGTTAATTGAACGTTTCGGACAAGTGTTGTGAAAACATTGTTTACAGGCGCGCGTGCAATTGATACAGGCGTGAAAAACACTTGTTTGTATGTATTATTATATGACTAATTACAACCGTGGTTGCTCCCGTGTCCACGACTTAACAATTAGCGCATCGTTTGATCGTGCAAATTATCGGCCCCTAAAATGTTTTGGCTCTTGCAAAATGTCTCAGCTTGCATATTTCTTTTCTTTTTAATTATGTAATTAACGCCAAATTATGGGTCCTGTGAACATTCACTTGATCGTTACGATTGGTCATATTGGTTTAACCAATACGATTAAGTCGTTAAAGTTTTGTGTGATTGTTGAATTTGCAATTGAAGTTAGATTTATTCTGCTATCACGCCTGCAAAGTCCAAATTTAATATCCACTGCTCTTTCATAATTATGGCTGAACCTCCTTCGAAGCGTAAGAGAACAGAATTGTCCCTCGAGGACAAGGTTAAGATTGTTAGAGAATATGAATCTTTACCTAAGCCGTCATTAAAGTCATTATCCCAGAAGTATGGAATCGGAAAATCGACAGTTGGAGATATAGTCAAGAAGAAAGATCTTCTTAAAAGTCATTGGGAGTCGTTTTTCATATGAAGCTAAGTTTGATAAATTGAATGCCTTGGTTGTTTACTTAAACATTGTTTGCATTATTTGTTTCAATTGAAACAGTCATTCAAGCTGTCTGCTTCTGAAAAAATTCAATATTCAATATTTCAGTAAACCCCCTGAAAACCGGACCTCTCAGAAAACCGGACTTTTTGCCCGGTCCGCAAGGGGTCCGGTATTCAGGGAGTTTACTGTATATCACGTGAAAAATTGCACACAATGTAGTGCTCAAACCCACTGAATGCTAGTATCGATGCTCTTACTGAGCTAAGCGGGTGGCCGTCTAACTCCGAACCACACTACATTACCTTCCGGCATTTGAGACGAAATCCAAATCATGTAAGTGCTATATATTTATTACAGCAAAACACATAATCAGTCGATATTCTGGCCCCGAGCTCCCGAAGCATCTCAAATCAATTTTTTCGTTTTGTGACACAGATTTTGAGTTTGGTCTCAACTGAGAAAAATATCACCAATTTGAGACAATAATTGAGCGGGGATTTTTGCTCAGATTGAGATGCTTTGGGAGATTGCGGACAGAGGTCAATTAATTCATACTGACAAATATCTTTCATTGAAACTGTGACTGAACGAAGTGAAATAAATTAAAGTGTCACTTTTAAGCACCATTTCTCTACTTGGAATGGAATAGCTTAAAAGTTGAGTGACATAATCTATTACCTTCAGTAGATTCAGGTTTAAGAGACAAGAGAATATCAAAGTCCAGGTAAACGTCGTTCAGTGGTGAGTAAGCCATGTATGAGTTAGGATCTTGTATGAAGCGGGGAACCAGAGCGCCGACATTCAGACTGACAGGGGTGTCGGATTTTCCGTGCTGGTTCTCGGCATGACACAGATAGGTACCAGCATCCTGTTGTCTCACACGACTGATCACCAGATCTCCGTCAACAATAGTGTAGTCACTGTAATATATTTTATGAGTTTTTAAATTATTTTTTTCTAAAGTACAGAACTAGTGGTGAAAGTAAAATAGGACTGTCAACTCATATATTTACATGCAGATTGACTACTTCATAGGTGATTGTCACAAGTTCTCTCCCTTTATCCCCTCTATAGTATGTATATATAATATAGAATGGATTAAGGGAGAGAACTCTAGAAGGGAACATGCCTGATGTAAGCAGGAACATCGACAGACAGTGAGTGTAAACAAGCGCAAGAGAATCTAGGTTTAATTAATTGGTCACCAAGATAATAAATTACTGCTTTTTGCTTTGATATTGAATCATCTGAAATGTGATAGGACAACAGTAGTATGTGAATAACAAAGTTTTGAGGTATACTTTAAGATGGGAATATTCCGCCCTGCCTTCAGTGAATGTGTTTGCTGCTAATGTTTTATAACGTTTGCAATTTGGTTCCCCATGTGCAGTGAATGTAATACAGTGGGTCAGGGATACAAAAAAAACCAGTTTCGTAACGTTTGCAATTTGGTTCCCCATGTGCAGTGAATGTAATACAGTGGGTCAGGGATACAAAAAAAAACCAGTTTCGTAACGTTTGCAATTGTTAGACGTAACTGAATGCAGGGCTGGATAATCAACATATTTTGGAAAAAATGATTTGGACTTTAATATCTGCAGGAGCATTTTCATAGCAATTTAAGTAAATAATAATAGTAACTTAATTTCAACGACGAATTTCATGACCTAGTTACCTTGGCATGCTGCCATCTTTTCTGGACCATGTTATATCGGGAGATGGGAAACCGCCCGCATCACATACGAGGGTAGCTCGATCCCCAAGGGCTGCGGAAGCTGAGGATGGCGCTGATAGACGTGGCTGGGCTGAAAAAATTATACACAATAATATATAGCAGTTACAGATTACTTCTAAAAAGGACAAACATTAATTATGATAATTTTAGTGCAAACCAGATTTTAGTTTAAATGCTTGCATGCATATTACAGTATATTCATGATCACTTCAAACACAAAAGTGGTATTGTAGAGAATTTTAGACTTAGTACATAAAAGTCCATTTTTCGAATTTACTAAAATTCAAAGCATTCTACAAAAATTACTACATAGCATTTTGTTTGTTTCATCAGGTTTAACGCCGTTTCTCAACGATATTTCAGTTACATACGGCGGCCGGTTCACCTAACCAGTTTTTCCTGGACTGAATTCTTACCAGTACTAACTTACCCTTCCACAAGGAGCCGGCAATTTCTCCACATGTGGAGGAAAATCTACATTTTTTGTCAAATTTTCATGGAAGGGTATGACCTGCCACGACCGGGAATCAAACCCGGATTGCCGTATAGCATTTTCAATCATTCATTAACAGTTACTTGCTTGGCAGAAAGCATTGTATAAAGAGTGTTAAATTGTCTTGAAGATTTAGATTCAAGGGCAATCTCCTACGCAGTGATCTCCCCTTATAGTTATTGTAACTGTAAGAGGAAGTAACTGCTGTGAGGAGTTTGATTCAAGGGATGCATGCATCAAGCAAGTCTGGTTTCAGTGAAATAAGGATACTTCAGATTATATTATTCTGTACGTTGCCTTATTCAAGGGAAATAATTCATGCAATGTCAATTAAGATCATCTACTGAAATACTGTATGAGTGGATATACAAAAAGTTTGAAAATCAGCCATTTTAGACATATGAGAGTGGAAATGTTTGCGAAATTGCAGTAAAGAGCATTGTAACATTTTGAAGTTCAGGAGGTTAATGCAAACTTCCATGAAAAACGAAGTTTACGTTGGCAGATATTTTCCTGACTCGCAAACATTTCCAGATTGGGAAGATTATCAATTATACAGTACATAAAGAAAAGAGTACCATGGATGATTGCAAACAAACATGAAGATATGAATGTCTAACAGCTATAATTATCACCGACAATGCTATGTGTTATTCAGTGAACAACCTATGAAATGTGAAGGTGACTTACACTACAAAACTGTGTATAAATATTTAAGATGTATTAAAGTGCTGTTAGATTGAACGCGAACAGGTGTATGAACTTTCAGGGCAGATCCATGTCAATTTAGGTAAGTAAATGTACTTGTGCATAAAGCTATAACTACTGGTTGGTTTACTTTTCTAAAAACACGACCACTGCATTTTCTCTGTCAAGCTTACGGACAAACACGAACATTTCGATACACCTATTTTGAAATGTAATGGTCCAGGTAATATATTCATTCATTCGCTTTAATAAGATCGCACTATATACTTGTATATACAAAATAAAACAGGAATGTTCAGGTGAAATATGGCTCAGGTTATGGTGTGTAAATTATCCACAAAAATTGCCGACCCACTGACGGAAGCATGATATAAACTATATAACTTATATGTCAATCAACCACTACCAGTCTACGAGTTGCATACCGAATACCCAGGTAACCATTCAATTCACCGTATAGATAAAATGTGGATTCACCAAAACCAGTAGCATCACTAAATGAGCACCGCTGTATGATTTCCAACCTCTTCTTTAAGTGACCTCATTTCCAGAAAACATCAGATATGATGTCACCATGTACTGACAGTAAGCAATATTTGCCCGATATGGCAATGTGAAAATGAAGTGACCATAATGGAGTAAATATTGTTTCCTGCTTGCAAATAGTGACATCACATACTGCGTTTTCTTAAAATGACGTCCCTTACAGAAGAGATTGGTAATCCCACAGCAGCACTCAAATATACAAGCAATAAAATTCCACCATCCTACGATCCCCATGTAGTATTTTTAAATTACTTATGAACAATGTATCAAGATACAGTTAATAAATATAATCAAGTATTCAGTATTTCACTGATGGGCAAAATCAAACTTATGTGAGCGTGGTTTAGTTTCAGAGAGAAAGAATTAAAAATATTAGTATATAACAAGACAGTTCAAGCAACATCTAAATATTCTAATATTCAAAATGTAGCAAAGAAATAAAGATGAAAAACAAACAAAACAAAATGATTTGAAGAAAGAAATTTTCTGAATTTCAACACCGCATTAATAAGATATTTCTAGTGAGAACTCGACATGCTGGCAAATAATGTATTAGTATGCAATCATTGATAATTAAGGAAAATATGAATTTTCCAGGAAGTGCAAAACAGTCCGATACAGGTATTTGCTATGCTAGGACTATGTACATGTATCTTGCTCATTTAACAATTTGGAGACTGTATGACAAGGACAAGTTGAATCTCCCTAGTTACCATAGGTGTTAGTAAAGGGAGAGAACTGTTGTTCGCTCACCAACACTGCTATACAACCAATAAAGCACTAAACCCAGGAATCGTCTAATTTAACTTCCATCCGACATTTAACTCCTAACTCTATGGCAGAACATTCGTAACAGTTTACAGTGAGTCTACAGTGACCCCTAGGACCCTAATGTGACCTCTAGAACCATAAAGTGACCCTTAAAACCCTAATGTGACCTCTACAAGATTTAACTTCAGCTATATTTAGGAATTACTTACAGTCATTACCAGTTTTTGTGATATTTACTTGAAAAAAAACAACAGAATATATATTATCACATCAAACCAAACCCATCCATAATGCAGCACCAGATTTTAATTCATTGTCATGAGTTCACTCCCTTTATTCATTCTAGAGTGCTCTCCCTTTATCCCTTCTATAGTCTATATATCGGAATAAAGGGAGAGAACTCTAGAAGGGATAAAGAAAGAGAACTTGTGACAATCCCCAGTGGTTTAACACAGAATACAATCTAAAATAGTGAGAATTTAGCGCAAAACAATCACTATAACTTTATACCAGTTGTTAAAGTCTTGTGAAAAACCCAGAAACGCCATCAACAAATTTAATTATTTTCTGTATAAGGTAGAGTTACAGTACAGGTTTATTAATGATGTTTACATACAAATAAGTTGCATCAAGTGAGTTAAGACGTTACACCATACATTGTACTTTCCCAGTATACAACATACAGAACAATATCTTATCAACACGTAAAATATCTTCGTTTTCCAAAAAAATCGAACTGCAAAATTTCACTATGGTTTGCAAACAATCAGGTTGCACGTTTTGGTCACATGATGCAACTTATAATATGGCAACTGAACCTATAACCACAATAAGAGGAAATAGTTAAAAACAGTTTTTTTTCACCAGGACAATCTCCCGTTATCCCTTCTAGAGTAAATATAGACATGTTTGTATATGAATATGGTCTTTGTTTGTGATATTGGCCCAAGACTTAAATCAGTTCGCTCTTTCGTTCATGATTGTCTCCCCTGTTCTCAAAATATAAAAGGTAAAGGTAGGGTACCTCAACAGTTTTTACGAATGATAGAGTACAAACACACACGCAACAAAGTTTCTTTTAGTCAAGTCCTTTTTCATAACTGTTTCCTCTTATATTTATACACAATCCAAATAACTGAGCATATGTATAGCATGATAAACATCCTATGGTACGAATAATAAATATAATAAAAAATGAGAAAAAGTAAATAGGGTTAGATATATTAAAATGTAATACTCACTGAAGTCATGGTTAACTATGTAATTATATTGTATAATATTGATATAAGATTGTAGTCATAGAAGCAGATAACATGTTTAAAGTAAATATCTTGGGTTTAGCGCGAAACTGTAGTAACTGCTTATTTGACTGACATAGAGTTACTACAGTTTCACACCAAACCTTCCATATAGTGGTCCTAATATTGGTATGACTGTACAACATATATAAATACACACCACTTAAAGTTTGCTAAGCAGGAAGATAATTCTTACAGCGGCACAGAGGTGATGTCTGGGATTTCTTATATTTCGCGTGAGCACACAAACGCTTTAACATGAGCGCGTGATACCCTTTCGCATAAGCTCATTTTTGTGTGGTCATGCAAAATAAGAAAAACAAAAAAATGTCACCATTATGTCGCCGTACATTTCAGATGAGACAAGAAAATATTTAGAAAAAGACTCCATCACATTAATGTGTTGGTTACACAGGAGATAGTCAAGAGTTCTCTCCCTTTATCCGTTCTTTAGTATATGTATAGAAGCGATAAAGGGAGATAACTCACAACAATCACATGTGATTAGTTACATAATTGACTATGAGAAGGCCAGATACAGTATTGAAGCTTAAAAGCATTATGTACCCTCCAGACACTAAGAAACAGTAGTAATACTAATAAAATGTGTGGTGGTAACGATTCTCTACACAGTTGAAAGTTCGAAATCAAAATTGAATGTCATTTATCCTGGCTAGGTAGTTTCTTATCCGATAGTTTATTTAGAAAATTGTTTAAAATGGGTGAAAGATAAATCTAAACAAAATGCACCTAGTTGTTTTATTAGAGTAAATTATTGCTAATTGTGACTTAATCTACCGACATTGTTTTTTTTAACAATTAAACCATAACTGAATAAATACGGGTACCAAAATACTTAATTCTCGACTGGATGTTTTTTTGTGACATTAGGAGAATCATAAATAAAATGATAATTTTTTTTATTACATAAATATGAATTTTTTTTTTGAGATGATGAAACCATTATCTGACTGGCAAACAAACAAAGCTCTTGTCACACACACAGATGTTTACACAAAAAGCTGGCAACTGTCGTTTATAATCCACATTGTTGATACACTGATGATATTGATGATACAATATATAGATTTACAATAGCATTACGTTTACCATCATTGAGACGACCGCCAAAGTCTAAAAATTAAGTAACAAAATCTCTATAATCTTGAAAACTGCTTAGCAACAAAACATTTAAATATTATAACAATATTTTTTATTGCATGTTTTGGCATTCATCATAAATTTTAAGCGAAAGAAGTTCATCGGCTTTTTTATCTATAATATATGCCAGTGGTACTTTCACTGCTTCATTTGAATAAGACAAGAAGTTCCAAATTACTGGTAAATATTTATTCACTAAAGTTCGTGAATTCGCAATTCGTGAATTTGAAATCGTGAACTCTTGAAGGTGAACTCATGAATTCATGAAGTTGAATTTGAGAATTCTTGAAGCCTAAATGTCACCTCCAGGCTTTCTTGGTAAAAAATAATATTTCATAGGAAGGCTGTTGATTATTCTACGGTAATCATTTGGTTTCATTCGAACATACTATTACCATAGTTATGTGGGGATAAGTGAAGGAAATTAGACACGTGTATTATAAAACATGCAAATATCATATTGAACTCTTTACTCAAGTACAATTTTTTCATGCAATGTGAGAAGTAAGTATTACATAACTTTTTATGTACAAACTCTATTTTTTAGTAATATTTTCAAAATATATTAATCACCGTTCCGCTTAGAACAATGCAGAACAATTTTAAGAAAATATTTAAAAAAAAGTTCTACTTAGATTGAACCAGATAGAGGTTGTCACAGTAGGAATTGTTCAGTTAAGTTGAATATCTGCGAAAAACCTTTTTATAATTATACTGATGTAATTCTCTTAAAATAATAGCTGCAAAAATGCCGTCTTTATGAAAGACATTTGACCTCAAACATTTCTAGGTTTACAGCAAGTTTTATGACCAACTACTTGGAAGATAAATTTTCTTACCTTTGACATAAAGAACAATCTTAGATCTGAAGGAACCAGCCTCATTAACAGCCAGGCAAGTATAGGTACCAGCATCTTTAATCTTAGCTTGTGGAATAATCAGGATACCATCGCCAAGGACGGCATCATCTGGTAGTGGACCATCGTCACGTGACCAGGTTATAGTTGGTAATGGGGTTCCTGTTAAAACATAGAACACATGGTTTCAACCAAACTCCATGCAGCGGTGATCTTCCCTTGCAGTTCAGCAATAACCATGCACTGCCATCACAAAAGTCACGTGATGATGGTTGGTAGGACAAAATGGCGGATTCGAAGAAGAAACTCACGTGATGATGGTTGGTTATTTTTAAATATTTTTTAAATATTGTTTTTTTTTTTACTTTTCATACCATCAAACATCTTATATGTTTGAAATTAAGATACCAGTATATAGATATAAAATATGAAATTTATTTTGTCAAAAATCCTGATGAAAAGTTTGTGATGGCAGAGATCTCCGATAACTATAAGGGGAGATCACTGCGTAGGAGATTGGGTTTCAACTTCGATCATCAGCAATATCTGAACAATGATGATAGAGTAGGTAAAAAATAGGAGAAATCTGCCCATCTGCAGATAATTCTCATTCCTGAATATACTATTCAAAAGTCACAATGTGATCATACAATAGCAGCCCTTTTTTATGGCAAATTTGGGGCCGATATAGGGTCCAATCCCCCAAGAAAAAGTATATAATTTTCACCTACTTAGAAAGAAAATTCCCCTTCAGTAAAATTATTTAAAATTTTAGTCTTATAAATTCCCAAATATTGGGGTTCATGATGCAAATTTCCCCTATCAAAAGGACCCACCATAGTTCCCTTAAAATTGAAAAAAATGGCTGTATAGTTACCTGTTACGATACATTCCAAAGATACTCTGTCTCCAACATTAACAATCTGTGATTCAGGACTACCACCACTAGTGTCTATCTCGCTTCCAGCTGAAAAATACACAATATTACAAAAGTGATCATTTATTCATTGTTGAAAATAAGTTCACTTAATTCAATAATTTATTAATACAACTGTAATATTTTATTTGTATCATACACACATTTGATCACTAGATATCAACTTTAAACAATAATAGTAGCTGTAAACATTGCCCCAATAATAGTAACTGCCATCACTGATGCAGAGATGTAAACATTGCCCGAATAATAGTAACTGCCATCACTGATGCAGAGATGTAAACATTGCCCCAATAATAGTAACTGCCATCACTGATGCAGAGATGTAAACATTGCCCGAATAATAGTAACTGCCATCACTGATGCAGAGATGTAAACATTGCCCGAATAATAGTAACTGCCATCACTGATGCAGAGATGTAAACATTGCCCCAATAATAGTAACTGCCATCACTGATGCAGAGATGTAAACATTGCCCGAATAATAGTAACTGCCATCACTGATGCAGAGATGTAAACATTGCCCGAATAATAGTAACTGCCATCACTGATGCAGAGATCAAATAACCATACATTATGATTTTATTCTAATAGGCAAACAAACTTATACATACATATCTCCTAGTTTGAAAATTGTTGAAAGAATATATCAATAACTTACTGTTAACATTAAGTACAGCATAGTCTCTAGAACTGCCAGATGAACTTGAAGCAGTACAGATATAACGTCCAGCATCTGCATCACGGACACCATAAATTCTGTAATACAAACATTGACCATGTATTGTATATACAAACAGTATTAATGAAACCCTATTATTCATCATTGTGATGATCATAGGAACTGTTTTACATAGGTATGAACATATTCAGGAATGAATGAGTAGCATATGGTTTGAAATAGCAAAGTGTCAAGAATGTGACAAAACATGGTGTTAAATAAAAAATATATAATATATATAATATGTTTCAAACCTGCAAATGGTAAAGGATTGTAATTATAAACTTCACATATTTCTAAACTACTATAATATTATGTTTGTACCCAAACAATTTGAATTGAACAAGGTCAGACTGTATAATTATACAGGCTGCCAACTCACTTCTTTTAAAAAGGTAGGGATAAAGTAGGGCTATTTTTAAAAATAAATTGGGCAAAAGTAGGGATTTAATTGTCTAAAAGTAGGGATGATTCCTTTCCTTTGGAATATCAAAAATGGTAAAAATTCACCACACTGCACATTCTCACACATTAGACCTCTGTGCTTCAGAAATATTGTGAGTCAACACCTCAATATTTGAATAAAAAGTAGAGATCTTTAAAGCAAAAGTAAGGAAATAATAAGGAGCAAAACTTAAGTATAAAAGTAGAAAATGTAGGAAAAGTGGGGCCCACTTGACAGCCTGAATATAGCATGATCAACTTTAAGTATTTGCTTAGTAAACATTTGAGTATTTACGTGAGAACGCCATCTTGTATTCTATGCTGAGCTGGTAACTGGCCTCCCTCTTTCTCCCAGCTTACGACTGGCGGTGGACTACCGGAGGCATCACAACGTAACTCGACATTACGATTCTCCTCGGTGTATACACTACGCTGTGCTACAGCAATACTTGGTGGTACTGAAATAAGCACAACGGAACTTTATGATATAGGAATGCATTTGCATTAAAGGTGACGAACGAGTAGAACTTCGCTATATAGTGATTACTGACACCGACCTATTTCTAACATTGAATTCAGTTACAGTCTCAGCAAAAAGGAACATGGTAAATTTGATGACATAAAATTGTTCAATGACTGAAAGACATACTGCATTATGATTGAGGTGTTTTTCTGTATCACCAAATTGACTGAGATTAAGTTGTTACAGGGAACGCTACATACATAAGACAACGTCTCTCCCCCCACACACCCCAGGGAAACAACATTCTACAAGACATTAGGGACTGAGGAGGTGCAAGGGTGAACATGTCACACAAGTATGATCCTAGATATATTATTCATGTAATAAACACATTAATTTTGTTCTTGAGGTATCGAGCTTCCTATACCAAGACACTTCCTTATATAAAAACGTCTAGAGAAAAAATGGAAAATTACAGCACACCTCACTTAAAGACCACCTCAGTAATAAGACCACCTCAATATTAAGAACACAATTTTCAAGTCTATTTTCACTGCTTTGCTCTTTATTCAACCTCAATATTAATACCAATTCAATATTAAGACCAGTTTTCAAGAGCGGTCTTATTATCGAGGTTTTACTGTACTGACTTACCTTCAACAACAACAAGAGCAAATCCTTCACTAGAACCAGCGGTACTGCTACGAACAACACATCTATATCTTCCGGCATCAGCAGCAGTGACTTGTCTAATCTCCAGGATACCGTCACGTTCAGTGGCGCTCGGGTTGATCTGTGCATCGACTCGCGACCATTCAATGTCAAACGGTCCGCTACCTGAGGCTGTACAGCGTAACTGTATCGTATCTCCAGCACGTGTTGCAATTCTCTGTGGGGATATGGTCAATCTTGGGGCGACTGAAAGCACATAAATAAGGTAATTAACCTAAGTGTAAACGTATGGTCCCGAAAAAGCAAGATCAGCTAAGAATTCAAAATATATTTGATCTTTGCCACGACAATGTCAAACATTTGTTCATGCAGACTTCAAAGGAACCATGACTGTCTTGACTTGTTACATCAACAGTTAGTTGGCACAATGTTTGATATGACTTGAATCATGTATTTTGTACTCTCGGACTTCAAATTAAATTTCCGAGGTCGACCGTTGTAGGTGGTGATTTTGTCAATGATGCACATTTGATATTTGCAAAATCTGCCAGAAATTTTCTTTCTACTGTGGTTTTATAACTTATAAAAACTAAGAAAGTATTATATACCTGTGACAATAATGAATACACTGGCTTCATAAGTCTGTTGTTGTATGCTGGTTGTACAGATGTATTCTCCAGCATATTCAGCACGGAATCTTGGGAGAGATAGAACACCTTGTCTAACACTGTGTCCTGGAGGAAGTGACCCTTCACGACGACTCCAACGAATCAATGGATTTCTCAGTTCTGTATGAGAGAAAACATGTAAAATTGCAGATAAACACAAAACCCACAATGCCTACATTTTATGAACACTTTTCTTACAATTTCTTTTAACCTGGAGACTTCTGCAAACTTTTAAATCAACATTTTACATATCTGTTTATAAATACACACAGCCATAAACATAGCCATAAACACATTTTCATTAAAACATTGCCATAAAAACATAGTCATAAACATAGTCATAAACACATGGCAATAAACATAGTCATAAACACATGGCCATAAACACATGGCCATAAACACATCGCAATAAAAACTGGCCTTCTAGATGTGATTTAATGTGGATGGAACAATTCTGCAAAAATGTAATAGCCACAAAAATGATAGCCTCATGAAAAACACAACATCGTATATTTGAAAGTATGCAGCATTTTAACAATAATTTGAATAACTAGTGGCAACAATCATCTAATTACCATAATCATCAATGATAACGTATTGTACGATAAACCTCCATCTGTTATTCTATACAATACAGCTAAACAACAAATAAATTCAATTTTTGACATAAATGTGAACAAGATTATTGAAGTAATAGAAAACATACGACTAGCTGAGCATACAAGTTCCACGCTCTGTCCATCCACCACGGATAATGTACTGGGTCCAGATATTGTCACACCAGCTCTTTCACCTTCACGAACTGAAATCATCATATATTTACAATATTAGATTCTCTAGCAAACACAATCATGCAGTTGCAGCAATTTTCGGTCGAATTATTCACTTTTATAGCTTTGATAATAATATCTGGGCAGGAATTGTTAATCTGTGAATATATTTATATGATATAAATATCAAATGATATGTTGTGTGAATGTATGTACAGATCTGAGAACTAAAGCATACGTATTATGCAATGGCTATTCAGAGATTCGTTCCCTCCCTACAACTCCCTTTCTACAACAAACACTCTGTCCGTCTCCCTAAAATGTCGCTCAAGCATTTATTTTGGAAATTATCAATACCATAGCTCTCAATAATGTTATCTGCTCACTAATGAATCCATATCATGTCACAATTTCAGCATTACCAAACAAAATGTGAAATTGAACATAAACCAAAATGTGATATTGAACAAAAACCCAATATGTGATATTGAACATAAACCAAAATGTGATATTGAACAAAAACCTGATTGTGATTTTGAACAAAACCCAAAATAAGATATAGAACAAAAACCAAATTGTGATATTGAACATAAACCAGTGTTAAATTAACGAACTGTGTAATATTTTTTTATTATAACTTACTAATAAGCTGTACTCTATCCCTTGTTTCACCACCAGTATTGCGTGCAACACAAGTATAGGTTCCCTGGTCCTCTCTTTGAACACTTGCGATATCTAAAACAGCACTGCCAGAGGAACGTGGAACATCGTCGGGAGATTCCAGTGGGACGTCGCCTCGTTGTCTTCTAGCTGGTTCTAACCAGTATACACCTGGCGTCGGGTCACCATCGGCGGTACATTCCAAGGTCACTCTCTGACCAATCAGAGCATACACTGTCTTACTTGGCTGAATGTTAATTGATGGTGGTCCTAAATAACACAAGCACAACATTGCTGACATATGATCCAACTTTAGGAATGATACAACAAGTATGCATATAGATTCATAATTCGAGGGTTCAGTGCAATACTATCGTAACTCCTAGATAAATGCATAGGAGTTACGATAGACTTGCGTTGAACCCTGGATTATACTGAGATATCTTAAAAAAGTCTTAAAAAATATTTATTTCCATGCTTAACATTAATACCAGGAATTTCAAATATAATAATACAATGTACTTGTATTTTCATTTCAAGAGGAAAGATGGATAGGAGATATTCTAGATTTGATCCATCAAAATGCTTTATTTCAATAAAGCTACTAAGCCAGTTATATATGCACCTAAATATACAGTGTAGATGTAAATACACAATAAACAAATAATGTTTATAATTGGAACTGAATAACAACAACAACAAGAACCAATCAATCATCTACATGCAAATTTTCGAAGATTCAACCATTTTTACCTTCAACAATGAGAGTAGCAGTTGCGCTAGTAGTGCCCATATCGTTCTCAGCGGTACAGATATATCCACCCTGCTCAGATTGTGTTACTTGCTTGAACATGATAACTCCGTTCTCCATAATCTCAACCTTTGCTTCAGGCAAAGGTAGTCCGCCAACTCTGTATTAGGAACCGAAATACAAGATATTTCAAAAAAGTTTCTTGGAAATTCTGATTTGTGAATGTGGCGTTCCCTACTCTCTACTGTGCATTTTTTTCACTTTATTGTAAAATTTGCTGCCATTCAATATAAAACAATAATTTTCCAGCTTAATTTAAGTCAAACATCAATGAGGCATCAATGTGAAAAATCTAAATAATAGTAAAATTAATATAAAACAATGTGAACACTTTTATACACAGGAGATTGTCTTGAGTTCTCTCCCTTCATCCCTTCTAGAGTTCTCTCCCTTTATCCCTTCTAGAGTTCTCTCCCTTCATCCATTCCAGACTTCTCTCCCTTCAACCCTTAAAGAGTTCTCACTCTTTATTCCTTCTATAGTATATGTATATATGGTACTAACATGCATATACCGTACTATAGAAGGGATAAAGGGAGAGAACTCTAGATGGGATAAAGGGAGAGAACTCATGACAACCTCCTTTGCTTTTATAGTAGTCACCTTCAGAAAGATAGAAACTATGCACTGACAATCCAGACAAATGGAAAGAGTAAAGCTAGTTAATGATTTGCAATGTCAAAACTGTCCAAGGTAATCATGGGTAGGGTAGTAAAAGAACTGCAGTTTTCAATGATGCTACAGTATTAATGCGCCTTCAAATCAACATTTTACAAAGATCTGACATTGACAATATAAAAGCAGAAGTATGATAATGAGGTCAAGGCTTTTAATCCCGATTTTATAGCTTTCCTAACTTTACAAAACAGTGTAAATGTATGATAAAATACTTCACTCAGTTTTTGTACTGAACCAGTCACAACAATTTTACACAAACCTTTGACATGACATAATACAGTAAACTCTCACTTAAAAACCACCTCAAAATGAATACCACCTCATTAATAAAGACATTCATACAACGGTTTCTGACTTTTTTTCCTTATTTCAACTCAAAAATCAATCCACCCCACAGCCATGTCTGACTATCTTCAGAAACAATGGTGGTCTTATTGTACGGGTTTCACCGTGATACACAAAAATGACCAACCTTGTCCATGTTACAGTCGGTGGTGGATCACCGTCCATGACTCTGCACTGGAACAACGCACTACCCCCAACAGCGACCACCTGTGTTGTGTTAGGATAAAGATCCACCTTGGGTCTCATACGTCCTGAAATTATATCATAAAATTTGTTAATATCAATTTTGGTACTAAATTCTAACACATACAGTTGGACCTGGTTCAGTCAAATTCATCAGGTCCGAAATTTTATTTCAAATAAAACATGGTTTCGAATAGCATATTTTATTTTGACGTACATAAGAAGATACATCGGGACCTGATATTTATTTTGGATGATACCAAGTATTCGGAAAAGAGTTGTCGAATAAACGAGGTCCCACTGTATTCTGCATCTGTACCATGTTGATTATTGCATATACAGTAAAACCTCACATAAAGACCACTTCAATAATAAGACCATCTCAAAATTAAGAACACAATTTTCAAGTCAATTTAACTGTTTTGCTCTTTATTCAACCTCAACATTAAGACCACCTCAATAAAGAAAGACCAGCGTTCAAGGGGTTCCAAGAGTTGTCTTATTATTGACTTTCAACTGTATACCTTATGAAGACAATAGGAATAGTCCTAACATTTGACAAAAATTAGTAATTGAAATACTTGTGCTTTTATTTTCACTATACCTTTATTTTGAATGAAAGAAATGTATCCCCTAATTAACTGTCTATCAATAAATTTATTTCTTCATTCGATATTATTAAAATGCACAGATTAACTCTAACAGTTGCAGTATGAATATCAAGATTTATCTAAATGAATGTCTAGACTTGACCTATTTTTATCTGACCACTTAAAGGACCCACATATACTTATTGATAAGGATATCTCCCCTCCTAAAAAATAATTATATATAAGGCATGTTTTTGTGTTTGTCTATTGTATATCTACTCACTCTCAACTTCCACCACTGTCCAGTCTTGGTCAACACCGGCCGAATTCTCAGCTCTGCACACATAGATACCACGGTCAGCCATTGTGGCTTGAGTAATCCTCAACACATTACCATTCACCTAAAAACAAAAATATTGCAAACTTACGGAATCTTAGAGCAAACTTATTAAAATGACCCTCAGGAAAAAATGCACTTGTCATACAATACAATGCAGTAACCCTGGAAATGTTCGAAAATATTTGTTTTATGTTTTTCATCTCGCCACAATTTTCACAGCTGATTAAATTTCAACCACATTAAATTGCACCTTAAAGGTCAGCTTGTCAAGGCTATTCAATTTTAGTGAAAAATACCAAATGCAAAACCACTATTCAAAAAGTGTGAAATATTTTTTGGTGTACAATATTTAAAGAAAATGATGATTCATCATTCACTCAAGTGTCATCAGAAATGGTTAGAAGTTTGAAATATTTACTTTTTGTTTTAGTGCTAAATACTGGTACCAGGCTGGGTGAGAAGTTTCAAATATTGATGAATATTGGTACCAGGCTTGGTGAGAAGTTTCAAATATTTATGAATATTGGTACCAGGCTTGGTGAGCAGTTTTAAATATTGATGAATATTGGTACCAGGCTTGGTGAGAAGTTTTAAATATTGATGAATATTGGTACCAGGCTTGGTGAGAAGTTTAAAGTATTGATGAATATTGGTACCAGGCTTGGTCAAAAGTTTAAAATATTGATGAATAATGGTACCAGGCTTGTAAATGTATAGATATCAATACAAATACAACAGATAACTCACTTGATGGTTAGATGCAAGTTCCTCTCTTGATTTAAGCCATGTGACGACTGGTGCCGGAGATCCTGTCACTTGACAACGCAGGGTACCAGTGGTTCCCATTGGTATAGTTATCTTTTCTGGTTCCAAGCGTACTTTTGGTGTTTCAGCTGGAAATTAAAACAGCCATTTTGTCAATGAAAGTACAAAAGCTAAGACAACAGCATATTGCATGAGAAGACAAGAGCCAGGGATTACAGTAAAACTTCACTTAAAGACAATCCAAAAAAAATAAGACCACCTCAAAATTAAGAACACAATTTTCAAATCCATTTTCCCAATTGGTTCTTTATTTGACCTCAATATTAAGACCACTTCAATAATATTACCAGTTTTCAAGGGTCCCAATGGTGGTCTTATTATCTAGGCTTTACTGTATAACAAATACTTACACTCAGCACTCAAATCTGATAGTGGAAATTTGAGTGTGGAATTGAGTTGTGCTAGATACAAGAAGATAGACTTGTTTATCTTTCATCCCTTGGTTTGTTCTAGTGTAGAACAAGTGACCATTTATTGGGGGTTAGCAACAAAATGGGACACAACATTTTAAACAAGTTCATGGAAGCCAGATAGGGAGCTTACAATGCCAGCTTAAATTCGCATCACATTTTGATAAAATTGAATGAATAAAGATGGAACATCCTCCAACGTTTTATCTAAATCTAGAAATGAGTATTTATTTGAGATATTTCTTTGATAATATACAAATATATTTTAGACATAGACAATATACTCTGGAAGCCAAAAATATGTTTTTAGTAACAGTGACCTTCACCTTGGACCTAAGAGGCTTGGTGTTGGGCGTGACACATTGTCTTGTTATGGTCATCACATGTGCCAAGTTATTTTGAAATCCCTCCATCGAATCCAAACACACACACACTGACAGGAGCAACTCTTAATGCCCACCACATATATGGCAGGGGTATAAAAGAACTGGAATGACAGATAGCTTTGAAGTACTTACTAGCATCAAATGTAACTTCCAACACAGCAACAGCAGTACTAAGACGGCCTGATTCCGAATCTGTACCAGTACATACGTAGTTTCCAGCGTAGCTAGGTTGAACGTTGGGTATTGTGAGTATACCGCTGTCCTGTGTGGACCCAGTGGGCAGACCAGTAGTAGGACGAGACCAGAACAGTGTCACACGTCCAGTAGTATCTTCAACGTAACATTCCAGACGAGCGGTATCGCCGGCAACAGTTATGTATTTGGTCTGACGAACAATAATGGTGATAGAAGGACGATCGACTGCAGAAAATAACAGAGACAGAGAAAAATATTGTAGTAAAACTTTCGGTCAAATAACAGAATGATCTATAGGGAATAAAACTAAAGAAAAGTGAATAATCCCTGACGACCTCAGTCAGACTGTAATATGTTAAAACTTAGTTTTTTTACATTAAATGTATTGAAAGAAGTTATTCATATAGTGACTTGTACAAATAATTCTCGATCACTACTTCCTGGGTACATGTGACAGATTAGTAGTAGTATTCAAACACACAAACTTGAGTCCAGCTAGCACACGACCCCTTCATCACTACATGCTCTAATCTTTTTATTGCATGTATTAAAACTTTTAAACCATTGTGCTGTTCTATTAACCTTGAGTCTTACCATAAAAAACAATTAAGTGGCTAAAAAGACATTACAAACTAAACGCCTACTTATGTTATGGTGGAGTATTAAGCCGTTCAACAACACTACTTCAGTAATATACAGCAGCCAGTCAATCTAACTACCATGTCTGTGTTATCAATAAATCTATCATAAAATAAAACTCATACGAAGTTACATAGCAACAGTTCAGCACAATTACCTTTCTTCACGTAAAGAATAGTACGCAGTTCAGTAGTTCCAATGTCATTGGTCGCTTTACAATAATAATCAGACTCGTCATCAGTTGTTACACGGGGGATTCTAAATTCACCATCAGCAGTGATAACGGCATTTGGATTCATCTCTCGGTTACCACCACGGTACCATTCTACTCTGGGTTTGGGTTCCCCGGTCGCAACACACTGGAATCTCACTGGCGTGCCTTCATCTACTTCCTGGTAACGAGGTTCTATTCTGACACTAGGAGCCTGTTCGCTGGCTGTAATGGTTGCAAAGTATAATATACAATCACTAAATTCCATTGGAACAGTCTTTCTCTTTCTATACAATACTATTTTCCCTACATTTGAAGTTTGCAAAGAAATTACTGAATTATTTTATCAGGGAATCTAGCAAATAACCATTGATCAATAAACATCTTTTCAATTAGCAAAGAAATCAATAAATTTTGGTCCTGATTAAGTTCCATAGGTAAGTACATCGGAGCCCCATTAAAACTGGAATTCCCTTTAATCTGGACACCCCTTTAAACTGAACAAATCATCTGGTCCCAACTTTTTTACTTTAAAAATCAATCCTTTAATCTGGAAACCCCTTAATTCAGGACAACTGACACACATTTTTGGCCCAACATGGATATTTCCAATATAAATCACCCTTCAAACTGGATGAGAAAATGTCTCAATATTGATTCCCACGCATTTCACAAGATCTTTCAACGGAAGAGTTGGATCCAGAGCACTGTTAGTATCAGAAGAAATTATTTTTGCATGCATATTTGATTAAACAATTATACGGCTGTTCGTATTTCGTCCAAGTCTAAGAGCCCATTTCATAGACAACCTCAAGGCATATACCATTACCATTGTACGTACTGTAGATAATCTCCGAAAAGTTGCAACTACTGCATGAGGGGATGTATTAAACAAGTTCAACTCAACTTTTTAAATTTGTTAAATTGCAAATATTTCCTTGTTAGAAACTTTATACCACGTATACAGCGAATCTTATGGTAGTGAAGTGAGAATTATGTGTAACCTAGGTAGGAGTATGTTTTATTTATTTATATGTGGTTTTATGGCGCATCGACAGCTTGTATGTGTTAAATTGGTGTAAATATAGTGGGTAAAAATTGGGATCATAAGGGTAAGAATATATTTTTATGTACCAGGGTAGGTAAGAGTATGAAATGGCATCAAAATGACAAAACCCTCTATAAACCAGAAACCTCTGTAAACCGGAATTTTCAACCGGTCCCAAAGAGAGTCTGGTTTAGGGAGGTTACACTGTACTTACAGCCTGTCACTATAAGCACTGCAACTTCTTCATCCGTTGTAAACATGTCTGATCCCATGCATACATAGTTACCAGCATCACTTCTCTGAATGTTGGGTATCACTAGTACACCATTCTGATCTATAGCCTTCGATGGAACTTGTCCACCTTGCCTACTCCATGACAGGATATACGTCATCTAAGATATAAACAAGAAATATGTTGAAAAAAGATGGTCGGCTCAATTGGAAGGTTAAGATTAGTTGTGCAACATAAAAAAGCCAAGATGTTACATTTGCTGGTCATTTCAGATCCAAAATGGATTTCCGTAAATTCACCGAAATTCTCTAAGTATTTTCTCAATTATCACATATTTGGTATTTACTCCTATTAGGGCTTATCAGTTTTGCCTATCAAAATGGCCGATGATTAAGAACAAGGGAGGTAAATATTGTAGATGTGGGAACTTTCTATAAATGGTGTAAAGTTTGAGATGAACATTGAGGTTAACACTAACATCTCCAGTTGTTCCGGTGATTGTACAGACAAATCTAACAGTTCTTCCCTCCTCAATCTCAACTCTTGTCCTGTCTATTCTGACCTGGAGTGGAGTCTGACCTGCAAACAAACAAACACAACTGTGCTCAGAACAACAGTATGAACAAATTATAATCCACCATACAGTAGGACCTCGTACATTCGAATTCATCAGGTCAGAAATTTCAGTTTGAATAATACAGGGTGTTAAAAAAGTTTGTTCACAAAGTTGGAATTTTAATTTTTTTTTAATTGCTCATTCCATCTATGACGCTATATACCAATAGTTTACTTCTGCGTGAGAGTTCAATATAAAACAGATATTCATGACAAAAAACCAATAGTTTTTCTTATGCGATATAAAGCCAGTGTACGAAGCATTAATTTCATTTTATCGAAATTCAAACATTGTGAACAAACTTTTTTAACACCCTGTACATGTTTGCCCATTTCAATTTGACATGTCTGAGAGATACATTGGTACCGGATAGTTATTTCAGACGATACCAATTATTCGGATATAGGGTTGTCGAATAAAAGCGGTTCAAATGTATTTTCAATAGCCTGTCACAATATTGTGGTATTAGCATGCCAATAACTTTAACATAGCTGACAATAATTAAATTAATAAAAATTATCAAAATTTAATTTCCTATTTATCAAATTGAATTCAGCACTGACGTCCATGCACTGACGTCCAACATAAACATAAGAAAATACAGCAGACATTGTATTAAGAGACCATCCAAGGGACAGCCAAAAATTGGTATTTTCATAAAGTGGTCTCTAAATAGATATCAACAAATTTTGTGGCCGAGTATTTACCTAATCGTATTTACCATGCCTGATTGTTGACTCAATTGTGACATGCCCCATGACAATAAGTGTATGCAGTCATTTAATGGATCCTTTACTATATATATTACCTGTTGGGACTGACTTAGCCCCGCATACGTGTCTCTGTACCCCGACATTTACATGCGTCTTCGTAACAATTGTACAGCGAAACGTCCGTGGCTGGACTAGGACTGACTTAATGCGGTCGATCGTAGCATTACAGGTAAGTTGTTTAGTAGATACTATTCATACAGTAAAAACGCTCGGGCAGGAATTTAAGTCGTTGTTTAATAAAAACAGTCGCTTAATACAGGTTGTCACAAGAATGGTTGCAAACAAATTGTAACGAAGGTCAGTCAATGAAAACAAGTTTTGTAAAACATATTGACCAATATACATTGTGTACACAACACTCGTATTCTCAACTACTTTGAATCAACATTGTACAATGATAATAACATAAATACAAAATTTTAATAAGCTGAAGATAATTCCGTACCATATATGACCTTGAGTTCAACATCACGGCTAGTGACACCATACCGATTGGTTGCTGTACAGATGTACTTTGCTGAGTCATCGCGGACAAGGTTTCTAAGAGTGAGAGCATGGTTGGGACTTGTTGTTGCACGATCTGGCAATGGACGTCTGTCGAGTCGACTCCATACAACATTGAATGGTCCGTCTCCATTTACTTGACACTAAAAGTATGGAAATAAACCATAAGTAACTTGACATACTAACCACCTTACTTTGGACTAATTAAGCTTTTTAAATGATATAGAGAATGACAATAGCGAAGATAGCACTAATGTTTATAACAACAGCACCAACACTTGAAGCAAATGTTCATCTGATTTAATATTGGGCTTAAAGAGAACATGATTTAAGCAGAATTCTTGTGAAGATAAAAGACCTGTGCCAAGTTACAAAAGCCTGGTCATATACATGTAATAATACGGCTGTGTACATTCCACAACAAAACATGTTTTAGTGACCAAACATCCATTTTCAGATTTTTAAATTTTCTAACAGATATATTCTCTAAGTTTTAATTTATACCAAGTATTAAAATCAGATGTCTACTTTTCTCTTTATAGCGTTGAAAATTAAAACTGTATCACTATAATAATCATACAAGAGATTCTATCATGACACTGAACTATACTGTTAAGATGAAAAAGACAAAGCAAATAAGAGATGTTTGTAAAATATTATGCCCCCTGTGACCTTTGATCCAGATACCCCAAAATCAATAGGGTCCCTCTGCTACCAAAGATGAATGTGTGGACCAAGTTCGAGGATGATAGGTCAAGGGGTTCATGAGTTATTGATCGGAAACGAAGAGGTTACGGACAGACAGACGGACATGTGCAAGCCAATATGCCCTATCTTCTTTGAAGGGGGGGGGGGGGGGGAGGGCATTATAAAGTTAATGAGATATTGTACCTGGAATACAGCTGTCGATCCCTCTGGTTCCTCTACTCTAAGTGGTGACACATTTACTGCGGGACGTCTGTCTTCCTCACTCAGTCTACAAGATCCACCTTGTCGTGATGGTTCACCAATGTAACCCTCAGCACATCTAATAGATGATAGAATATTAACTTACAATCATCCTCGGTTCCCAGGCTATACAAAACATATATGATACCCTCGGCAAACTGACTGTAAAAATCTCGTATTCATGAGGTGAAATAAAAGTCGCTTGATTGGCCGCATGACACACACCTCATGAGATACAGATAGCTCTTCACAAAGGAGATTCCCTCTGTTTCATTAACGTCAATTTCATTGGTTGAGAAATGCTTATGAATATTACGAAGTGTTTTGCTAGCCAATTTGTTCAGGGTATTATATATGTTATGAATAGCCTGGGTAGCGAGGATGACTTACAATATACATGACATTATACAATAAAATGTTACTTAAAGACCACCTCAATAATAAGAGCTCCTCAAAATTAAGAACACAATTTTCAAATCCATTTTCAATGTTTTGCTCTTTATTCAACCTCAATATTAAGACAACCTTAAGATTAAGACCAGTTTTCAAGGGTCCCAAGGGTGGTTTAATTATTGAGGTTTTGCTTACATCTCGCTGCTAATAAACACAAGCTTTTAGCTTGGACAAGTACAAATGTATGTATCACTATAAATGGCATGTATGGTGACCATCTTGGATTGCCAGGTTCACACTATGGGATGGCAATACATGCTGGCCAAACAAGCAGGCAGTTCCATATAGGAGAGATTTGGATGAACATTTTGGTATATAACATCGCCTTTTCTACTTTTTAAGACCAATTATACCTTAAATAAGTCACTTTGGGGCAAAGAGTCGCTTTACCAGAATTAACACTGATGTCATACGGAAAAATTGTATCTTCCCTGCAAGCGGATATTGTGTTGAATGAAATAATAGTAAACAATATTCAGATGGCACAATAGAATACTGAGAAGGTAAAAGAACTCACGTCTGGCATTGTCTTCCTGAATAACCTGTGGGGCATCTATCACATGTAACTCTACTGTCCTCAGCAAGATGACATGATGGTGAAAATCTGTAAGAAAATAATACGCAAATTTGGTTCCAACATGGCTTGTCTGAGAATTTAAAGACTGTGAACAAAGAGTGCTATCAGAAGTTTATCAAACTATTGATTTAAATAAAAATTACAGATACAGTGTCATTACATGCTTTATGTAATTAATATACAGTGGAACACACTAATGATGAACTTGGATAGCATGTTGTATTTTTATTCCCCCACTAAACCTACTATATCATTCTGGTACCCACACACAACTACATACACAGTTATGATAAATTTGGATGAAGTGAAAATTTGGATATAACGTTGCAATTTGTTGGGTCCCTTAAAGCATATTTTATTGCAAGCGCACTCGGTTATAAGGCAACAAACAATTTTGATTGGTTTGGGGGTGAAACGGTCGATAGCTAATGCAAAAATTAATCGCCGACACAATATACTTACAGTAGAATTTGTACTATACAGTAGCTAATGAGTAGTTTCCAACAGATCTTTTTGGAAAAAATGAAACTACCCAGTAAGGAGAAGAGAGAAAATAATGTTACGCCGCCTTAATTAAGTCTGGCTCTGCAGGAAATCTTTCTTTGGCGTAAATACTCCACATCCTGTAGAACTCGATGCAATTGCAAAATCTGAGTTTGAAGTGAAAGATGAGCTAATAAATTATAACACTGAAGTGTGATTTACTGGCCGTGGTCCAGTGGTTAGTGCGCTGGACTTGTAAACGGAGATCTGGGTTCGATTCCCGGTCGCGGCAGGTCATACCCTTCCATGAAAATTTGACAAAAATGTCCATTTTCCTCCACATGTGGAGAAGTTGCCGGCTCCTTGTGGAAGGGTAAGTTAGTACTGGTAAGAATTCAGTCCAGGAAAAACTGGTTAGGTGAACCGGCCGCCGTATATAACTGAAATATTGTTGAGAAACGGCGTTAAACCCGATGAAACAAACAAAAATGACAAATCAACAAAATTACATACTGGTTTGGTGCGGTTGTCAGTGGGCATGGACAAGCACGGCAATCATTGGGTGTTCCTGAGGTAGCATCGCCATAGTAACCAGTCACACATCTCTCACAACGATCACCTTCTGTGTTGTGTTGACATTCCTACAAACATATTATTAAATTTATTTCACATATTAGTACACAAACATTCGAAGACCCATATAAGTATGAATCATGATTTTAGTTGATACAATGGCTAAAGGCATCCATGCTAGAAGTGTCAAGCATTTCATCAATTATCATATAGAACATACCGAGGGTTCAGTGCAAGACTATATTAACTCCTATATAAATACATAGGAATTAGGATAGTCTTGCGCTGAGCCCTCAAATTACAGTCGAACCTCGTTCTTACGAATTCATCTGGTCCGAAATTTTATTTTCGAATAATACATGCTTTCTATTAGTCAATTTCAATTCAACGTGCATAAGAAGATACATTGGGACCCGATATTAATACCGAGTATTCGTATAGAAGGTTGTCAAATAACCGAGGTCCAACTGTAGTTCAAAGATACTATAGTCTTGCAGCGAGCCCTAAATATTTAATTCTTATGAGGGAATAAAACTAACCAAACATCTTCCAGTATCGGGGTCACATGATGAGGCATGTCCGTTACAGTTACATCTAACACAGCGACCAAGACCTCCTCTACCGTCAGATACACGGAGGTATCCCTGTGCACATCTCTGACATGACAAGCCGGTGTAACCCTCGGGACATCTACAATCTTCCACCATAGGAGCTCCACCAAGATCTACAGTAAAACAAAGCATACATCAGATACAAGTCATTATTGTTCTTAAATACAACAGAACTGAAAATGAGTTTTTTTAGAATATCCTTCTTATGGTATTGGGTTTTATCCCATTCTTAACATTATTTACTTATAAAAAGTGGTCAGTTGACCTAACCTATGTTCCTATGTTACCAACAAGTATTAATGGTCATGGATGTTACAATGAATCTATCTTCTTGGCCTTTCTTTGAATCAACAGCAAACTATGTTAAAGGTATAATGTAGGTACTCTAAATTCTCAGTGGTATTGTTATTAACTTACTTGTAGGTGAGGCAACGGCGGTGTCCATGGTGACATCACGAAGTGTTACTGATGCCATATTCTCATGATATGTAGCACGGATAAGAATACCTTCAATATTAGACAGAATTGTCATAAAGGTTTCACGAGTTGGAGCGCTGTTACTTCTCAAATCATTAAATGAGCTCTGAAATAAAACACAAACAAGGGGTTAATACGGAAAGGGGTTAATACGGAAACTGCATTAAAGCCGAATTTTTTTTTATGCAGGAATAACCCATATTAACATTTGTCTAAGATATCATGCAGACAAATATTCTGACAAAGTTTCATGAAGATTGGATAAAAACTGTTGAATTTATGAAAGGAATAAGAAACTTTAATGCAATTTCTTTCCTAAGATTTGTCCCAGAGACCTAGTTTTTTACCAGAGATGACCCATACTCACATTTGTCTATGATATCATGCAGGAAAAATATTCTGACCAAGTTTCATGAAGATTGGATAAAACTGCTGAATTTGACACGGAAAAAACTTTAATGCAAAATTATCAACGACATCAGTCTGCCAATCTTCATTTTGTACTTACCTCTCTCAGGAGGATTTCATATGTCTGTGTTTGTCCTTCTTGTAAGGAGGGTTCAAACAAGTAGTACAATCTCAAGTTCTGATCAGAACCCTGTAAATACAAGATTTAAGATTACAATCTACAATTGTATACTCAACAAAACATAACAAACAAACCCACTGTGACAAAACTTCATCCTCAAATCGTGTAAACTTCAGGAAGATTGGGCAACTGCCTGACTGCATTGTCTCTATAAATAAAGTATTTATTATCATAACTATTATTATTATCATTAGAAACATTTGGGTCACAAATCAGATAATGCTCACCATGTTAAGAATAGGAATTGGAGAACTTAATCACGCAACATTGTCACAAGTTCTTTCCCTTTATCACATCTACAGTTCTCTATAGAATAGGCAAAGGGAGACAACTCCAGATGGAATCAAGGGGAAAAACTTGTGGCAATCTCCAGTGGTCCAGTTCTGCCATCACTATTATAAATACCTCAAGAGATTGTCATGAATTATTTCCTTTTATCCATCTAGAGTTCTCTTTAGCAGCGGCAAAGGGAGAGAACTCTATATGGGATAAAGGGAAAGTACTCATGACAATCTCCTGTGAACCAAACAAAAGTGAACTGCAGACATCTCTTCGTATAATGGTAAAATGATTCCCAATGATGTGTCTTAGCATAGTGCTAATACTTACGATGATCTCAAAGTCAACATCTCTATACATTCTACCGGAGGGTCTGGCCGAGAACTCGAGTGTAAATCTCAGGTAGCCACCATATGATGTAACACGATCTCCACGGAACTTTGGTGGCAACTGGAAGAATAGACTCTCACGTTCTTGTTGGACGCCTTCAAATCTGTTGTATGTAATCTGGTTTCTGGCCGAGTCAACGACAAATCCATCGCTGATGATATTGTTCATTCTTCTGTTCATCAATACAAAGTTATGCGAGTCATCGGAGCCAAGCTGCGGTCTCAACTACAAAATAACAACAAAGTTATAAAATGGAAACAATCCGAAGATGTTATAAATAAGCATGTCAAGTGTCTCTGATTCTAGGCTTGCTAAGTCTATTTTCATTTCTTACCAGATAAACATAGCACAATAATATTCATCATGTGATTAAGAATGTGACAAGATAAAAATAGCACAATAAAATTCATTATGTGATTAAGAATGTGACAAGATAAAAATAGCACAGTAATATTTATTATGTGATTAAGAATGTGACAAGATAAACATAGCACAATAATATTTATCATGTGATTAAGAATGTGACAAGATAAAAATAGCACAATAAAATTTATTATGTGATTAAGAATGTGACAAGATAAAAATAGCACAATAAAATTTATTATGTGATTAAGAATGTGACAAGATAAAAATAGCACAATAATATTTATCATGTGATTAAGAATGTGACAAGATAAAAATAGCACAATAAAATTTATTATGTGATTAAGAATGTGACAAGATAAAAATAGCACAATAAAATTTATTATGTGATTAAGAATGTGACAGGTTTTTCTTAGTTAAGAGTTCGAAACATGTTACAACATTGCATATTTATCACTCTCAATGACGGCTTCTTGGGTTTTTGAACGAGCGCTAATTCAGGGATTGTGAAATCCACAGTACTTTCTTGCCAATACCAGATTTCAAACCCATGACCCACGGAGCAGGGGCCCATTTCATAAACGATCTTAATATGTATTCTTACCTTAACTTATGTCTTACATTAACATAGCTAAGAAAATGCATTTCATAAATGTTTTTTTTTACTAAGAAAATCGTAGAATTTGTTGCAACTTTATGAGAACGTTAAAGTACTCTTAGACCGCTCAAAATATCGTAAGTGTCAAGGCCACGCCATACAATTCTACAGTTTACTTCGAATTTTCCTAAATAGGCCGCAAATTTACCGAGAATCGGTGGCTAAAAGAAAGGAATTGTGTTGAAACACCTTCATGAATACAATTAATTCCGTTTATAGTAGTGCGTGTCCCTAAAATAGTTGTTCTCATGACATTGCAATACTCTCAGCCAACCGACCTTGATCATAGGGCCACTCAATATCAGAGATAAAACAACAGTACTTACAGAATCTCTGTAGTAGCTGGAACTTGTGCACTGGTTGGTTATACCAGAACAGAAACATGTCAAACAGCCTTGAGGATTATTGGACTCAAGGTAGAAATATCCTTCTCTGCATCGAGCACATCGTAGCCCTTGTACATATGGCTGAAAAAATGTAACATACATTCTCAAATATTGGTACAGACTGAAATATGTTTGTTTTGTTTGTGTTTTTATTTGTATGTTTGTGCAATTCAGACCAACATAATTTGGGGCTGGTATTTGCAATAATTCTCTCTCTTTTTTTAAAAATTCGGTTAAAAGTTAGAACCTGTTACAAATGGGGAAAATGAACTTGTCCTTGGTGATGTGATAATTTATCAATATGTGATAATTCACTAATCAGCGACGGGAGACGTGATATGCGATAGCTGATGAACTTACCTTACACTGACATTGTAGTGTAGATTCATCACATTGAGTATTAGGTACAATACCTCTTGTATCACAGTTACAGTTGATGGTAGGCTCAATCTTACAATAATCACCAAGTTGCCGTGGGTTACCTGTGTAACCAGCTGTACAGCTACAATACAAATAATACATAAGTCAATAATCACCAAGTTGCCGTGGGTTACCTGTGTAACCAGCTGTACAGCTACAATACAAATAATACATAACAAGTCAATAATCACCAAGTTGCCATGGGTTACCTGTGTAACCAGCTGTACAGCTACAATACAAATAATACATAACAAGTCAATAATCACCAAGTTGCCATGGGTTACCTGTGTAACCAGCTGTACAGCCATAACAAGTCAATAATCACCAAGTTGCCGTGGGTTACCTGTGTAACCAGCTGTACAGCTACAATACAAATAATACATAACAAGTCAAATCAGCTACTTTAATTTGCTATTCATTTGACACCATTCTTTTTCTGTGAATTCATTTCAACAATAATCCAGCAAAATCACTGTAAACGGATGCCGACACTTGTCTGTAGACAACATTGGTTCTTCTTCTTTCTCCCAGGTGGAACAAAATGCAATTCTTACCATTTTTGCTTGTCAGGTTTTATGGATGGTATGAAACATATTTCATAATGATAATTTACATAATTATAGAAGAATTCAAAGATCAACCAATAATAAACACAGCATGTATTTTGCATATCACATTGTAAATCTTCCATTCATGAAAGGTCGCATTAATATGATGGTCTCTTATAACTTATGATTTTGATTTATAAATTGCATTTGCAAGTTTATATAAATTTTGTAAAATATTGAATTTCCCTATGACTCAGTCGAATAAAAAAATGCATTCGAACATCGCAACATATAATAATACAAACAAGCTCTAGCTAACTAATTCAAACTACTGAAAGAATGTCTTGCCTTGAGGAATCCTCTCCAGTCCAGAATCTCCTCTAATCCTAACTTTATAGTTCGTCCGAAGGATGTTAGGATTAGGGAGTTTCCACTGTATAAATTTTCCTAAACTCAGAAAGAAAATTCCCCTTTAGTAAAATTATTTAAAATTTTAACCTTATAATTAACCAAATTTGGTGATTCATGATGCAAATTTCCCCTATCAAAAGGACCCGCCATGCTTCCCAAAATAACAGAACAAAATGGCTGCTTACGTATCACAGTATCGACCAGTGTATCCAGCAGGGCAAGCGTCACATGTCACCAGACTATCTGTGTCGAGTCTGCATCTAGGACTAAATCTGTGAATTTATTTAATGCATAAAATATAGAATTCTGTTTAACATTATCCAAGATTTACATAAGAAGTAAATAATGCAAACAAAACAAATGCCTTCGTCAGCAAGTCAGGCGAACAAAATATTTTGTAATTTAAATAATAAGCATATTTTACATTTTAACTGATTGCACAACAAAACTGGAGGACAATTCTCTAATTTGTTGAGCAATCTGTGTTCAAGGTAATAAGATTTGAAAGTTGAGACCAGTCTCTAAATGCTGCCTTGCCATTGGTCAATTCTGCAGAAGAGTTCAGAAACAACCAATCAGATTCTAGAGATTTAAGACTGGTTTCCAAGTTTTCCAAGATCTCAGATCTAGGATATCTGTAATAAAACTGTCGATTTTTGTTGATTTTAGCTTTGTAGAAATGATATTTAATTAATTCTACAAAAAGATAAATTATCCATATACACGGACATTTTTGTTAGTATGCCTTCATTCATACTCTTCTGACATACACTTACAATACTGGGAATTGCGACAGAAAACATGATGCCTAAATTGGCAATCAGCAAATACAACTATCCAGTCTAGAGTTTAGCCTCCCATTTGCCAAGAATTCAACAAGTAAAAAATTGCTGCCTGATGCAGCAAAGATGTGTGCACGGCGTGAACAAAATGAAATAGAACAAAGCTAATTTGAACTAACAGTATGTGTTTATTATGCTTTAATGTGTAACTATATATTAATGTATATGAAGTACATTTGTAGTTTTATTAGTAGTTTATGAGGAATTAAATAAGGAACAGACTAGTTTTTGTATGGACAGTAAAATATAAATAGAAATTGATAGTCTGGAAAACTTTCATGATAATAAACATCATGCATGTAGATTAAGACAACATTATGCATCTGAAAATGCAAACATTGATTTAAACATATTTATATAAATCACAATCATTATCACGGTAGAAATAAATAATGAAATACCGACAAATTAACATAATTAGTATTTACTAAAAATTAAAAATAACAATAATCACTAAATGATTTTGCATATCATGTCAAAATGTGAGAGCACTTCAGTGTAATTAACATGTCAGTGGACAAACAGACATTCAGCATCACACACTGAATTAATCAAGCAATGTGTGAATGTAAAATGAGTTTAGACTTTTTTAAAGTTAGAAAAATAGTGAAATTTAATGTAAATGATAGCTTAAAAGTGACACCTGAGATAACTATAAAATGCTACCCGAATGAACAAGTGGTAGGAAGTGTAACCAGGCCATAGTATATGAATGACTATTATAATAAGGCAAAGAACATAGCAAAGATGTTTATGTATGTATGTTTTTATGTTCATAGCTTAAGGAGTTACTTTCAATAAATAAAGTTTATTATTATTACAGTAAAAACTAAATAATGAGACCACAAATGGGTCCGCCATAACGTGGTCTTAATATCGAGTTGGTCTGATTATTGAGTTAAGTCATACTGTGTATCAGTACTGGTAATCTTCCAATTAAAACACGGTAGGTTTTTTCTCAACATATTTGTGATCTTGTAAATACTGCTGTGTCCCATACATGTGTGACATTATAAACAACAACTATCTATAGATGAGCGGCGTAGATAGAATGATGTCTAAAGAATCGCCCTATTTCGGAACTTTGATTTCGCCAGAGGGGTAGGCTACAGGAAAGTTAATTATCTTTTCGAGACACCCCGTTGGGTGCCTCTCCGCTTAATGTATGAATCAATCAAATCGTCTAATGTGTTGCATATTTAAACAACGTGCTTCATATACAATATTTGATTGGTCTAAAATGTTGGTCAAGATCAATAATATACAGCTACGTCGAAAAATAAATAATGGAACAAATGGTTAATAACACAATACATTTTTGTATAACTTTATTGAGATAAACATATTGGACAAACAGAATAGTCATCCACATATCCTTCAGCCAGTTTCGCTTTCCTCTTGCATATTGAATGAACCTGAACACTGAAGCATAAACTATTATAGATACACGTTTATTACGAAAAATGAATAAATACTAGAAGTGTGTAATGATAATTATAATAGGTAATGCCACAGGCTAGACAGTTCTATTTAAGAAATTAATTGTTCTTTCCTTCAATAATGTAATTTTAATATGTTAATTTAAAACTTTCATTGCCAACAACTATTAATTATATTTTAAGATAGTATCCTAACAGTTATGTAAAGCAGAGGTCAAACTTTCTCTGACTGTCATTGATCAAATTAATTTTCACAGAAAAGTCAGTACGCTTTCTGCTCATGTCCAATTTTGTAGCAATCTTTAATCAACTAGATAGATCTAGAAATCTCATTCAAATATAATTAAACTATTCTGACCCCAGGGTATCACAAAATGCCAAATTGTAAAATACCTACCTGATGATGTGTTTATACCGCCCGGAGGGATTAAAGTGTTATCTATACTATACGTTTATTGGTACAATCTGCACATACAGTGCCTTTGACCATTAACAAAATAAATATAATAAGAGATGGTCAAGACAGTAAATATAAATGTTACAAATACAATATCAAACATGTAATATAACCAAACACAGAACAGAACAAAGATATTTGTGTATAAGAATGAATATTAAATGTAAGCAGCAATGGAATAACATTTTAGTGTCTTAATGTTACGCAATAATAAATATATATAACTATACGTGAACAGGAGAAGATATTTTAAGAGCAGCAAATCTTACTAAGGAGCAATTAATGTAAGTTTGTCTTGTCTCAGTTTCATTGCATTAAAAACCAATTTAGCAGAGTTGACAATAACTGTGCTATTTTTATTAGACATAATATTATAAAATTTATTCAATGAAGGCCAGGACGGTTGTTTAAGGAATTGTGTACGGAGTTCATTAAATGTTTGACAGCACATGAAAAAATGATATTCCGTTTCTATTGTTTTATGAGAACAAAGTTTACATGTACGATTTTCTCTAATAATTCCATTGTATCTTCCATTTTCGATTTCTAAGCTATGTGATCCTAATCTAAAACGCGTTAGTTCTTTTCTAATGTTTTCATTTTTAATAATTTCTAGGTACTTTTCAAATGTATAATCTGTTTTGAACTTCCTGTAATAAAACATTTTGGACTGGTTATTGAGTGTATCACTCCATGTTTGTACATACTGATCCCGACGTCTTTGTTTAAGCATACTGAAGTAATTTACATTCATATTATACATGTTAAAAATATTTCCGTATCCTAAGGTGTTAAGAATTGATCTAATATTAGAAACCCAGCTATTTGTTCTTGCATTGATTAAGCATTGTTCATTATATAATTGAAAAAGTACAGAATCCTGATTATTTAGTATTTTTAGCCAATATTTGAGTGCTCTTTCTTTACATATCACTGACAGGGGGTATCGACCAAGTTCTCCTAACACTGCAGCATTGGATGTTTGGGTACGGACTCCTAATATGCGTCTGCAAAATTTGATATGTAGTTTATCAATTTCCTTGTAAGAGTAAGCTCCCCATATTTCACAACTGTAAAGAAGTATAGGTACAACTAGTGAATCAAATAACGACAATTTCGTTTTAATATCTAGATTAACCCTACTGAATACATCTAAAAGGTGATTATATGCTTTAAGAGCTTGTTCTTGTAATGCTTTAGCCGCATATATTAAGTTACCAGTGTAGTAAAATTTAATTCCAAGATAACAGAAACTATCTACAACTTCAACTAATTCTTGGTTAATAAACCATCTAAAAACATGATTACTCTTTTTGCTTTCAAAAATACATATTTTTGTTTTATTTATGTTAATCTTTAATCCCCACTTACGTGAGTATTGGTATACATTATTTAGTTGATTTTGTAGACTATTAGGATCTGTGGTAAGAAGAACAATATCATCAGCAAATAACAGCATGTATATAGACAATAAATTAATATCATCATCAGTAAGGTTGTTGCGGTCAATTATTGTGTCAATATCGTTTATAAACAAGATAAATAGTAAGGGACATAACGGTTCTCCCTGTTTTAACCCAAGAGACACATCAAAGAAATTAGAGAATGACATATTATATGAATCTTTAACACAAGCTTTCACATTGTGGTATATGGATTAAATCATGTTGGTCATCTTACAGCTCAATCCTAATTCAAGTAGTTTTATCCATAGAGCTTCATGTATCACTGTGTCAAATGCTTTTTCGTAATCAATAAATGCACAATAATTTTTATTTTTTTGAGATAATATATTTTGAATGATAGAATGTAAAATGAATATACAATCTGTTGTGCTACGTTTGTCTCTAAAACCAAATTGTGTCACATTAAATAAATTTTCGGATTCACACCAGCTGTTTATTCTATTTCTTAAAGTTAAGGAAAATATCTTAGATAAAATATTTATCAGAGTGATACCTCTATAATTAGAAGGATCATCTGTATTTCCTTTTTTATGTATAGGGACAATATATCCTTTACACCAAGCATCTGGATAGACTCCAGTTTCATATATATTATTGAAGAGTTGTACAGATAAGGAGCAATGAAACTATTTGCATCTATGAAAAAATCTGCTACATTGTTGGTTAAATCACAACTTTTGTTTCTATGAAGACTAGCAATTGTTTTGGTAATTTCGCTGAGGGTAAAAGGCGCATCTAATCTATCGATATTTATATCGAGATTTTCATACTGTGAGGTATCAAAATCACTGTCATGAGGAGTATTTGAGACTTTTTTAAAATGATCAACAAATCATTTAGACTTATATTGTCTTGTTGTGATTTAGATTTGCACGAGTTAGATTTACTAAGTTTTCTAAGTGTCTGTTTTTCTTTAAAGTGGAAAGAGCGTTTAGCTTTACGTTTCTCCTTACAAAAACGTTTTCTATATGATAAAAATAGCAAACGGTTGTCGTCTGTCGGAACTTTTCGGTATATTTGTTTATGTTTATAGAAATCAGCTTTCCCTTGTTTACATTCATTGTTAAACCATGCAGACTTTTTAAGCTTGGCATGAATTGGCGTGTTCAGTTTATAATGTTTTCCGTGTAGTTCGAAAGATATATTAAAAATACGGTCAGACATACTATTGATGCATGCATCAACACCAGATTTGCCTGTCATTAAGTCATTAATGTCGTCATCAAATAACGGTTTATTTTGGTTTAGTATATTATAAAGTTTGTCCGTGTCGGAATTTTCCCACACAATTTTATCACAGTGTGAGGATTCACTATCGTTTATAGGTATCATATTTTCTAGAGATAAACTAAATTCAATTGGACAATGATCCGAAAATTCAGTAATATCTAAAACATTCATAGCATGAAATAAAGAAAACAATTTGTAGCTAGTAATAACATAATCGACTGCACTAGCGGCAAAGTTACTAGTATTTAACTTATAACAAGTGTATAATCCTGGCTCAATGCGACCATTTACAATGCATAGGCCAGTTTGTTTGCATAATGTTATCAATGTTTAATTCCATATTCCATGCAAGCCTTTTTACCTATTTACACAAACTTTGATATTATAAAACTGTTCAGTAACAAAACGGAAACTTATATGCAACGAGTTGCCAGCTTGGCTACAGAGACAAATGGTACTGTCCCACACCCCATTTGTTTGCTTTGATTGTATTGAGTAATCGTTTTTGCTTTTTGGTCAGTATTGCATTATTTCTTTCTACTGTTAAAATGCATGTGATATATGTAAATGTGTTCTTTTTGTTTACTTCACTAGTCATTCATATGCTTAGTCTGCTACACCAGTCTGGTACACCTATCACTTTTGTAGATATAGGTATCATTTATAGTTGTAATTTACATATACAATTACGCCATTATCCAGTCATCCACAAAGTTTATACTCATTATACATTAACACTGCTTGATAACTTATACAGTGTGTGATGCTAGCATGCGGTTGTTACATACTGAAGTGATCTCACATTTTGACAAGGTGCTATATAATTTAGTGATTAATGTTTTTGTATTGAGTTATTGTGTTGCATTTTGGTCATTTTTGCATTATTTCTTTCCACTGTAAATATGTTTGAGATAAAAGTAAATACGGTTTTATTTCTCTTTAATGATAATACAGTAAAAACTCATGATACGACCAACTCGATTTTAAGACCAACTCTTTATTAAGACCACTTTTTTCCGGACCAGAATTTTTCTATATATAATTCAATGGTCGCGAAGCTCGATATTGTTTTTTTACATGTGGTATTTTGTCATATTTAACTTTTGCCATACAGTAAAAAGGCTTATGCACAAATATTATAAATATTGTCCCTCAAGTACATTTCATTGCACTAAAAACAAGGTGATTTGATACATTTAAGATTAAAGGTTTGTTCCAAAAATTTTGTTTCCAAAACTGAAGGTTGGACAACAAAACGTTAAATTCCACAAACCTTCGTCCTTCCTTCCAACTATCGTTTTTCACCGATGCATTCAAATGTCGAAAACATGTATCACATTTAGCTTTAGTGCAATCACTTCCTTCACAAACACTTTCCACGCAATAGTTATGATCAATTTCAACATTAGATTCCCTTTTTTGTCCGGTTTATTGCTATACACTGTCGTTTTAACAAATCTACCACGCCGATCGCGACTATTTTGCTCTCGTTCTTCCATGTTGAGAGCTCCGAGTGACGTCACGGCAGGCGGGAAAATACCGTGTTACTACTATATTTAGCTACTACGGAACAAAATATTTCCGTATCCTAAGGTGTTAAGAATTGATCTAATATTAGAAACCCAGCTATTTGTTCTTGCATTGATTAAGCATTGTTCATTATATAATTGAAAAAGTACAGAATCCTGATTATTTAGTATTTTTAGTCAATATTTGAGTGCTCTTTCTTTACATATCACTGACAGGGGGTATCGACCAAGTTCTCCTAACACTGCAGCATTGGATGTTTGGGTACGGACTCCTAATATGCGTCTGCAAAATTTGATATGTAGTTTATCAATTTCCTTGTAAGAGTAAGCTCCCAATATTTCACAACTGTAAAGAAGTATAGGTACAACTAGTGAATCAAACGACAATTTCGTTTTAATATCTAGATTAACCCTACTGAATACATATAAAAGGTGATTATATGCTTTAAGAGCTTGTTCTTGTAATGCTTTAGCCGCATATATTAAGTTACCAGTGTAGTAAAATTTAATTCCAAGATAACAGAAACTATCTACAACTTCAACTAATTCTTGGTTAATAAACCATCTAAAAACATGATTACTCTTTTTGCTTTCAAAAATACATATTTTTGTTTTATTTATGTTAATCTTTAATCCCCACTTACGTGAGTATTGGTATACATTATTTAGTTGATTTTGTAGACTATTAGGATCTGTGGTAAAAAGAACAATATCATCAGCAAATAACAGCATGTATATAGACAATAAATTAATATCATCATCAGTAAGGTTGTTGCGGTCAATTATTGTGTCAATATCGGTTATAAACAAGATAAATAGTAAGGGAGATAACGGTTCTCCCTGTTTTAACCCAAGAGACACATCAAAGAAATTAGAGAATGACATATTACATGTATATAAATCTTTAACACAAGCTTTCACATTGTGGTATATGGATTTAATCATGTTGGTCATCTTACAGCTCAATCCTAATTCAAGTAGTTTTATCCATAGAGCTTCATGTATCACTGTGTCAAATGCTTTTTCGTAATCAATAAATGCACAATATAATTTTCTTTTTTGAGATAATATATTTTGAATGATAGAATGTAAAATGAATATACAATCTGTTGTGCTACGTTTGTCTCTAAAACCAAATTGTGTCACATTAAATAAATTTTCGGATTCACACCAGCTGTTTATTCTATTTCTTAAAGTTAAGGAAAATATCTTAGATAAAATATTTATCAGAGTGATACCTCTATAATTAGAAGGATCGTCTGTATTTCCTTTTTTATGTATAGGGACAATATATCCTTTACACAAAGCATCTGGATAGACTCCAGTTTCATATATATTATTGAAGAGTTGTACGAGATAAGGAGCAATGAAACTATTTGCATCTATGAAAAAATCTGCTACATTGTTGGTTAAATCACAACTTTTGTTTCTATGAAGACTAGCAATTGTTTTGGTAATTTCGCTGAGGGTAAAAGGCGCATCTAATCTATCGATATTTATATTATTTATATCGAGATTTTCACACTGTGAGGTATCAAAATCACTGTCATGAGGAGTATTTGAGACTTTTTTAAAATGATCAACAAAATCATTTAGACTTATATTGTCTTGTTGTGATTTAGATTTGCGCGAGTTAGATTTACTAAGTTTTCTAAGTGTCTGTTTTTTTTTAAAGTGGAAAGAGCGTTTAGCTTTACGTTTCTCCTTACAAAAACGTTTTCTATATGATAAAAATAGCAAACGGTTGTCGTCTGTCGGATCTTTTCGGTATATTTGTTTATGTTTATAGAAATCAGCTTTCGCTTGTTGACATTCATTGTTAAACCATGCAGACTTTTTAAGCTTGGCATGAATTGGCGTGTTCAGTTTATAATGTTTTCCGTGTAGTTCGAAAGATATATTAAAAATACGGTCAGACATACTATTGATGCACGCATCAACACCAGATTTGCCTGTCATTAAGTCATTAATGTCGTCATCAAATAACGGTTTATTTTGGTTTAGTATATTATAAAGTTTGTCCGTGTCGGAATTTTCCCACACAATTTTATCACAGTGTGAGGATTCACTATCGTTTATAGGTATCATATTTTCTAGAGATAAACTAAATTCAATTGGACAATGATCCGAAAATTCAGTAATATCTAAAACATTCATAGCATGAAATAAAGAAAACAATTTGTAGCTAGTAATAACATAATCGACTGCACTAGCGGCAAAGTTACTAGTATTTAACTTATAACAAGTGTATAATCCTGGCTCAATGCGACCATTTACAATGCATAGGCCAGTTTGTTTGCATAATGTTATCAATTTCTTTCCAAAACTATTAATTCGGGTATCATAGGAAGATCGTGCAGGAATGTCACACGGAGAGTCATCAATAGGTAGGTCAATATATCGGTTTAAATTTATATTTTCAATAACGTCCATCGCCTGACCAACTCTTGAGTTGAAATCACCTGCCAGAAACACGTCTCCCATATTACTATATTTAATAATATCATTATGTAATAAGTCGTGGAAATCGAATTCAAATAATGGTGAACGAATGTTTTTATATATGTTTGAGTCTTCTGGTGGTATATAACAACAACAGAAATATAAATCATTTTCAGTACCTAGATAGGACTTCTTCAACTTAAACCAAATGATACCTTTTTCATTAAGTTCAACCAATTCAATATAACCCGAATAAATAGTTTTGAAATACACAATCACGCCCCCACTGTGACGTTTCGCTTTCTTGTTATATTTAGGTCTTGGGCAAGAAAAACATTCATAGTTATTAATATCAACATTTGAAATATTAGAGTTCCATGTTTCAGAAAATAACAATATGTCATAGTTATTTATGAATTCAATAAAGTCATTGTCCGACAGTTTGTTACATAGCCCATTCACATTCCAAAGAAGAAATTTGAGCTGCTGTACTGTGTTGCTGTCTTATGTCTGTGTTGTATATGACTGTTTTTTCCGCTGGTCGTTGGTAGTCTGGTTCCTATTACGGTTACGTGGTTGTATTGTCGGTACGGGTCCGGGTGGAAGTTTGTTTGCTGTATAAACATCATTATCCATGTAGAGTTTGTCGTATGAAAGCACGGCTTGTTTCTTTTGAGTTTTCGCCTGAATGAAATAGGGCATTAGCTTTCGTCGGCGTTCCAAGATGGGTTGTGGATATTGATCGCTCACTCCGAAATCACTGTTTGCAAGTAGATCATGTGATTTTGTTTTGATTTCTAGTTTATCACCATGAAAGTTAAATTTTGCGACAATTGGTCTTGTTTTGTTTGGTGTATACTTTCCGACTCGATGGGCTCTATCAATTTTCATCCGTGTATTGGCATCCTCAATAGTTAGTGTATCTACACAGAAGTCCAAGATTATTTTAGTACAGTGTTCTGATTTTCTTTCTTGTGGTGTTGGGAGTTCATCAAAATTATAAAACAGCAGATTGTCACGCATAGATCTTGATTTCAAATCAATGATGTCTTCCATACATTCGTTCTTCTGTTGCTTCAATTGTTCAACTGATTCTGAGAGTTTTTCGTTTTTAATTTTTACAGTGCCAATTTCATTTCTAAGCTGATTATTGTCCTCTTTGATTTCATCACAATTCTTACTGTCATAATCACGACTTTTTTCGACCTCAGATAATGTTTCTTCAGTTTGTTTTATCCTGTTTTCCAGACAAAATACATTATTTTCAATCACTGACATCTTGCTGTTAATTGATTTAACATCCGATTCAATTTCATCCAGTTTATTCAGCTTTACTTCAAGTTTTTTTTGAGAGGTTTCAATAGAGTTCAACTTGTCACATATTGTTTGTAAAAGCCTGTGGTCATTTCCTTGATGTTCACTGTTGTCAGCCGTTGGAGATTGCATACCACATGATGGTGAAGTCATCAAATTACTCTGGGGTGTAAAATATTGAAGATGTGGTGGATAATATTGTCCGACATATGGTGGTTGAATCATCGGGTATTATCAATGTTCGTAAGTTTTTTACACATCCGTCTGTTTCGGAACGGTACGTGGTCGTATTTTCGAGTTGAAAATGTTCTTTTATTATTGATGGGGACCTGAATAAGCGGTCGCATTACCCAATATCGAGTTGCCCGCAATATCGAGCTTCGCGACCATTGAATTATATATAGAAAAATTCGGGTCCGGAAAAAAGTGGTCTTAATAAAGAGTTGGTCAAAATCGAGTTGGTCGTATCATGAGTTTTTACTGTATTATCATTAAAGAGAAATAAAACCGTATTTACTTTTATCTCAAACATATTTACAGTGGAAAGAAATAATGCAAAAATGACCAAAATGCAACACAATAACTCAATACAAAAACATTAATCACTAAATTATATAGCACCTTGTCAAAATGTGAGATCACTTCAGTACGTAACAACCGCATGCTAGCATCACACACTGGATAAGTTATCAAGCAGTGTGAATGTATAATAAGTATAAACTTTGTGGATGACTGGATAATGGCGTAATTGTATATGTAAATGACAACTATAAATGATACCTATATCTACAAAAGTGATAGGTGTACCAGACTGGTGTAGCAGACTAAGCATATGAATGACTAGTGAAGTAAACAAAAAGAACACATTTACATATATCACATACATTTTAACAGTAGAAAGAAATAATGCAATACTGACCAAAAAGCAAAAACGATTACTCAATACAATCAAAGCAAACAAATGGGGTGTGGGACGGATGAGGTGGATAGTGTTTGTCAGGAAGAAGATGAGTTCTCCTTCTTAACAATGGATGACAAAATAGTTGCGGTACCTGTAGGAATGGTGAAGCAGATTTTTGGAATCAACAATTTACAATGCAAGCAAAAATGTGGCAATTCGCTAAAATAAGTAGTGTGGAATTTACTAGTCAAGCATCTGTAAAAAAGAAAAGTCACGCTGGCTACTGATTTCATGACTTTCAAGAATTCCCAAAATTTGCAAATACATGTATTTTCACACCGCAAAGAATGAATTTAGTTACTCACTGGTTAGGTGCTTCGGTGAGAGGGCAAGGACATTTCTGACAAGCATCACGTCTGCCTGATGTAGTATCTCCATAGTAACCAACAGCACACAGCTCGCAATAGTCACCTTCTGTGTTATGTTGACAATTCTGTTAAAAAATGGAAAAAAAATGAAACAATGAAAAATGAATACATTTCCCAGACCATTCCCTTCCAACAGGGGGGGGGGGGGTTTACAGTGGATTCATTTGTACAGCAGTTGTCTGTCAAATGAATGATCATCTCTGAAACCTATGTAAGTAAATTCAATTTTATAAAATCTTCAACAAATGCTTTCTGGCACTATCAATACTTAATCAAGGTGGAAAATAAAAAATGTGAATTACTATGTTTATGAGATCGACACATGCCACATACAAAATGTACATTTTTCCTAATGCACTTTATGGTATTTCGGTTGACCAGGTATGTCCCCCACACACCATCAATAGACTTTTTTTAAGTCAAAGGCGTAAACTTACCTGCCAGTAGAGCAGTATAGACCAAACAGACAATTATGAACCAAAAGATGGTCCCCACACAATGTGAAACTTCGTAATGCATGAATAGTAATTAGCATTTCTCGACCCATGAAATGGGATGTTAACAATCTTATTTTGCCTTGATACATTGTATACATGGGGCAATAATATTATCTTGTTATATCAACGTACTATTGAAACTGATCTGTCTGTATATATATAAAAGAGCAGATTGATTTGGGTCTCCCCTTCATCCCTTGAGATACACTCGATATATATTTCTACTCACCCTGCAGACACCAGTCTCTGAATCACACTCGTTTGAATGTTGGTTACAGTTGCAGGGCTCACAAAGGCCGAGGTAGAGACCGCCACCAGAGCGAGTATATCCGGTATCACAATCCTCACAAGATAAACCACGATACCCGACTGGACACTGACAACTTTCTACAGCGTTTGCTCGGTCTTGACGTGTCTGTCTGTTTTCTGCTATATCCAGAGTAATGTCCCGGATGCTATCAAACATAAACATGCGCTTAAAGGAGCTAGTAAAGACAACGATGAAGCACAAAGACAGTCTGATGATACCACCGTAGGCACTGTCCACAGAAAAGTACGGTATTTACGGCATTACCCCTGTGAAATGATCATTGTCAAACCATGTTTAATCCATGGTTTTACCATGTTTCAAACATGGTCAGTGATCATGTTCGACCCCTGTTATGACAATAAAATGACCATGTTTCAAACATGGACGACCATGGACGTTAAATGGCACAATTCCTGACGATGGTCACTTTAACAATGATATGACTTTATCATGACAATGATATAAACATCGACATACAATTGCTAATTCATGGTCATCTTGACGGTTAAATCAGGGTCATTATGAACCATTGTCAAAACATGGTCGTCCATGTTCAGGCAATTGTGCCATTTAACGTCCATGGTCGTCCATGTTTGAAACATGGTCATCTTGACGGTTAAATCAGGGTCATTATGAACCATTGTCAAAACATGGTCGTCCATGTTCAGGCAATTGTGCCATTTAACGTCCATGGTCGTCAATGTTTGAAACATGGTCATCTTGACTGTTAAATCAGGGTCATTATGAACCATTGTCAAAACATGGTCATCCATGTTCAGGCAATTGTGCCATTTAACGTCCATGGTCGTCCATGTTTGAAACATGGTCATCTTGACGGTTAAATCATGGTCATTATGAACCATAGTCAAAACACCTTTTTTCAGTCCATTATTGGATAAAGTATTCAGTTTATAAAGTTAAGTAATTTTCCTTCTATATATATGGTAACTTAAAACACAACTAAAACTATTTTTAAATTGTATAATGTATGTTAAATTTAATTTTAAAGCAGTTGCAAGTTATAATATTCTAGGCAACCTTTTACTGTATATTTTTTTAATTGTGCTTTTATTGGAAAAAAATAAAAAAGTATGTATTTTTTTTATAAAGGGAGGTAATTTACTAAAATACTTCAAAATATTTTTAAAAATGTTAGTTTAAGTCTTGGAAGTGACATAATTTGGTAACAATGTCAATTTTCTTATGTTTTACAACTACAATGAACTACATTTGCCATAAATAGATCATAATTTTGAAAAAACCAGATGGTAAATGTCTCAAATGCTTTGTTGAACTGATAACCTGTACAAATAATTTTGTCTTGAATGCATTAACTTTATTAGAATAATTATTACTTATAAGGATATAAAACAGTTTTTTATTAGTGAATGATTAACACTGACCATTAATTCAACCAAGGTGAACCTTGGACAAAGTCGTTTTGACCATAGCCAACCATGTCTATAATGTTTGTAACCATGGTCAGATGACAGTCAACTTAGTAATTTGTATACAAAGAGTATCTGAACAATATAATTAGTTCATGGTTGCCAAAATGTTTGTCTTGTTAGTAAAGCTTTACTTGGTTAAAATATTCATTGGCACATTTATTATTTCCTTTAATATGTTATTGTTTTATGTATAAAAATAAATAGATGAAGTCTTAAGACAATACATCTTTATTTGTATGTCAACTTATTTTTAATTGACTTGTTTATCTCGAACTGATTATTACAAAATACTATACATGATGGCAACCATGAAATAATGATATTGTTCAGATATGTACATGTACTCTTTGTATACAAATTACTAAGTATTCATGTATACATATATTAATTAATAAAGTATTCCTCTAGCACATATAAATGAAGACCATTGGAAAACATAGGATTTTAAACTGCCCAAAATCTGAAAAAGGAAACCGTTAAATTTCTAACTTGTAATAAGATATCCAATTTGCTCAATGTCATGATGCTAAATTCCTAACTAATCCAAATGTATGGATTTTCATATTTCAGAGAAATATTTCAATTCCTAAATAGTGATAATTTTTCCAATCCAGAAAAGTTAGGATATATTTGGATTAATATTCCAATCTTTTCCATACTTTTCCAACTTAAATATCCAAAGTAATCTTATGATTTTTTAGGATTTGTTAGGACCCTCTATTCCAAAGAATTCCAATGTTCTCTAAATGAGACAACATGGTATTTATTGCTAAGAATTCTAAGGAATTATTAGGACTTAAAAATACATTGAAATAATTTCTGTATGGGATATGTCCATGATCTGAACATGATCAAAACAGCAGCATGGCTATATCATTGTCATTTAAATGTTCATCACATGCTGTTGAATTAACACTGGCTATGTTTTAACTATGTTATGGTTATGAAACACACTATGGTCAAAACATTGTCAGTTAAAACAACAATAAAAAGACTCTGATATGACTATGGAGAAATTAATGTTTTGTTGTGACTATGTTTTGATAATGATCATATCATTGTCAAATCTGTTGGTTGTAAATGTCCATGATTAGGACATGGTCAAAATATTGTCAGATCAGGACTATTTCATTGTCAAAAATCTTCATTGTCAGCTATCATGTTTTTTCATTGTCAAATCATTGTCGACCATGTTTTGATCATGGTCAGTCCTGATATGACAATGGTCATTTCAGCGGGGTAAGTACAATTTTGTTTAAAACAGATAATGGAGTGTGTTCAGAAAACCTGTTTATTTGTACTGAAATTATACTTCCAAATTACCAGTACCAGCATCAGATCATTGACATTTCTTATTGAAAGGAGATTTTGCCCTGTAATACTACACTTTCTCAAATCTTTCGAGAAAAGTGTTCTTCTTTAATTTTAATCTGATTTATCTGTCGGTTGTCTTAAATGTTTGAAGAAAATATGGAGCTACTGGCCACACTAACATGACTGTAGGAAACTTCAATGATCTGGTGCTCATACTGGCTATACCACTTGATTTCAAAACGTATAATTTCAATAAAAGTAAACATGTTTTCTTACGCCAGTCAGTCATTCGTTGATAAACATCTACACAAAATGCCGTGTTTTTCTGTAGATGGTGGCCACAGTGGATTATGACAAATATTACTGTACATCACATGTAATATTCACTATTTTTTCATCTATTCAAGAGTATTCATGCAAGTTGAGTCTGAATTAAAGGAACTTCAAACAATTCGTTATAATGTTCAGTATTTGCTAAGAAAAAATTCACTCAGCAAATTTTTTGTCCCCTTTCTAACAGATTAAATGTTTTTGAAATTGTTATATTCAAAACATCGCTGAATTTTTAAGTGTTTAATAGGTATCTTGCTGTTTTGTTAAGGTATGTGACATACCTGTATACTGTTAAGGGCTTGGACTGTGTTGCCTGTTTACCGTAAGGTATGTGATGTGCCTGTATACTGTTAAGGTATGGGACTTGCCTGTATACTGTTAAGGTATGGGACTTGCCTGTATACTGTTAAGGTATGGGACTTGCAAATGTATGCATAAAATACTCCACTTGAACCCATAAAATGTGTTGGTATAGATAGGAAACACATTAACACACTATACATTTAATTAAACGTATTTTAAAGGAACATGTGTATAGCAGGCAGAAAAATATCAAATATGCATATTAGTTCACAGATGAAATACACCGTCAGTTAGAGCTGCTTAATTATAAGACATTTCATAGTTAAGTATAAAATATTACCTCAAGCTGACTTACAATTTGGCGAGGGAGCATAATCCCTATTTGGCGAGGGATGATAATGCTTATGTCAGTAAAGCTTAGTGGATTTCAGCAACTCAACAAGAGTATAATGAAATTGTTTTCATTGTTTAATAAGTTCTTACTGTGTTTGAAGTTGGATGGATTTTACGCCTTTGTACTGGTAAAAGTACTTTTTCTTGATTATTTTAGGTGCAGATGTTCAACATTTGCTGTTGATTTAATAGCTAAATAAAATTTAGATCATTGATAAAATGATAAATTGTGATACATCATTAAAGTATGACAATATATTGTGGTATGCATCATGCGCATTGTGACACCCCTAGTATTGATACAGTCAGTATAAATTATCAAAAATAAGAGAGGCATGTTGGTTGATGGGAATGTTGCCCGACTCCAGATCCGAAAGTTGTGAGTTCAAGTCCTCATTGAGCAGGATTTGATCACAAACTTCAGTCTAGCACAATCACTGGATAGTTACCCAGAAAGGGCTCATCCAGAGATTCAAGTAAAAGTTGTGAGAATTTGATGTAAAATACAATCAGACCTCTTTTATGCGACAACCTTCATTCCGAATACTTGATATCATCCGATGTCTCTTCTTAGGCACATCAAATTGAAATGGGCTATTAGAAACCATGAATTAGTCAAAATAAAATTTCGGAACCTATAAATTTGAACTACTTTAATTAAGTTTCTTCTTATTTACAAAATTAATCAACGAGCCACTTACGCTGTCTCCAGCTGAGGCCTCTCGAATGTTGCTCTGATAAGAATGACGTCGAGATCTGCTAGAGCCATCAGAAGGTGCTCCCTTGTTGCCGGCTGTCCATCGGTTCTGTACCAGTTTTGCTGTGAGAAATAGAAGGTTAGGAGTAACACAACGAAGTTAGATAAAAAAAACAGCAGTTGGTAACAAATGGTTGGGGGAAACAAGAGAAACAATTCCAACTGCACCTTTATACTTCTTTATTCTATTCCAGGCCTTACTGTCAATGGTTTGGTAATATGTTATATAATATGTAACATGCACCAGAAAGATAAAATCTGCATCAACCATAAAATAGCAACAAAAAATACTCCGATCTTTAAATTGATCATACATGGTTCATACAGAACTTTCCGGAAAAAATCTCAAGTACTTTTCAAGGACGTTTCAAGGACGTTTCAATGACTTTTCAAGGACTAAAATATTGATATTTTTTCGGTATAGAGAAGGAATTAAGTGTATTTTTCAAGTTTATCCCGTCCAAGATGCCCATCACTGCAGTTTGGATAAAATTACACAGCATGAGAATTACTTTAATACGGCATAAAACCTATGGACTACCATATCATACTGTATTACCATACTATTGTCAACTCAGCAGTAGGCCCTGTCGAAAATAGCTCCGTCATTTTTAACATTTTTTTCATCATTACCCTAAAATCAATGGGGTTCCTCTGCTACCCTAGATGAATGTGTGGACCAATTTTGAGGATGAAAGGTCAAAGGGTTCTTGAGTTATTGATCTGAAGCGAATAGGTTACAGACCGACGGACCTACCGATTGACCGACATGTGCAAACCAATATATGCCCTTTCTTTTGAAGGGGGGCATAAAAAGTTGTCAGGAAAATATCTCTGTATACTTACCTCATACATGATGACATTAATTGACTGTGGCCGATCTGGCTGCATTTCTTGTCTGCTTCTGTATATCAGGTTGATGTCATTACCCTACAAGAGGAAATAAAACAAAATTTTCTACATTTGAAGCTATGAAAAAGACAAAAAATATTTTTCCTTGGTACAATATCTGTGGTAGTTGTCAAGTTTTTCAATCAGATTTTGAGCAATGTATAATGCCCCATATTTTGTTCCAAAATTGTGTGAAACAATTACCAGTAATTCAATACTTTATCTTACATTTTTCTATATTTTATTTACTTCCCGATAACCAGGCATTTAGGTGCACAGTAACCATTGTATAACTAGCCGGCAGCTCACCAACCAGCCATTTCAGAACGAAGCCCTACCGGGATTCGAACTTTCGACCTCCCGCTTCCAAGGCCGACGCCTAAACCACTCATCCACGGGAGATGATAGTGAGACAATATGTTTGTCAGTTGAGACCCTAGACCTGGTCTTGTATTCACGAGCGTTTTAAGAATGAATCTCAGACTTAGACTTATAAAAATTTAATGGAAAATGTTCAATTTGTTCCTACGTTATTGATAAAAATGGCAAAAGTGTAGAGTGAGTAACAATTTAGAAATGTTCAGACAAAAATTGATCTGTTTAGATATAATGAAAACAAAATGCTTGTAAATTTAACTTTTGCAATTTTACTGAGTGTTTCATAAAGAATCCTAAGTCTAAAAACGTATACCAAACTTAGGACTGTCATAAGACAAATCTTATGACCGTTTCAGAGAAGTGGTCATAAGTTTCACCTAAACTTAAGTACAAAATCTGTCTTAAGATCGATTTTATTCTTCAAACTGAGTTAGAAAAGTGCATACACGCTCAGTTTAACGCCGGACATCGCAACTCGTAAGTTTCAGACTTAAAATGTTAGTGGATACGGGCCCCAAGTAAGCGGCTAGGTAAGTTTGTCTTGACAAGCCCTCAGTTCAGTGAAGGTGTTTTCTGCTAATGTTTCATAACATTTGCAATTTGGTTCCCTGTGTGCAGTGAGTGTGATACGTTGGGTCAGGGATACAAAACAAAACAGTTTCCTTATGTATTGCAACTGTTAGCCATAACTGAACATCGGGCAGATTACACAACAGGGTCTTTGATGCAATTTCTACAGTTTGTTTTTATTACTGATTTTTTCTCTCTAAAGCATCAGTTTCTACTGAAACTTGGACATCTTTCAAAAAACACCTTCCTGCAGTACTTTGAGAACTTTGATTTGATGTTTAGCTACTTAATTATTTAAGTGAATTACAAGGAATCTATTCATGGTTCTATAAAGTTATCACATTTTATTTCCATATCTATTCTATAGGAAAATAGATTTTATTTTTAAGGACGAAAATTTAAATAATTTGTATATTTTGTCCATGCAAAACTTAAATTCAGCAAAATCAACCAATTTTACAACAGTCGGAAACGAAATTATTCAGTTCGTCTCCTTCAATGGATTTCAGTAGGTATTTTGAGAATAGCAGTAAAAATATTTTCCTTACAATAAGTAAAAACAGTTCTGAAATAGTTTTTCTACTTCAAATAATAAAGAACTATTTACCATACATTTTATGACTTAAGGCCTGTGTTAGTGTGGGCTAGTTAAAACTTTTTACGCCCAAATATCAAATTCTAATTCATATTGTATACACCATTTTTTTCACATTTGAATGTCAAAATGTATGAATAGCAGCATGATTGTATAGAGTTTTTGTATACTTTATGAGGTCATATCATTTTACTCCAAACTTATTGTTAAAGTTGAAATATATTCTGGCAAACATGTCCATACACGTATTCATCACATAAAATAAACTATTTAGGCAAACAGACCAACGACCCTTTAACATTACAGTATGTACAGAAGTTGAATGCTGTGTATCAAATTGTGTTCAAAATACGTAGGATTGTTGGTTATATGAGCTCTAGATCTTCTGCTTAAGAGGTAAAACAAGTTACATATATTTTTTTCATAACGATACACTGATAGTCTTAATGTGCTCCTAATGAAGGATAATTGGACAAATTTTGTAAATAATTATTGGATAGGTTTGAAAACTCATAATTGATAGTTGAAATATTTAGTGTTTTTTTAGTAAAAGTGTAAAAGTTGAGTTCATTTATAAAAGTTTATTTATCTCTTTGTAACTACATTTAACATCTATGGGGTTTTACATTACTCTTAATTATCATAAGAACACTTACAGATTAGTACTAGTGTAGATGTTAAAGATTTGATAGCTTGAAAATATAGATAAGACACGATTAACAAATGTCAAAAAAGTCAAAATTTCTGATTATAATCAATTATTTTAGTTCATAATTCATTGTCGCCGAGGTCCGATGTCTATCGACAATTTTTCGATTATTATCAATAATTACGCCATCACTGTGTGCTCCTGAGACGTTTTACCAGCAAATTAATTAATTTTAGCTCCACATTTGTTGAGACTTTTAACCTTTTCCAATCACAGTTATGGAATGCATATATGCTTTGTATAGAGAGTTTGTTATGTATTAATGAATTCAGCATATATCCTTTTTTCGCAACTTCAAACTAGGCAATTATTGATAACGAGTATCTGCAATCAAAAGCGAAAAAAATAACAGGCTATAATTTTATGCAATAAATGCATAATCTTTGTAAATGATTTGGATAACATTTTTTTCAATTCTATTAAAACAATAAACCTGAAAAAAATGAAGATATTTATAGAAAATAAACCAGGCCTTTTTTTGTTCATTTTTGGGAAAAAGACCCTTAGATAAATTGGGAAATTTGCGTTGTAAAATTTGCCAATTTGGGAAATATTTAATTGCGTCAACTACAATTTTCAGAATGTTCATAGTTAAAAGAACAGGCTTTTCTTATCTCAATTTTATATACACAAGCATTCTAATCTACATTTCTTACATCAACTGTCAAAAAATGACATACAAATGTCCACAAACATTTATGACACAGAGGGACAATAATGGCCTGAGAGTTATTCAAAGAGCTTCAAGATATACCAGGTCGCTTTTTTTCATAGGTGCTTCTGAGTGGGATTTTTTTTCAGATTAGGAAAGAAAACATATATTTTGTTCTGGGAATGGGTCAGATAGTCTGACACATGGGAACTACAGAAAAATCAACTGTATACACAAATGTGTAGTATGTACCTTGAATATTCACAGTATATCAAAATTTTCATCTTTAAAACAATTATCACAAATTAAAGGCACATCTTTGAGTCACCCCTTTTTACTGTAAATTTAAGGTCAGGATAGAAAAATACCCATAACAGGAACTTCTTTTGTGGTTTTGGGAAACATTTAAGTGAAGTGACAATGCAGTGCTGTAGAGTACATCTGTACAAAGGCAACTACTGCCAATTTTCTCATATTTACAAAAAATCAATGTACAGTTAAAAATCTGAATAATAAAACCAACCTTGGGAGCCTTGAAAACTGGTCTTAATTTTGAGGTGGTCTTAATATTAAGGTTGAATAAATAGCAACTCAGTGAAAATGGACTTGAAAGTTGTGTTCATAATTTTGAGGTGGTCTTATTATTTAGGTGCTGTTTACATGAGTTTTTTCTGTACATTTAAACAAATTTTAACCATTTTTATTCACTTTTCAGAATCAAGATGCTGCCATCAGTACAAGGAAAGAGTTTGGCTGCTATCAATAAAAGATGTTGTTTCATCTCCATAATATTATTCAGCGTAGCAATGTTGGTCTTGTGGATACCAGGGTCATTTACATATTCTCCTTTGAACATAAGTTCAGGTACGACTAACTTCAAACTTTGAGTATTTAGACTTGTACTAATCTGAGCCCAAACCTCTCAAAACATCTCAAATAGAAATCTCATCTCAATATGAGATTTTGCTCAAATCGGAGTCTTCGTGCACAGGTGAACTTAAAATGTGATTGTTTGATGTCTCCGTACTTAGTACAAGTCTAAATAAAATATCTGTTCTTTTCCTACCCCCTAAAAAATGCTGTCCACCAAAATATTCTCAAGTAAATAACTGCTGAACATATTTACCCAACTTCTCCAAGTAAGGTCGTGAAACAACAAACAAAGACTTGTATAGGAAAGATACCGAGGGGAGTAAGATTTAGACCACGTGACTAGCTACACACGAAAATCCCATGCAATTCACCCTCAAAAATACCATATATAGTTTTACCCCATAGATGATTTTGTATTATGACTTGCATGTGTTTTACGAGATTAAATAGACAGTAAGAAGATTATGTCAATATGAAATAGATGCTCCGAATACCGAATGCTGATTGGCTAACTGGAGATAACAGTGGCCTAAAGATACATACACATATTGCTTGCGAAAACTACAGAACCTTTCATGAATTTGTATTTCAGAGAGTTTGTCTCCCTTGATTAACAGATTAAAAAAGAATAACAGTTCATCTCAAGACACAGCCGACACCAATGGTATATCAAACACACTGCGACAGGTGTCATCTCAAGACACAGCAGACACAGACGGTATCTCAAACACACTGCGACATGTGTCATCTCAAGACACAGCCGACACCAATGGTATATTGAACACACTGCGACAGGTGTCATCTCAAGACACAGCAGACACCAATGGTATATTGAACACACTGCGACATGTGTCATCTCAAGACACAGCCGACACCAATGGTATATTGAACACACTGCGACAGGTGTCATCTCAAGACACAGCAGACAAGAACAAAAGTGGAATCAAAGTTTTATCCAATAAAAGGATTGTCATAGTATTGGCATACATGAGGACAGGTTCAACACTGACGGCATCACTTCTTCAAGAGTACAAAAAAACGTTTTATGTATTTGAACCAATAAGAAGCATTTACGAAGCTTTCCGTTCCAAGAATGTGACTCTTAAATACTTAAATGGCACAAAAAAGTAAGTTGTCTTGTTAATTATGTTGAGTACATTGTCTTGTCAATTATGCTCAGTACGTTGTCTTGTCAATAATGCTCAGTACGTTGTCTTGTCAATAATGCTCAGTACGTTGTCTTGTCAATAATGCTCAGTACGTTGTCTTGTCAATTATGCTCAGTACATTGTCTTGTCAATTATGCTCAAAACATTGTCTTGTCAATTATGCTCAGTATGTTGTCTTGTCAATTATGCTCAAAACGTTGTATTGTCAATTATGCTCAGTATGTTGTCTTGTCAATTATGCTCAGTACGTTGTCTTGTCAATTAAGCTCAGTACATTGTCTTGTCAATTATGCTCAGTACGTTGTCTTGTCAATTATGCTTAGGAGAGCCAAGTCATCGAGCACCTGACTTAGGTTGTGAGTTGAAGAGCCTCGAGATGAGCGGGGTTTGATCACAAACTTCTCCTTCCCTAAATTTGGTGCGAGTACTGGTTTGTAGCCAGGAAGCAGTCATCGAGAGTGATTAGTATAAGTTGTAAGAACTTGTTTCACAATCGATGTAAAATAAATAAGTTTAAACTTAAACTTGTTAATTATGGTAACAAGTACTGTATAATCAAGTTCTAGATTTTATCATATTTATGCTCAATCAGCCAGCCCGTTTGTCTTCCATTCAACTTTTGCTTCAAGCGCAACTTTCATGTTACGGTGAGCTGACCAGTTTGTTTGAGGGGCTCAAATAATGATGTGTAGGAACATGTTGGGTTTCAAGAAGAAAATAGGAAGGCAAACGAATGCATATGTGGGATAATCATCATCTGACTCTTATAAATCGAGGGCTCATCGCAACACTGTCGTAACTGTTATGTATTTATATAGGAGTTTCGACAGTGTTGCGTTGAGCCCTCGAAATATGGTATTTTCTATTTCTATAATAATATACAAGTATCAATACATCATTGATATGTTTGACTGAGTACTTTGATACAGACTTGGGCCTGGATGACAATGCTTTTAATTTATTACTTTTTATGATCATTTAAGTTTACCCTTTCAAAGTGGGGGCATAAACACTGTTGCATGCGGACATTGTGGTCCAAGTTTGTATCTATTGGATTCTAAATGACTTCTGTTATTTTATATTTTCAGACATTACTTTAATTTCATGAAAAGTGAAACAGTTTTGAATGAGCTACAAAGTTGGCTGACCTGTCAGATTGGTAATATAAACATAGAAAGTTTGACAGACAGGTTTCATACATTGTTTACAAAATACATGAAAGGATTCAATAAGTGCTATGAAACGGCTAGGAAAAAACATACCCAGGATGCTACGAACCAGTGCCTTGCTCAAGTGATAACTCAATGTCAAAATGCACCGTTGATAGTGCTTAAAATCATACGGATGAAAATGTCCACCATCATTAAATTACTACCATATTTCCCAAATATGAAAATACTTCAACTTGTTCGAGATCCAAGGGGTATTCTTAACTCAAGAGAGAAACTGAACATGATGTATGCTCCTAAAAATGTATTAGGGCATTGTGATTTAATGCAGACAGATTTAAATACCACACAAAGCATACAGCAAATATATCCAGATCGTGTTAAAATTGTTTTCTATGAAGATATGGCTGAAAGACCACTTGATACCTCAAAAGCTATTTCAGAATTTAGTGGAATAGAATTTACTGACCACATGAGAGACTACATCAAATCAAAGACTTCGGCGACCAGAGACTCGGGTAGATTTACCACTGCGAGAAAAAATTCCACTAAGGTAGCCAGCAAATGGAGAACCACCTTGGACCCAAAATATGCGAGATTCATTTACACCAGTTGTGAAAGCAGTAACAAATATTTAGGGTATTTGCCATTAATATCAGCTGTTGATCAAAGAAACAGTAATATACCCTCAAGACAACGATTAGACAAAGGAAAAAACAATATGATGCTGATAGTTTAATTATTATGAAAGTAAAACCTGTATTTTTGTGGTCATAGTTTCAAGAATGATCAAATCTAAATATAGTTAAAAAAACATTCATGAAAAATTACCAATAGTTAAAGTACTATGGTTTTGTCAGATTCAACATTTGTTACATATACAGGGGTGTCAATAAGAGCCGGGAACTATCAAATTGCGCAGTAACTAAAGCATCTTCACCAGGCTACCCCACAGAACCCCGCCTATTTTTGGGTTTTCCCCACTTATGCAAGAATTAGTGACATCCCTTCACATAAGATGACAGTAATAAAAGTATAAATAGTCAGTCCCCTTTCCACAGATCATGCAGACTAAGGGTTACTGGTGTGTGAAACATGAACGCAACTTTTTAGGTAAACAAACTGAATATTTTGTGCCCATGTAAAAACAGAACAAACAATAAATTAATTTGTTATTCGATATCTTTTGAGATAAGTTACACAGACCGTTTTTTTCTCTGACGGTATTTAATGAAAGAATATATTCGAAAAAGTTAGAAATAATTATTCCGATTTCATTAACATGCCAGTCTTTTATCTTTGTGTTAGAACATGTCCATCATTAGTCCTATGTCCGCGACAATAAATGAAATTTGACATGATTAGACTTATTATGATTCTTGGAGCCCATTCATAGTCTGTCCATAGTTGACATTGAATGAAGCCCATTCATAGTCTGTCCATAGTTGACATTGAATGAAGCCCATTCATAGTCTGTCCATAGTTGACATTGAATGAAGCCCATTCATAGTCTGTCCATAGTTGACATTGAATGAAGCCCATTCATAGTCTGTCCATAGTTGACATTGAATGAAGCCCATTCATAGTCTGTCCATAGTTGACATTGAATGAAGCCCATAGTCTGTCCATAGTTGACATTGTATGAATACCCTGTGTTTGCAGCATTTAACTGCCACTGATTATAACCAACTTACCCCATACATAACTGAATGCATTTCATTGGTATTTAGAAAATGATATCCTATATATGTCTTTAAGAGCATTGAAAGTTACTTTCTAGAGCAGGTTTGGTTAATTAGTCTGTAACATGTTTGTTAAAAATCTACAATACCACTGACATCTGTACGAGTTTAGGATAGAATATGTCATACTTACAGACAATTTTACAAGTGGTTCTGCATTGCTGACAGCCACACCCTGTCTAGAAGTGTATCGTACTGTAAACCTAAACGATCCACCGTATGCCGTCACCTTGTCACCAAGAAACACGGATGGTAGTGTCCAGTATAGCATATCCTCGTTAGCATCCCGAGTCCTGTATACAAGCTCTCGACGACCACTGCTGAGCGTCAGACGCTGATCACGTAAAGCATTTCCATTTGAGTCTGTTAACTTCACCCCGGAGTTGTCCCCATTGAGAGGCACCCCCACCTGTATATATAGGTAAAAAAGTAAAAGACCAAGTCCAAAACAAGAAATAACTTGAAAAAAGATGGTCGGCAAATTTCAGTTTGGTATGGTAACGTACTCCTTATCGAAAGGTTAACCAATTCGCGTCAAGGTTACAAACATTGTTCGGTTGAAGAGAAGTTGGTAAAGTGGTTAACATATGATTTGATTGGTTTACACAACACTGATATGCAAATAGCAAAGCCAGGTTAGTATGGCTGCAATTATTAATGTTTCTTCCATATTTTAACAAGATACTCTGATCACCTCACAACTAAGAAAGACTTCCCCATGTTGGACAAGTCTAATATAATATTTTCAGTTGTCCAGGACAAGTGTATTTTTATAAAATTTATAGAGCCCTCTACCCCATCACTTGTAGCTCCCATACGTTTGCTCAGCGTAAGAAAATATGGTGCTAAGACTGGTTAGCCGTTTGTAAGATTACGATGACACCATACGTGCAGCAAGCAGACACTGTCTCAATATGACTGAAAACTGTTGGTAAGATTCCGGTCTATTTGCCGTACATGCACAGTAGACATTTGCACAGCGTAATGTACGCAATAGAGAAAATCAGTTTACCTGAACTCTGCTCCAAGATGTACTCTGACACAGTTTTGATACTCCCATACAGAAACAACGCACACAGCCAAGTTCATACAAATTACTCAAATAGAAGTTACTCTGCTTACAAGTGTCGCATTTGTCACCATAAACATTCTCCTGCAAATTCAAATCAAAACATTGGTTGCATGAACACATCTGATTTTACAAGATTCTACATAATTATCATTAATCTGTTATACATAATTGAATTTTGATTGAATAATGCCAAGTGAAGTGTTTTGTGCAAAACAGTCATAACTACTCAAGTAAAAAAACACATTTGTAGCTTGTCTTAAATAATGTATTGTTTTTCCTTTTTAATCAGTTTTATCATTTGTAACCTAATACCTTAAATTTTATTTGTTTAGCTTTTTCATCCATTATTCCTGTCAGAGATAACTTATTGTTTTATTGTTTCATCGTTTTATCTATTTGTTTATAAACATGTAACACAATGTCTTGACTGTGATAAATGCAGGACAATAACTTATAATTCTTCCTATGTCACACAATACTATATATGAAGTACCACAATGGAAATAAGAGTTTTTACTTGTACTCTTTTTTGTGTTATCCTTAACATATAATGTTGATTGATATGGCTTTATTGATTCATGCATATTGTTGTTATTAATATATGTCTTAATTTTATAGTGCCATGTAAATTGTACATTATATGTTGAAATAAATCTATCTATCTAGTACCAACATTTGAGTTACGTTAGTTTTTCACCTAATCTTCTGTATTTCCATTACCGGGATTCGAACCTTCGACCTCCCGCTCCCAAGGTGGATGCCTTAACCACTCGACCACGGGAGACGTTCACTTAAAATGATGTACCCAGAAAGGTTGAATTCTAAAGTCCTTTACAGTATGTAACAATTATAACTCTTGTGATGAAGTATGATGTATCAGTTGTTCCAATCATCCTAGTTGTAGAAGCATTTTCCAAAGCACATAAAGGACTACCTACCTTACAACTACATCGACCGGTCAGTGGATTCGGTGTTGCTGTTAAGCTGCCTCTTGGATCACAGTAATAATCATCTGTAAGTATAAACAAGTATATTGAATAATAGTTAAAATTAGTTTCAAGGTAGATAGTCTGATATTCTATCAAAATATGCTAAGTAATAATTTTGTGAAAATGGCTTCATACAGATCTACTCTAAAACATTGCATTGTAACTTTTTTTTTTTTTTATCTTTTTTTTTTTTCACATATTTTTTACATTTGTTGCTCGCTAAATGACCAAAGCTGTCGATGTGCCGTAAAACAACATATAACTAACATTAAAGTTTCACAGAACTACAAATCACAAGTCCGATACAGGTATTTCCTGTACTGGGCCTTACTCGGCGCGTAGGTCAGGATAGAAAATACTGGTATCTGACACTTGTATTAGTGGTTTTGGTAAACATTTAAGAAAAAAGACAATTTTATTACATAAAATATGTAATGCCACTTTAAGACTCCTTCTATGGACTGGGCAATCATGGCCACTTAGACTGGTTGTCAACTGAGTTATAGCTTTAATACCTTAGCCCGCAAAAAGTTTCAAATAACACAAAGAATATCAGAATATATCACATACCTGGACCCTTCTGACAAGTGCTACCGATGGTCATAGGATCCCCAGTGTAACCCTCCGTGCAACGCTCACATCTCCTACCCTCATAGCCAACGGGACAATTAGCGCAAGTTACTTCATTGTCAGTTGCTAAGTAACAGGATCGGCTAAATCTGAAAAGAGGAAATAAATTTCAAGTTCAGATTCTGTGTAAATGGATAGGCTGGCAGGTCCGAAAGTTTGTGTATTGGCAATTTCTGACATTTTGTGAGCACACATACTGCTGAAATGAGTATTGTTATTGTTAAATAGTATACATGAATAAAAATCTACTAAAAATGAGGACTGATATTTTCAAGACATTCTTGAATTCTTGCTAAATTTGCATAACTTTCCACATCCCACACTTCACCACTTGTACAGATCATTCTGTCATCAGTATTTCATAGTTTTTGTCAATAAGTTTGGAGTTCAGCTAATTCAAAGTGATTACTTCAATGTCATGTGATCAGCAATCATGTGACCTTCATTCATGTGACCTGCAATCATGTTACCTGCAATCATATTACCTGCAATCATGCGACATGTGATCATGTGACATGCATTTGTGTGACCTGCAATCATGTGACCTGCAATCATATTACCTGCAATCATGTGACCTGCGATCATGTGACATGCATTTGTGAGACCTGCAATCATGTGACCTTCAATCATGTGACTTGTGATCATAAGTAGGTAGATTGTACAGGACGTCTTTTTAATGTTAAAGTTATAGCGACTTTTGCTGCTCCACCAGTATGATGACATAGAGCTAGAAAACTTACTGGTTGGAAGGTACAGAAAGTGGACATGGACAAGGCCGACAATCGTTGGGTGTTCCTTGTCTAGCATCACCATAGTAACCAGCAGCACATAGTTGACATTGTGGACCTTCCGTGTTATGTTGACAGTTCTACAAACATAAAAAGAAAAGAAAATCAATCATTTTACATACAAAAACAACTGTGACTGCCCATGGTAGTCACAAATAGTAACATTAAGTAGATAAGGGTAAGTTTTGCAATTGATTCTTTAGGTTTTCTCAGAACAAGAAATCTACCAGAATGAGATATACAGTATTTTTTGCACATACAATGTTACATGTATCAGGCAAGGTTTGCAAATAATGATTTTCCTGCATGGCTAGAAATTTCTATAACAATATTACCAAAGAAAGCTTACTTAGATAATAATATATACTTAGTACATTTAACAACGCAAAATGTAAGATTTCTCAAATTTCATGAACAAAGGATGCAAGATAAGAAATTATCATAATATTATTTCATGTTTATGCAGAGATGAACACTAAATTTTCTTTCAATCAATGATTCAATTTTCACATCAAAATGAATTTTAAAACACAATAAAATGACATTTAAAAGACATAATTTTGGAGTCTTTTTCAAATGCTCTTTCCATCTACGTTGCTATAGACCAATAGTTAACTTCTGTGTGAGAGTTCTAAATTTTAAATGTAACGAGTATAAATGAAACATTGTATAAAGAACAAACTGACAACCGACAGAATAGTGTAGCAGTTATCCTGCTACATACTTACGAGGCACTGTCCAGTAGCACGGTCACAATCATTGGAATGACCATTACAGTTACATGAGACGCACTGCCCCAAATATCCACCTCTAGTATCACGGCTAAATCCTGGGGCACAGTTCTGTAATAAATCAAATGAAAAATAATAGTTCTATGTTCATATACAGTATAACCTAAATATCTTGAACATAGAAAACAAATACTTTACTTAAGTTGAAAGCAAACATCTAGTGCCACATACTCATCTCTTCTCTTACTGAGCCAACTGCCCACATGAGCATAATGAATAAATTTTGTTATATCTGTTTAGTTTATCATCATTTACATTATATTCCCTATAAACTTTAAGGAAATTTCCTATCATTATGGCCGACAATTCAGAACATGGGAGGTAATTATTGTAAATGTGGGACCTATCTTTAGGTACATAACGAAACAGTAAGTCAGTCAAAAGAAAGAAACAAAAATACAAACCTGGCAAGATAGACCAGTATATCCGGTAGGACACTCACACTTCTCTACCAAGTAAGCCTGTCCGTACTCTGTGGGATAATCTACCGCTGTTGTCAAAAACAATCCACCAATCCTTATAACAAACAACAGATCAATATACTGCCAATCTTTATAACATAAAATATAATATTAAAAACAGAAAAATTGTTAAGAGTTCTAAATAAAACAGATATTCATGAAATAAACAGTATATTTCATGATGGGAAATAAAGCCAGTGTACACAGCATTAATTTCATTTTATCTAAATTGAAACTTTGTGAACAAACTTTTTTAACACCCTCTACAGTGAAATCTCTATAATACAACCACCGCTGGTTCTGAAGAAAGTCGGTCTTTGTAGTGAGGAGGTCTATATATAGAGATGAAAATTAATATGGAAGAAAAATTGAAAACTTATCCTTGAAAAGCTTGTCTTAATTTCGAGGTGGTCATTCAATGAGGTTTTCCTATACTAGAGTGCTTCTTAATCTTACTAAGGGGAGTTAAATTTATTTATTTTATGTTAACTGCTGTTGGCAAATAAAGTTCAATGTTTCATACCTGGATGTGGATTGGTCTCTGTCGTACGTTCCTCTGATCAGAATATATTCAATGTTCTGTAACACTTTCATGAAATCTTCACGATTAGCATATTGTGAGTCGACTGGGGTATCACCACGACGTCTGGTACCGTCAGATCTTTCCCAAGATGACTGCAAGATTATCATCAGTGTTTACACATGGTACAAAAATATATTTTTATGTACAACATAACTTTGAAGGAGACGAAATGCAAACCGATTTAAAACCAAGGTTTACGAGGTAGGCACACAAAAGCTTTCACTAGCAAGGCTGAAGTTCAAAGTTCAAGTGCAATCTCTCTAGAACAGCCCTCTCGTAACCTCTCTAAAACAGCCCTATCGCAACCTCTCTATAACAGCCCTCTCTTGCAACCTCTCTAAAACAGCCCTCTCTTGCAACCTCTCTAAAACAGCCCTCTCGCAACCTTTCTGAAACAGTCCTCTCGCAACCTTTCTGAAACAGCCCTCTCGCAACCTCTCTAAAACAGCCCTATCGCAACCTCTCTATAACAGCCCTCTCTTGCAACCTCTCTAAAACAGCCCTCTCTTGAGCAACAACCTCTCTTCAACAACATACTTATTTTTCCCTGTTGCAAGAATTTAGTATTGTCTTAATATAACCTCAATAAAGCAACAACCTCTCAACAACAGACTAAGTTTGACTAAATATTGAGAGTATGAAACTCAATAAGTGACATTATATAATAGAAATTTACCTCTATGAGTGGTACAGAGATAGATGTAGGTACACCAACTGATGGCACTGTACGTGCTCTGTAGTAAAATTCCAGTCCATTACCCTGAAAAACAAATACACCATAATGATTAACTGCGTAGAATTTCCATGGACGCCATTGGAAATAAAGCTTTACAGCTTTCATGGACCATCCAAATTGTTACAAATTTGTTTTCATTTTTTCAGTCCATCTAACCTTAAATTAATATTATGCTCATTTTTGGGGTCATTTGTTTACCTACACAAATAGGAAAAATGTATTTCATACAGTTAAAATATCAATAAATAGGCATTATCAAAGAATGAACTCATTATGTTATCATCTGTATTGTTGAAAAAAGAAGTTTATATTATCACAAATTAAAGAAACTGGAACAAGCGGGATAATTTCTGGTTTTGTCTGTTAGTAATATGATAAAACGAGATATTTTCAATCAATCGCTTATACATTGCAATGGCTATTACTAAAGACGCTTTAGCCAATGTAACAACGATACTGGAGCAAACACATTCAAACATTTTACGTTTGGATGACCCAGATACACCTTCAATATTACCCATATGGTACAAAATTTTCAATGGTGTATTTTAATTATACTCTATGAAAGGTGTTATCATTGTAAAGTATGTTTTTAGCTTCTTTTAATCAGAAATATGTGATAACTGTTCTATTGTGATAGTACTTTATCATAAACAAATTCAAGAAATATTCACACATTCACAAATATTTTTTGTAATAATTTCACTATAGTGCTATTAAATTTATTAAATATAAATATTCAAAATGATTGCCAAGAGTTGAAACACAATTTTCAAGTCCTTTTGCACAGCTTTGTCCTTCATTCAACATCAACAAGTAGACCACCTCAATATGAATACCAGTTTTAAAGGGTCCCAAGGGTGCTCATATTATTAAGGTTTAACTGTACATGTATTTACACCATAATTCACGAAGTTATTTACCCCGATAATGACGTCTACGTCGCTAGTTGTGGCGCTTGTTCTACCTTGAATATCATAGAATATCGTATACTTGATCTCCCCACCATAACTGGTCAGCTGTAACAGAAAATTACATCAAACATGTTTATATAAGGCACAAATATTTACCATTAAATGCTTCATTCATGGTAAATGCTTCATTCAAAGTAAATTTATTTATTTCAAAACTATCGGTATATGAGAAACATTTATATTACTCATGGACAGTATGATAGTGCTATATCTCAACCTACCCTTTCACCAAGGAATTCTCTTGGCATACTCCAATAGTATTTGCCTTGTTGAAGCACTCTGGTCATATCACGGACTTGATATTCAGCGGTACGTTGACGATAGTTAACCAAAGTCTCATCCACAGGAGTTCTTGTACCATCAGAATCTCTTCGCACAAATTGCAGGGTGTTGGATAATGCAATCTATAAGAAATTAATACAGTGTTACTTTTTTTTTATGGAATTCTCAATTTTCAATTCTGTAAGCTTTATTAGGCACAATCTATACCATAGCCCTCAACAGGACAGAAATGTCAAACAGTATAATTATATAAGCATTGAGCGTACAATTGGACCTTGTTCATTAGAATTCTTCGGGTCCGAAATTTTAATTTCGAATAATACGTAGTTTCGAAAAGCCCATTACAAGATACATCGGGACCTAGGGCGGTCTTATAATGGAGGTTTTACTGTAATATTAGATATACAATTACATCATTGGATGTGAAAGTGTTCTATCAAATGAGGGAGGCAGACAATACACACATCAACTACTTTATAGACACATAATGTGTAACTCAAGAACCACTTTGGGTAAGTACTACTGAGCTGTAGGTCATGGGTTCAAAACTGGCTAGGGGTGAGATTTTATCCAGTCTCTACAATCACTGAGTGTGGTACCTGAGTACTAGTTTCAACATAGTGATTCATATAAATTCCAAGAACAAGTTTCACAATAGATGAAACAGAAACAAATAAACCATACAGTGACAGATTTTTCAGCTAGGGGTCCTTGGACCCTTGTGTTTGACACATTTGGGGTCCTTAGTAAATTTGTAGGGTCTCAGATATGCAGCTTATACTTGACAAACGTTAATTTTAGGGGACCCAGGGATGCACAGTACATTGAAAATGGGAGTCCCTAGAAAGAAAAGGGAGTCAGGGATACAAGACATGGTTAAATATATTACCCTAGAAACTTGAAGATCACTGCTGAAGCATTGTACTGACTGACCAAAACAGAAACATCTCACACAATCATCAGATACAGTCGCACCAAAGTTAAAGAATGGAGGAGCGCAAAGGCTTTTCTGACCTGTTATATAAAACAATAAACATGACACAAATAATAGTATTAGACACTTTAAACAATACTGATACATGTAAAGGAGTGAAAGCAAGCCCACTCTATCTGCTTCTTCAATTATATACAGATAGACCTGTGTGACCTGTGTGACCTGTGTGACCTGTGTGACCTGTGTGACCTGTGTGACCTGTTAGCAGTTATAGCAGTAACAACAGTAACAGCAGTATTACTGCTATTAATGCTGTAATGGTATCACTCTTATTGCTTGTAGTATCAACAATGAATCTAAGTCTGACCATTCTCTCACTACTAGCAATAGTATCTGCATTGATGCTTATTACTGCTAGCTATTATCCTTGATTTGCAGCAGTAGTAGCAGTAATACTGCTGGAAGAGGTGGCAGTATAACTACTGTTACTGCTAACTTCACACTGCTTACAGATAGACTGGTATCACTTTTATCCCCCTACATGGTGAAGTCAAAAATGAGATATACTTCATGTACTTACCTGGCATCTGTTCCTCAACTAAACAGTGCGATTAGGTTGTCACAGGGAACATCAATGCCTCTCCATGCAGACCCAAGGGTAACAGTCTACTCACAGTAAGCCATTTAAAACAATACACATATACTTCATGCCATTAAAAGCGCAACTAAATATTGACCGCATCAGCACGGAGACATCATAAAAAAAAAATAATATTCTAATTCTCAAACATAATTTCCTAAACTTAATCAATTATTAAATATGTATACTAGGGTCATAGTTTAATTTCGTTTTGGAGAATGATTTATTTGCACATTTGTAACAATAAAACACTTCAACACTTGGAACAAAATGAAGGCTAAACTATAAAGTGATATACTTGCGTTTTTAATGGCATTAAGTATATTATTGGAAATTGCCTACAAATTCAAATACTATGATGGACTTATTGTAATTCATATGGACCTAATTTCAGATTAAGACAAAGAGACATAATTATCCATAGGAAGTTATCTCTCCTAAATTTTGATCTCTACTGTTCCAAATTCCCCTCTCATAATTTAATTTCATACCCCTTCTAACTTCTTGATTTATTTTGTTCCCTAAGGATCTGTTATGAGAGCCCTCTTCTGAAAAAGTGGCCTTCCTTATGCTTGTCTTTCGTACTATTATTAAAAATTCAAACATACTTGAATTGATCCTTTTCAAATACAACAATTTTGACTAAGAAAATTGAAACATCAAGCAGTACGATGCTGGAATTTAATTCCTAACTAAAATTTCTGGAAGATTTAAAAAAGAAAAAAGGTCCCAACTAAATATGTCATTGTTCTTCACTTTCTTTGTCAGAAACATGAGGCATTATCACAGAAATTAAGTTATCAGCGGCGTAGATTCCTATAGGCAGTGTAGGCCTTTTCGAAAATTCGAAACACTAAAATGGCCAATACTGCAACAGAAATAGGAGAGGTGGGGGAAGGGAGTAGGGGATACATATACACCAAAACGCATCCCTGACAATCTAGCAACAAAAGTTTTCCGGGGGACCATGCCCACGGACCCCCCCCCCCAAAACTTAAGGCCTACACCTAAACTACGCCCCTGCTTATTGCATAGTACTTAACAACCCAGTATAATCACAACAGTCCCATAGTATGGTAATATGTAAAAAAGATCAATCTGGACTTACCTTTACTGCAGGAAAGATTCTTTAAAGTCATGATCTGGAGAAGTGATGTTTAACAACAAATTGACATGAAAGATATATACAAATAACTTACCACCTTTCCATCCACTCCTAATATAAACATCAGCTTTCACTACCTTATCAAACACAGATTCTATATTGTGCTTTGTTGGGCGCTTTTTGTCGAGCCCCGCATTTAACCCCGCAGTATTAATCCGTGCTTCGTTTATTATATCTTGATGCACTGGCTGCTGATTTTGAGTATTCACCCGTTTCAAAAGTTTCTTGTAAACATCATAGCTTACACGTTTTTTAAATCTACTGTCAATCTTAGTATCATCTATACCTTTTCTGATATCATTATCTGATCTTTGAGTTTGGAAATAAACAGAATTTTCTTGTTTATGATCAACACTGTCAAACAAGAGACCACGTTTGTCGAAATACAAATCACCTGGACCATCTCCAGCTAAATTGATATCGCTTCTTGCATGACGTCCAAGCCGTTGAGAATGTGTTTGCTCATTGTCGTAGTGAGAAAATGATGAATCAGTCAGTTTCGAAACAGGCCCATCAAGAACTATTCTATCATTCCTTCCATTAAGTGAACTCGGACGTCTTCTAAGCAGTCTACCTTTCAATGACTTAATTTTCCTCCCTACTTGACCAACAAACCCCTTAGGTTTTTGCGCTGAATGAGTCCTAGCCTTGTGTCGGGAATAAAAATCCAATGTCTGTTTACTTAAATCCATCTGTAAATGATCATTACTTGTCACAACTTGTCTGTGTCTATTAAGTTGAGCATCTGGCTTCTCAGTAGTATGTGTCACCCTTTGAGGCTTAGCAAGTTCGGGACTTATAACCTCATATTTGATTCCATTACTCCATTCCTGTCCAACTTCCTCAGCAATTGCAGACCTTCTACGCCGCCTCAGCTTTTCAATAAACCTCCTCTTACTTGCATAATATACTTCAGTTATAGTGAGATTTTCCTCTGAACTACCAGGAACAATTACCTCTCTACCAGTTAAATAATTTCCATTCTTGTCAAACTTGTTTGAGTTAGGATCATCATGCTGGTACTTAGATTGATCAAACTCTTTACCACTCTCAGTCCTTTTAAATCCCATCAAGTTTAATTGGACATTTTCACCACCAACAGTGCATTTAACAATCACACCATCTTCAACCTCCATAGCTTCTATAGTTCCTTTACAATTATTACCAACATCAATTTTAACACTTTTATTTCTTTCTATGTCATAATGAATTATCTTACTGTTTGTTTCATCACTATTTCCAAAATGCAAAATCTTTGAAGAATCAGTGTATTGTCTATATGGCATATCATTTGAATGGCCAGCATTCTCAGTAGATGATATGTCAGAGCCATAAATTTCTTCAATACGAACATCACCTCTTCTAGGTGCATTTGTGTTATCGTAAGTTTCTAGGTCCATATCAACTGAATAACTATTGTCATCAATGTTGCTGTTATTGTTATGGGTAGTCCCAATAACCACAGAATAGGCACTGACTGCAAGGCCATCATCATGTTTACCATGTTCAGCCTCTGAAAACTCGCCAGACATTACAGTAAGTTCTGATACTGGATGAACGTCAGTTTCTTGGCTCATCAATCCAACATGATCTATTGTTTCAGAACCAAATGATTCTACCCCATACCCATTTTCTTCAGGCAGAATATCTGCTCTTCTATGACAATAAACAACCGTCTCTTCATCATTTACATATTTACCAATACCATCACCTGAACATGACTTTTTTATTCCAATTTCAACCACCTTGACTTTTTCAATATTGTTTTCATCAATTATTTCATTTTGACTACTGATTATAAAAGATTTCTCTTGAAACAATGAATCCTGTGCACTCACATTCACATAATGAGATCTGATATCATTTTGCCTTGATGTGCCATGTGCTACTAATCCTCCTAGTTGAATAAACACACTGTCTTGTTTAACACCAGATCCTGTAAATGTCTTGTATATCACATTAGTATTGACTTCAAATTCAGTATCTTCCTCTCCAACATACACTAATTCAATAGCATTCATGTCCTGCTTGCAAATCACTTTCAAATGTCTTCCATTCACAATGACATTGAAATCAGCTCCACATTCATTTGAAAAACCAACATTAAAATTGTGTCCACTTCTGTTTACATTAACATAATCCAACTGACCAATCAGAAAAATATTTTGTACATCTTTGGATAATGTAGTATTGATAAACTTTCTTTCATTAGAAATAGCAATATCAAGCCTGTCAGTAAAATGTTTATTGTCTATTACACCAACAGCAATATCAGGCTGAGGAGTTGAAGTCTTATCCATTTGGACTTTGCCAGCTAAATGGACCATCTCCGTTTCCCTCTGCCGAATTTGGAACTTTTGAGTGTTAACCTCTACATCCATTGCTCCAATTCCATATGTTGAAGAGGGTTGTTCTGTAGTGGTTGTGGTTTTAACAACTTCAACTTGAGACCCTACTAAATCTATTTTCTCTTTTTCAGTTATCTTTTCAATAGGTTCAACAATAAGTATGGCCTGAACAGGTTCTTCTGTCACTGGTGCTCTCGTGGTTTCAAGTGGTTCGACAATAAGTATAGCTTCTCTAGTTTCATTCTGAAATACTGTAGTCATATTATCTTGAGTACTGCCTCCTGTAACTACTATTTCCCTATTTATAACAGATTCAGACTTGCCCATACCACCTGTTACAACAATTTCACTATTATTTACTGTCTCTTTGAGACCTGGTCCACCACTGACCATCATAGTACTGTTCATCATTGAATCTGAATTACCAGCTCCACCTCTCACCAGTATTTCACTATTCTTAATGGTCTCCATTTCCGCAGTGCCACCTCTGATCACAATTTCATTATGTACAGTTTTCATCTGATTATCATCACCTTTATTAATCACTTCTACAATATTAGTTTCTTCCATGTTTTCTGTGGCAGGTTTATGACCAGACACAACCATAACTTTCTCATTTTCAGTTATCTCAAGAACAGGACTTTTACCAATAACTTCAACTGCATTTTCCATTCTTGGGTCAGATACAGTTTCACGTACTTGTCCTCTAACAACTCTACAAGTTATGAATATTCTACCATAACTTTCTTCTTTCAGCAACCTCCCTGGACAACCAGTACTGAAACCAACTTGAACATTGATTTTCTGTGACTCTCCATTAGATGATTGTCCTCCAAATGTCATAACTTTTCGGATTCCGGATCTATGACCAGTACCTACATTTCTTATAATTTCAACTACAGACCTCTCTGACTCTGACACATTAGAAAGACCCCCGAAATACAAAGTAACATCTTTCTGATTTCTGTCTTCAACAAACGTTTTACTGAGATAAATGTCTGTGGAACTGTTTCCAATAAAGACAACATGTATTGGAGTCCATCTCTGCTGGCAGTCTATCAATAGGTTATTGTCTTCGGACAATACTCTATAAGTATTTGAGTTCAAACATCCCTGCCCAGCAAAACCTACATGAACTTTTTGATTTGAATTATCTACATCCACTTTGTCTGTTCCTCCAACAATAAGGATTCTTTCATCAATGTGTTCTACAATAGGCTCAAGTATATCTATAGGACTGGTTACATCACTTTTAACGTCTTCAACAATATTGTTTCCTGTGTCAGGTGAATGACCTCGTAAAATTATTTCTTTTTGCAATTCTGTTTGCCTAGGCTCAGACTTTCCACCAACAACCTCCTCCATCACCACCTGATCACCACTATTTCCCACAACAGTAATATCTACCTTAGAAGCTGCTGAACACTCAACTACATTCCTTCCTCTCACCACTGAAGTTTTAAGTAAATCCTCGCATTTTCTACTAACTCCAATCATAATGACCTGACGTTTAGTCCAGCTCACGTTTTGCCCGCCGCCCATAATTTCAACAACTCTTTCTTTCTTCAGCCTCCTGTCTGAAGTCTCTCTTCTGGGTGACACACCCCTTACTACATAGGAAGTTGTAGCTTTGTTTTTTAAGTTTGCCGGTATTCCACCAATATACATTAATATATGATCCTGACTTTGATAATTGGTCCATGCAGTGTCACCTTCAACCATGTATTCTTTATATAACACCTCAATATCTGTTGGACCTTGTCCAATATAATCCAATGTTATGTTTCTTTTTTCACATTGACAAACAACTGCTGAACCAACCAACTGAACTTTAATTTTATTCATGCAAACCTGTCCAGCACCAATTTCAACATACTTTTCTTCATCTTTAGCATCAACATTGCCAGCTCCACTTATTTCAAATATTCTTCCAACAATATTTCCACTAAGGTCTTTATCACCAACTGATACAGTGGCAGCTCTATTTCCAGTCAAAACCACCTCAACATTTCTTGTTTCAGGTACAACAGAATGCTGTTCATTTGAAATCATGATAACTTCATTTTCAACTCCTTCAGGAATAGATGTTTTATCAGTTTCCACAATGTCAGGACTTTCCACTCTAGAAACAATATGACCTTCAAAAGATACAAACCGATCTTCTTTATCTTCTAAATGTGTTCTATCAATCACCTTTGATAACTTTTTCCTCTTCTTCTGTGGCACTTTCCCAGCAATGTATATTACCTCAGGAGCAGTTTTTACAACAGTTGCATTCTTCCCAACAACAACTGAATGCTGACCAGTGGTATTAACAACTTGAGATTCGTTATTCAAACATTTCAATGCTTTCCTTCCATTAGCATGATCAGAGAGGGAAAGGTTACCAAAACAGTTCACAGTAAAACCAACATGAATGATCTGTTTTTCAGGTCTGTAACTATTTCTTTTTCTCCCACCAATAACAATACCACGTATTTCAGTCATTGAATCTTGGGCACTTATGCCAGTAATAACTTGCATGTGTTCCTCTTCAGTAATAACAGACTTGGGTAATCCACCGATATGAACAATAACCATATCCATTTCTGTCTCAGGCAAAACATCCCCACGAACTTCAATAAGGATGATTCTTTTAACAATTTCTAGATTTACAGCACTTTGACCAACATAAGCAATTTCTACTTTGGTTTCCCTTTCTTCACATTCTGCATACAACCTTGGTCCAACCATCGTTAAGTTCAGGTCTTTATTGCATTGTGAAGAAACCCCTAGTGTAACAAACTTCTGTTCCGAGTTCAGCTGAATATAATCAGTACCGCCAATAACAAGAATATTCTCCGGAATATGATGCCTGGATTCAGTCAAGATTACTGTAAAAGCACAAGATCAGGTCTTCTGAATCACTCACAATAGCTAGGAATTTATGTAGTATTAAAGTGTGCATAATCGATAAATTTACTTATCCCTAATAAATTTTTATGTGGAAAGTGTTTAATACAAATTTATATATGTTTAACTTCAAAACTATTAAACAAATCATATTCTCCTGATAGCTTAGATCCACTAACTTCTTTATATAATAATGAATACTTAAATGAAGATATCATTGTCTCTATTGCCGCAACTTAAGGATCACAATCCTTCAACACGGGCATCGATTATTGCTTCATATGTACACAGCATGCTCATTGTATGCCTATCTTTTCCCCTTGTGTCAGTTACATAGCATTAAGCCATTCTCAACACACAATATGAGCCTTTAATATCCTGTTTCCATGGCAATTCTTCATTCATACTCCAACACCAAACCGCAATGCATTTTCGTACAGTATATAACAGTTTACATGTTTCGATGATAACAATTCATTCCAGTTCACATATCGATGGTAACTCTCCACTTCATTCCAAACACCAAGTATATCATGTAATACACTATATAACTATCCATCATGATATTTATTCACATACTATATCACCAGTTAATGTCACTTGGTATAGAATATATGTCTCCCTTCATAACAACACCTTAACTCATGCAACAAGATATGTTTCCACTGAAAATACTTCTCAAATGTAGAATTCATTCATAATTACCAACTTTCAAATCATAACAAAATATACTTACTTACTCATGCACCTGTGTTCACCATATTGATTTGGTTAACTTACCAACTTATAGGAAACTAACTACCAGTCATACATAAATATACTCTTTTGTCCCAATACTATAAAGCAATGTGGCTGAATACGACATTGACAGTTCCACTATTCGAGTCAATACTCACATAAACACTTGCGTGCAGCAAAAATATACATCCCCAAAAATAGAGTATTATTTGAAGTCACAAAATGGACTTAAATGAAGGTGAGAGGGGGATTAAATGAAGGCGGGGTAAAGCCTTCAAGTTAAAGTCAGATTCAATGTGTCTCCAAAACCCCTGTGCATAGACTCAATTCTACTCCAGGGATGTCTCTGACAATAATATTTTCCTAAGCCATAGATCAGTCATTGATACCTGCTAGTTCTGTATTAACATTGACACTGTCAGGATACACTACAATAATGTATTCAACCAGATTACTTACAACTACACCAAATAACAAGTTTTAATACAAGATTCCATCAAGAGTTTGGTGCACAACTTTTGTTACTGACAGTTTAGTAAACAAGTGGTCACAATAATTTTGCACCATTCCCTTGATATACAGAAATCTTTATTATCACCTACCTTGTGTTCCTGATGTGTCGGACATACAAACAGAGGAGCAAGACTAATATTTCGAGGGCTCGACGCAACACTGTCGTAATTCCTATATAATACATAGGAGTTACGACAGTGTTGCATTGAGCCCTTGATTTGTGCACAAATAAAGACGTTTATAAAACATACAAGTTAACATGATGATGGCAAAATAAAAGCTGAACATTTTATGTTAGTCATTATCTTATTGGAGTTTGTCTTTATTTTTCCAATGCGAATGTTCCTAATACAAAACGTATGAAATCAAGAAACAAATAATACTCGATCGTACCCGAGTAAACTTGATACTTAGGAAGATGAGCGATAAGTGATTTTTTTCTACAGATGTTAAACACTTTCACAACATTTATAAGAAAACGTAACAGAATCTGAATTTTTACATAAGTGGATTTTTCAGATATAAAATTTAAATTTACGAAAACATAAATTGGCATAGGATTTCTTAAAATAACATTCAAATTCACAATGAAATTCATGAGAAGAAAATCTTCCAACATTAAAGCAATCACAGAGACTATAACACTTACGTCTAACAATGACCAAGGCATCTGGAATTGCGAAGATACTGCCACGGTTGTTGACAGCCTCACAAGTGTACGCTCCAGCATCTTCATAAATTGCATTAGTGATTGTTAACTGACCACGTCCATTCTGACTGACCACAGTGATACGTTCACCGCTCGGTATGTTACCCCAGTTGAGACGCCACACGATAAGAGGTGTTGGCACGCCTACTGCCTCGCAAATGATGGTAAATGTTCCACCAAGCTCAACCTCGATCTCGGCAACAGGTGGTACAATGATCACAGGTTTGGCTGTATAAAGAAGTCCAAAAAAATTGGTCAATTTTCTGAATTTCAGTAACAAAATAGGAAGAAATAGGAATCAGATTTTATCAGGACAAATTCGGACCAAAATAATCAACATGAAGAATTCAGAAATAATAGCCGATGGTTATAAATATTTCAAATCCCCAAATTTGTAAGACAATAGTTATGCCAATTCATATGTTATTCCAGTAGCAAATAATGGAAATTAACGCATGGGTATTCTAATATGTTTGTAAATTCATTTATCAAGTTAAGATGTAAACAAGAACTATCTTGAAAAGTGATGGTCAGCGCAATTTGAAGGTTAAGATTTGTTGGGCAACATAAAAAATGCCGATTGCTGGTCACTCCAGATCTAAAATGGAATAGGTATATTCATCGAAATTCAGTGGATTTCGGTAAGGTAACATACCCTTAATCGAAAGGTTAACCAATCCGCATCAAGGTTACAAAAACGTTGTTTGGTTGAACAGAAATTGCCTTGGTGGTTAACATAAGATTTGATTGATTTACACAATACTGATATGCAAATAGCAAAGCCATGTTAGTACGGCTCACCGAAAAAACCAAATCTAAAGTAAATGTTAACTTACAGCATCCAATTTCATCTGATCTATCAAAACAGTCAATCTCCTGATCACACTGGTAGGCAAGTGGCACACATTGATCGCCGCTTACACACTTAAACTCATCAGGAGCACATGCATCATCTGGGGACTTGGTTTCTGAAAATAGGAAAACCAGAGTAATGTCATAAGTTATCACACTAAGTTCAAATAAATAATGGTAACCAGGTTGATATTACAAGTTATCACACTAAGTTCAAATAAATAATGGTAACCAGGTTGATATTAAAAGATATCTAACATAGTTCAAATATATAATGGTAACCAGGTTGATATTACAAGTTATCACACTAAGTTCAAATAAATAATGGTAACCAGGTTGATATTAAAAGATATCTAACATAGTTCAAATAAATAAATACTGATAACCCGGTTAATATCACAAGATATCTAACATAGTTCAAATAAATTAATAATGGTAACCCAGTTAATATCACAAGATATCTAACATAGTTCAAATAAACAAATAATGATAACCCAGTTAATATCACAAGATATCTAACATAGTTCAAATAAATTTATAATGGTAACCAGGTTAATATCACAAGTTATCACACAAAGTTAAAAAGTATTGATAACAAGGTTAATGGACATAAATTTGTACAGTTCAACAATTAACCCAGTGAAAAATTGAAATATGCTCAGCGCCATTAAAAACGCAAATTGTGACATTATAAAGAAATAATTACATTTTAATTCTCAAATATTATTTCCTAAACTTACTCAATTATTAAATATGAATACTAGGGTCATAGTTTAATCTCTTTTTGAAGAATCATTTACAGTAACAATAAAACATGTTTAACACTTGGAACAAAATGAAGGCTAAAGTAACATATAGTTGCATTTTTAATGGCGTTAAGTATATTTGAGCGCCACTGTACGATTTCCAACCTCTTCTTTAAGAGACGTCATTTCAAGAAAACGTCACATGTCATGTCACCATGTACTGACGGTAAGTGATATTTGCCCAATATCACCATATGGAGTAAATATTGTTTACTGCTTGCAAATAGAGACATCACATGATGCGTTTTCATGAAATGACGTCACTTACAGAAGAGGTTGTAAACCCATAGCAGCCCTCATTTCACAATGTATAACAGTCTACGTACCACAGTTGCTTTCATCAGATCCATCATCACAATCATTCTCACCATCACATCTCCAGATTTTCATGATACATTGTCCTGATGGACATCTGTGTTCATTTGGTTCACACAAGTTGGCAACTACAACAAAACAAGGGCTGTCAAACAATGTGTGATTTGTGATTGAAAGAAAGCTCAGCATACCAAAACACGTAGAATTCTATAAAAGATCAGGGCCCGGCATTATAACGGATAATTAACTCAAATCTCAAATCAAACTATTTACTCTGTAAGCGACTTATATTTTGAATTTGAAAAATGTATAATACAGTGGAACCTCCCCAAACCGGACCCTCTAAAAACCGGAATACTCCCAAAACCGGACATTTTTTGCAGTCCCGATTTTTCTTCTTCTATTTTTATTGTATAAAAACACTCTGAAAACCGGAACCTCTGAGTAATTATTAAGTGAAGCATGTATTACTCAAACCCAATCATTCACCTCATATCTCATAATTACCATAAACTCTCAAAGAAATTGGACCAAAAAATTAAATCGGCACTCGTTTGACATTTTCAGGCATTTCCCACACACATATTTTCAACATCAGACTAATTAGAGTAAATTTTGTAATTTGAGTCTTGAGTTTAAGTATCCATAATAATCCTGGGCTCTGATGAAATGAAATTTCTGTGTACAAACTTCTCTAACATATGCATGCCTGTATACCTATTTTCAACGTACTTCACGATCCCTAAATTTGGTGCGAGTACTGGTTGGTAGCCAAGAGACATTCATCGAGAGTGATTAGTACAAGTTGTAAAAACTTGTTTCACAATCGATGTAAAATAAATAAACTGAAAGTGGAAGCATGTTTATATACGTACAACAATCAGCCGGTTCATCGGAACCATCAGCACAATCATTCTCCCCATCACAACGGTATTCACGTCGGATACATTGTCCGTTCTGACATACAGCTTCATCTCGACCACATGAACCATCTGGGTCTACAGGATTGGGTGTGGGTCCATCTGTTTAACACACATATATATAGCCATAAGTTGATTACAAACCACATATTCTTCAACACTGACTACATTGTATTTTACAATTGAACACAAGGTCAGTTGAAATCAAAAATATTTTATTTCGGACCTCGTTTTTTCGACAACCTTTTATCCGAATACACGGTATCATCCGAAATAAATATCAGGTCCCGATACATTTTCTTTTTTGACACTGATTGAAATTTTTTTTTCTTAACCATGTACAGTGGAACCCCTCAAAACCGGAACCTGAGTAAACCGGAATTCCCTCTTAACCAAACAATTTGGTCCCGCTTTTTTCTGTTCTATTTTCATTGTGTAAAAACCTCTGTAAACCGGAACCCCTCTATTCCGGAAGTATTATTCAATTAAAATTTTGGACCCAGTGAATTCAAATAAACGAGGTCCGACTGTATTTGTAAGTTTTTTTTGCATTGCTCCAAAGAATGTCCACATAACTACAGTTTTACAATTCAAATCAAAGTTATGAGGATAAATATTTTAACAAATCAATAATTCAAGAGTCATACTGAGGTGGTGATGGATTTACCAGTATTAAAAAATTCGTTTTCAGAAAGTTGTCTAAAATAGTGGTTACATTTACAAAACTCACTTAATGGTGTTAACAGGCTTTCCAGCAGCTTCTGAGAAAAAATGGGGCTATAATAATTTAAGGGCTAGAAATTTTAGCAAAATTAAAAAAAAAAGATTTTTTTTAAGGAATTTTAGGGCCTCTGGAAAGCCTGCTAACTGAAGGAGAACTGAAACTGTCACACAAATAGTTTTTTCAAGCTTTGGAAGTTATCAGTAACAGAAATAACACAAGACTGATACTGATCTTATAATCAATTTATGAAAGATTCAATATAAACAGTCCATACTTACATGTAACTACTTCAAGTCTGGATGAGGCTTGGAAATCCCCTTGAATACCAACAACTCTACATGTATATACACCAGAATCCATCGCCTTAGCTACTGGGATCATTAATTTACCTAACTCTACAGCCGACTGCATTGGAAGTCCCTGAATTTGGAAAAATGAAAAATTATAACTCAATAAATTACTTAACTAGTTAAGCAGTGAAAATGGACTTATTTTAAGGTGGTCTTTGATTTTTTGTGTTTGCGTTTATTTATTGTCGCCGCCAGTTTCCCATATGGGCGACGCCTTCGGAAGAATGTTAGTCATTTTAGATTTTTGGTGGTGGACTTTTTTTTCGATGTGGTCTTTATATGAGGTTTTACTGTAGATCTATTTTAAGAACAGTAAGCATTCATTTCAAGGCATTATTGGTACTATTCCTATATTATGTAAGATTATTTTCATGAATGGTTGCCAACACAATAAACAACTAAATTTAACCTACCTTTGGTTATGGTCAGTGTAGAATAACAGGGGACAGAGGTCAAAGGGTAGAGTATCTGACTCCTCATAAAAATGTATTGAGTTTGAGACCCACATTGAGTGAGATTTGGTCATGAACTTTGCAATCAATAAATTTGGCATTAGAACATGTTTGTAACTCAGCAAGCAGTCATTGTAAGTGATTAAAATAATTGACAAATAAATGGAAAATAAATAATTCAACAAAATAACCCAAATTATATCCGCTTATTACATGAATAGTAACATGAATCAATTACCTCTGTTCCTCTGAACCATTCAATACGTGCGCCTGAAGGCAGACCTTGAGCCATGCACGTGATAAGTGCCTCAGCACCTTCCCTAATCTTCAGGTTCCTTGGACTTACTTCCACACTGATTGGTGGAAGAGTGGCTAGAAATAAATGCACGAAAGTACTAATGTGTTACAAGAGACAGATCACAGGAGATTTTCACGAGTTCTTTCTCTTTGTCCCATCCAGAGTTATCTCCCTTTCTCCCTTCTACGGTATAAAAGTAAAGTAAAGTGTTGATTTATTATAGTGTCATCCCTATTGGAAGGGCCAGCCATTTCTGACTCATGAGACACCTACTTTCTGGAGCATATTTACTTACTGATTCCTATCCTTTAATGCCATGCAACAGGCTCACCAACCGGCCCTATCAGAATGGACCCCTACCTGGAGTACTATTGGTACCTACATAGTACATAGTATAGGAGGGATAAACGGAAAGAACTTGTGAGATCTTCTGTGAGACAGATCACATCGAAAATGAGAGGAACAGGTATGAAACACAGGCATTCGTCGCATAAAGGCCCCCAAAACGAAAATATTTAGTAAACAAAAAAAATCATATAATATTATACATATAGTGGGAAAAAAAATAGTTTTACTTTAATTTTTTATTTTGGGGGCCTTTATGCGACGAATGCCTGTGGTATGAAAATGGTAAAATGTTAGGAATCTATCTGTTTTTTGCAATACCTAGCCTACTCTGCTTATAGTCTCCTTTATTTGGCAATTTGGAAAAGTGGTTTTCCTGTTTACTTGTAGACTTGTATTCAAAGTTATTTATTCAACATTCATGAAGCTTATGTTTGGATTTGCAACAATAATTTTTTTTTTTTTAATTTCTGAACCATAATATAACTTGTAAGGATAGTAAATAGTACAATCTGTCTACATTTGAGGATCAACATAATCTCATGACAAATGTTGTGGGTAATTATGTACACGACATCCAACAACAACAACATTATGTTGACCTTTGAACCTGAGACAATTGTAACATTCATCAAGCATGAAAAGTATCAAAAAAACTTACGACAATTCATTTCATCTGATCCATCGGAACATTCTTTACGTCCGTTACATCTACCAGCAGAGCTGATACACGACCTGTCCGATTCACATTCAAATTCATCTGTCGTACAACGAACTGAAATAACAAGTGATAGGATTAATAACATAATTATTAATGCCAAACATCAAAAATGATGTTTGGAGGATTTATTTTCCTTTTCATTAATAATTGTAATTAAAACCATATATTTATTGTAATATAAGCAATAGGTGCCTAAAAGGGAAAGATCTAACAACTTAGCATTATAGTAAAATCTCAGTTATATGAACATTAAATATGACAAAATTATCATGCACCAGTTATTCACTTTCTTCCAAATCTCCACTCAATGATCAGACCCTGATCTCTCAAAGCTCTCAACTAGAAATCTCAGCTCAATATGAGATTTTACTCAATATGAGATTTTACTCAATATGAGATTTTACTCAATATGAGATTTTACTCAATATGAGATTTTACTCAAAATGAGATTTTACTCAATATGAGATTTTACTCAATATGAGATTTTACTCAAAATGAGATTTTACTCAATATGAGATTTTACTCAATATGAGATTTTACTCAATATGAGATTTTACTCAAAATAGAGACTCAGGTTGAGACAAATCTCATTTGAATCTCTTGAAAAAAAATTGAGAAAAAAATAATTTCATCTTTTTCGTTTTGTTATACCGTATTTTGAGTCTGGTCTCAGATGAGGAAAATCTCAATGATTTGAAACAATATTTGTGCTGAGATTTGGCTCAAAATTGAAATGTTTCGGGAGATCGGGGCCTGACCACCCTACAAATAAGATTGACTTTCTCCAGTGCCAATGGTGGTCTTATTATTGTGGTTTCACTGTATTTGTGTTTAACATGTATCCTGCAAGTACAATTTGTAAGTACAGATGATAGTTCATCTACATTGGAATGTCGGTATGGAATGGTTGATCGACTGATACAAACCCTTTGACTAGGCCTCAATCTCCTAAAGCATCTCAAATAGAAATCTCAGCTCAAAATTGAGATTTGTTTTCAAGTCAGAGCCTGAGTTTGAGACCAATCTCACTTCGGATCTCATAAAAATTTGCTATGAAAAAGTTCATTGTTTCCGTTTTGTAATACCCATTTTAATTCCAGTCTCAGGTGAGAATAATATTTGAGCCGAGATTAAGCTCAGATTGAGATTCTTCGGGAGATCGTGGCCTGCCCTGCGTTCAGTTACAGCTAACATTATCGCTCACGTTTTGTTTTGCATCCCTGGCCCACCGTATCACATTGACCGCACACAGGGAACCAAATTGCAAAACGTTACGAAACGTGAGCCGCAAATACCTTTACTGAACGCAGGGCTGGAGTATACAATTCAATGTGGATACCATATTGTCAGGAGCTGGAAAGGAAGCTCAAATCGAAGGTTTGAAGCATAAGTAGTCTATCTGCTTCATCATTTATGGTGTATATAGACCAGTTTGGCGTTCATTCCTAGAAATTCTGAGATTCGGAAAATAATGCGTACAAAACTAGAAACCTACCACAGTCGCGTTCATCCCGACCATCAGCACAGTCGTACACTCGGTTACAGATCTGATCTGGTGTTAAACATTTGTTGTCGATAGGACATTCCATCTCTCCCTGTCTGCATCTTAGAGCTGGAAAAATATACAAAATACCAGCATATATTTATCATATAGAGTAATATCTAAGATCTGTCACAAGTCAGTGCATAAAGCTTGAAATCACTTCGAAAAACTGGACATTAGAAATTAAAGAAACTACATCAAAATACATTAAGTTAACCCCTTGCAACTTACTTCCTTCACAGAGATTCTAAATTTTGTAGTTTTGGAACAGTACAAGTGAAGTTTTGTTAGCTTAAAATTCAAAATGAACTCATTCAATAAACTACAATGATACAAGTATAGTAAAAATTCTTTAAAAGACTGGCTTGTTTTTTACAATCTATAACAGACTCAGGTAAAAATGGATCGTGAATAAAGGTTTAATAACTCACAAGTAGGTTATTACAAATGTCATTTGAAATCAATTACGACTTTTAAATTTAGACAATGAAGAAATATTGCATTTAGACCTGGTGCATTTCATTTATTCATACATTACACTGTGCGAGTAAGTAAAAAAGGATAAAAAGACTATAAAAAGCATAACATGAAATTATACAATGTAAAAAAGCAAGTAATGAATGCATTGGTAATGTATGGACATAAATGCCCACAATTCTTACTGCGTTTGCATGTACAATGCAACAAAATACAAACGTATGTCAAAGCTTAGAATATAAGTATAACATTGCGTACAAATCCCCCTGTGTTACCCTAGTTACAGTCAGCATGGAAAAACCCTGTTAAACTATCTATTTAAAAATTCCACCTGTATAACAGAAAGAATTAAAGTTTCCTCGATTTCACTAGAGACATGAAATAAAGTTTCTTATATGCATGGACCCCCTTGTTCTACTGTGGATTGTGATGATGAAACACCCACATTTCACTGTAGGCATGAACATTCCCCCTTCTACTGTAGCAATAAAAAATCCCCCGTTCTACTGCATGTATATGCATGAAACCCCCTTCTGTTCTACTATAGGCATGAAAAATCCCCCCTTCTACTGTAGGCATGAAAAATCCCCCTGTTCTACCATAGGCATGACAAATCCCCCTGTTCTACTGTAGGCATGAAATTCCCCCCTTCTACTGTAGGCATGAAAAATCCTCCTGTTCTACCGTAGGCATGACAAATCCCCCTGTTCTAATGTAGCAATGAAAAATCCCCCGTTCTACTGAAAATCATGATAAATCTCCCGTTCTACTGCATGTATAGGCATGTAACCCCCTTCTGTTCTACTGCAGCAAGAAAAGTCCTCCCTGCTACCTATATAATTTCCTTTTACTTCTGTAATCACAGATATTTTGGCGGTGGTTTTATTCTATATTCAGATATTTATGCATGAAATATCTGCCATGTAAAATTCTATGTTCCACAATTGACATAAAAATCAATCTGTTGTACAATTAAAAATTGAAGTTTATATTGAAATATTTAATAGATATATTCCTGATTACTTTGTTACAAACTGGAAAAATGGATACATGGACAAAAAAACAACAATGGGGATCTATACACATAGAAAATAAAATACATTTCACAAATTAGCAACTAAAACAAATAAAAATACAAGGGTAGAGTGTATGGTGTACATAATGATAAAAACCCAAATAACAACATTGAGAATACAAATACCACAACCCAAGTATACGCTTGTAGCCAGTAGAGATTAGGCTGATATAGAAATCTGGAATTATTTACTTAACTACAGATTTACAAAACATATAGGGTTTGATACTGACATTGACAACATAGACCTAAGTGATTCCATTGAGTTGTCTGTAATGGTCGACTCGGGTTTGATACTGACATTGACAACATAGACTAGGACCTAAGTGATTCCATCGAGTTGTCTGTAATGGTCAACTCAGGGTTTGATACTGACATTGACAACATAGACCTAAGTGATTCCATTGAGTTGTCTGTAATGGTCAACTAGGGTTTGATACTGACATTGACAACATAGACCTAAGTGATTCCATTGAGTTGTCTGTAATGGTCAACTAGGGTTTGATACTGACATTGACAACATAGACCTAAGTGATTCCATTGAGTTGTCTGTAATGGTCAACTAGGGTTTGATACTGACATTGACAACATAGACCTAAGTGATTCCATTGAGTTGTCTGTAATGGTCAACTAGGGTTTGATACTGACATTGACAACATAGACCTAAGTGATTCCATTGAGTTGTCTGTAATGGTCAACTAGGGTTTGATACTGACATTGACAACATAGAATAGGACCTAAGTGATTCCATCGAGTTGTCTGTAATGGTCAACTAGGGTTTGATACTGACATTGACAACATAGACCTAAGTGATTCCATTGAGTTGTCTGTAATGGTCAACTCAGGGTTTGATACTGACATTGACAACATAGAATAGGACCTAAGTGATTCCATCGAGTTGTCTGTAATGGTCAACTCAGGGTTTGATACTGACATTGACAACATAAACTAGGACCTAAATGATGCCATTGAGTTGTCTGTAATGGTCAACTCAGGGTTTGATACTGACATTGACAACATAGAATAGGACCTAAGTGATTCCATCGAGTTGTCTGTAATGGTCAACTCAGGGTTTGATACTGACATTGACAACATAGACCTAAGTGATTCCATTGAGTTGTCTGTAATGGTCAACTCAGGGTTTGATACTGACATTGACAACATAGAATAGGACCTAAATGATTCCATCGAGTTGTCTGTAATGGTCGACTCAGGGTTTGATACTGACATTGAAAACATAGACCTAAGTGATTCCATCGAGTTGTCTGTAATGGTCGACTCAGGGTTTGATAATGACATTGACAACATAGACTAGGACCTAAGTGATTCCATCGAGTTGTCTGTAATGGTCGACTCAGGGTTTGATAATGACATTGACAACATAGACTAGGACCTAAATGATTCCATTGAGTTGTCTGTAATGGTCAACTAGGGTTTGATACTGACATTGACAACATAGAATAGGAACTAAATGATTCCATTGAGTTGTCTGTAATGGTCAACAAGGGTTTGATACTGACATTGACAACATAGAATAGGAACTAAATGATTCCATTGAGTTGTCTGTAATGGTCAACAAGGGTTTGATACTGACATTGACAACATAGAATAGGACCTAAATGATTCCATGGAGTTGTCTGTAATGGTCAACTAGGGTTTGATAGTGACACTGACAACATAGACTTGGACCTAAATGATTCCATTGAGTTGTCTGTAATGGTCAACAAGGGTTTGATACTGACATTGACAACATAGAATAGGATCTAAATGATTCCATTGAGTTGTCTGTAATGGTCAACTAGGGTTTGATACTGACATTGACAACACAGACCTAAATGATTCCATTGAGTTGTCAGTAATGGTCAACTAGAGGTTTGATACTGACATTGACAACATAGACTAGGACCTAAATGATTCCATTGAGGTGTCTGTAATGGTCAACTAGGGTTTGATACTGACATTGACAACATAGAATAGGACCTAAATGATTCCATTGAGTTGTCTGTAATGGTCGACTCAGGGTTTGATACTGACATTGCCAACATAGACTAGGACCTGAATGATTCCATTGAGTTGTCTGTAATGGTCGACTCAGGGTTTGATACTGACATTGCCAACATAGACTAGGACCTGAATGATTCCATTGAGTTGTCTGTAATGGTCGACTCAGGGTTTGATACTGACATTGACAACATAGACTAGGACCTAAATGATTCCATTGAGTTGTCTGTAATGGTCGACTCAGGGTTTGATACCGACATTGCCAACATAGAATAGGACCTAAATGATTCCATTGAGGTGTCTGTAATGGTCAACTAGGGTTTGATACTGACATTGACAACATAGAATAGGACCTAAATGATTCCATTGAGTTGTCTGTAATGGTCGACTCGGGGTTTGATAGTGACATTGACAACATAGAATAGGACCTAAATGATTCCATTGAGTTGTCTGTAATGGTCGACTCAGGGTTTGATACTGACATTGCCAACATAGACTAGGACCTGAATGATTCCATTGAGTTGTCTGTAATGGTCGACTCAGGGTTTGATACTGACATTGCCAACATAGACTAGGACCTGAATGATTCCATTGAGTTGTCTGTAATGGTCGACTCGGGGTTTGATAGTGACATTGACAACATAGAATAGGACCTAAATGATTCCATTGAGTTGTCTGTAATGGTCGAATTAATTCATTTTGTTTAAATTTATGTTCAAAGTAACCTAGCTGCAACCAGTTTTACCTGTCTGAATCAATTTTACGCCGTCTGGCGAGTGACTTATGTCAAAGAACGAAGAAATATAAAACAAAATGCAAGAAATAGAGAATTGCTGGGCAACAATATCAGAAAGGGTTCTGTCATAAGAGATTAAAAAATAAATGAAATTACATGCATATAGCTAAATAATAGAAATGGTAACAATAAGCAAAGTAGATTTTATTTCAACAGAGACGATAATTTTTTTTGATTTAAAACTTTTAAACCAATTTTTAGGTTGAATATCAATGATTTATTGCGCAATCTTAAATGACATTTGAAATTGTCTATCGATCATGCAATGTGTCAGAATGAGCCACAGATTGATAGCTTTGCAAGGAACAAAGGCATAGAGTAATGGTAAGCCATATACATTACAAGCCATCCCTTCTCACCATGTATATGGATAAAATGAAACACAAATTTATTGCTGAATAGTCAGTTCTCATTCAATGGACGCAACTTACCGTTTGCAATTGATAAACGTTATTGTAGGAGGAGTACATTTAATTTTACATACAATTGGTTATAACAACAAGCAAAATAAATATAATACATACAATAAATACAAGCAATGTGTCTGAGTAGTTAAATGGATCTAGAACTATGACATACAACACTCAGACACAACAACTATGGTCAGTAACAATAAACACAGTAAACAAATAGATAAACAACGTAAATATCGTAGGTTGGTCGTAGTTGCTTCCTTGTTTCATACAAAAAAATATTTTCATCGCAGTAAAAAAAGTCAATAAGTTCAATTCTACAAAAAAAGTTGCATCAATATCAAGTGAACATCAATACCACATATCTATGAGGGACGGTGGGAAAATACGCTGTATTTTACTCGTTCTCGAAAAGTGTGAAACATTTTTCAATTTTCAAATACATAAATCTTCCAGTAAATGTGATTTGCTTCTTAAAACATGTTGATAATGATTATTTTGTTTTAATTCAATGTATACATGATCCATTTTTTTATAATTTTTACAGTGGTTTTGAATGCTAATTAATCTGTAACGACGCAATCACAATTCTGCTGAACCAACATATTCTACTTAAAATTCTTAATGAGTGAACATGTAAACATGTATAGAGTTTGTTTACATAAGTACAGCAATAACGACCAACCTACAATAAATAAACAATTCCTGTAAACATTTTAAACAGGATACTAACTTTCTCTATTTACTGGTCCATGCTAATTATAATCTTACACCATGATGGACTGATGATTTGATAAAAAGTCAAGCCTCCAGTCAATTTTATAACCAAATACCACGCAGAAGTCAACTTTTAGGAATGCAACAAATCATTTTTCGAGCCATTAAATTTTGCATTGTCAAGTCAATTATCTATCCCCTGTACAGAAAATGTTGAGGGGGGGAAATGTAAAATCAGTCAATCTAAACAAGCAGATTTGTTGTGCTTTCACAGTTTATGTATAAATGGAATTTAAGGTAACTTGAATCTTGCCATGAATGAAAGTTCTGCGTAATGATAATACAAATGTAACTTTTCAAATTCAGTTTCACATTCCAAAACAAATGCCACCTGGTGCCTGGAACATCATTGTGTTTTCTGTATTATCTGTATATTGGACCAGTAAACCGAAAAAAGTCAGCAACTTACGACAATCCTGCTCGTCGGATTGGTCGGGGCAATCTGGGTAACCATCGCACCGACGGTTTTCCGACAAACAGTGACCAGTACCACACTGGTAAAACCCTTCCTGGCATGTCCTTCTACGAGCTGTAAACATGTCCCAAACATTGACCAAAGTGTTAGTAAACACAACATTGAAGTACAGAAATTAGAGCTTGTGAATTTAATAACTAGAAGTTCCCTGAAATGTGGAATATATACGGGGAAACCTCCCCAGAGCATCACCCTTTTGGAGATAAAAGTCTGACCAGTTCCTGAGAAGTTTTTGCCCTACAGAAGTTAGTAAATATGTAGAAAATGTTTCCCATCGGAAAAATGAAAAAGTTGACGAGACATGCGGTGCCAATGATGGTCGCTCTGAAGAGATTACGCAGTATCTGGTTATAGGATTTTAAATGTAGAATCACAAAAATGATTCCACCCTATGCATGTTTCTCAGTCGGAGTTAATGTTTTTCTAAAATAACAGTACGTGAATAGTATGAGAAAACACAACCTGAAGTAAAATTTTGATAAAATTTCTGATAGATTGAGCTTCCTCTTATTAAATTGCGTATGCAAGGGAATAAAATGAAGTCTGCCAGCAAAATGGGTCATACTGTTTGCAATATCCCATAGAAGCTAGGTTTTTATTGGAAGCTTGAAATTCCAGCTTAAATTCACAAGACTTTTTAGATAATGAGAACTTAATAAATACAGAAGATCATCCATCGTTTTTCAATACATTGACCAAGTGGTGTACAAGTGTCTGATAGACACCAATTCAAGTAAAAGAAAAACACAGGATGAAATTCTAACATGATTTAATAGCTTGACATGAAAGTTCCGCAAAGACTGAAAGCTGCGTACAGATATTGTAAGAACATGTATAATGAACACCACAGATATAATAGGAAGCAAGTCCGACAGACACCAGTAAGCTAGAAGCATATTGACATAAAACACACACACAATAGTTCAGCCAATATAATTGTTACTATCATTAAAGATGATCACATTCAGTAGAAATGAATAATTAACAAGTTAAAGGGCTAACAATCATTATATGTCATTACACATACATATACTTCATTGTGGTCAGGGCTTTTTCGTTGACATCTAGAAAAAGCCCTGTCCTATACCGTTAAATTTGATCACTAGACACAAGTCCTAAATAGTTTTAGACAGTTGTACTGGTAAATATTCATGGTCTCGAATCAACCAACCCACACAAAGAACAGTTCATAGCAACAAGGAACAATGATATGTGTAAGGTACTAGGCACATGGTCATATATCAGTCGTGCACTAGCTGCCAATGTAATGCTTTGGACACATTTCCAGGAGCGAAAGAAGTGACAATCTATCTTCATCATACGATAGACTCGTGTCACCTTCACCATTTAGTTTAAAGCTAAACCTTACAACCTAATGCATTACTTCACACTATGCCTACGATCAATCACCATTAAGCTTTCTGTTTTCTAATATCAGAGTTAAATACAGTGCATGCAGTAGTGTATATATGTAATCTCTGTTTATTTCTACAGCATCTGTTGCTATGAAGCACAACAAACATATCAGTGGCAATATAAGCCATCTTGCCGATGATTGACACTATTCTACCTGATTTGGTAAGTAAGCATTTATAATGATTTTATGCCAAATTCTCAATGTTTTTTTATCTATACATTTTGATCATCACATTGATGCCAGAGACAAATAAGCAGGGTGTGTTAGTCAGTGCAACAATGTAATACTTACGACAACCCTGTTCATCAGTACGATCTGCACAATCAGCACGACCATCACAACGTCTTCCTTCATTAATACAATCACCATTCACACATTGGAATTCTCCTGATCTACATGCTATATTAAAATAAAATTGTCATGTATGTTTTCATTGACATATTGAGCATGAATATAACTTTTTTAACAAAAACTATACAGAAGTAGTAAACTTGCCTATTATTGAGAGCTCAAAGCAAAACTGTGGTAACTCCTATGTATTTATATAAGAGTTACGACAGTGTTGCTTTGAGCCCTCTTTATGTGATTTAGTCTTAAGTTTGGCCATACAATTGTATCAGTTTGTTCTTTTGCATAATGAATATTGATTTAATTAATTTAATTTAAGCTCAATTATAAAAAAAAGTATTATGATTATTTGAATGGTGTTCGAGTCCTCTTCCCAGAGGAGGTGGTATTATAACTTTCCTAAGGTTCTAACCCATAACCCCTAGCTCCTATAGCCAACATCTGCTTTAAACCAACCTGCTTTATAGTGAATATATTCAAATGTAAAGAAACTGTAAATTAACATTCACCGATCAAACAGACCATCACTAAATTAAACGAGAAAAAACAACTGTGTTTTAAGACATAGATTTACTCATTCATTTAAAAGAGGCGGGTATTTATCAACACTTACGACAAGCAATTTCATCCGATTGGTCATCACAGTCGACTTGTCTATCACAACGACGACTCAGGTCAATACATATACCATCTCCACATCGGAACTGGTTCTGTGTGCAAACTGAAAAAGTTACATAAATATACAACAAATATTTCATTTAGTTATCAAACGAGTACATAAGATCATGCAAAAATGCCAATGGCATCTGATGTCTATGAAATCCTCGCTTATCTATGATGCAAACAATGTATTCACTGCTGACAGACTAGACCAAAATATAATTTTGCAGCCTATCCCTGATTGCAGCCTTGCCATTGGTCAATTTTAGAAAAAATCTCTCAACAACCCAATCAGATGTGTGGGTTTAAGACTGGTTCCCAAACTAAGACTAATACTGTCATATTTAGGTCCATTCAGTATATTGAATACATAAATGAAAATACCATATAACCATTATATTGTATTAAATATTTCTTTCATATTTTACTTGATAATCAGACAACATCATAATTATCTAAGATTGACTTTTAATGAGGTTTCACAGTAATCAAACTGTGTATAAAATCATGTGATTAGCTTCAATCTAAAACTTCAAAAAAATGTTAGGACATAGTGATAAACACATATTTTAGCAAGATTTTGAAGTTTTGAGGTTTTCAACTCGCAAATTGACGTAAAAATAAAAACCTCACAAAAAAAGGACTTTTACAGTAAAAGAAGCAGATAAGACTTGTTTCATTTTATCCCTTGAAATAGCCAACATTCTATTTGAAAATATTTAAAAAAAATTGAGCAAAATAAAGTACTGGTTGCTATGGAAACACTTACCACATTCAAGTTCATCTGATTTATCAGCACAATCAATGACTCCATTACATTTAGAATCAGAAGGCACACAAGTACCGTCACTGCGACATGTGAATTCATTTCTCCTACAGCCAGCTACGTACAGAACGAGAAAATGTATTGTTAACGTAATACGCATACCCAAGAAGATAAACCACTTATCGAGGTCCAAGATTGGTTGAAATTTCAAGAGCATACTTCATTATATTATAATCCAATGTGATTAAAGAAGTCCCTGAATAATAATAGCAGCAAAAATATCGGCATTATGAAAGATAGGAAACTTAGTGCATTGTATTTGTGATCATTTGTAAAGGTAACCTTGTCCTACTAAGGCCACTCCTTTTTTTATTTTTTGGTTTACAAGAATTTTTGGGGAAAATGTCCACTGGGTGGTCGAAAAAAATTTTTTATATCATTTACTTGACATTTTTAATTCTTAAACTGCTATTTAAACATGTATTAATACACACAAAGTTTCATAGTTCTAATTAAACACACTGTTTAAATCTTACATACTGTGCATATAAAACATACTTTGAGAACATCAATGAAATTGACTAGAAAACATGTATATATACTACGAACATTTGAAAATGACCAATATTAAAAAAATTAGACCCGCCGGTTTTGTAAACCAATTATATAAAAGTAGTGGCCTAACGAGCTAAATATTTTCTGGGTTGCCAGTATAAATATTTTTTTAAATACATACGACAGCCATTTTCATCTGAGGCATCCGAACAATCGGGGTATCCGTCACATTGTAAACGTTTGTCGATACATTCAAGTCTTTCTGATGTCGTACATTGGAAGTCACGGGAAGGACAGCTAGGTGGTTCCGTGGCTGTAACAAAACATTGAGTTTTATTCTCAAGGGCCCTAAGTTATAAATGTTTGCGCATTCAACTGGTCAGCATTAAAATTGAGCTCATGACCAACCAATCAGATGCTTGAGATTTGAGACTGGTCTCCAATGCAATATTTATAACCTCAGACCCAATACTGAGTAAAGGGACCAGTCTCAGAAACTGCCCCTCAATTGTAGTGCCCTACCAGAGTCTTGAGCATGACGAATGTTTTCGTCATGATTAATATGTGTGTAAAATGTCCCTGATTCCCTCAAACTGTTTAAAGATGTATCTTTCTCATCTGAACCCCAATTTTTTAATGGGCTTCATCGAGTATTGTTGTTTCATAGGCTAAAACATCATTAATAAGAACTATAGCCATGTATAACTGTATAAAACAATCTTGTTTAATCATATTACATGTACTAACAGACAAAACTAGAAAAAAAACCTGCTTGTTAAAAAAATGGAAGTTTTTTTTATTTTATGATGATACAAATGTCAGTTTTGGACAAATACAGAGAAATATATTATAAATGTATTCCGTGATAGTGCAATATTTATTGAAGTTTTAACTAGATAAAGTATATTTTTCATGATTGTTGAGGTAAACAAATGAACAAAAAAATGAGCATAAGATATCTTTGAAAGTTGTAGCTGATAATTATACAAAGTGCTGCAGACAGACAGGTGAACAAACTCGTGAACTGACTATCCATGTGATTATCATATACCTCCTTTAGGGGGATTAACAACACAGAATGATTATCAGGCTTCAGTGGTCACAAAGGATCAATTTGATCCAAAAAATATTTGCCATTTTCGGAAAACAATTTAGGACTGTTAAAGTCGTCTAAAACAAATACAAAAAAAAACTAAAAATCTTCTAATTAACATGGTGAAAACATCCAAAACTTTACCCTTTCGTTGAGAAATTAATTAATTATACTTATGACTGACATTGATCTAGATCGAATAAGGATCAATTTTTCAGAATCGGTTATCAATAAGTAATCTTAGTATTTTTCTACATAAACAAGAAACCTGAACTTAATGTCTTAAACATATTGCCAAATGTTCATATCTAATTAACCCATTATTTTAAAAAATATAGTTTTGTATAACAAATTATTTTATATACTTTTTTATTTTATAACATAGTTCATCGAAAACTTTCCAAAAAAAATTCAAGTACTTTTCAAGGACTTTTTTACCATTTTCAAGGACTAAAAGTTTGAAAGAAACTATGTTTGATCTTGATCGAGATCCTGAGATCTAATACTTCATGAACACAGGGCTAGAAAAACTCTTCAAATAAACAGGAACTTACGACATCCAATTTCATCGGAGCCATCTTCACACTGAGGAACACTATCGCATCTCATTCTACCCTCTACACAGTTACCATCTACACATTGGAACATACCGTCTCTGCATGCTGTAAGCAAAGCAAACTGTATCTTGTAAGGATGTCAACCAATGACAATTTTTGTATTTGAATATTTGGTCAATCATCCAAAAAGAATATTTGGACATTCCAAATTTTGCGCATTCCGTCATCTTCCTCATACCTAACTTGCAATAAAATTGTGCCATGACATCTATAAGTCTTGATCTTTAATTAGTTTTTATACTCAATATTTATTATGGCGACCTCACTTAAGACGAATTTAATAAAATATTCAGGTATAAAATATATCTTGTAATAAATCTACAGTTTATTTTTGCGGGCACATTATTTCTCGAATTTCCATTATTGTTTTTTTTGCGAGTTTTATATACGCAAGATCCTTGCCGAGATGTTCGAACATAGTGATGAATACATATATTTCAGCGAGATTTTGAGTTAGTGAGGTTTTCAACTCACGAATTAACGCGAAAATAAAGACCTTGCGAAAAAAAGAAGTTTTACAGTATGAGTTGGGTATAATCAGAGGTAACAATTCAGGTCAGCAATATGCACTGCCCTTCTTAATAACTATCACTATAACAAGCGTAAACTAAAACTATATCACACTGTCATAAAGTAATTAAAAAATAACATACGACAATTATCTTCATCCGATTGATCCTCACACTGTGGTGTACCGTCACATCGCATGCTATCAGGTACACATGAGCTATCTGCACACTGGAACTGACTGCTGGTACATCCTGTTATATAATATATTATACATTAAAACCTCACTTTAAGACCACCTCAATAATAAGACAACCTCAAAATTAAGAACACAATTTTCAGGTCTATTTTCACTGTTTCGCTCTAAATTCAACCTCAATATTAAGATCACATCAATAACCTGACCACTTTGTTACAGTCCCAAGGGTGGTCTTATTATTGACGTTTTACTGTATATTAAATCATGTGGCAGACCCATAATAACATCATTGTATTATTTTCAAAAAAACCTTCATAAGTCACAAATGAAGTGACGTCACAAATGCTATATAGTCACGGTTGTGTCTTCCATGTGCAAAATGTTTTACCCTTAAAATGTTTATTTGCAATTGATGACATGAACATTACATTCACGATCATATATTGCTGAATTTATCAAGTTCATTTACAGAAAACTTGTTTAATAAATGCCATTATTTTTTATTAAGATATCCTATATCTAATAATTCAGGAAACCCCACAATCTCAATACAGTCAAACCTGTGTTAAAGACCACCTGCGAACAAAGACCACTATTGCAAAACCTGTGTGCAAAGACCACCAATTTTATCTCCCATCAGACCATTTTCAATGATATTTAATCTGTTAATAGAGACCACCTGTAAACAAAGACCACATTTTGCTGTTCCCATGGGTGGTCTTTACAGACAGGTTTGACTGTATTCCTACCATCCATGATAAAAAAATCAAAATAACCATAAATAACTATTGGTCATGTGTGAACTCAATCATTACAGTGTGCGCAAGTAAATAGCTTTCATGAACAAGATTATATTCTTTATTCGTAATCTTAAAGTTAGGGCTACACTGGAACAGCTCTCAGAACGAAGATCAAGAAAATGTTGCGCCCAATTCTGTCCACTCCGATCTATCCTGAGATTTTAACAACTGTACTAACTTATCAGATATATCGTCATCTAAATGGATTACTTTATACATTAAAAATGTAATGTGATTCAATTATGAGTAGGTTTGAAAATATCCGCATACCGCAGCCCTCTTCGTCCGACAGATCTTCACACTGTGCACGACCGTCACATCTCATGCTTTCAGGTACACACGACTTGTCGGCACACTGCCACTGGTTATCAGGACAGCCTGTGAACAAAATCAATATATTTTATAACATTTATTAAGGTGAAAGCTCAATCTTTTCACTATTTATTTCACTATTTTTCAAAAATAACAAACCTTAACAAAGGAGAGGCGCAATGGTCGAGGGGTAGAGCGTCTGACTCTTGATGCGACGGTCGTGAGTTCGAGCCCCGCAATAAGCGGGAATTGATCACAAACTTCACAATCCCTAAATTTGGCACGAGTACTGATTGGTAGCCAGGAAGCAGTCATCGAGAAGTAATTGGTTTAAGTACAATCAATGTAAAACCATAAGTTTAAACAAAAAACAACGGAGAGGTCAAACTATGCTCAAAGAATTCAACTATGCTCACAACAGTGAGTTTGATGTAGGATTAGCGGAAGTGAATTCTTGTCAGTAATTACCAACTCTTATAACCTTTGTAGGAAGACGATTACTTCTAAGAGCGCGTGTCATGAATATTCGCAAAAATTGAAATCTAGAAAATCAATTTTATAATTATTCTTAAATTGAAAATTGCTCTTCAAACTTCGACAAAGATTTTACAACAAATATTTGCACAACATTTCATATGTTAAGCTTTAATGAAAGCAAAAGGATGATAAATATAACTTTTGCCGATTTAAAGTCGAATTAAGTCCGAGTTTCAGTCTTAAAATATTTGTGAATAAGTCCCCAGGAAATAGTTACCACAATCAATTTCATCTGATCCATCGGAGCAATCAACAAATTCATCACATATCAGCTTTGGACTAATACATTCTTGTGTAGGAGTGTTCAAACACTGGAAGTAACCTTCGAGGCATGCTGAAACCATGACAAACTTAATCTGTTAATATCCACAGTCTACATGTACATGTATAATCAAAGGAGGAAAGCAAAATCTAAGTTCATTAATGTATCTATAAAGAAGCAATTAGATTTACCGTATATCACTTTTACCCCATAATTTGGCCAGCCTTAAAGAATTGTTTGTTTTCGGTTACGTGACCCGGAATTTAACAGTGGGCAGGTAAGTAATTTTTTTAATTTAATATTGAAATGGCTATAAGACTGGAACAAAAATTTCATCCTTGAACCTGAAAAAATAAATGGGCGTACTCCCCTTAATTATCACTCATACAAGAAAAATAGGCGTGTGATTATGCTTAAGTTACCAGGTAATTTCAGCAGCTAACCAGCTCTTAATGACACCACTGAATGTTATTTGTCTACTTAATATACGTACTTGCCAGAAAAAAATGTATTATCAACATTTAAATAACACATAGTGCCATTTTGGTATGGAAGTATATTTTCCACCCTGATTTTTTCACAATGGAAAGGTTTTGTCCCACCATTACAAATCACTTGTTTGTTTCATCAGGTTTAACGCCGTTTCTCAACGATATTTCCGTTATATACGGCGGCCGGTTCACCTAACCAGTTTTTCCTGGACTGAAATCTAACCAGTACTAACTTACCCTTCCACAAGGAGCCGGCAACTTCTCCACATGAGGAGGAAAATCGACATTTTTGTCAATTTTTCATGGAAGGGTATGACCTGCCGCGACCGGGAATCAAACCCAGTACAAATCACTGGATGAAGTTTGTCCAACCAGAGAGTGTCGCAGTAGCAGGTTTGTTCTACATGTGATCTCATGGGTGTTGTTTTATTCAATTCAGTAAAAAGTGACCTGAGGTTTTTGCCCAGCTTTTCCACTGTCCAGGGTAGACAATTATATCAACTTAGAAGAGGAGGCAGTCCTAGAGTGTACTTACGGCAATTAAGTTCATCAGATCCGTCAGCACAGTCGCTTCTACTGTCACACCTAAGATTGCCGGCGATACAATTCCTATCTTGAACACACTGAAATTCACCCTCCAGGCATTCTGTAACACACAAGTACACCATACACCACTGTGATCATAAATTGATACTTACAATGCACTTCACTTGTATGTAGGTTACTGGGAATTATTCTTTGACAAAGAATGAGCACAAAGCAGTTGTTAACACTCTTGTGTATGCCGACAGCGATACAGAATGATGATAACTATCATGTATTGACAATAGCTCTTTGCTTTTTCAAAACAGGCGGGCAAAAGGATATTATATATTTTTATCTTAAACAGACATAAATGCAGAAATGTGAAAGTACACGATGTATACAAAATACATCTGAATGTGGAAGATCTTCAGATTGTACACTTATGACATCAACATCCTTAAATAAAAACATGTGGTTTTGGTCACTTTAACAAAAAATATTCACTTCTAAGTGACAGCTCAATGATTGCCATCGATCCGCAGCGTCACTATTGATTCATAAGAATTTATAATTTTATCTTCACATTTGCAATGCTTACCCGGTAGTGACCTTGAACCTTGACCTTGGTTAACAATTAGAATAAGCTATTCAAATATAACACATCACTACATATCACATACTAATTGTCTATCAAATACTTTTATCTAAAACGCTGCATTTTCTACAAATATGATGTCTAAGGTTTTGTTTCACTATGAGAAAAACTAGCAGCATAAATATCTCTGACTAATAACAGAAAGGAAGAGAAAATGGGAAGACCTAAGGTTATGAAATGAACCATTTGGCAAGGTTAGGACTAAAAACTGATGAATATATATTTGCCAAAAAGCTTGATCTAGTAAAATGGTATAAGTGGTATATATATGTTTTTATACGTTTAAAAGCAGAGTACAATATATGGGAAAACAAAGTCACAGATGTATTCGTTAAGATGAAACTTTATTACATTGCAGTAATGAATATTGTACACTTGTACATGTAAATGTGTTAACGTTGAAAACCGAAACCAGGTGGACTTGCGTTGTGACTGTTATTGTAATGGTACCACTATCGTCATGATACAGTAACCTAATTACGTTGGGAAAAAATATATCGTTAATGTCAACAATGCATGTGTGTATCTATATAATATTTCTGGAATGAGCTCCAGTGATATGAGTAACTTTAGTTTATGTGCAACTTAATTAAATGCCTCGATGCGTACCTACTGGACACAAACATGATTCGCATAGGCCAGATAGGTTTTAGGTTTGTGACTATAAGCTACTGTTTACTTGAATCCTATATAAACCCAATTCGATAAGGCTTTCATTATCAATTTATCCATTACATTGGGTATAGGATGGGAAGGTTGTTTAAATCAGGAGATCTCATTTAACTCATTTTAACCATAAATAGGTTCCATTAATAGATTGTATATGACACCCCTATAATCGATATTTAGGTAAACACCATAATAAAAGAAATAGCGACTTTGAGTTATTCTTAATAATGTTAGATCATGTAAAACAAAGGAGTATGTTTCCTGGTTCTTGTAGAATGTTGGACTAGTCTTTAAGGATGATCCTTACAACTAGGCTGACTGTGCTACAAAGGGATGGCTTGATAAGTAGCAAGTGGAACTACTTTTTTAATAAGTGGAACTACTTTTTTCAAGTATGTTCAAAACAGCAGTGAGTGAACACATTTTGGAAATTCAATACTAACTTCGGAAACAGTTGCTAAACAACCACTCCAAAGATGAATACACACAATATTTGTCATTGCGTCAGGAATTCATTCATTTTTATGAAGTAACGAACCCAAACTACTTTATCCAATTAGTATCAAATTTAGGTTAAATCACAATTTCACATTTTGAGAAAAAGGGGGTACACAACACAAGCTACAAGAAGCATGCTGAACATAATGACATGCATAAAAATGGTTTAATATCCTACCACAGTTGGCTTCATCAGACAGATCGCTACAATCTATTCGGCCGTCACAAAGCGCAGAAAGCCGGAAACAGCCTTTGCCATCCAAACACTGGAACTCGTTCTCCGCACAAATCTCAACTATGCACATTAAACAAATAAACCAATAAAGAATACAAAAATAAATCAAGCACACCCAAATGCAAAGCAAGAGTATAGTATCTAAAATGGGGGGGGTAAAGTGTACAATAAAAATAAGCATAGTTCATGCTAGAACAAAACAGGCAACAAATATGAACAAAATAAATGAAATCGGGTACAGAAATAATTATGTAACGTCATTGCAATCTATCAAAATGTTGAGGTCATGTCCATTTTGGCTTGGGGCCCTTATGCATAGTGGCCCCTATTGATTGCATCCCATTGTATAGAAGTAGGACTTGCGGTCATTTTAAAATAGAGCAGTCATTTTGTCTCAGCTGAGATAACATTTCCAGTTTGCTTCAATAAGAAGTTATACTTTGCCTTAAGTCATTATTGCTAGTAAGATATGGTAAAAACAACATATTTAGGAGATTTTACAGGAAATGTTCAAGTGTCGAATTTGATTCGAGAAAACTGCTTCACCAAAAGCTCAGCATGAACCATGCTTACTGGTAAGTATACACAGCTATATAACTAGATAGTCTTACAAGTATTATAACAAAGTTAAATAAATTATATGCAATTTCTATAAAAAATAAAGCAAATAAAATTCAATTAAAGCAAGCTTCTTATGCAGATAAAGCATACAACAACATCTTGTTTATCACTTGCTATTGTTGTGACATGAAATCAAATTACTAGAATATATTCGGAAGCAAATGAAAATAACATTTTGGAAGCTATGAACAGTTATTATTTAGCTATCAATAAATGCAACAGAAGCATATTACAGGTATGGTTTCAACGACATGGACAATCTTAAAGTATTCTCCAATAATAAGCTTATGCTAAGTATAAAATGTAAGACAAATTCCAGTTCTAAAACCAGTGATCAAATTCAAACTAAAAATGTGTCAGTAGAAGCTTAAATTCTTGCAAAATAAACCCAAAACTGTGATAAGAAGTATGCATACATACATCAATTAACCAATCAGATCAGTGCATACATCCATCAAGTAACCAATCAGATCAGTGCATACATCCATCAAGTAACCAATCAGATTGTACATATATTATGATGCATATTTCATTGTTATTTGATCATAATAATTCTTACCTAACCAGATGTTATTGTTTTAATTTAACTTAATTATTATGCCGTAAAATATGATAAAATTGCATAACAAATGTTTGTAAGATATTCTTATTATTAATTTAAAATGAAATGACATCATGATTTTGTTAGACAAAACCAGACTCTATATTTTGACATTGTTTGTTTAAGTTATTACAACTTCATAAACCAGTTGATTATAATGGTGTTAACATTTTTGTATTTTAGCGCAATTCTTTTGATATTAAGAAACCTACATCTATTTTCATTTAAAACTATTTAAACCATACTTCATCTGACATAATTCTCATGTCTCAACTTCCTTTCATCCGTATGGAGGTGCAAAGCCATGTTTGCATAATTGTGATTAGGTGCGAATAATTTTAATTGATATTTTGATATGTCTATTTATCATCAAAGCCCTTAATGTCTGGCTTCCTTATAATCTTTGTTTTAGGTCTATATAAAGGCATGCTCCTTTAAATAAAAAAAAAAAGGATAGAAATATAATAAGAAAATTGAATTTAGAATTTGTACTTTGTGTACAAATAATAATAATATCACTTTGTGTGAATTTACTTTGTGTTAAAATATTCAAAATAATACACTTGTACTTTGTGTACATAAATAACTTTGTGAATAAGTATATACTATCTTTGTGAACAAATCAATATAATTGTTATAGGACGAGAATAAAACGTCTCTAATTACTTAGAACTTTGTGTTCATTTAAACGTTAACAACAGCGGTGGTAGCTTTTATACATCGGCATCATCCAGGGAGCGGCTTATACAGTTACAAAACACCACGGATGTCCAAAGACAAAATCAACACTGTTTCACTGCTTCATAATAATTGGTGGAGAAGAGTGGTAAGATTCCTGTACCTCATCATCGCAAGCGAGAGTATTCCCCATACTTTTTAAAGACTTACAGCCAGGACCAGAAACAGAAGGATGCCAGCGGATTTAAGACGAGATACGTCGATCCAAAGAGTTCGGCAATTCCCGTTTTATCGGATACCTAGGTCTGTAGTCAACATATTTGAAATGCTGCAAAAGTCAGAAGGGCAGAGGATTGGATCCGTGAAATGTGGACGTTGTGGTGAGTCACATGATTTTAATTATATGTGTAAAGCTATGCACCGGAGATGCTACAGATGCAGATCATATGGTCATTATTCCAATTTCTGTAAAACAAAGATGAGCACCAATGATCTACCACCAGAAGCTGTCAAAACAACAACACCTCAAGAAGAAGATGAATCAGAAGATGAAAGATCTTATGTGTGTTGTTTAATGCCTTTCAATAGTTTAGATAGTGCAAATTTACAGAAATTGTGTGAATATAATTCAACTATTGGAAGTTCAAACAAAATTAAAGGGTTACAAACCAAGGTAGATCAACTTTCAAAAGAACTGAATGAATTGAAGCTTAATCCTTGCTATGAATTAAATAATGTGATGCAAACGCCAACAAATTTGAATAAGGTGGAAATATCTGCAGATGAAATAGAAACATTAAGAAATGAACTCCACCAAGAAAAAGAAGACAACGTTAATATAACTTTAAGGTCCACAGAAATATACGAAATCATGCTGGACGAAATCAAGAAGTTGACAACTTTGTTAAGTCAAATTTTCCTTTTTATAAATACGCATGAGCATCCTTGGACAATGATACGCTATTATGAAAATCTAAAATTCAACTGTGAAAATTGCGGCAGTACTATGTACCATGAAGAAGAACACTGTGCAGCAAATCAGTTTTCAATTAAATTTGAAAACACATGTAAATTTTGTAACAAAACTGGGCATCTTTCAACATTCTGCCCAGAAAAGGGATTTTAATATCATATGTCATTTTATATTTTTACTTTCGGGTCGAAAGTTAACTTAGTTGGGGAGAGTTATTATGATGCATATTTCATTGTTATTTGATCATAATAATTCTTACCTAACCAGATGTTATTGTTTTAATTTAACTTAATTATTATGCCATAAAATATGATAAAATTGCATAACAAATGTTTGTAAGATATTCTTATTATTAATTTAAAATGAAATGACATCATGATTTTGTTAGACAAAACCAGACTCTATATTTTGACATTGTTTGTTTAAGTTATTACAACTTCATAAACCAGTTGATTATAATGGTGTTAACATTTTTGTATTTTAGCGCAATTCTTTTGATATTAAGAAACCTACATCTATTTTCATTTAAAACTATTTAAACCATACTTCATCTGACATAATTCTCATGTCTCAACTTCCTTTCATCCGTATGGAGGTGCAAAGCCATGTTTGCATAATTGTGATTAGGTGCGAATAATTTTAATTGATATTTTGATATGTCTATTTATCATCAAAGCCCTTAATGTCTGGCTTCCTTATAATCTTTGTTTTAGGTCTATATAAAGGCATGCTCCTTTAAATAAAAAAAAAAAGGATAGAAATATAATAAGAAAATTGAATTTAGAATTTGTACTTTGTGTACAAATAATAATAATATCACTTTGTGTGAATTTACTTTGTGTTAAAATATTCAAAATAATACACTTGTACTTTGTGTACATAAATAACTTTGTGAATAAGTAAAACCAGACTCTATATTTTGACATTGTTTGTTTAAGTTATTACAACTTCATAAACCAGTTGATTATAATGGTGTTAACATTTTTGTATTTTAGCGCAATTCTTTTGATATTAAGAAACCTACATCTATTTTCATTTAAAACTATTTAAACCATACTTCATCTGACATAATTCTCATGTCTCAACTTCCTTTCATCCGTATGGAGGTGCAAAGCCATGTTTGCATAATTGTGATTAGGTGCGAATAATTTTAATTGATATTTTGATATGTCTATTTATCATCAAAGCCCTTAATGTCTGGCTTCCTTATAATCTTTGTTTTAGGTCTATATAAAGGCATGCTCCTTTAAATAAAAAATAAAAGGATAGAAATATAATAAGAAAATTGAATTTAGAATTTGTACTTTGTGTACAAATAATAATAATATCACTTTGTGTGAATTTACTTTGTGTTAAAATATTCAAAATAATACACTTGTACTTTGTGTACATAAATAACTTTGTGAATAAGTATATACTATCTTTGTGAACAAATCAATATAATTGTTATAGGACGAGAATAAAACGTCTCTAATTACTTAGAACTTTGTGTTCATTTAAACGTTAACAACAGCGGTGGTAGCTTTTATACATCGGCATCATCCAGGGAGCGGCTTATACAGTTACAAAACACCACAGATGTCCAAAGACAAAATCAACACCGTTTCACTGCTTCATAATACATACACTCATCAATCAACCAATAATATATGTGCTTACATCCATCAAGTAGCCAGAGTCAGATCTGTTTGTGCATCCATCAAATAAACCAATCAGATCAGTGCATACATCCATCAAATACACCGATCAGATCAGTGCATGCATCTATCAACCAATCAGAATTGCCCTTACATATTACCAGCAATACATATAACCAATCATGCAAAATTCCATACCAAAGGGATGCATAAACCAAACATTTTGGCTTATATTTTTTAACACAAATAACTCTATTACCAGTGTATCAGTGTATCAGCTATAGTGGTATCACTTCAAAAGGCTTTTGAAGCAATATGCAGGAAATGTTATGATGTTATGCAGCGTACAGCAGCATAGTTTAATCAAAGTACTGTAAGTACCGTTGGAAGGTGATTTTTTGACAGATGTCGACATAGATTCAATTTAACAGCAATTAAAACAAGTTAATTTCAATAAAAATTGATGCATTAATGATAAAACAATCAGTAATAAACACAACATGTAGAACCTACTGTATAACATTTAATCCGTTTAAATTTACTGATTAATCAGTGGTGCTTAAATCTTTATTGAACATATTCACCATCCCAAGAGACCTGATTTAATATGTGAAAATTTAACTTTTATCATTAAATCATGTACGTAAATACTACCACAAACAACTGATGACCATACTGTAATAGAAGTTATTATGTTATCATACAAGCTACCATCCTCAGTACCCATGCTATTCATAACATTCTATGATTCCCTAAAAATCTTGTACTCACAAAAAAATAATTAATGAGGTAAAATCCAGCTGCTTGATTGGCCGCATGACACACACCTCATGCAATATGGAAATTGTCAAACAGTTTGGATGAAATTGTGGTTATGAGTGATCCAGTGAGATCGCGGCTTTCAAATTGCACATTTTTTTTCAATAGTTGCTGCCAATTCGTCGAATTTGCTGATAGCTCTTCACAAAGGAGATTCCTCCTTTTTTGTTATTGTCCATTTCATTGGTTGAGAAATGCTAATGAATATTCATGCTGCCCATGGTATCAAATATGTTATGAATGGCCTGAGTACCAAGGATGACAAGTTACCAGTACACAGCAGACCGTCAATAATTGCCAAATAAAGGATCAAGTAAAGGCTACACAAACAATTAGAACTGTGATTGAAATCTTACCACATCCAACATTATCCTCCACACAGATCACAGTACCATCCGGTTGAGGGCAGGATGTTAAACCCTCCACACACACTTTTCCAAAATCTGTAATGATTAAAGCAAAGGTTTATCATGGAAATGTGTGCTTTATGTCCTATGGGGCATGGTAATTGCTAGTGTACACCCGAGGTGCGGTTTTTAGACTGTCGGCCGCCTGCAAATCCAAAACGAGCATCGAAAGATCTACTTTATTGACACGTCCAATTTCACCGTTCATGCGCATTTTAATCTCTACTGTAAACGCGTTTTATAGCCTTTAATTGGAGGTAGGGAAAGTAAGAGAGAAAAGCAAGCCCTTGTAGAAAACGCAGCTGTCAAAAAAAACGCTTGAGCGCTTGCTAGCTACAAAATGGCGCCGCCAGACAAGAAAACATTGTTCCACATGGACGCCATTTTGTTTAGCTATGTTAGCACTGTCGGATCACGCTAAGATAGGGACTACTTTTTTCCTACGTTTAAGAAACGACACCACTACTTTCCCTAGGTAGAATTCTATTTTCCTTCCTCTAAAAAATGGGCCTCAGTCAACCTTTTCGAATTCAAAATACTAAGACTTTTTGAGGCATAATTAGTTGCAATGCCAAATTTGTTTTTACCAAATTTGACAGATCCATTCTTAAGATGAATGTACATTTCATATGATTTCTATTCCACCATTACTGCAGAAAGTTAGTTTATAATGTCATCAACATAATTATTTGTTAAAATAACAGTACATTAAATCTTAATACACCTTCAAATACAGACACCATGCTTTAGTGGGGAATTGGTATACTGTTAACGTTAAATTGAACTAAATACCGTTTTTTTATTATGAAATAAATTTATCAGGGGAAAACATCACTTCGTTGTTTACAGAAAATAAAAACAATGTACTCCTTACGAAAACATTGTAGTGCTACAAAATATACAACTGTCCGAATGTATCCGTAATCAGTTCAACTTTTGGTAAGAATGGATACCATTCATGCAACTATTCAGCTGATTTGAATATTTTAGCATTTATCGAATGCGGGCACATAATACTTTAACATTGATAAGAGCACAGACATCCTATGTCATCAAATATTTTTCATGCATGCAAAAACAGAGAACATACCGCAATTTTGTTCATCCGAATCGTCTTGACAATCAGGAATATTGTTACAGCGGTCGTTGAGATCGATACAGCCTCCATCATTACACTGCCACTGTCCAGGTCGACATCCAGCTGAAATATATTACAGAAAATTTCCTATATAAGAAACAAGTACGTATCAAAGGGGGATAAAAAACCAGTCCAAAAATCAGTAACCCCATTAGACTGGTTTTACTTTAATCTCCAATTAGGTCATGCCAAATTGGAATTTTGTTAACCTCCGCGTGCGCCTAGGTTTTGCGCTCCTCAAGCCAAAAAAAACATTTTTACGAAGCTAAAAATTCTCAAATATTTTCGATATCCATGATTCGACAATGGCAGTTTTAGTTGAGATCCGACAACGATGTGATTATTGTGTGAAAACGAGTCAGTTTTAAATTACAAATATTCATGTATAGATCTAGTTTTGAAACAAACCATTTTGCTTTGTTTTTAGGATGTTTCTTTCATTAAAATATCTAAAATTATGCATCACTTATTATCTGATGATATTTGTTTTTTCGTTATGAGTTTGTGTTGTTTTTTAAACGGTAGCTAGGTTTCGCGAACTTAGGTTGACGCTTAACAAAATTCCAATTTGGCATGGCCTTATTGTATCAATAAAATGAATAACACCATAGTAAAGTACACAAGTTCACTGAAAATATGACTGAAGGTATTTGTTCAATGTTAATTCATTGCATGTCAAATTCCTAACAAAAAACTCTATACTGTATAGAATTATTAATCAAAATTTATCAGGTGTAAAATCCCAATACTCAGTAACATCCGAAATAAATATCAGGTCCCGATGTATCTTCCTATGCATGTCTAATTGAAATGGGATATTTGAAGCCAAGTATTATTCGAAATAAAATCTCAGACCCGATGACTTCTAATGAACGAGGTCCAACTGTAAATACATTACCATTGGCTGTTCTGAAGACAAATGCTCTGGGTTCAGATGATCCAATGTTGTTAAAGGCACTAATTTCCACCTGGTAATAACTGCCTGGAGTTAGGTCTCTAACCACAGTTTGTGCCGATTGTGCAGTTGCAGAAACTTCTGTCCAATCAGAAAGAGAACGTTCAATGATGTAGTTGCCATCATCTGTCAACTGTCCACTCCTGATAGTTACCTAGCAACATAATTAATACACATGGATTTTCAGTTTTATTGCATATCAATTGGGAAACAAATTCTAACATGTTAAACTAATAGGCATATGAATGCAAAATTTCAAAATCAGCTGAAAATTCAGGAAGGGGTCCAGGGGGCTGCAGAAGCACCAGGCATGTAAGCATCTAAGATGGCTTAAATTGTTTCAAAAACGGCCTTTCCAAGCGTCAAATCCGCGGATTTCCGCATCAACGGAAAATACTCATGCTTATATTACTCTAATCACGCTAACGACTTCTTCCTGGTTCACTACCATGTACCAGGGTTTTCCCTAGGATTTTCAGCTTGGACCCTTGTGTTTGACAAATTGTGGGTCCTTAGTTAATTTGTAGGGTATCAGATAATTATCCAGTTTATATTTTATGCAAGTTAATATTAGGGGTCCCAGGGATGCACACTAAGTTAAAAATGGGAGTCCCTAGAAAGAAAAGGGAGTCAGGGACTCAATTTTTCTGCGTCAGGGAAATTCCTGCAGAACTCACACCAAATTCAGCGACACCCTTGGACATGCCATGGACCACTATGCCTCCATCAAATTAACAGACCATTTCCAGAATATTATATACAGAAGAACAGTTGCCTTCTCCCAATGCTAGCTCAGGGGACTTATTCACAAACATTTTCAGACTGAAACTCAGACTTCTTTCAAATGTTAAATATTCGTTTTGCTCCTATCTTCTTATTACAATACAGATTTAAATAAAAACTGGCAAAAGTGGATAACAGAAATTATTTAGACATCATTTCACTCATTTTGATTCAACGAAACAAAAGGCTCGAAATACAAATTTTGCAAATTAAAGTCTAAGTCTGAGATTCAGACTTAACGTGTTTGTGAATAAGGCTGTAAGTTGAAAGACAAGAAAGCCCAGGCAACAATGCCTATACAATTACTGAGCATTACATTGATGAACAAGTGTCTGATAAAGAATATTTACCTGTCTGTATTTAATGGTATAAGCACTGATTTGATCAGTACCAACTAACCAAGATACAGTGTATTCTCTGGGTTCGCTACCATCACGGTATGATGTAATCGTCACAGGACTAGGTCCACACTCGACTTCATCCGACTTGTCGCCGCAGTCAGTCACAGAGTTGCATACAAACTGTACTGGAATACATTGCTGTCCATCGCGACAACGGAATTCACTATCAGTACAAATCAACCGATCAGCAACTGGAATTACAAGTGATTTATGTAAAACTCAGTACAGTCAAACTTTAATATTAAAACCACCCTTGGGACCCTTGAAAACTGGCCGTTAAATTGAGGTGTTCTTAATATTGAGGTTGAATAAAGAGCAAACCAGTGAAAATGGACTTGAAAATCGTGTTCTTAATTTTGAGATGGTCTTATTATTGAAGGAGTCTTTAAGTGAGATTTTACTGTAATCATACATCCATTGAAAATGTCAACTACATTTACAGTGGTGAGAATACACAGAAAAAATGACGACTTCTAAAGAATTCAGAGAATATCCTGGACTCGTTAAAACCCAAAATTTAAATTGTTGTTATCTTTCACGCTCGAGTTATCCACGTTCATAGGATAAATATAGCTACAATGGAACCGAAAACAGACATGTTTATAATAGCTATAAAGTCTAACTTTCAATGGTCCCAAGGGTGGTCTTATTATAAAGGTTACACTATATAATTCACGGTACATTATCAAGCCCTACAGATACTTACCACAATTATCTTCATCACTTCCATCATAACAATCTCTCTGACCATCACAGTAGTACGAGGATGGAATACAGTCGCCATTTTGACAGGTCCAGTCATCAGCTTGGCATTGCTGTGGAGCTGGAGTAGTGATCACTGAAAGAAAACGTAAGACCTTGTCAATCTACACTAAACATAGATTAAAGACTATGACAAATCGAGGGCTCATCGCCACACTATCGTAACTCTTATATGAATATATAGGAGTTATGACAGTGTTGCGTTGAGCCCTCGAAATATCTTCACTAGGATGTCAGGAATACTGTATAAGATGTAAAGGTTGCGAGGTAGAAGACTTAGCGAACTTCGCACAGTTTTCCACATTGCAAACTTTACCACTTATACAGAATTAGATATTCCGATGACGTAATAACAATACATGTATGGAAGATTTTGGAGATGAATGAATATCAATGATTGGCTACATAAAATTATAACTAGATGTATCCATTGGACGTGGGTGCCCTCATGGGCTTTTCAAGTGCTATTGGTCAGAAACCAAACTTTTAAATCGAAAAAGGCCTATGGCTCCTAAAAAAATTGATTTATCATAACCGAAATCGAAGGTTGACCTGAATGTTATTGTCTTACGCTTATTTGCAAAATATGAATGGTGAAAGAGATATTGAATGGAAACCAATTTCTTGCACAGATTAACAGCTGTAACATTTATGCCCCTTCGCAATTCTTTGCATGATAGGGGCATAAAATTCACAATAATTACCTGGCACATTCTCGTAACTCATCTCAGCTTGAACAGCAAACAACACTTGGTCCTCAACACTGCTATAATCAGACATTTCAAATGGAGCACCGTTTAGCATATCTTCAGCATATATCGGAACTTTGTAGGTTTGATAAAGCAGGTATTTACGAGCAATAAGTCCACTGTATATTTTTGAAACAAGTGATAAACTTCCTCCACGGCTTGATTTGTCATAGAAAACACCAATAAAGTCTCCTTTTTGAACTAACATAGGTCTTGTCAATTCTTGACGGCCAAATGTACCAGGTTGGATAAATGTAGAGTCGACCAGAGCATAACTAGTATCAGAAGATGGTCGGAACACGCCAATATAAACTGACTCATCATTTCTCTGGCGAATAAAATTCCACGCTGTTACAAAACCATCGCAAGAAAATGCTTGGTTTATCATCAAATAAGCATCGTTACTTGGAACTGGTGATGGAAGGATCTCCGGTTCAGGTCCAACACTAGGAGGACATGAGTAGGCATCTGAAAATACAAATTGGACTAAAGTATTATTCTGTGCTTGTTTTACCTGTTATGTTCATTTCTAAATTAGATCATTCTATTTTTTGGAAACAGGAAATAGATTACCATGATTGAACTTGGACTGTTTCCTAATTCCTACAAAGCATATGAAATCTGTCCAATACTGCTAGCAGACCAGTCAAGTTTTATTTTAAACCCCCTCTCTAATATAGGTTTTCTGCTTCCTTTTTTCCATTCTTTTCTGTTTTTAGTGTTTATCTTTAGGACCAAAACAGGAGTCCCTATTTCAGACTGTGGGTTTCTAAGTGCTACTCTTTTTCAAAACAAGATTTCACCTACCTCTTATTTTACGGAAATCAAATCCTTCAGAGCTCACTCTATAACTTCCCAATGTTCCACTACTTAGCATTCCTTTCAACACCATCGCCATGTCTTCTTCTGATTGAGAGCCATCAGTGTCGATATCAAATGTGGCCATCAACCACCAACTTGGTCTGAAAATACAAATATAAATATCCCATAAATCTCATTACACATCAACACTTCAACAACCGCAGCCCACTAAGTAGAACTAAGTTTTCCTGTCAACAGAGGCTCATCAGTGTAAGGCTAATCAACACAACATTAGTACCAAAACTTTGAGCAAATCTGAGCTGTTAAGTCTGATCATTTTGGCAAGGGGGTCATGCTTTTATTGCTCTCATGTGCATCCATTTGGCAAGTGCGATGTTATCATATAAGTCCTATATTAACTTGTAATTGTTCAGACATGTGGTAGACAGTATCATCTTGGAAACAGACTTGCAGAAATTTGTAATTTAGATGATGCCAGAGGATTTTGACTCCCTACTCTAGGGGTGGGATATAGGAAGCATGTTTTTTACAATTGGACTAAATACACTGGTTGTGGCCTTGATCCAAGTGGGGCAAACAATGATATTGATATGTGCTAAAATCACACCGATACGTCTAATGCTGAAAGAATACCAGGGCTCTAGTAATCCTCTTGCCCGGCGCCTAGGACTAGTCTAATGTTGAATCGGGCTACCTGCGGTTGAGTAGAAGTTAGTCCTGGACAAGTCTTTTTTTAAAAGCTAACCAACATCAGCAATTATTCAGTTGTAAGACAAACCTTAGAATCCAACAAACACATTCATGTGATTATTGACTTAAGATTGTTGAGTTATCATTGTGTATATTTATTTGTTACTAAATTGACCAATATTCTCGGACAACTAGCTTCCTATGTCGGACAAGTCAAATTTTACATTTCCATTAATCGGGATCTTTGAAAACAAAATCTAGAGCCCTGAATATGCCATGAACAGGAATCAATGCTGCTACTTTCCTATCGTTACGCAACTACAAGAATGCCTAGGTATGTTATTTTATTGAATAACAAGTGATTTAAACTCTTCTAAAACATTTTCAAATAGTTCCAAGATAAAATGATCCAGGTCTCTACTTGAGTTGGTGAAATATGTTATTTTTGGTTTTTAAGTGATGAAAACTTCCCTGGATCATTATCTCATAAAAGTCTTCTTCAGTTCATGTCTAGAAATCACGTAGGAATTTAAATGATTAAAACTTAATTAGAAACAACTAACGACTGACATAAACAAGACTGCAAATTGGAAAAACCTATAGTTGCAGCAAGATCTTTTCCCACAAAGATTAACAATTAGCAGCAAGAGAGCATTTGGCAGAGTAATCAAATTCTTTGTTGGAAGAAAATCACTAGATTTTAACAGTATAAACAAATTGAATAGACTCTTGAAATCTTCTTCTTTTCTTTGAAACACTGGAACAAAGTACTTTAGATGCAATTTAAAGATAAAAAAAGTAGCCAAGAGCTTTAGTTCAGTATAATTTTATTGCTAGAAATTTAAACATTGTTGGATGAATGATGTATTGCTCATTGTTTTATGGTTGTTCTCGTTTTGTTCAGGAAGTCTCCTTTATAGAGATCAATCATAAATTGAGAAATCATACAGTGCAGTAAAAGTGTTTCTTTCACTTTCATTCCACCATTTTAACTCAATATTCAATTCATTTAACTCTCTGCCACGCAATTAGCCTACAGTATGTTTAGTGTACTCCATGATTACATATTGCATATTTCAATCTAATTGGGTTTTCATTGCGGCAATCAGGTCAGTTACGACAAACCATGATGACACCAAGCTGCCAAGATGAAGGTATTGGAAATACAATTCAGGTGAACTCTGTCAATGCTACTAACCATGTCAGACAGTCACATACAATAGGTGAACTCTTCAATGCTTATTACCATGTCAGACAGTCACATACAATTGGTGAACTCTGTCAATGCTTCTTACCATGTCAGACAGTCACATACAATAGGTGAACTCTTCAATGCTTCTTACCATGTCAGACAGTCACATACAATTGATGAACTCTGTCAATGCTACTAACCATGTCAGACAGTCACATACAATTGGTGAACTCTGTCAATGCTTCTTACCATGTCAGACAGTCACATACAATTGGTGAACTCTGTCAATGCTTCTTACCATGTCAGACAGTCACATACAATTGGTGAACTCTGTCAATGCTTCTTACCATGTCGGACATTCACATACAATAGGTGAACTCTGTCACCATGTCAGGCAGTCACATACAATTGGTGAACTCTGTCAATGCTTCTTACCATGTCAGACAGTCACATACAATAGGTGAACTCTGTCACCATGTCAGGCAGTCACATACAATAGGTGAACTCTGTCACCATGTCAGACAGTCACATACAATAGGTGAACTCTGTCAATACTTCTTACCATGTCAGACAGTCACATACAATAGGTGAACTCTGTCACCATGTCAGGCAGTCACATACAATAGGTGAACTCTGTCACCATGTCAGACAGTCACATACAATTGGTGAACTTGTCAATGCTTCTAACCATGTCAGACAGTCACATACAATTGGTGAACTCTGTAAATGTCTCCAAATTCACGACATGGAAAAATTGATTGGGTGCATAGACAGATTGAGACTACAGAATTCCCATGACCTATCTGTCAGGAGTGGGTAATAGAAACAGTTGGTAAATTCAGTTCATTCTCTGCAACAACATTTCATAAATTTGCGTTTAAATCTTCCAAGTTTCTCTTGACTTCAACTACAAAAACATGATTTCCCTAAAGTAATTAATAAACTATTACCGATGCACTTGATATCTCAAACATTTGACAGGATGCTTACAGCGAACAGCAGGGAAACTTTATTCATTTTCATTTACTCCGATCTTTCATGCCAAAATCAACATTAGAGAACTTGGAGGAATGATCAAAGTATTAAAACAGCATTATCCAGGAATTTAAAAAAAAAAAAACAACATTCAAGACAGTTCTAGTGGTCTAGGGAGGTATTGTAAAAACAGCTCCATAAATGTGATTAAAATAATGTGTTTCTTTGGCATTAAATCTTTGAAGAAAATGTTCAGGCATTAGGCTCAACTGTAAAAGAGAGAAAATAAGTTGCTACAGGGAATGCCACATACATTAGACAATACCTCTTCACACAGACCTATGCGAAAACCATCAGGCATTTGAAAAGGTGCAAGGGTAATAGATGTAGGGCAACATGGTCACAAGGAATGGCCTGACCGACCATAAGGGATAACTAAGGAGAATCAAAGAGGACAAATAGATGAGGAGAATTCAATGGATGGTATACATCACAGGACAAGTTAAACTATAACCATGAATAATAAGAAGTTGAATAAAACCAGCCACCCCATAGCACAAGGAGTCGTGAAAACATGTATACCGTCAGAAATCTGTCATTCCCCGGAGGGGCAATTCATTGTAAATTGATAGGTGCATAACAGTCAAAACAAAAACATAAAGTTTAATTAATGTTGCATTCATAATCTAGGTAATCGTTAAATATGTTAAGTACCAATTTTTTCCCCAGATGTGGTACAAGACATATTTTAAGAATTTATATGTTTTAATTCCTGGAAATGAGAACATGCACTATTTTGTGTGTATGCAATCGAACATCAAAGCATTTTATACCAAGATTTCAAGAATTTATAATCTATCTCTTCATTTAACAATTAAAAACCTCCCAGAAACATTTCAACTACTTATCATTAAGCCTATATTTAATTACACTCACAGGTGCACTTTGGGAGTATAACTTGAAAAAAAACATTACAGGCTAATTGAAAGGGTAATCAAATCAATGGTGAATTACAATGTGTGAATTTGAACTACTGTAAAATCAGAAAAAATTGTGAGTGATTAATTTTCACTATTTTCGTGAAATTATTACATTTGCGTACATTAATTTCCCTAATTATTAACCTTTTACATTGTGTTAGATTTATAGCAAAAGTGAAAATAGAAAACTTGAGAACATTCAACTGTGTGAAACAACCTGATTACTTCAATTTCACGAAAAACTTGCTGCACAAAAATGTTTGATTTTACAGTACTAGATATACCTATTTGGTTGAAATTTGAGATTATTTTTTGAAATGTTAATCCACTTTATTGACTCCAGCTCCAGGCAGAAATTTCTCTCAAAAAAAAGTTAGATAGATTTAGCAATACGATATGAATGTTAAGTATGAAGGTTTACAGCAGAAAAATCCCAACATACATGATAAATATTTCAATTAAGATAATAAATCTGTTAAATTAAAACATGATGAGGGTAAACTAGAGCATGTGAAGGAGTTGAAACGCCGCAGGTGAACATCCCATCTTACCAGGATCTTTGTACTGAATATGTATATGCATTGATAGTCCTCACCAATACGACAACTATAATTGGTTCAAAAGAAAGTCAGCCAAATCTGTAAGATGGGCTGTTTAAAAATCTGAAAACTGGTTAATCAACATTATAATGACATTAACATTTAATAAAATGGTCTAACTTTAATCAGGGTGGGTGAACATGTGACTTTTTTTGTTATCTACGTGGCACGAAAAGCTGGCGGCCGATCACAAAACGATACGTATTTTGGCAGTTTTTGGCATTAATGTTCTTAATTTTGAGGTGGTCTTATTATTAAGATGGTCTTTAAGTGAGGTTTTACTGCACTAGTTTCGTACTTGATGAAAAATATATCAGTTCAAACTTTACAGACACATCAATGAAAATCTTGTCTCCAAATCTCAGCAAAACAATGTCACTTACTGTAGATCAACAACTTGAATCCTGATAGTGCCCCCTAATGCAGTGAGTAGATTTTGTAATGCACTTTGTATTTGTAATGTGATGGGTAGAAGGCTAATATCTCGGCCAGCAGCCTGGATTTCCTCCGTGTACTGTGAACTAGTAATGTTGATCACTGCCCTATATAATCCTGAAATAGACAAATACAACAATGTATAATTATGTAACACTATGTAAATACAGGGTTCTCGCTAGACTCCTTACTATGCTTTATGGACTCCTTTTTTCTCTGAGACTCCTGTTTTTGGCAAAATGTCTTTGGAAATTGCATTTGAAGGACTCAACTTTTTCCAATAACACAGTTTTGGAGACCTGTCTTCAAGACCTAGTGAGAACGTTGAAATATCTGAACAGATAAAAGTGGAACATACAGTAATAATGGTAAAATGTTGCCATTAACCCTAAGACTAAGGGAAGCATACTGGCCTACGGGTAGTGCTGGACCGCTGAACAGAAGGTGTACTAGCAGGTTTGAATCCTATTAAGGGCTAGATTTTTCTGCGGCCTTCATGATTTCTGATTAAGATGAGAGTAACTGTTTAGAAAAAAATGGAAGCAATCATTGGACATTATGAAGATAAGTTGTTTGGGTTCACAATCTGCAATAACGCTACTTCTAATCAACCTATTTCAATAATAACAGGATATTATTAACTGTTTATATGGATAGGACAGAGTTTTGGTAAAGAACACTTGTTTTTGTCCTATCCAAAACAACAGCAGTGAAAGAGATGCCAACAATAACAAAGGCATTATAAAACTGGCAAGTCATACCAATTAATGTTCTAAATGTGCAAGACATGTAAAATCTGAAGTTAAAAGACTTATGTATTTCGGAACATCATAGTAGATGCAGAGTATTATAAATATTTCGACACTACAAGAAACAACAATAACAACACCATCGTACTTAATGTTCATTGTTTCTGAAGGCACAAGAAGATAGTTACATAGATTACCACCTGGCAGAACATCAGAAAAAAGTTCCAATCAATTTACGCTTTGAAAGGTTCTGATTAGTTTACAGAATGCATGTACAGTATAGGGAAAAACCAAACAATAATATCTTTCAACTAGTATCTTCATAGAGTAGGTACAGTATATTATTTATGCATTTTATTCATAACACCCCTTTACAAAACAAATGGAACATTCTATCAAATACTCCGGAAGAGTCCACTGTCAAATTTAGGTGTGAAATGTTCATTATGGGTTGATACAAATGTATAGCTAAATAAGTAGGTAAAACAAGCACACAAGAGGCACTCAGTATACAAGTATAGTTGAAGTGTCTACTAATTGTTTTGTTTGTGTAAAGTCAACAACAATGTATCATGTACATCAAGATACAGATTTCTCGTAACAAAGAATGTACACACAAATATAGACACAATCTATCAACCAGTCAGTATTTAAGTTTTAGAATGGCTTATTAATGGGACACATTCAATGCTTGGTAGTGAATAAGGGGCCAGACACTCAGCCAGGAGGTTGTGGGTTTAAACTTGGCAAAATCACAACCATATCTCCTCATAAGACAACAATACTGTTTTTACCTAGGAAGCAAAATCAAGAGTGGTTCCAACAAGTGCCATGCTTTCAACAGAATCAAGTTTATAAGTTTGTATGTTTATAAAATTCATTTATATACATTTATATACTTTTCTCAGCTATTTTTCTGATAAATAGAATCATATTCAATTGCCAAGAGATAATTATGTTTGAGCAGGATGAATTCAAACTTTTCAAATTGATTTAAGAATATGGAATCTGACAAAAACCAACATTGGGAAGCAGCCAAACCTTCCCGAATGAAATAAAATAAAACAACCAGTAAATAACATTGTTGCAAGGTATTAAACACATAACCTGATTTGTTCCTTAATGTCAGAAATAGTACAGTATTACTTATTACATAGCAATATAAACTCATACAACGAATCATGATTATACAAAATAACCCAGCATGAACAGTCAATATACGTTCATATAACCCCTTTTGTAATCATGGTGTATCAATGTTACAGGTAATAAGCAGATAAATTCACATTACATTAAATAATACACCTTTGTTGTAACATAATGATTCAATTAATGGTATGTCAAAGGGTCCATTGTTCAGCCCCACTGACTATTTACTTCTTACAGCATGCACAATTCTAATTAAATTCTAATTAACAAGGTTTGTTCAAATTCCATGACTGTATCTTCCTGAGTCTAAGACAGACTACAGAAGCTGTTTTGTATTCTGTTCATGTTTCAGACAACATGTTGATTGATGTAAGTAAAATAACTTAAAATTAGTCCACTTATAAATGATTCAAAACTTAATAAAAAACATATTCAATTCTCCATTCAACAGTAATAACAAAATCTCATACCAGCCGCTTGGATTAAAATGCATAGTAAGAATGTAACTACCGCCATATGCATCAAGAATTTGTTCTAAAAAATTATATATCTGTTGCTTAGTTTTCATTTTTGAGACAGTTTAAAATTGGCAATCAATTTAATATGAGCCCTGCTATGGGATTTACAACCTCTTCGGTAAGTGATGTCATTTCAAGAAAACGGAACATGTGATGTCATTTTTTGCAAGCAGGAAACAATGTTTACTCCATATGGTCACTTCGTTTTCATATTGCCATATGGGGCAAATATTGCTAGCTGTCAGTATATTGTGACGTCACATGTGATGTTTTCTGGAAATGACGTCACTTATAGAAGAGGTTGGAAATCATACATATGCAAAAATGAAAAACAATTTATGTAGTAAAGAAGTTCAATGCTTTAAAGCTACAAACTTATTAGCAATACTACTTGTAATGGTCTCATTTCTTATCAAGAAGCAAATACAACATTCTTGCACTAAGTCAATTGAACCAAATTTCTGCTTATTCCAGTGGCAGATACAACAGTGATGCTCTACACCAGTGGAAACATTTTCCCAATACAACAGTGATGCTCTACACCAGTGGAAGCATTTTCCCAGAGTATATGCTTAAACAAATGCTTGTTTTTTCCACTACTGTCAAAGAAATAGGGTAGGTAGGTAGAGGTATCTTTTTTCTTACTTTTTTTAAATTCAAGACCCACCTATGTATTACGAGGATGATGTTGGTGAAGATGATGACTTGAGTTGTATAGAGCCATTGTACAAACTGGTGACGAAATAATGCCCCATATTGGGCCGAGCACTTAATTGGAAGAATAACACCTAAAAGAATGACAATACAGAACTTACATGCCAGGAAAATTTCTGTGAAGTTCTGATTGAGCAAAACGTGCAAGGTAAGGCAAAATAAATGGGTGGAGTGAGGCTAGAAGAAACAAACAACTTCTTTGTTCACCCTAAACGTCAAGGCTGCTTAAAATGATGAACCACCACCAAGGATTCAGACACATTGCACAGATAGATATAATCATGAATCACAGTCATTGCAGCGCATATATACACAACAATCAATGATGAATGATAGCACCCAGCCAGACGCTTATCAGCAATGAGTAACAGAAGAAACAATTCAACATAAACACATCACAGTCTGGAATGAGATTTTCCCATGGATGGTATCCAACATAACAGTAAAACCTCGCCGAAATAATAAGACCACCTAAAAATTAAGACCACAATTTTCAAGTCTATTTTCACTGTTTGCTCTTTCTTCAATCTCAATATTACGACAACCTCAATATTAAGACCAGTTTTCAAAGGTCCCTAGAGTGGTCTTATTATTGAGGTTTTACTGTACATGATTCTCAAAGGTCTAAAAATAATTAGTATCCTCAAAACTGTCCTGAACACATGTAAAAATAAGGATTACTGAAAAAAATATAACCCACCGAACACAAAATAAAGAATATTATGTATCAGCAATCTATTATCAGAAAATGTGTTGTTTTATATTTGTTTTCATTCAACTGTGTTTGTTTTCAAAATAACAGCATTTAGAAAGAGAAAGAATAAGTTGCTACATGGAACACCACATACACAAGACAATGCCTCTCCAAACAGACTTCGGGAACACAACTGTCAATAAAACAGAAGGCATTTGAGGAGGCTCAAGGGTACATATGTAAGGGAACAGGGGTGCAAGGAATGCATGGCCTGGCCAACCATAAAGGATAACTAAGGAGAATCAAAGAGAACAAACAGGGGGGGGATTTAATTGGATGGAATACATCAAAGGACAAGTCAAGACAGCCGGCAACAACAGGCCAAAAGTGGGGAGAAAACAACATGAACACTATACAAAGTGAAAGAATTGCACAGGGGAAAGGGAAACCTGTGGAAGTCATACTGGGATGTGTTATCAGGGAAACATATTGCAATAAATGATATATGTACACCAGGACATATAAGCCACCCAGACATCAGATCATCTACAGAGCTATAATAACATATAATATTTATAATAGATACAAATGAAATTATCCATTTATACATACAGTACTATCACGCTGAACAATGCAATAATCACATTCATAGATAAATTGATACAAACATCATTAATTTTGGTAAAGAGATTTTCTACAAAGAACTCAAACAATGGCATAGATATCATAGCTTGATACTAAATCATTGTCAGAACTTATTTGTTACAGAATTATCAGCTGCTGTATAATCAAAGGCCAACATTGAAAAAAAGTTGTCTTTACTGTCTCCATGCCAAACCAACATTAATGCAGCTATGCTCCTAATAATGACATTGCACCATTGCAAGAATGCCTTGATCATGTAAGTGTTATTGAAGGACAGAATAAGTTGCTACAGGGCATGCCACATACATAAGACAACGCCTCCCCACACCGACCTCCCGGAAAACAACAGTCCATAAAACATCAAGCATTTTAGGAGGTGAAAAGGCAAATATGCAAGGGAACAGGGGTGCAAGGAATGGCTTGGCAAACCATAAGGGACAACTAAGGAGAATTAATGAGGACAAACAGGACGGGGGAATGGATGGAATACATCACAGGACACTTTTAGTCAAGACAGCTGGCAATAATAGGCTGAAATGGGGGAGAAAATAACATGAACACAAATATTGAGTGAAAAAATTACACAAGCCGGAAAGGGAAATTTAACATACATCTAAAACACAATAAGAAATAATAACAAAACAGTGATTTACAGTTCTGGAACTGCCAGATAGTCACTAACAAGTGTTGACTTTAAAATAAATGCCTAACCTACTTGCTCAACTTATAGTATAGACAGACACATATTTCTTTAATGTAGCCTAATGTTGGGTGTATTCTCATAATTCCACATACATATGACATAAAACATTCACTATCTAATTAATAGGAAGCGATGTAGCATATTTTATTAGTTACTCATGACTTTCTCAGACACAGTATGTAAGAATGATGACTTTTCAAGACATGTTTCTTAGTCTCTCAGACATTCTGTCCACTAATGACGTTCTTCAACAATAAAATTCAAGCAAATGGATAAATTGTTAAGTATGTATCATTATAAAACAATAAATAGTCGGATATTATTATTATGTATTTCACAATCACATCACTCAGGTAACAAGCCTCTATCTCTGATTCATGTTGGGAAATAAGCTTTCAGTTGCTTGCAGAAAAACAGTCAAGTACAAGGTGATGTTCCAGGAACAGTGGTTAAGGGTCACTAGACTGCAGTACATAACTGATATCATTTTGAAAAATGGTATAAAAATTGAACGTACTTGATAACAAGTTTACCCTGTTGGCAAATGTAATGGCATATGTTTATGATCAAGTGCATACAGACAAATTTACTATAAAGATTGCAGGTCACAACAGCCCAATAAAGACTTATACATAGGTGCTCTTAAAACGACCCTCCACAGTGCTACATCCAGGGCCCAAGGCAATAATGCTGGGCTTGGAGACCCAAGTGTCAGAAAGCAGCCTTGCCATTTGTCAACTTTAAGACACTCAGACTGGTCACCAATACTAGTGTCAGAATCCAGCCTTGCAATTGGTCAACTTTAATACTGTTTGGAGAATCAACCAATCAGACTGGTCACCAAACTCAGTGTCAGAATGCAGCATTGCCATTGGTCAACTTTATTACAGTGTTGATATTATAGACCAATCAGTCTCAGGTCACCAATCACAGTATCAGAATGCAGCCTTGCCATTGTTCAACTTTAAGAATTCTATGGAATTTCAACAAAACTTAAACTTTATTCAGCATGACGTGTGTGGTATCGAATGTCAAGAAAGTTGCAAAATAATTGCCATCAAATTGTGCAGAATCATTTTTCTCATGAATCATGCATATATAGTCCTTCAAAAACACATGCTTCGACAACAATCTGTCACAGCAATGTTCCAAAATAGCGCTGATATCAGAATTTTAGTGCACAATGGAGCCAAGTCTCACGATAACTGTACAGATAGAACAAAAGTCACATGATCTGTTGCAGCAATGTTTTAAACTTCGAAATTAGTGCACATACCAGATCTAACAACTGCAATTTCACCATGAGGCCATATTTAAAATTGTATGGGTGGTTTTGGCTGGTCCAATCTGAATCAGTTTATTTGTTTAATTTTTTTTTATATAGGCGTAACAATTAAATCATACATGAAAGAGTAAACACATTCAGATGGGGCAACTTTCAGAGAGTAGGGGCAAACTTGCTGGATGGGTCAAACATCAAAAATACAGTAAAACCCCAATAAAAAGATCACCCTTGGGACCCTCGAAAACTGGTCTTCATATTAAAGTTGGTCTTAATATTGAGGTTGAATAAAGAGCAAAAACAGTGAAAATGGACTTCAAAATTTTGTTCTTATTATCAAGGTGGTCTTATTATTGAGGTGGTCTTATTATTGAGGTGGTCTTGTTATTGATGTGGTCTTATTATTGAGGTGGTCTTATCATTGAGGTGGTCTTATTATTGAGGTGGTATTATTATTGAGTATTATTGTGGTGGTCTTATTATTGAGGTGGTCTTATTATTGAGGTGGTCTTATTATTGAGATGGTCTTATCATTGAGGTGGTCTTAATGTGAGGTTTTACTGTAATCCTTTGGTAGGTGGAACTATAATAAATATCCAACTTTCATAGATTGCCCCAGTATTTTTAACAATACTGATTCAGTACATCAAAAAGCAGAAAATAAACTACTTGCAAGTTGGTCAGATAAATGAGCAAATTCATCATAAATCTAGTTCACTAATGTGTTGTAGCCAAATAAAAGAGGGTGCATGCATTAATGAAGAAAGTATGCGCCTAAAGGGAAAGGCTAAAACATTATCAAGGCTATGTTATAAATATATATGTTTTAACTGTAAAACAACAAGAAAAAGATTAATAACAGCCAAACCATACAATGTAATTTTATCTCTATAAAAAATCACCATGGTAACTGGGTGAACCCCGGTGAAATGCAGTTCATGAAATCATGAACTTTTCAAAACCTTCATGAACAGTTCATGAACTGGTCTTCAACAGTTCTTCATTTGTGTTCATGAACTTTTGGACATGAACCGTCCTTGAATTATGTTCATGAACAGTTCATGAACAATTAAAGAATACTTCAAAGTCCTTGAAATGACCATGAACATTTGCCAGTGCAATCATATCCATTTCATGAACTATAATGTATTTAATGGTTCAATAAAAGTTCTTAAACAGTTTCATAATGACATTTTCAAAATTATTCAGTTTACCAAATCTGTATCTATTTTAATGTAAAATGAAAGTTACAAGTCATAAATAGTAATGTACATGGATGGTTTGCTTTAAGAGCTGTTGTGGTATGACCATCTTGACTAGGCTGTAAGAGCTCTGACAAAAAATCTCCATAACAAAGTTGTACATGTATATATCCCTCAGTACTTAGCAATGTATGGTGTACTTGATAGCTATACATAGAGTTTAACCATGTTCCTTGCACAGCCACTGATAGATTTTGTGGATTTCTGTTGAGTAAACTTGTCATGGACAATTCAAGAATGCTGCATAAATTTCACATTATTTACTCATGATGAAATTGGAATTTGCAATTTTGTTATTTCTTTCAAAAGTATTATTTATTTATGGCAAATGAAGTTCATTGCAAAACATAAAAAATGACACTGTTGCAATATTATGTCACTTCCAAGAGTTAAACCAACATTTTGTTAATATTTTGAATTATTTTAGTAAATTACCTCCCTTTATCAATAATTACATATTTTTATTATTTTTTCCAATAAAAACACCATTAAAAAAATATATAGTGATAGTCTGCCTAGAATATAGTAACTTGCAACTGCTGTGAAATTAAATTTAACAAACATTATACAATTTAGAAATCTATTTTAATTGTGTTTAGTTACCATATATATAGAAGGGAAAGGACAAAATACTTCAACCATGGTATTGTATACAAACATACAATACTTTAACCAATGATGGCTTACCCTGAATAGTTCATGAACTGTTCAAGTAATAAGCACCTTGAACGATTCATGTCCAGAACATGAAGTTAAAATGAGACTATGAAGTTGTATAGGAAAAAGTTCATGAACTGTTCATGAATTCTGTGTTCATGAACTGGTAATGAACTGAACATAAAATACTGGGTTGTTGAATAGTTCATGAACAGTTCAAGAATGTTTGGCAATGAAATGTGCATTAAAGATTCTTGATTGTACTTCATGGACTGTTCATGTACTGTTCATGAATCATATCCAATTCATGAACTAATAATATCATGAACATTTCATGAATTAGTCTCATTTTAACTTCAAGGAGTTTCATGAATTGTTCATGAATTGTGAACATGAACTATGCATGAATATTTCATGAATAATTCATGAACTGTAACAGTTCATTTCACAGGGGAACAGCGAAATAAATAAATTTCAATCCAATAGCGACTTATATTTTTTATAAGTCATTGCACACAACAATACCCACAGAAAACACTGACAAATGCTAAAAATACAATCTGTGTAAAGTGAAATTTTCCAGGAAAATGCTCTCAAAAATCTTCATCTTGAGATTACCTCAAATATCAAGGGTTGGGCAGAAATATATAGTAGTAGAATCTTCATTAATAATGAGTTATACTAGTATATATATAATATCGAGGGTTCAGTGCAAGACTATCATAACTCCTATGTTTTTATGTAGGAGTTAGGATAGTCTTGCACTGAACATTCAATATAGATAGATATGCATTTATTTGCGCATTGAACACTGAAATGTATTTTTTACAAAGCAGCAATAATCATTTTTACAGTAATAAGCAGCGTGACAAATGGCGAGAAAGCATGTAATTTAGGTAATTTTTTCGAGATATAAATCATGTTTTTGTTTATTTGTTTTCTAAATAGACATAAAAGATTACAGAAAGTTTACATGCGTTATTTAACATGCGTTCTATATTATATAAGAGCGTCTGTCTGTAAGGCAATGATTTAAAAAAATGTTTGTTTGGCCAATTACCCTACCAACCCATGAAAAGATTTTGAGGGGTCCAAGTGTGAAACTTTGTTTAACAGCACATTAACAGTTAACACTAGTATGTATTTTTTTTTTTTAAATTACCTACCCAGCTAAATTTTGCTACTAAGTGTGTAGGGTTATGCCAAACAAACATTTTTCAAGAATGGCCTAAGTTGCCAGAAAAATTAAGGTAAGGGGAGACTGTATAGCCATTATCACAGCACTATGATGAGGACTGTTCAGTTATATCACCATTACACCTTACCATCAAACATTTTCGTAAAGATTTTCATTAAAAAATAATGTGTATACAACACTAGTGACCTATATTTCCTCCAGATTTCACCGATACATTTATAATGAAATAATTTATGGCAGGGTGTTTTAATATAGTCTTTGTATATAGTGTATATCGAGGGCTCAAAGCAACACTGTGGTAACTCCTATAAAAATACATAGGAGTAACGACAGTGTTGCGTTGAGCCCTCGATATATCAATAAGATCATCCCAGTAAGAGAGTACAAAGCTGTATAATACCAGCAAACACCCTCAGTTGTAACTTAAGGCCAATAAAAATGTACATACGATTATCTCACCATTCCTAAAAAATCTCGCCCGGCTTCTTGCTTATTTATCAACTTACCATAATCCTATTGTAAGCAAAGCCTATCTCGTTAATTTTAAATCTGAGGCTAAATGCTTTACTTAAAATAACTTCAAACACTTTAAATACCGCATTCCAGCGATGCAAGTGCATATCGGCAATCTGTCCTGTCCAATCACTAAGTCCACCCAATTTTCCCTAATGCCATTAAAATTGTTATACCTCAATATTAAGACCAGTTTCAAGGGGCCCAAGGGTGGTCTTGTTATTGAGGTTTTACTGTATAGTATAACTATTATGCCAATGAAGTTCAAACTCAACTAAATTCTAATTATTTCAAACCTGATTAATCACAGCAGGTAAAATCTTACTTGGACCAAATATATTTTTGAAAAATTAATATTGTATTTTAGTCCGATTTTTTCCCGATTTTTTTAGCCATAACATAACATAGAACAAGGGTAAAAATTGAGGGTCAATCAGGTGACCAGAAACCAATCCATATTTAGGTCATACTTTAATGAAGGGACTCGCAGCAAGAGACCCCTTATTTTTCAGTTAGAAACCGATGCAGTAAGGTAAATGCGCTTTGAAGATCATGTTCAAAAATATGAAATAAGAATCTGATTATTATTAGTATTAATAAAAGAAACAAAAAATTCATACTTCTTATAAATTTGCACTACTTGCTGTTTTTCCTAGTTAAATTCTTGTCTATTTGAATGTAAGTGGAATGCACCTAAGATGATGTATACATGTAACAGCATTCATCTGATGCAGCTCCAGACATTCATTTACTTGAAATAAAGCAAGCATTTAAAACTTTACCTACTGAAGTGTATCAGTATGGAATGTAATTCAGATGCCAAGATGCACTTCATACAATGATATAAAGCCCTTGTTGTAGATATATAAAGTGGTCCTTACTAGATAACATACATCGCACTGGATTGAATGTAAGGTCAATAACCTTTGGTACAAAGCAAACTGTAGTGTAATAAAACCTTGATATACAACATAAAAACGCAATCATGTTCGAATTCAAGGGAAGTAACTCATGTAAGACTGTAACAAAGAAAATGTAAATTAAAGGGAGATAATCCACTAGATAACATACATCATACAGGATTGAATGTAAGGTCAATAACCTCTGGGACAAAGCAAACTGTAGTGTAATAAAATCTTGATATACAACATAAAAACGCAATCATGTTCGAATTCAAGGGAAGTAAATCATGTAAGACTGTAACAAAGAAAATGTAAATTCAAGGGAGATAATCCACTAGATAACATACATCATACAGGATTGAATGTAAGGTCAATAACCTCTGGGACAAAGCAAACTGTAGTGTAATAAAACCTTGATATACAACGTAAAATTGCAATCATGTTCTAATTCAAGGGAAGTAACTCATGTAAGACTGTAACAAAGAAAATGTAAATTCAAGGGAGATAATCCACTAGATAACATACATCATACAGGATTGAATGTAAGGTCAATAACCTCTGGGACAAAGCAAACTGTAGTGTAATAAAATCTTGATATACAACATAAAATTGCAATCATGTTCTAATTCAAGGGAAGTAACTCATGTAAGACTGTAACAAAGAAAATGTAAATTCAAGGGAGATAATCCGCATATGGTGAACATCAAATGTAATCAATTTAGATTGCACCAATTTATCACTCTGTGGGTGAGAAAGCATTCAGTGCTCATTTAAATCACATAGAAGTTTGCTATGTTAGAGAAAACCAACACCTGTAACTTACGATGACCTTCACAAGAATCAAACCCTTGAGTTGAGCATTCAAAACCTGTACCTGTCCTATTCTCCCACACTACAGCTTCTGCTCAGTCAACTTCCAAGGATTTAGTAAATCAACTTGCTTGCATTGAAAAAACAGAACAACTAAACACTGCTTAAATATCTTGTTTATGAAGCAATATGATGTAGGTGTAGAATTTCTAACTGTTGTAAAAACAAATATTTTTACGAACTGTGTACCAATCACTGATTTTGGACATTTCAGGAGTGAATATATGTGCAAATCATAGCAGATTTTCATGAGTTATCTCCCTTTATTCATTCCAGAGATCTCTCCCATTATCACTTCCATAGTATATGTATATTTATACTACTGTAATATAAATACATGTAATATATATATCACAAGATAGTACAGTACTAAATATATGCGTCTACTATAGAATGGATAAAGGGAGAGAACTCTAAAAGAGATAAATGGAGAGAACTGTAGATGGGATAAAGGGAGAGAGCTATAGAAGAGATAAAGGGAGAGAGCTATAGAAGAGATAAAGGGAGAGAACTCTAGAAGAGATAAAGGGAGAGAACTCTAGAAGAGATAAAGGGAGAGAACTCTAGAAGAGATAAAGGGAGAGAACTCTAGAAGAGATAAACAGAGAGAACTCTAGAAGAGATAAACGGAGAGAACTCTCGTGGCAATCTCCTATGAAGCAAATGTCAGAACAGTGTATAATTATGTACACCAGTCTAGTGTGTAAATATAACCTTCTATGAATGAGGAAATGTGTTCCAGCTTATATTTTCATGACATTCTAGAATTCACCAATTTGCAAACATTTCCACTAAAGCGCCAGTCCCACTGTCCTGATTTTGGGCACGAATGCCGGCGAATAGGGAAGAATGAAAAAGTCGTAGTGGTTCGCCATGTACTGCCCCTAAAAAGAGTTCCATTTCAAAACTGTTGTGGCCCTCGATCGATCCTGCGAATAGAGGAGAACTGCCCCGAATCACCAGGAGTCCAACAAGAACCCTGTAAGAATTATGAGGAATGTCCACAGTTTCTACATTCGTACCCATTCGCCACCCAAAGTTTTGATGGTGGGACTTTGGCTTAACACAGGAAACAAGAATTGGTAAGTATGATGAAGAGACAGGAAGAAAATTACCTGGTATACCAGTGTGTGGCCCAGTCCCTGGTAAGACCCCGCTTCCCTCAATCTCCCCTGATCCCTCCTGGTCTGCAAGAAAATCTTCATCATCATGAAATGATACATCCTTATCCCCAGCAAACTCGAAATCTTTCTCCTGGAAATAAATATATATCATAACCTTTAGTATGGGGTGGAAAAGTACGACAGTAAGTTGCATGTAATACAATGGTATGTTCACCTATTTTTATTAGCAAATATGTTTAACTGTTCATTAGACTCTACATTGAAACACAGCAGATTCACTCAAGGTCATTATAATTATGCACATAATGCATTAAAATTTTGACCCAGGGGGGAGCGACGGGCTGACCCAGAGGAATTAGATGATTTATCTTTTTTGGGGTCTAATATTTCATCCTTGAGCCAATGATATTGTCTAAATCCCTACAGTGGGAAATGTCTAATTCTACACTTCCGGGATCTATCAAAATCTGACCCATGCCTATATACAGGGACCTTTTATCATCTGGTATGTCAAATTACTATTATATGGTTTGGGGTTGAAATGAAAAGCACATTGCTGTCCTAGAAACTATATTCTGCAAGTTTTCTTATATACAGTAAAAAAACACAGAAATTTAACATAAATCCTTAAAAACCGACACTTGGATATCCGCCATATAAGACGAGGGTTTCCACACATAGATTAACTTTCATTTGAATATAACAGACATCATTCATCATACAAAACATCATAAAAATACGATTACATCCACTCAGTATAATTAACATAGGGCAAAAAATATACGGAATAAACTAAATATAAAACCAGCATGTGTCATTCTCTATCAAATTACTGTATGATTCATAAGCCCTACTACCCTACTTTTTTAAATTTAAACGGGTGGAAAAAAAACAGTCTATAAGTTTATCGCATTTATGAAATGTCAACTACAAGCTGATAAGAGGACTTCATTCATAAAGACTGCACTTTAACAAAAAAAACTAACTTGTGATAAGTTTATTTGATTACCCCACAAATAATCCAACAAAGGCCAGGTGGTCCCTATTTGTAACTAACGTAATTAGTCTTGTATATATTCATTCATTTCAATTTTGTTATTTGAAAATCTCGATTCTATATTTGTTATAACCTTGTATAGCGAAAAATAAAGTAACCAAACACACTTGCTAAAAAAGTCACGTTATTAGAATGAAAATCCATTCAGGAGAAATATTATGAAGTAAGAAGAGCTCTTGTTCAAAATTAAACAAGGTGAAATGGGTTTTCATACACACCAATGTCTGCCACCATGAGTCATTTCTATTCTGAATGCAATCAAATGCTTATAGTCAATGTAGATAGGACTTCAAAGACAAAAACCTGCATCAATCATAAGCAGAACACTAATATAACAAAAAAAACAATTACTGGTACTCTAACATAATCAGGCGTACTTCACCTGGCGTTCTTCACCTGGCGTTCTTCACCTGACGAAGTTGTACCAATTGTATATCAAACTTGTAGCAAAATAATCACAGAATTGCATTGACAATGTATGAACATGACATTCAAGTCCATACAGTTGTACAACAATGGGCATGCTGTTAGCAATTAAACAAATCAACAGCGATGATTAAATTGCTATAACAATCCTCCATTGGCAAAATTTACCAAAACATGATAATACGCACATGTAATTGCTTTACAGAAAACATAATTTAACGTATTGAGACATTTCGTTATAAGATAACCTACTGTATGTCATTTGTTTTTTTGCCTCGTATCAACATGATAAACTTAAGGTCCGCAAATTATCCCCGTACAGATGAACAGCTACCAAGGAGTACTGTTATACGCAGACTTACGCAAGTGAGGTATATAATTTTCAGAGGCATGTTTCACAAGGTTTTTTTTCGGCACAGCCGCACTAACTTGGTTTTGCTATTTGCATATCAGTGTTGTGTAAACCAATCAAAATCTAACGCTTTTAACCAAGCCAATTTCTCTTCAATCAAACAACGTAAATATGACCAGCAATCATAACATCTCAGCATTTGCTTATGTTGCATAACAAATCTTAACCTCCAGGTTGCGCCGACTATCTTTTTTTCAAGATATTTCTTGTTTAACAGTGCATCTTAGCTTAGACTATAATACTTGCAATTCTTCAAAAAAGAAATTTGCATCCCCAAAGACAATTCATCTCATATAGTGAATCTACATTTTACAAACCATTCAATGAGCCCGACTCCTGAGTTATATCCCTTTACAATTTTGAGAAAAATGATGACAAAGGACATTGTTACAATAAGGAAAAGGAATTCCAACAGCTCAAGTCTGTTGCACAAAACAATATCTGAATCATTGCCTGAAGCATCCGTCAATCTGTCCCTTGCCAAAGATCATTGACCCAGTGGACCAGAAAGCAAGAAAACTACCATCAGAATTTAATTTACCTCATAGAAGTAATTAATGGATTTTTCCATTTATTGGCTCAGCTGACAACTGTATTTACAAAAGAAATCACCAGCGAATACACAGCTACTGAAAGAGGAACCCTATCATACGAGACAAGCTTAGATATAAAACTGATGGGGAGCGCTTTACGGACTGTCATGGCAACAATACCAAGCAGTATCAAATTTTTGTGGAGTCAAGAGGTGATATATCATATGACAATGATATAAAGATCTCAAGAATTTCATTTACTGACGAAATGTTGGTGTTTTGTTAAATGTAACATGAAGTTAATCTCGACATACAATCAAACGCTTTCATCTCATAGTGAGTTTTGCTTGTAGAAATAGGCTAAAATAACTTGAAAATCTTTTAATATTTCTTTAACAAATTGAAATTCAAGTCTGACTCACACGCGTACTGTGTCATAATATTCATTTATAGTTCAGTGACATATTAATTTTGTTTTCTTTAAAGCTGATTTGTATAGAGATATAAAATTGAACATGAAAATTGGTATGCCATTATAACACACATCATGTTGCAGAGCCAGCAATTTACATCAGGGGGTGACCAGCTCCTGGTAAAGCACTGAAAAACTAAGTCAGCCCTATGACAAAAATCAGTGAGGCCCTTGAATTTGGGATACCCACTTGATCTAAGATTTAAGAAATTGACAATCTTATTTTGCCAAACTCTCAGGGGCACAGCCATACTAACTTGGCTTTGATATTTGCATATCTGAGTGTTGTGTAAACCAATCAAATCTTACGTTAACCACTTAACAAACTTCTTTTCAACCAAACAAAGTTTGTAACCTTGACGCAGATTGGTTAACTTATCATTAATAGGTACGTCGCCTTACCGAAATCCTCTAAATTTCGGTGAATATGACCAGCAATGGTAACATCTCGGCATTTTTTTTATGTTGTGCAACAAATTTTAAACTTCAAATTGTGCCGACCTTCTTTTGTCAAGATAATTCTTGTTCATTACTGGATACAGTACTATAAAGTCTATTTTGAACAGAAAGTGCATATACAATCACTCCGAGACATTACAGATAACATCAGTGTGTCAAAAACATTTCAAGCACAGCTTCCCGGAATTCATTTGTTTTTTTTATCAACACAATGACATGCATGTGTCATGCTGAACAACAGGAAATAATTAACATTAAGGAATTAACACACAAAACATTGTAGTATGTAATTAGTATATCATGAAGCAGTTATAGTGGGTGGGGTATTATAATTAAAAGATAAAAACTTAAACAATAAACTTTATTATTTCAATGAAAAATTGAGATGTAGACAAGAGCATGTTCATCTTCCATTCAACACACACTGGGTCTGGTCAACAACTAACAATCAACAAATTGAAACAACTTCATAAAAGGAACTTCGTGTCAATCTACCACATACTAACATTTTAATATTAGATCATAAGTACATTTGTGTTTAACCTCAACTTTTTTCTTTTTTATTTCTATCCACTTGCCTATTACATGCACATTGTTATGTACTGTATATAATACATGACAATTTAGACAAATAAATATGTTTAAACAAAATGTTTCGGAGTCAAACTGAAACACCTTCACTTCCTAAGTTTGATGGCCATATTCCCAAATGTACTCTTGTTGATTGAAACCTTTTCAGTCTATAGATCCCTGCGACCTTGACCTACTAAACCCCAAAAACATTTGGGTCACCTGCTGAACAGGTAATAATAAAAGAAGCTTGACCACTGTAAGCTTAGCGAATTCCATTAATTGATCAGAAACCTAATGATTAATCGACAGACAGACGGACAGACAGACAGAAATGTGCAAAGTATTGTACCGGTACCTCCACTGCTACTTAAGACACTGGGGGGGGGGGGGGATAACTAGAAAAACAGTTATAACCGAAACACTTTTCTCAATCAATCAATCAATCATTGTGCAGAGACAAAAGAAGCATTAACAGAGATGAAGATTTAATCATACACTAGATGTATGGATAATGATAGGGCAAAGAGTCTAATCATGTTACTGAGACAGAGATGATGGATTTTGGTAATATTCTCCCTTAACTATCTTTACCTTCCGTAAAATGAATAAAGAATCGATGAATGAGTGAAGAGTTTCAGACTGATGTTTTGTGAGAGAAAATATGGCCAATGTTAAAACTGCACTTCAGCATTTTTTTTCAATGAAATTTGATCATTTGAGCAATATTGATATTGGCATGTTGTTTATTCAAAGACTCTCTATCATCACCATTATACAATACGAGCATTTGTTTAGTGACAATGACATTTTAAAGCACTTAATACTCCAGGCAAATAATGATCTGTAGTTGAGAGCATGTAAATTCAGTCTACAGATAAATGTATATGCTAAAAGGTGAGGATGACCAGGCACATAACATTTGTCCTGGTATAATCATGATTGCCTACAATGCAACATCAAAAGTGACAAACTGCCACTTTAAAGCTGACCAATAGATGAAAAGTATGATAACTCAGTGAGTTCCCCAAACTCCCACCATTCAGCCCCTCAACTTGCTGAAATTCTGTCTGTTTCCCAGCTATGCCAATACAAGATGGCAAACAGCCCTGTGTTCAGTAAAGGTGTTTGCGGCTAATGTTGCGTAATGTTTGCAATTTGGTTCCCTATGTGCAGTGTATATGATACAGCAGGTCAGGGACATAAAACAGAAGAGTTTCCTAACGTTTGCAGGGCTGATGACATGCGGTTTCTTTTCCTTATGATTTCCTAACATTCTAAAATCTATCAAAATAAATAAACTCATTAGAATTTATCACACAGCATGTAAACATTTTATGACATGCGCATCTATTTCAAACATACATCATGTCTGCCAATCAAAGTAACAAATTTTGGTAGACTACACAAGTGTTACCAGACATATCAATTACACATACAGAGAGTTATCTTACAATCGCAACAAATATTTGCACCTGTTTTCAGTTATTTTAACCTGTAATTAAACCCCGCTAACACCGCCTTTTGTGTCAAACCCATAAAATAAAGAAATTGAGTTTAAACAAAGCCGACAGAATACATAAAGCGCACGGTGACCCACCAGTGGACTGTAATTGTTTGAGAGAAAAAATAAATGTCATTTACAAGATTACTGATAGCAATAAAACAGAACCTTTGTGAAAATCTCTTGTCAATCAAAGCCACTGTGTAACTCTCCCTTTTTGTATGTCTACTGTCAATTTCTGAATGATATAATGGGTTTTTTTGCCAGATCATAAATTGAATTTCATTTGTCAAAAATGCTTTACAGATTGTTTTTTTTTGGTAAAAATAAAATGAAACGTGATGTTTATCTTACACAAAAAATGGATATTTTGCAGTATTTATGTGAAACAGATGATTAATATGTTTGCAATTGTTTGTATATAGACTCTATAACAAAGTTTGAACAGCTTTTGAGTATGAAATTTAAACAACCAAAATCAGAACAATAACCTCCAAATAGATCTATTCCAATTACTGAAATACTCCGATTAAGAAACACCATGAATTTTTATTTTTGACACAAGCTTTCAAAATACTTAATGCAAAATACAATTATTTAAAAATGAGAGCATACATATGGGTGGTCCTATTTTGAAAGTAGGCTCAAATCGAATTTTAAAAGATGTGTAAGTGGCCCATCTGAATGTGAAATAATTGAACTGCCTTTATTCGTCCAGTGTTGTTGCTACATTGGCTTAAACATCTGTAACATCAGTAAGAACAGTTGCAATGTGACACTGACTCAAAATTTTTTTATCATGTTGTACACTGACAAAACTTGTAAAAATCTACACTAATTAAAAAAATAGAAGTTTTTGTTTAATTTAAAGATGTTTCTAACTTATTTTTTCGTAATATGCAAGAAAGCACATTATTATAGTGTATTCTTTGATAATGAATATTTATTGATCTATTATCTGTTTTGTCTATATGAAATATTGTTTTCATGTTTTTGTGGGTAAAATGAGCAGGATATTATTTAGTGCTACCTTATTTTAAATTCTTAATCATGGCAAATTGAGAATTTTCACATTTCCCCAAAACTTGCAATGGTTTCCCAAAATGTTAGCTTTAGCCATTATCCATGTCTCTGCCAAAGTTATTCAAAGAGCTTCTAAGAGATATACCTGGTCGCTCAAGTAGACGATATTTTGTAGGTGCTTCTGATCAGGATTTTTTTTTCTGATTGGGAACAAACCCATACATTTGACTTTAGGAATGGGTCAGATAGTCTGACCCATGGGGAACCAAAGTAAAAGGCCTGCTTTTTAATTCAACAGGGGAGGAGGTCATTAATTAGGAGGTGTTTACAAGGGAACATTCGGTATTATAAGCCAGGAACTGATTTACATTCACATACAGAAACATCATTACAAGTTCTAAAATTACCGCAACAAAAAAAATTAAATAATGATGTTCTAGGGAACACAGCCAAGGTAAAAATCTAAATGACAATTGTGCAAACATCGTGCACTAGAAGATGAATATCAATCATCAAACCAAACAACCTTGAGATGAAAACATCAAAACATACCAGTCTGATATCATAACATAATAAATGAAATTGTATTACAGAGAAAGACCTGACGTTATGCTGAACTAACAGAGGCACTAAAATGCTTCCATCAAAATGTTTTCTAAAATAATGCAAACAATGGTAACATCATTTTGTTTTTCCAGCAAGAATCTGCATATCCCTCATGCCCTGGCCTTCAGTAGAATAACAGCTTCATTTACACAGAAACATATCACTGGAATTTTGAAACAAATTCAATGAAGGAACTGCAAACAGTACAAAGATTTTTTCGAGCACACAATTATTATCTGGTTTAAAATAATCATAAATGAACTTTAAAATATTCTACAATGATGGATGTTTTTTTTTGGTCACCCATCCTCAATCTTTGAGTTGGGTGAATAAGTGATTCAAATTTCAATAATTTAATTTTTGATTTTTTAGACACCAAAGATCCTGTACAAAGAAGAACAAAAACATTAGATGTTGAGTGTCAGCAGCAAAACTATCCATTGTTTTTAGATTTCACTCGGGTCATAGATTTCAGTGAATATAGGAATTCTTTCCGCATATTTAATAACAAAAATCATGGGATAATGCATAATACAAAAATTCTTGACACAATATTTTACAGGATAAAATCTGGAACTAACTGGTAAATTAAGTGGCAATTAGTTTACAAACAGAGATCATGTATAAACAAATATGTTACATATGTCAACTAGAAACACACTCCACTGTTTTCAAAAGCAAAGAAAAACTTATCAAGATGTTAATGTAACATAACACTAACATTCCTCTCGTAATCTTCACATTTGTATATTACATGGTTACATCATTTACAAGTGAACAATAATTAAGCATCTGGTAGGTACATAAACACAAGCACTTTCCTGATTTCTTTTATAATTCGTTCCCATTTTCTCATACAATTTTTTCACGGAAATCAGTATTTTACACTGAACAACCCTTAAACCTGTACAAGGCGGCGTATGCATTACCAGAAGTTGTGATCCGAAGTTCTAACTCGGAGGGTAATCACTGCACCTGCACGCTTTCACCTGGTCTGAAACAAGTACACCCTTGCTTGATGTTCAGTAAGGTATGCAACACAATGGATTTTCAACACTAACTTTTCCTATCAAGTAGTTTTCTATAGAGAGACTATCAGAGAACTAAAGTTGCTATCAATATCAGGAACCTAGTCTTCCAAATCGGCAGGTGGATCTGACATTAATCATATATTAAAATACGGAGCCTACTGTGTTCCCATCGTGTACTGTACAGTCATTAACATAGAATGTAATTATTGTACGTAATACATGAACAAAATGGTTTTGTCTTAACAAACAAGTTAAGGGCTGTCATGTACATTGGGTCAAAGACCAAAAGAATGTGAATACTCGCCATGTTTTACATGACTACATGTACCTTCCTATGAATCAACAAGTTCACAGATTTATTCTCAGTGCCATGAATAAAAGTGGTCATAGAACTGTCAGACATAAAGATAGCATATAACACTGACAATGCCAGGGGAAAGACGAAACTGCATGTTTTAATCTGGTGACAAAATAAGTAATTGTTCAAGGGTGCTATACTCTCCAACTTTAACTGTTCAAATGTAAATTGTATGGACTCAAAAGATTTGGAATGACAATATGACTGTGGACATAGTTTGTAATATGGGTATGCCCACTTGATGGCTAATCAATCTGCAAAGTAGTGATCATGTTTTCTGGGGATGCCTTGTTCTTTGTGTGTATACATTAAGTTACTATTGTGTGGTTGGTTACCTGTAAGAATGTTAGAGCAAGTTCAAATGACTGAGGAAAAGAAAATGTTAACGTGACTTTCCCACAGATTTGAGCTAAAATATTAGAAAGACTCAGTGAACCTGGATGATAAAACGTCTCAAAGCTAGGTATGCATAAAAATAATTCATTTCAGTAACTATGGCAATTATTTTGAATTTTAGGAATTTTAGTAGCAACACAAGATAAATACCTCACAGTAAATAAATCAAATGCAATTTTGAAATCACTCCAACAATAATGAAGTTATAGACAAGAAAAATTCTATTTTTAGAAAGTGCAACATTGGAAACAAACTATTTACTGATGTTTCCATGGAGTTTTCAACACGGAGTCAAAAAGTCAACTATAGACTTTACCCACTGAAAATTATATTTCCGTCTTTGAGCAGAGTCGAATTTTCAAACAAGACATCTGTATTAAAATTCAATGAGGTACGAGTTATTATCAGTACCAAAATGCTAGATACTGGTTCAACTCCATACCAACATAGGTTAGAAATTTCACCAAGTACAAAATGAATAGCCAGAACTCTCACCCAGTACTACAGTAGCATACAATAAACTTCAACACTGATACATAAATATACATCAGATTTGTCTGGTTTTTATCAATTTACAGGAAACCCTTCAAATATTTACAAATAATTAAACAGGCAATGCCAAATACATACACCAATAAATGGCAATTATATGTTTAATAACAACACCTTGTTTCTATCAATTTACACAACATCTGACATTTATAACCCATAATAAACCAGGTGTTTTGAGAGAAACATTTCAACATCCTTAGCATTGTTTTATGATACAACCTTCAGGAAGACTGAAACAACCACATTGACTTGTTGGGTAACTGCAATGATTTCCGCATTACATTACCTTGAACACCTGATGCATCATTTTGGTCAATGGCCCAAAATTTAAACAAGAAATATCTTGAAAAAAGATGGTCACTCAATTTGAAGGTTAGGATTTGTTGGTCACTCCAGATCCAAAATGGATCTCAGTAAATTCACCGAAATTCAGTGGTTTTCAGTAAGGTAACATACCCTTTATCGAAAGGTTAACCAATCTGCGTCAAGGTTATAAACGTTGTAGTGAAATTGCCTTAATTGGCCAACGGCAGGGAAGTATCAATAATGAGTGATTTAGTTAAACAATTACAATTGTACTTACAAGTAGTATTGTTTGCTATTTTAGAATAATGTGCTCACATAGAACCGATCCATCTGCACTATGTGCTGTATACATTGAGACAGCAAACAAGGGCTTCTTGAATGTGGCCTACCTTGTATATAAACAAATTTCTAGCATGAGGTGTTGGTGCAAGAACCAGCTATCTCCATATAAATCCATTAAGGAGATGGTAGATTCTGGCACTTACCCCTCGATATGTGCGCAACATAGCACTAGGTGCAATTAAAGCAGAAAGTACAGTTTTGTAAGTAAAGGAGCAGTCCGTAAAAGAGGACAGAAAAAATGATTTAGTGTGACAGTCTAGACTGATATCGGAATATTGAATCTAATAAAACTGACACAGCATAAGAACCTAATTACCCTGCATACAAAGATTGATTTATTAACATTGTCTCGTCAAGAATCACTTGACACATTTACGTCCACTGCATTGGATTTCATTTTTACTGATATAAGGAAACATTTCTGACAGAAGTTGGGGCATAATATTAGCATGTCTTACAAACACAGTGAACAAATAAATGATATTTTGTCCCAGAACGACAATCTCATATCTAATCCCTTACTGTCAACCTCATCTGATTTATCTGTGTACACATTGATGGACAGTTCATGTTGTATGACAAATACTAAAATCCTTAATTGATCAAGGAGCCATTGCAATACCATTGTATGTCCCTCTGTCCAACATACAGACATACAACAGTCTAGCATCTACCCTAAGGATTTGAATTAATACCAGTCAAATGAACAGCTGAATACTGAAATATTCATACATTTCTTCTGGTGGCCATTTCCAACAGACAGATAAGCAAATTAACCTTGACAACTTGACTTCTGTGTATAGTGAAATAAATCTGAGAGATTATAACAATGAAACATGAACAAATAATCTGATTTATAATCAACAAGCAGTTAATGACTTCTAACATGGCTTAATTGTCTCCAAGAGACAGAAATATAGACTGGCGTCCTTCCCTATTATTGTCCTGGTGCTGATGGTGACTGGTGAAGCTAGTATGGTATAATTAAAACATACACATGTTGTCGAAAAAGGGCTTTATTTCTTAAAGCCGAAACATTGTTATACATTATACACCAATATAAGTTTGAATTACATTTATTTCTTAGACTGACATAAGTGCAAAAATGTTCACCATTTGAACCTACATTATCTCAGTTAAGTACCCTAAAAACTCAACATAATTATGATCTGGCAAAATCAGATAAGGCAAATTATCAATGTAGTCATTTATCAATTTTTTACAAATCACCTAACTGATATTGGCCATAACTATCAATCAGTTTGGTTACTTTGTATTCTTTAGACAAAATACAGGGTACAATAATAACAGTTATAAAAGGTCTCTATCTGTCAATGTACATACATGGATGTCACAATAAAGATAATGTCTGAAATATCATGAATGAAAAATTTGACAATGGTATTATGAATAAATAGTCCACTGTTTATGTTAACAAACAGCAAAAATTAATTAACAATTAATAATTATTAACATTTAATTGTTTTGAATAAGAAACGCATTAAACGGGATGAACCAATGACACTAAGCAATTATATTTTCCATTTAATCTCATGCTGCAAGCAACCAGCAACAAGTGTACCAGACTACAGTAAATGAAAGGATGAAACAACTGGAGGGGCCTCTATGGTCACAGATAATAGTCTCTGACTTCAAATCCTTTGCCCATCATCACTGTTGTTTGGAATCTCATCCCATCCAAAAATACAATTATCGAAGAAGATGGCTTTATTTCCACTTTTCGGGATATGGTGGCGGAGCCCATATATTTGTGAGGGGTAAAAAGTGGGAAATAATTAACACTTTCCAAAACCTTGTATACATAACATTTCAGTGGTACAAACATAACAATTACCTCTCAGTATCATGAGGTACCTGTATCAATTTTGCCACAGAATAGGGGAAAATACAGAATTTTCAGAGAGGGGTCTCAATTACAGGGCCCATTTTGGCCCCAAATAGGCCCACATTAAACACTGGTAGATAGACAACTTTCACTTTTACCCCTCGGCTTGTTCTTTATACCACCATCCCTTCTGATTTTCCAAAGATTCCATGTGACTAATCCAACATCACAACTTCATAAAAAGAACTCTTATTCAATTTAGCAACAACTAATGAGTTCTTAAAAGGATGTATGTTGCACCAGTAAGTTAGAAGTAGACATCTTTCAACAAGAGAAGATTTCAGTACAGCTGCTCAATGTCACTTCAATATATCTCACACAATCATAAAATATGTACCCGGATTTGTACATAATTATACATGAAAGCTTTCAAATTAAAACAAATAATTGCATAATAAAACACTTCCTCATTTAAAACCGGAATTTGCAAGAAACGCTGAAGATGAGCTTGAATATCCACACGCAGACAAAAGTGTGGGAATCCAAACTATGCGGCTTTCAAGGGCTTATTTATCAGATGATCATATTTTTAATTTATTAAAACATTTTTCATTTAACATTGCTAATTATATATGATTTCTGTTTCAAAGCTAGAATGCTAGATATTCGGAATGAAAACAAAAGAATAAAAGATGATTCATTGTATTGGAACAAAGGCATAGCTGCCTTAATTAAACATTAGAAGTGCCAATCTAGAGGAACATCGAGATGTCAGAAATAATCTTGTATAACATCTTGTAATGGTGATCTTACAGCGCATGATGCACTGTGTTACCTATAGTTATAATTTGATTTTCCTTTGATGTGAATTATAAGGCCCAAATAAAAGTAACTTTGGTGTTTAGTTACAAGACCGACCCTCATTTTTATTCTCGGCTCAATTTTTCAGCGCAACCGTACTAACATGGTTTTGCTAACCAATCAAAAAATACGTTAACCACCAAGGCAATTTCTTTTCAACAGAACAAAGTTCGTAACCTTGACGCGTATTGGTTACACTTTCGATTAAGGGTACGTTACCTTACCGAAATCCACTGAATTTTGGTGAATTTACCGAAATCAATTTTATATAATCTACCCATTTGTCTTTCAGAAATTTTAACCAGAAACAAACGTATTATGTTTCAGGCCAAATACAGTATGTGTTCAGTAGGGCTCAGGGGACACTAGTAGATAGGAAGCTGATGCTTTATATGAGAATCATGTATGAGAACTGAACACTCAAAATAAGTCTGACTAAGGTTCAGCTTGATCTGATATATGTCATTGAACTCTATAATACACCTTCCAGAAAAACTGATACTGGAAGGTGAAGTAATAAACTGAAGCAATGAAGTACAGAATGTGTTAAAATCTTGGTTCATTGATCTGAAGCCAAGGTGGATTATCGTTAGAACATCTCCAGGAGTGAAAGTGAAACATGCCTAGCTGTTTCTTAATATACCTATATGCATATAATGCTACTAAAATGTTTCGGCTTTCATTCCTTGAATTTAAGAGTGATGGGGGGCAGCCAATTTTCCTTTGATAAAAAATACTTAATACTTGAGCTCTGCTATGGGATTTGCAACCTCTTCTGTAAGACAGACGACAATTCAAGAAAACGAAACATGTGATGGTCACTATTTGCAGGCATTAGAAACAATATTTATTCCATAATGGTCACTTCGATTTCAAATTGCCATAATGGGGCAAATATTACTTACTGTCAGTACATGATGAGGTCACATGTGACGTTTTCTGGAAATGAAGTCATTTACAGAAGAGGTTGGAAATCGTACAGCGGCGCTCATATATACACGTATAATGCTTGTGAATTAAAATATGGGCTAAGTTTGTTTTGAACATCCTCACATTTCTGACATTTTTTTCAATTTCTTCTTGAACTTACACCAGTTGTATATACAACAATTCGATACCACCATCGCTGGGCAGATTCACAAACACCAAATTTCCTAATTTCCTTAAGAAAATGAAACAACAATATTCCTAGGTTATATACACATACATATATATCAATCTTCAGGCTCGTTTTTAATCATAACATCAGGTAGAAGACTTACTGATTCCTCTCACTTGTCTAGGGAATATCAACTCAGCAGGATGTTACAAAATTCCTACAGTTACTGATTCCACTAAAAACCTAGGATTGATTCACGAGGACCAATGTTTATATAATCAGTATCCGAATTTATTTGTCGGAAACTTGCTAGTTTGTTATGTCTACACTCTGATATCTTTGTATCATTGTAATCAATCTGAGACATTGGATTGCAGAAACTATCAGTCTGTAATGTATATTAAACTGTTTGCTTGTATTTTTGTGGAACTTAAACGAAATAACGTAACGGAAGAAAAACTTCACTTCGATTTTCTTTTTTGTTCAGTATCGTTTTTCAAATATTTTACAGTTAATTAATGATGACAATGTCATTTCTTTTCCGTAGTTTTCTAATTACGCCAAATTGTTTCAATGTATTTTTTGTTGTCAAAATATCGCGAAACCTGAAGTAACTCAAAAATAGCAGCAAAGACTATAAAATTATTGTCTAGTACAGGGTTAAAAAGAATATTTCCATCTTGACATCAAAAAACTACAATCTGCAAAAATGTTCACAAAACACAAAAAATGACACTTTATTTCGCCATCACAACGATTTTATTGCAATTGAATTCCATCATAAATTTAAGCAGTGTGCATTAGGTTTCAAATGATGTTATATTTCTGGGATCAGCATATATTATGTTATAATATAATTATTAATAATTTCATAAAAGTCATGAATATTTTATATTCATGAATTTAGAGTTTATGAATATGTATTTGATATTCATGAATTCTTTTGTCAATTCATGAACAAGTTTCACAGGGGATACTGGTCGAAGGAGATAACTCATCATTTTGTGTTTCAGAATCTTCACTGAATTACAAAGTGATCTTAAACGATAAATTAAATTTTGACAGCTCTATATTGACGTTTTCCATTGTTCAATTTATTTGCGCCACAAGATCTGATGTAACTTAACTAAGCTTCAACTAACTAACTATAAATTTGCACTGTTTCAATATTGTTTTACAGCACACGCAAGGAAGCTAATCTCAAATATTTAACACATATATCTGCCAACAAAATACATCAGCATGTCAGGTTTCGTCTGATGTCTGCATTCTACAATCAGGAAATCTCCGAGCACACAATTTATTACTATCTATTATTTTTACACAGGATTTTACATTCTAAAACATGAAGTAATCTTACAAGCATGTATGAATCATGATACAATCAAAGTAGTAATCCCATGAAATGAAAATTTCAGACAGATGTGAACCTGTACGCTAATATCTTATGTTTATGCATTTGATTGAATTATGAGTCTAGTTTAACATCTAACACAAATTGCTAGAATTAGGTTCTCATGAAAATTAATATATGATTAGTAATTTATCAAGAAATTAATGAAAATAATCATCAGAATATTGTAATGGTTTAGGTGTTTAAGCAAGCAAGACTGCTTCATCGGCTCAGGTAACTCACAGTGCGGGCCTCGGGAGAAGTTTTTCGGACCGCTATGCCTGTTTTGATGCCTACTTAAAGAGCATGTATGTGTGTTACATATTAATATCTTGATACAGGCGTAGAACTATAGGGCATCACACAATAAACTTTTGTAACTGTAATTTGGACATTTGATAATTCCTCACCTTTTACAAGACACTTTTTTGCAGAGATCAAGTTTTGGTCCTCCACCCAAACCACATTCCTCTCACATCTACATTGTATAACATTGTCTTTCCTTAATTACAAAATCTTAAAACAAGATCTGAGGAAAGACAAATGTTCAGACATTTATACAGATACAGTAGTATACATTAAAATTACATTAACAACATGAAATTATCACATAAACACACCCTCAGCAACCTATGAAACAATACATAGACACATACCACCCTGGCTGTCAGCATTACAACAACAACACCAACTACAGCTGTTCACTTGTTTTATAATGTGCATGCCAAATATTTAACTTACCACATAATGCACAATTTCACACAAAATAAGCCATTTAGATAAAAAGCAAATTACCTTCAGATATAAAATTTATTCGAAACTATGCAGGAAGCCAAGACAAATTATACCATTTCCAAACATACTGTTCCATTGCCAAGCTCTTTAATAGTGGAGGTAGTACACTTGATACAGCATTAAACAGAAATATGACAAGTTTCCATGCATTTGCTGTTCTATAATGAACAATAGTAATAACATTACTGAGCAGACATAGGACTCAGACATTAGGTTGTAGCTTGGCATATATACATACGCATGCATGCGCATGGGAAAGAAATATATAACCCCCAAACTAAAAATGTTTCTTAAAAAGTGTAAGTTGGGGGAAGGTAGGGGTAAGAGTCACATTTAACATGTCTCCAAGACTTTGATTCTATGGTCGCTGCATAGTAAGTTAATAAAACCTCGTCAAAATTCCTAGAAAATGAAAATCTCTAAGTTTTGCTTTACCCTCCATCCATCCGCCCAGAAAGACACGTACCATTGCTCACTAAAGGAGGTATAATTCCTATGTCTTTTTGAATACCATGTATGAGAGATTATGGAAAGGGCACAAAGTATTAACTCGCACGACAAGAAACAGGATGCCTGGACGCTTTTGAAGCGAAATTTTCTATTCCAAGCTCAAACATGCCAGTCTCTCCATAAGATACGACCGGGGTTCGGCGCAAAAAACTATGATAACTTGATTTTAGTTAGGTAAAAGGTACAACAGTTCTGCATGGAACACTTAACTTTCCAATACATATTCTTCTCTGGGTTTTTTTTTTTCACAGACAGAATTAACTAGATATTGACACAAATAACTTCAAACCAATCTCTGAAAACCACATAAGTGCTTGGAGATATTTTGCTTAATACTGTGCATGAATAAGCAATGTAATAAAGTGATCGAGTTATTCCGTCTCACATAACATAAATAGCAGTATGGACAAATTGAAGTAAGGACTATGCAGATTGTGGTTTAGCATTCGTCGATATGCCCCACATCAAAAACAGAAAAAACATATGTTCAACCACTACAATGTCACAAAATACACTTATAATATCCAATATAGGATTAAATATTTACACTAAATCCCATTTTTCCTTACACGTACAAATATTATTATCATTTGAATACCAATGCAACGAATAAATTGAAATGAATCAGGATATGAAACATTGATACGACTGTAAATAATTATATGGCTATTTATTTAACCTTGATTGTCAAAAAATATATTAAGCTTAGATTCACTCTAGATTCCAGTTTCCACGGAAACCAGGGACCAGAATAGCTGAAATCCAGAATTCGTAAAAAATGGTTTTGTACGGATGGTACAAACGAAGTTATATTTTAGATCCATTGAAATTCAGTCTGACATTATAAATCCTGTCTTTGTTTTCATTGGCGATGAATGGTAATATTGTTGTTTGTACCACAGGATTAGTGGGAAAAACCCATATTAATATATATTCAATTTTCACATCAGATTGTTGAGTGCTGAGTATTCTTAGTGTCCATTTTCTTTGAGATTTGAGTTTAACAATTTTACTCAGCATTCACCTCCAATAGCTTACACTCAAATCTCAAAGAACGAGCATCAAATATAATACTCAACACTCAGTAATTCTTGTAACCCATTTCACTCACTCAAATCACAAAATTTAGTCTCGGAAGAGAAAACTTCGTGCAGAGGGGTGAGTAAGGTTTACGATTCATGGCTGAGTAACTTCCCCTTTCGGGAAGTTTAGTCGTGACCTTTACAGGACTTGAAACATCACCCTCTGGGTTTAGTGGCTGACATCCATATCTACTTTCCTACAGCTCACAATATTACTTACACTGCAAGATATATTGTAGTTATATATGTTAACCTCAATATGACAAAATCTTCAGATTAATAAATCATTACTCATAGAGTGTCAGTCTGAACAGATAATAATTTATTACGTCATATAAAGTACTTTGATACTACAATGTAGGCACACTCCACCCAACGATGGCGTCAAGTGTAGGGATGCTTACAGGCGCGGATCCAGGATTTTGGGTTAGGGGGGGCGTAAAGTGGTCTAGGGGGGTCCGGGGGCATGCTCCCCCGGAAAATTTTGAAAATAATGGATCCATCTGGTGCATTCTGAGGATTCAGAAATACTTTATTTTGTATTGAAAAAGGATAGCTTTCAAGGCAAAGACATTGCCGATGCGTCGGCTGCTAGGTCAATGCTTTGTTAAATATCGGAATGGTGTCAATCAACGAAATTGAAACAAAATAGCGGAAACGTGATAATTGCTTACCTTCTAAGAAAAAGTACTAGTATTATTGCGAGCGGAGCGAGCGAAAAAAATACACATTTAGTCCTTTTCTCATTCAGAACAAAATAAAATTACGTATGCACGGACGATTTTAGGGGGGGCGTACGCCCCTTCCGCCCCCCCCTGAATCCGCCCTTGGCTTATACCTGCTTATGAAAAGCAAGACAACAAAGGTACTTACAGTGCTTTGATACATATCGAGTCTAATACAGACTAAGTGGCCGTTTCCTGTTGCACTAATGTACTCAAGTAGATATAATGATACATGCATATCGTCATTATTTGAGACATCTGAAGCTTGAAAAAACATTAGTGGTCTATCAGAAATGTTTCCTTTACAAGTGAATGAACTGAAGGATATACCATTGTATATACAATGTCCATTGGTCAATAATTTGTAAAACATGTTTTCATTGGCGAATCATTTGTAAAACATGTTTTCATCCGTCAATCATTTGTAAAACATGTTTTCATCCATCAATCATTTGTAAAACATGTTTTCATTGGTCAATCATATGTAAAACATGTTTTCATTGGCTGGTCACCTGGAAGTTTGTTTACTACCATTCTCAAGTTAATATAAACAGCCTATACTTGATTCTTTGTCTAGCGTTTTTCAGGCACACTCCTATAAACTGTCAAGGAGATTAGTAGTGGATAGGGTAAGGTGTCAGCGCTCCATCGGAAGGTTGTGGGTTCATGTCTACCAAAGGTCACAACAATGCTTCCTTATAAGATACCACATGTAGTTCTGGTTTCCGGACAGCTGGCTCAAGAGTGATGTATTGAAGGCTTTGATCAAAATTGAGCTTTTACAAATTGGTTCAAACATATACATACCAATGTGGATCTTGGAAATTTTGTATATATATATATCAAGGTAATTAAGTCTTTGATTATTGCACAGACTCTAAATTCGAGGGTTCAGCGCAAGACTATCCCAACAAAGTTTTGCACTGAACCCTCGAATTGTGAAAACCAGGGTTATTACAAACTCAATATAATCATTACTTATTGCAGAAAAGTCTCAAGAACCATTTGTAGCATAATTTGGAGGCAAAGTGGTCATGGGTATACAAGCGCCAGACTCCTGATTTGAAGGTTGCGAGTTCAAATCCAACCTTAGACGATGACGTTGAACAGCACACTTCACAATCTCCGAATTGCAAGCCAGTATTGGTTAGAACCTAGAAAATAGTCATTGAGAGAGATGTATATAAGTTGTGATAACCTTTTTCATGTAAGTAAATAAGTTCAAAAATAAGGGCTGGTTGGAAAAATGAATTAGATGGAAAAAAGGCTGTTGGCAATTAACCCAAATCAAACTATTACATCTTGTATGAAATGTAGTACAAGACCATTAAAATCTTTATGAACAATTTTGGTGATCCAATCTTTTAAAAGGAAGCGATTTTATGAGTCACATACATCTATAACAAATGTTATCTTTTTCTATCTATGGTAAATGGACTGTAATGTAATGGTCTATAATCTTGAAACAACCAACTGTCTGTTTTAGTACATGAAAAACTAAACTGTATAAAACTATGATGAATATCTTTCTTTCTAAGTAGTAATATATTTATCATACAATGGTTTCCCACCTAAGGCTATATAATGAGTTTATCACAAATTTTATCAGAGTATCTACCCATAAGAGCATTATACCCTGATAAGGGGAGATAATCTGACTACCGATGATAAAAAGGAGATAACTGAACAATGAAGAGTAATCAAAGGGATATAAATTCAATCATTTCCATAGAATTGGCCAACATGAAGACAGAATATACTGCACAGGGCAGACAAGATTGCATATGTTGAGGAATTGTTCTTCCAGGGAAGTATGCGGCCGTCGCAAGATGCTCTGGTAGCTGGTTCCATAGACGTATAGAGTACAGAATTCTCAGAAATGTTAGCTCACTACAACATCAATCAAATTGCGTACGAGACGTATACCCAGCAGATTTATAGGAGCAATAGGAACTATACTGATGAGTCAGCTGTTTTGACTGGTATATATCGAGTGACAATAACAATGTTATGAATACGTAATAAAACACAAATTTGTGTGAGACCTGGCCATTTACATGGGTATGTTAATAAAATAACATTGATATAACACTTCAACTAATTTCCCTAATGAATAATGTGTCATAGATCATGCAGAGGACAACATCATAAACCAACAAGGGATTTCCCAAAAACTGACCAGTAGATTTGTTTAGCAACAATTACACAAAATAACAACTGAAATCAAATGGCCCCAAGCTTTACAAAACAAAACCACACCATACATAATTAACTACATTGTCCGATATAAACAAAGTTTATGTATTGGTCAAAAGTGCCAACCTGCCTGAACTAGTTCATACAGCTTTTATAAAGCTACTGGGTAAAATGTCTGCTGATTTTAATTGCTGTAAGCTGTGAAATATATCGATAGTTCAAAAGAATTGCACGATCAAACAATGTCCATATAAACCTGTCCAAATCATGTTCATGTTTTCAGATAATCAGATAATTTTGTTTCAATGTAACGAAGATTTTCAAAATGCAAAATTGCGAGTCAGCGCTGTTGACCAGTATATATAATAGAGACGTTGAAGCCTGGAGTCATTTAGAGGATAATAAATGATTTTAGATATTAAACTTCAGCATTCATAATTTACCCAAAAAAAAAAAGATGGTAGTGTCATCACATATTTCCCGCATCATCAATGGACTGGGCTATAAATCTTTTCCGAGTTTCAACCAAATAATATCTTGCTCTTTTCTCCCATATAAAAATATTGAAAAGGACATCTATTTATTTATTAACTTTTGGAATTATCTAAATATCCTGTAATGCATTTATGGCCATTAATTACTGTTGAATCACATTAATCCCAACCAAATAAACAAAAACTTAATCACCATTCCTTGTACAAAATAATGTAACCCACACCATTACATAATTTTGTGTTCACATGTTATAACATTTGTTTGTTATCTGTGAAAAAGTATAAAAAAGTGATTCTGTTCCCAGAGTGGTCTTCAATAAAAAGTCGCCAAACATTCGAACACCCATGTAGTAAAATTTAGGTCAAGACAATAAAGAAAGCAAAATATTAAAGTTGACACAAATCAAACAACATCACTCATATCAACTGTAATCTTGGTTTATATCACTTTTATTAAACCTCTGATCCAATAAGAGCTTTGTCAAATATGAGCTGACGAGAAAAAAAGCTATAAATCAGAATAACTTAAACAGTAAACTTTATACAATTGTAATAAATCAAATATTATACAGTTATAGAAATCAGTGAAATTCTACCCAGGCTGATCTTTTTATTATACTTTTATATCATTCATAAAATTTAGAGTAAAGAAATTATGTGGTTTATGAGACAGTAATGAAAGTTAATGTTCAATAGTATAGCATATATTTAGAAACATTTCAGTAAATAGCTAAATCTTAGTAATATGATGACTGACACTGAATTATTGTACATTTTAACCTATATATACTAATTTGAATGAAAATAAAAACTAGACAATAAGGCCAACTGACGCCCGACACTGAATTATTGTACATTTTAACCTATATATACTAATTTGAATGAAAATAAAAACTAGACAATAAGGCCAACTGACGACCGACACTGAATTATTGTACATTTTAACCTATATATACTAATTTGAATGAAAATAAAATCTAGACAATAAGGCCAACTCTAAAAACTCCAACTGTTTTTAGGGCTCAAGTCATACCCACAGTAAACCAATTCCAAGTCCTTCAGTACTCTACACAGCAGACAAACTTTCATACCCACAGTAAACCAATACCCAGTACACCAGTACTATACACAGCAGACAAACTTTCATACCCACAGTAAACCAATACCCAGTACACCAGTACTATACACAGCAGACAAACTTACATACCCACAGTAAACCAATACCAAGTACACCAGTACTATACACAGCAGACAAACTTACATACCCACAGTAAACCAATACAAAGTACACCAGTACTCTACACAGCAGTCAAACTTACATACCCACAGTAAACCAATACCAAGTACACCAGTACTCTACACAGCAGTCAAACTTACATACCCACAGTAAACCAATACAAAGTACACCAGTACTCTACACAGCAGTCAAACTTTCATACCCACAGTAAACCAATACCCAGTACACCAGTACTATACACAGCAGACAAACTTTCATACCCACAGTAAACCAATACCAAGTCCTACAGTACTCTACACAGCAGTCAAACTTTCATACCCACAGTAAACCAATACCCAGTACACCAGTACTCTACACAGCAGTCAAACTTTCATACCCACAGTAAACCAATACCAAGTCCTACAGTACTCTACACAGCAGTCAAACTTTCATACCCACAGTAAACCAATACCAAGTCCTACAGTACTCTACACAGCAGTCAAACTTTCATACCCACAGTAAACCAATACCAAGTCCTACAGTACTCTACACAGCAGACAAACTTTCATACCCACAGTAAACCAATACCAAGTCCTGCAGTACTCTATACAGCAGACAAACTTTCATACCCACAGTAAACCAATACCAAGTACACCAGTACTATACACAGCAGACAAACTTTCATACCCACAGTAAACCAATACCCAGTACACCAGTACTCTACACAGCAGTCAAACTTTCATACCCACAGTAAACCAATACCAAGTCCTACAGTACTCTACACAGCAGACAAACTTTCATACCCACAGTAAACCAATACCAAGTCCTACAGTACTCTACACAACAGTCAAACTTTCATACCCACAGTAAACAAATACCAAGTCCTACAGTACTCTACACAACAGTCAAACTTACATACCCACAGTAAACCAATACCAAGTCCTACAGTACTCTACACAACAGTCAAACTTTCATACCCACAGTAAACCAATACCAAGTCCTACAGTACTCTACACAACAGTCAAACTTTCATACCCACAGTAAACCAATACCAAGTCCTGCAGTACTCTACACAGCAGTCAAACTTACATACCCACAGTAAACCAATACCAAGTACACCAGTACTCTACACAGCAGTCAAACTTTCATACCCACAGTAAACCAATACCAAGTCCTACAGTACTATACACAGCAGTCAAACTTTCATACCCACAGTAAACCAATACCAAGTCCTACAGTACTCTACACAACAGTCAAACTTACATACCCACAGTAAACCAATACCAAGTCCTACAGTACTCTACACAACAGTCAAACTTACATACCCACAGTAAACCAATACCAAGTCCTACAGTACTCTACACAGCAGACAAACTTTCATACCCACAGTAAACCAATACCAAGTCCTACAGTACTCTACACAACAGTCAAACTTTCATACCCACAGTAAACCAATACCAAGTCCTACAGTACTCTACACAGCAGTCAAACTTTCATACCCACAGTAAACCAATACCAAGTCCTACAGTACTCTACACAGCAGTCAAACTTTCATACCCACAGTAAACCAATACCAAGTCCTACAGTACTCTACACAACAGTCAAACTTTCATACCCACAGTAAACCAATACCAAGTCCTACAGTACTCTACACAGCAGTCAAACTTTCATACCCACAGTAAACCAATACCAAGTCCTACAGTACTCTACACAGCAGTCAAACTTTCATACCCACAGTAAACCAATACCAAGTCCTACAGTACTCTACACAACAGTCAAACTTACATACCCACAGTAAACCAATACCAAGTCCTACAGTACTCTACACAACAGTCAAACTTTCATACCCACAGTAAACCAATACCAAGTCCTACAGTACTCTACACAACAGTCAAACTTACATACCCACAGTAAACCAATACCAAGTCCTACAGTACTATACACAGCAGTCAAACTTTCATACCCACAGTAAACCAATACCAAGTCCTACAGTACTCTACACAGCAGTCAAACTTACATACCCACCGTAAACCAATACCAAGTCCTACAGTACTATACACAGCAGTCAAACTTACATACCCACAGTAAACCAATATCAAGTCCTACAGTACTCTACACAGCAGTCAAACTTACATACCCACAGTAAACCAATATCAAGTCCTACAGTACTCTACACAGCAGTCAAACTTACATACCCACAGTAAACCAATACCAAGTCCTACAGTACTATACACAGCAGACAAACTTTCATACCCACAGTAAACCAATATCAAGTCCTACAGTACTCTACACAGCAGTCAAACTTACATACCCACAGTAAACCAATACCAAGTCCTACAGTACTCTACACAGCAGACAAACTTTCATACCCACAGTAAACCAATACCAAGTACACCAGTACTATACACAGCAGACAAACTTTCATACCCACAGTAAACCAATACCCAGTACACCAGTACTCTACACAGCAGTCAAACTTTCATACCCACAGTAAACCAATACCAAGTCCTACAGTACTCTACACAGCAGACAAACTTTCATACCCACAGTAAACCAATACCAAGTCCTACAGTACTCTACACAACAGTCAAACTTTCATACCCACAGTAAACCAATACCAAGTCCTACAGTACTCTACACAACAGTCAAACTTACATACCCACAGTAAACCAATACCAAGTCCTACAGTACTCTACACAACAGTCAAACTTTCATACCCACAGTAAACGAATACCAAGTCCTACAGTACTCCACACAACAGTCAAACTTTCATACCCACAGTAAACCAATACCAAGTCCTGCAGTACTCTACACAGCAGTCAAACTTACATACCCACAGTAAACCAATACCAAGTACACCAGTACTCTACACAGCAGTCAAACTTTCATACCCACAGTAAACCAATACCAAGTCCTACAGTACTCTACACAGCAGACAAACTTTCATACCCACAGTAAACCAATACCAAGTCCTACAGTACTATACACAGCAGTCAAACTTTCATACCCACAGTAAACCAATACCAAGTCCTACAGTACTCTACACAACAGTCAAACTTACATACCCACAGTAAACCAATACCAAGTCCTACAGTACTCTACACAACAGTCAAACTTACATACCCACAGTAAACCAATACCAAGTCCTACAGTACTCTACACAGCAGACAAACTTTCATACCCACAGTAAACCAATACCAAGTCCTACAGTACTCTACACAACAGTCAAACTTTCATACCCACAGTAAACCAATACCAAGTCCTACAGTACTCTACACAGCAGTCAAACTTTCATACCCACAGTAAACCAATACCAAGTCCTACAGTACTCTACACAACAGTCAAACTTTCATACCCACAGTAAACCAATACCAAGTCCTACAGTACTCTACACAACAGTCAAACTTACATACCCACAGTAAACCAATACCAAGTCCTACAGTACTCTACACAACAGTCAAACTTTCATACCCACAGTAAACCAATACCAAGTCCTACAGTACTCTACACAACAGTCAAACTTACATACCCACAGTAAACCAATACCAAGTCCTACAGTACTATACACAACAGTCAAACTTACATACCCACAGTAAACCAATATCAAGTACACCAGTACTATACACAGCAGTCAAACTTTCATACCCACAGTAAACCAATACCAAGTACACCAGTACTCTACACAGCAGTCAAACTTTCATACCCACAGTAAACCAATATCAAGTACACCAGTACTATACACAGCAGTCAAACTTTCATACCCACAGTAAACCAATACCAAGTACACCAGTACTATACACAGCAGTCAAACTTTCATACCCACAGTAAACCAATATAAAGTACACCAGTACTATAGTACTATACACAGCAGTCAAACTTACATACCCACAGTAAACCAATACCAAGTCCTACAGTACTCTACACAGCAGTCAAACTTACATACCCACAGTAAACCAATACCAAGTCCTACAGTACTATACACAGCAGACAAACTTTCATACCCACAGTAAACCAATATCAAGTCCTACAGTACTCTACACAGCAGTCAAACTTACATACCCACAGTAAACCAATACCAAGTCCTACAGTACTCTACACAGCAGTCAAACTTACATACCCACAGTAAACCAATACCAAGTACACCAGTACTCTACACAGCAGTCAAACTTTCATACCCACAGTAAACCAATACCAAGTACACCAGTACTCTACGCAGCAGTCAAACTTTCATACCCACAGTAAACCAATACCGAGTACACCAGTACTCTACACAGCAGTCAAACTTTCATACCCACAGTAAACCAATACCAAGTACACCAGTACTCTACACAGCAGTCAAACTTTCATACCCACAGTAAACCAATACCAAGTACACCAGTACTCTACACAGCAGTCAAACTTTCATACCCACAGTAAACCAATACCAAGTACACCAGTACTCTACACAGCAGTCAAACTTTCATACCCACAGTAAACCAATACCAAGTACACCAGTACTATACACAGCAGACAAACTTTCATACCCACAGTAAACCAATACAAAGTACACCAGTACTCTACACAGCAGTCAAACTTACATACCCACAGTAAACCAATACAAAGTACACCAGTACTCTACACAGCAGTCAAACTTACATAACATAGTAACCAACATACCTTTTCAACCTACACCTTCAAGTTGTATTAACAGCAAATTAGATCTTGAATGTTTTCCTACACGCAGTTATGACAAACTTGTACTTCACATCTCATTTGCATGTCCAAATATAGGACTAAACTGATATACATTTCACCCACATATATCTGTATATATTAAACTTTGAATAGAAATTGAAAATCATGCAACAAAAGCTGCATCATCATAACATCATTATGTAGTGCCTTTCAGGATGTTCATTTAAATAAAGTCAAATAAGTTTAGATACCCGTCTAAAATGTGAACCAAAAATTAAAAACACATTTAATTCATTGAGAAAAATGGTCAATTCATTACAGATGAAGCCCATTCATATCGCCTGAGTTATTTGATATGAATTCAAAAATCCTGTCTGGTAATTTGTTAATTAGCACATTAATTCCATATTTGGAAAATCTTTAGAATTTTGTTAAATCTTCTTCTTCTGAATAATTTGCAGGGCCCACTCTGGGGCATTGTCGCAAATGAAATTAGTTATTTACAAGGTCGTTGTCACACACACACATAAAAGATAAAAGTTTTTTAAAAGCAGATAAAAACACTGTGTTCGCATCTAGATGGTGCGACCCGCTAACCCCTCCTTGAAGGCTTCCAAGGTCTGGGCTGTGGCTACGTGCTCTGGCAGTTGGTTCCACAGTCGAATACCAGCTGGGAAGAATGAGTGACGGTACACATCAGTTCTACAGTATGGGAGTAGGTATCGTGTGGTGCAGCCACGTATGGTAATTGAGGAAGGGTGTAAGAACCTGTCAGCGGGTATGTCTATCAGGTAGTGGGTGATTCTGTACAGCATTACCAGTTTGGTGTCAGATCTCCTCTGTTGTAGAGAATCCCAGCCAAGTTCGTTCATCATCTGGCTGGTGCTACTAGTGGTCCTGTAATCGCCAGTGACAAACCTAGCAGCCCTACGCTGTACTGCCTCCAGTTGTTGGATGTTCCGGGTGGTGTGGGGGTCCCAAGTGGTTGAGGCATATTCAAGGATGGGCCTCACCAGGCTAGTGTAGCACTGTGCTTTTGTGTCTCTGGGGCATCTGGCGAGGTTCCTTCTTAGAAATCCAAGAGTGTTATTTGCCTTCTTGGTATTGGCATCCACTTGGGCATTCCACGATAGGTTGTCAGAGATGGTGACACCTAGATATTTCCCCGATCTGACAATGGCAAGGTCATGGCCATGGATGTTATAGTTGGCTCTGATCGGGTTGCGTTTCCTGGTGATTCTGATCACTTCACACTTGGATGGGTTAAAGGTCATCTGCCAGTCCTTCTCCCATTGCTGAAGACAGTCAAGGTCATTCTGGAGAGCAATAGAGTCTTGTGGAGAGCGGATCTTCCTGTAGAGAAGGCTGTCGTCAGCAAACAGTCGTGGAGTTGATGATACCTTCTGTGGCAGATCATTGATGTAGAGAAGGAATAACAGAGGACCTAGAACTGTGCCCTGTGGCACTCCAGAAGTGACGGGGGCTGAAGAAGACGAGTGACCTTCAACAAGGACCTGTTGGCTGCGGTTGCTGAGGAAACTTTCGATCCAGCTGAGGGTGCTGCCATTTATACCGTAGTGGCGCATCTTCAGGGAGAGCCTCTGGTGGGGTACCTTGTCAAAGGCCTTGGAGAAATCCAGTAGTATAGCATCTATCTGCTCCCCCTCATCCAGCCCGGCAGCGAGGTCCTGTATGGTGAGGATTAGTTGGCTGTCACAAGAGCGTTTCTTCCGGAATCCATGTTGCTTGTCCGATAGAATCTCATGGGCTTCCAGATGCTGCATGACTTGGCTGTGGATGATATGTTCCATGACTTTGCAGCACACAGAGGTGAGTGAGATTGGCCTGTAGTTTCCAGGAGAACTTTTGTCGCCCTTCTTGAAGATTGGTGTGACGAGGGCCTGTTTCCAGTCTTCCGGTACTTGACCCTGTTTCAGGGAAGCCTGAAATACTAGGGTCAATGCTGGGGATATCTCCTCAGCGCATTCTTTCAAGAAGCGTGAAGGGATGGCATCGGGTCCCTGGGCCTTGTTTAAAATGAATACAGTATCATAGCACAGACATATAAATCTGTCATTTTGTCTAACACATCTCTCCATTTAAAAATTCTAAACCTTTGTACAAATAGAAATTTACATAATCTGGGCTTAAAGCTGAACAGAATGTATGGAGGGGAGACTGTATTTCACGCAATTCAGCACTTTTTGATTAATCTATGAGGCAAAAAATATGTGTTTATCTATCACCCTGCGCTAAATCGTAGTTCAAACTTCAATTCATGGCCGTCTATATTATGCTATGCACTAAGGAAACCCACATTGCTCAATAACATTTCATTCATACAGAGAAATAGATATTTTTTCACCACATCATACGCCTTAAGATTTTATTTTCGTCCTTTCATATCATTTATTGCATGATCAATGAAGCATCCATCAATTTTATTAGATAAATTTACTATAAACTTGTTCATATGAGTCATATACCCTCAAAAATCAAAAGTCCTTTGTTGATAATTATTTAAAAATTTGATATCTTGGTGACCGAGCTCTACAGTAGCTTGCATACTGATACAAACTCAAATGTGATGACTTGGTTTATAATCCTACCTGATTTTAACTTATCTACTATTAATTCAAAGCTCTAAATGGATTATAATACAAAGCTGACACAGTGTAGGTCCAAAGATAAAAGTACATATAGCAGTCTAATCCGCAGCTGAAACCTATATTATGCTTTCATATATGTTGCTAAACACAAGTGCACATAGTCTAGTCAGTGATTGAACACAAGTCAGTGCACAGACTATAGTCTGTAGCTAAAAGCAGAGGTACTGTGCAGTCCAGTCTGCTGATAAAAACAGGAACCAAATCTGGACTACAGCTTAAACAAGTGCACAGACAATAATCTGCTGCAAAAATGAGAATGCTGTCTAGCCTGCAGTGAAAGTAGATGCACAGTCTAGCCTGTGACTAAAACAGGTCGCAATCTTACCTGAGGTTAAAACAAGTCCACAGTCTAACCTAAGGCTAAAGCAGGTGCACAGTCTAGCCTGCAGCTAAAACAGGTGCCAAGTCTAGCCTGAAGCTAAAACAACTGCACAGTCTAACTTGTGGCTAAAGCGGGTGCACAGTCTTACCTGCAGCTAAAGCATGTGCCCAGTCTAGCCGGTGGCTAAAACATGTGCACCGTTTAATCAGTGCAGCATAACACAGGCAAACAGTGTATTCTAAAATGGCACAAAGTCTTGACTGTAGTTAACAACCAAAACACAGTCTACGCCTGCAAAATAACACGCAGGTAGGTCATACCCACACTCCAGTTTGCAGCTGAATACAGACACAATCTATTCCAGTTTGTCACAGATCCAACCACTTACTATTATAAGTTCATATTTCTGTCGACTGGATGTAAATAATGAAAGACTAGACTTCTAAGTAACTCAAAAGACTTATGTTAATGAAATAAATATTCAAATAAGGACGCAGTGTAGATTTTAGATACAGAATTCGTATTCAAGCAATATTTTTATAGCTATAATTTATTAGAATAGGGATGGAAAAATAATGGTGCGTACAAGTAGATGTATTCATAAAAATTAAATGTCAACAATGATGACTATCATATAAGTGAACAATAAATATATATGACATAAGGACTTAACTCTACCATAGAATTAAATTATACAGACTGTTCGTCACATTACAGCAGCCGGCTATCTCGAATGATGAAAGCAAAACAAGAAGATCTGCTTCTGTACACATATACAGGGACGTAGATCCCTATAGACCGTGTAGGCCGGGGTCTTTTTTCCCCGAAAAAATCCGAGACATAAAATGGCTAAAACTGCAATGAGATTTTTAGTGTATGATTTTAGTTGTTCAGTAAAACCTCTTCAACCGAACAATGTTTGTAACCTTGACGTGGATTGGTTAACCTTTGGATAAAGGGTACGTTACCTTACCGAAATCCACTGAATTTCGGTGAATTTACCGAAATCCATTTTGGATCTGGAGCGACCAGCAATCGTAACATCTTGGCATTTTTTTATGGTGCACAACAAATCTTAACCTACAAATTGCGCCGACCATCTTATTCTAGATATTTCTTGTTTCTTAAAATTATGCGTAAAAACTAAACAGTAAAATTGTTTCTAACATTTAGGCAGAACTTTTTGTATAAAAGACTTTAGTTGTGATCATTTACAGCAAGAATGAGGCAACAATTTGTATAAAACATTTCTGTCCTCTCTTTCAAGCATTATCCTCGAATATTTCAAAACTGAAAGCAAACTACACTTATGTGCAAAAACTGATGATTTAGCTGAAACTGATTAAATAACTTACATCTGTATCTCATTACAAAATTACCTATACAGCATGTAATTTTTTTATTTATAAATTGCATGTCTTAATTTTACATGACAATTTAATTTCTCATTGCAAAAAATAAAAGAACCTAATATTCATTTTAACCTCAGTTTCATTAATACTGTCAAAAGATGATACTCGAGCTGGTAGTTTGATATTAAATACCAATGTGTACATTATTCATATCACAATTTATTGTATATTTATTTAAACGCAGGTATATCTCATAAATGATAGCGCAGTCACGTAATAACACCCATGTATGATTTTTCGATAATTCACAAGTGAAATAATAAATGACTTGACTTAAAACTTGCCTTACAGTGATGAACACTGAAAAGTGACAAAATATTTATTTGCAATTTATGACATGAATAAAATATAACATTCGTGTTCATAAGGTACTGTCGGATTTCGTTTATTCGACAACCTTTTATCCGAAGACTTAGCATAATCCGAATAAATATCAGCTCCCGATGTATCATAGGGACATCAAATTGAAATGGGTTATTTGAAATCATGTCATATTCGAAATAAAATTTCAGACCCGATGAATTTGAATGAACGAGATCCGACCGTATTGAATTTATTAAATTGGTTTTCACAAAATGATAAAAATTAACCAAAGCATTGTTTTATCAGTTCCAGAACATCTTTTCATAAAATTCCATAATGCATTCGTAACCATCCATGCATTACCTATATACACTGAACAAATTTTCAAAACATCCATGAAATAAAATATAAATTTAAGAAAAATGATATATTTAAATATATATGCTGACTTAAAACTTGGCATAATTTGGCTAATAATAAACATTAAAGTACTCAATCGACTTTCACAAAGAAAATTCCTTTTTTTTCGTCATGGTTGACCACGTGTGACAGTGAGTACGAATTTCTACTTTTTTGGCACAAGGATCAAGTGTATTGTTTATTTAAATAGAATTTTGAAAATGATTATAAAAATATATTTTTTGTATTATTGACCACTTTTTATAACTATTTCAGGTTGCCTGTCTGTTCAATAGGCGCAAATGTGTACTTTTGGTTATGTTCATATGTTTCGACGAAATACCAAGTGGACGTTCAGAAATTGTTCAATGTATACACCAGCATCATGCCATGGATGGGTAGTTTGGTATTTTCCATCCGAACTATAGGACATTATAATATATGTGGCGTTCCCTGTTGTTATTCTCTCTCTATTACAATGTTCCTGTCAGTAACGACTAACAAGTAGATACATAAAGCATTGTTATCATAATAAATTATACTTAAATACATAAATGATGACAAGAAAATTACATGAAGACAAGGAATAAATCAGCTGAATACAGAGATATTACTTGTCATATCAAATAGAACCAAAAGTCAGTAAAAAAGAATCAGAAAAAAAATATTCACAACCATTACTTCTCACCAAGTTATAAATTTCACAAAACCAGAAACATTGGCCAAACATTTGCCTTTTCAGACAAAAGAAATCTGCCCTGTGTTCAGTAAAGGTGTTTGCAGTTAACATTTCGTAACATTTGCAATTTGGTTCCCCGTGTGCAGTGAATGTGATATGGTGGGTCAGGGATACAAAACAGTTTCATAACCTTCGCAATTATTAGCCATAACTGAATGCAGGGCTGCCCTGCATTCAGTAAAGGTATTTGTGGCTCACATTTCGTAACGTTTTGCAATTTGATTCCCTGTGTGCAATCAATGTAATACAGTGGGCAAGGGATCCAATAGAAAACGTTCGCAACTGTTAGCCGTAACTGAACACAGGGCTGGTGTCAGTAGTCAAATCAGAGTGTAAGCACATTGTTCTGTCCCCCATGTTGGTTGCATGTTCATCAGTAAAAAAATTGTTTCTTTTTCATAATATGACAAAAAACTTGTTTTCTCACAAATTGTTCTTATTGAATTGAACACACAGTGTGCAACTATTGCTGTGAGATAGATACTTCAACTAAGGCATGGTTTACAGCTGACAATCTTAAAGTGTGGATTTTTCACTGCATCACAACAACCTTAAACTATAATAGACCTTTGGGCTTGATTCCTTATTTTGTCATGTCAATAAAATAACTGAAAGTAGATGCTCATTTAGATGTAACAATATGTTGATAACTTAATTTTGTGACATTTTGGACTCATGTAAGTATCTGATTAGTGTCAAAACGAATGCCAAACTTCAGAAACAAATTGTCATGACCATACATAAATTCTTGAGTTCCAAAAAAACCCAGAGCATTGCCCCTCCCCCACACCTTGGTACATGCATTAAGACATTAACTGGTTTTCTCTTAAACTGTAACTTATGCATCATGTAACACCAAGCGTATATACAAACACAATGGAAATCAATGAAAATATCCTTTGATCAGATACCAGAAAAATGCCAGTTTTTCATCATGAACCAAGTTCATATATACATTGAAACAGAAGCCAAATGTCAGACAAGGTGTTAGTATTGCGAGATAGTACAACTTGCCAAAAGACATTAACTGACAGAGAGAAGTAATAAACATACTATGGATCATTAACCAGGTACTCATTTTCTCTTAGACAAAACAATTATGGGATTCCGGTAGGTAAATGTTGGTTAGTAATCTCGATGTCCATTCATTCACAGGTAATTCATTTGGAACGCAAAGAACAAACACTTGTGTGCAGACCATTATTGTTGATTGCCACCATTATTGTTGATTGCCGCCTTAAAATAAACAACTCTTCATTGGCACGCATACCATATGCCAAAGACAGCTTCATTTCAATCACAACGAGACTGTCATCAGGATATTTTGGCATAAAACTGATCCCAATTGTTAATAATTTGATTCATGCGTGAACAGTAGCACACATTCATTTCATGCAAGCTGACAAAACAGTAATTGACAGCTGTTTGTAAGACTACTGATGATGGTGAAAAGAGACAATTTACAGGGGTTCCAATTAGAGCTGGAAGCTGGTCAAATTACCCAGTTACTTAAGCATCATCACCAGGCTACTTTTCTTGTATGAATCATCACAAATGAAGTGGTGTACCCCCCCCCCCCCCCCAGAGACTCCCATCTCTGTCCTTACCTATAGAATTAGTGACACCCCAGAACTTGTAAAGCGACATTATAAGCTCAACATTTCTCAATGCATTCACTTCTAAAAAGAAGGACAATTTAAATGTTTGATTACTGATGATACACATTTATTAACAAGAAACCTTTGACCTATCCAAAATCACTGTTTGGGGAATACAACCATACTTACCTTTAATAGATCATTTATACTACTGCAGCATGCTTACCAAAGTTTCATAACACTGCATCTTTTCTACTACACTGCTTTTGCTTAGTTACAAGCCAGAAACTACATGGAAAGTATATAGAACAATACGAAAAGGATAAAGAACACCAATTGGCTGAATTAACAGGCCAATTTGCTCAAGATATTACATTGTATCAATTATGGAGCCATAAGAGGAGCTACAATATTACCAACACTGGAGACCCAATCAAGGCAATAAATTACAACAAGACCAATGTTCTGGCAATGACAACAAAGGAGCTTCAAAATGACAATTACGGTGTAACAAGTTGTAACAATTAATGGTAAAATGTCTGTAATAGAATGTATATGGTAGTGCATTATGCAGACAAATTTCTTACAACCAAGCCAATCTGATCTTTGAAACATAAATCAATCACTTAACAAATGCAATATACAAATATATATAACAATATTGATATATTACAGATATGCTTCAAACTTTCAGGACAATGGTATTCATGATTTGCATCAATCAGACACAAAAACAAACAATTCTGGTATCTGTTCCTTACTTAGTCTTCATACTCTCAGATTTTTTGTTCTTGGGCTTTTAGTCATATAAACTGCCAATGTTATATAGGGACTCTTCAACCAGAGCTATTTAAAGAGGAAAAATACCAAATGTGGATCCATCGAGCTCCCATGAGCTAGCTGGATGCCTTCCTCTTAATTCTTGTCTGCTTCTAACAGGAAAGAATAACCAGCCTACACATACATTATAAACATTTACTTCAAATGCCATACAGCTAGTTATCATTCCCGAATAAGTAGGTATGTCTGATTTGTGACCAATCAAAAGGTAATTTGTTACGTTAACTCAGCACAGCGATACCCTTTATGCAATGGGTCAATTTGTGTCACCCAAACTGGTATATACCAATCATGCAAGTGGCAGGAGGAATTTTCAAGGTTTAACTTTTACCCCAATGAACATTCCAGAGCATAAAGAGTCAGAATGCTGTTGTTGTACATGATGACCATATACAAGCAAATCCTTTGCCATTGTATAATTCATGTCATATATTTATATATTTACCGTTCACTGCATACATAATATCGAAGGCTCAAAGCAACACTATCGTAACTCCTATATAAATACATAGGAGTTATGACAGTGTAGCGTTGAGCCCTCAATATACATGCAGGACAATTAAGATGAGGTTACCTTAAATAAACCTATTCTCATTACCAATCAAATTTACTTATTGTCTTTCTCTATATATATTGCCACTTTGCTTCCCGAAATATAAGCACACCTTGGTGGCGTGCACACCAGATTTAGCCGAGTAGTCATAGGAAGTCATATGACTACCTAGCCTGTTCCTGGCACAGAAACAGCATACGTGGCAAAGGAGAAATGCATTGGCACTAAAGAACACAAGAACAGACTTCATGCTTAAATGGAAAGTCACAATACATCAAATATATTTCCAAGTTAACCCAAAGACCATTCATAAGACACAAAAGTAGTCTGGCTTAAGGTGCAATATTCATCATTCATAAACAAAACAAAATTTTAATGAGAAATCCTACCATCTGATGGATGATTCAGGTAGATTTTGATATAAAACGCATCAAGAATGCCACCAAGTAAAAAAACATCAGATTCAACCGAAAGTTAGTTTGACGTAACTTGGCAAATGCTGATGAAAAACTCTTCATTATCAGACGCAGCAAATTGGCAATGCGCCAACGTTATACAATAAAGCATGGGGAAGAAAGTGTATGGATGATGCTGAAATCCTTGCATACCTACATACACATTTTTATATGAATATATAGCAAATAATTAATCATTGTGTTTTTAGCGCCCTAAGACTTTTCTCAACAAATTACTGTGCATGTTTTCAACACAATATGTGTTTTGGAAAACATACGGATTGAAACTTCAAATGCGTAGCTTATTAACTGATGGGTGAATGCCAAACCTGTCCTGATCTGCATAATTTATTCATAAATAAAGATCGAAGCAGATGGACTTGTTTTTGCAAATTATTCACTTGGAAATTTGCACAATCATTATAGTGGATTTCAATTTAGTTGAGAATACTATTTACTGTGTATATTACATCTATTGGTCAATATTTTCAAAAACATGTTTTCAATTCAATGCCACACTGAGCCACACAGAGGCAGCTGCCTCGGTTAAAATTTGCTGAGCCAAAAAATAGAAAACAAAATTTCGGGGAAACTTTCCCCCGGACCCCCCTAGACTGCCTCGGTTTAAATATGCCTCTGGCTATGGCACTGCAATTAGCCACCTTACAGTATGTTTACTAACATTCTCAATAAAAATAAGAAATATCTGTTAAAAAGATGGTCGGCACAATTTGAAGATTAAGATTTGTTATTGCAATATATGTTACAATTGCTGGTCACTCCATATCGAAAATGGATTTCGGTAAATTCACCAAAATTTATTGGATTTCGGTACGGTAACGTAACTGTTATCGAAAGGTTAACCAATCCCCATCAAGGTTACGAACGTTGTTTGGTTAAAGAGAAATTGATTTAGTAGTAAACATAAGATTTGATTGGCTGACACAACAGTGATATGCAAATAGCAAAGCCATTTTAGTACTGCTGCCCGCGAAACACAGTCTGACTATACTTTCAATTTTGGTCATACAAACTTATCACAAACATGTTACTGTAACTCTCATCAGACACAACTTTTCTCCTCAAGGGGATGTTACATCCTTGTACAAACAACAAACAACCAACAATAAAAATATACAGATATGTCACATTGTATGTGTCAGGTAATTTTGCTGACTTGCAATGCAAACAGGGAATCTTTTCCATCTTTTTACCATATCTACGACCTAAAGAGCCGCTGTACTATTCATAGAATTTCAAATAAAGCTACTGGATTCTTCCCCAGTTGATTTTGAGTGGTTAGTGCACTGGACTTGTAACCCGGCGATCCGGGTTCGATTCCCGGTCGTGGCAGGTCATACCCTTCCATGAAAATTTGACAAAAAATGTCGATTTTACTCCACATGTGGAGAAGTTGCCAGCTCCTTGTGGAAGGGTAAGTTAGTACTGGTAAGAATTCAGTCCAGGAAAGACTGGTTAGGTAAACCGGCCGCCGTATATAACTGAAATATCGTTGAGAAACGGCGTTAAACCCGATGAAACAAACAAACAGTTGATTTTGATTGCAGTAAGCCAGGCCTTTTTATATAGTACCCACGGGTCAGACTATCTGACCTTTTCCCAAAGCCAAATATATATTTTTTTCCCAATCAGAAAAAAATTTCCCAATCAGAAGCACCTACGAAAAATGGAGCGACTTGGTATATCTTGAAGCTCTTTGAATAACTCTGGCCATTATTGGCCCTTGTGTCATAAATGTTTGTGGGACATTTTGTGAGTCCCTTTGACAGTGGATATAAGAAATGTAGATTAAAATGCTTGTTAAAATAAAACTTTTAGATATGAAAAGCCTGTTCTTATAACTATGAAAATTCCCAAATTTGGAGTTGAAGCCATTTAAGTTTTCCCAAAATTGGCCAATTTTACGACACAAATTTTCCCAATATATTTAAGGTCTTTTTCCCAAAATGGACAGAAAAAGGCCAGGCATGATTCAAACGAATTAAAAGAATTTCAAAAAGTTGATGCAGACATGCCAAAAACGATAGTTGATTGTTTCAGGTCAGTTTGTCATAATGTAGTGAAGATTCTCTTAATATAAGATGTCAATTAGTTCTTTCGACCAGTACAAATATATTGTCACACAGTCATATGAAACCCCCCACCACAAAGTTAGTCATAGACCCACCAAGACCAAGTGCTTATTCATTTTTCTGGACATCAATTCAAAGTGAATGACACAGTTTATCATTAACCCTTGACCAATAATTAGTTAAATCATTGCATCAAATTATATGTACAATTTCATTGTCATATGTACAATGACACACCTAATAGAACACTAATTAAAAAGGAAGACACTTGTCACTTTACAAGTGTATGAAGTTGTTGGCCTAATTACACCACATAATGTGGACACAGGTACATTAGAAGGGAGGGGGTTGATAAATGAACCTGTCCAGCTTTATACCAGTGATCACACACCCAGTGTTGGAGGCTGTTTATCACTGGACACTCACAACAATGGACAAGTAGCTAGAGTCAGATATCAAAGCAAAAAGACTTCTTGTTTATAAAAAAGGAAGAATGTTTTTTTGTGTGGGGATTGATATACAAGTTAAAATGAGATTGTGAACTTAAACAATATTTACTGTGACCCAAATTTTCATAAAATATAAACTTCACAGAATGGACCAAAATGTTGTAATACTAAATTAAGCTTCGGTGTGTTCTATTTACATTTACATGACAACTGTTGTTTTTCAAATTGTGAGGTAGTCAGCTAATGAAAGCTTGTTCTGGAAAATATTGACCAATTGACATAGAGTATATACAATAATGGTCTGATTTCAGAATACAGAGTGGAGTTTCGAGATTTGCGGAATATTGATCATATTCTACTAGCCCCCTTAAACAATAACAAGAAATATCTTGAAAAAAGATGGTCGGCGCAATCTGAAAGTTAAGATTTGTTGCGCAACATAAAAAGTGATTGCTGGTAAATTTACCAAAATTCAGTGGATTTTGATAAGGTAATGTACCCCTTATCAAAAGGGTTAACCAATCCGTGTCAAGGTTACAAACATTGTTCGGTTGAAGAGAAGTTGGTTTAGTTGTTAACGTAAGATTTGATTGGTTTACATAACACTGATATGCAAATAGCAAAGCCATATATTAGTACGGCTGTGCTGAAAAAGACTTAATAAAGCCAGATTATGACATTCCTGATCAAACACTCTAAACAATATATTATAAAAATGATGCTTAAAAGTGTATAAAATGAAAAATACATCTTTTGCAAGCAGAACATTATTCTTTTCTCCTTACAAGTAAACTTACCCATGGATGTCAAAATTACTAATTTCTGTAACTAATTTGCATAAAACAAAAATCAATTCAAATTATTCTCATCTGACATCACTTAGGAGAGAGAGTAGGGAACAAAAGTTTGATTGTTCTGGTAAGGTTCAAAATAGTGTGCCATTAAAATTATTAGACACTTAGACTTTACTAAACATTCGTTGACAAATTAACAATTTTCTCACTACAAGGACGGTTTGCCTGAAATTCCGTGCTAAAACTCTGACAGATACTATCGCAGGTGGTTAAAAAAATCTAACAGATTAAAATTTTACATAAATGGAAACAGAATTACTAATGTGACATCGAGAATGTCTGTACCCTATATTCTTAAATACCGATACAATATGAACCAATAGATCTTATCTATACAAATGTGCCCTGTGTAAATTTGAGGAAAATCAGATTAAACCATGACCTAATCAGAAGGTAAACAAAACATTAAACAAACTGATAACTTGGTTATGGGACATACTCACCCCAGTTGTAAAAACCCGAAAAAATATCCCAGGCTAATACATTTTTTTCAAATTTTGGAAAAAATTGTCGCTATTGGCCGAGTGTTTTTAGAAGACGGAAGGTGTATCGCCGTACTGTCAGACTGACCACAATACAAATATTGACACAACTGATACAATATTGTCGTTAATAGCAAAGATATCAAAGTGGAGAAGATATTTTAAACAAACAAATATTTTGAATTCTAGACCAAGACAGCCTTTATATGATTTTTTTAACATTCGTGCAGAATTCACAATTCTAGATATCCCTTTGTCGTAACGAGTATCCTGTTCGCAGGTAGACTCGAGCCTCACATTTCAATGCTTGATGATTTATGAGAACGTTATGGACGGTTACATATAGTGTCCTTTGCTGAATGACTCGAAAGAAATTACAGGAAATGCATACAATATAATTTGATATGCATTTACTGCAAGAAATTCAAAAGAGAAATTAAGATGTGTGAAATGAGATACATCGAAAATAGTTAATTCAAAGAGACACCAGTGTGAATTTGACGGTTTTGTGTTTATTATGGTGTTGCAATGACGTATAAGATAACTTTAAAACCAAACATTCAACTTTTTATTAAGATATTAAATGTATCACTCGCATTTGGATTAGTTTGTTTGCAAAGATGATTATGTTACTGTAAATGCTATAATACAAAGCTTTTTTGCAATCCAGCACTTTTTAATTTACTAAAAGATTGGACTGTCACTGATACAATCGATATATCAATGATATTTTTCTACATGTCAATCGATATTCGATACACACTTACAAATATCGATATTATGGCGGGTATAAATATGGGAGAATGGCAGGGTACAGTATAAAGATATAGCGTAACATTGCTTTGTAGTCGGCCGCTAATTAAACAATGCTCTAGTGGAAAGTGCATTCCAAATGTTGGCAATATATTATAATACAGTGAAGTTAAAATACGGATTCATTACTTTAATGGTATCTTGTTATAATAAAAATACAAGTTAAACATTTATATAATGTATGGCATACATACATAAACGTACAGAAAAAAGGAGTTAACAGTTAATAAAAGGTATTTAAAAATATAATTGATGTATCGTTGATATATCCTTCGATATATCAGTATGAATCAGTAACGTCCCTAAGATGTTAAATCCAAACACAACATATAATCAGACAACACAGACGGATTGCAGGGAGATATCATCACTGGGCAACTCACTTCTTAACCACCAATGTACAGATGAAGGCCTTTTTCTATAGTTCCCATAGGTCAGACTATCTGACCCATTCCCAAAGCAAAATATATGGGTTTTTTCCAACTCAGAAACAAATATTCCAATCAGAAGAACCTACGAAAAGTCGTCTACTGAAGCAACCAGCTGGTATATCTTGAAGCTCTTTGAATAACTCTGGCCCTTATTGTCCCTTGTGTCATAAATGTCTGTAGACATTTTGTGTGTCTTTTTGTTAGTTGATATAAGAAATGTTGAGTAAAATGCTAGATATGAAAAGCCTGTTCTTTTGAGTTAAAGTTTTCCCGAATTGACAAATTTTACGACGCAAATTTTCCCTATTCATCCAGTGTCTTTTTCCCAAAATGGACAGAAAAAGCCCTGTGATGAAACTAAAATTTCTTTAGTTATCCAATGGTATGAAACAAAATTTAATGATGATCATAAATGTGATGTGCCCAGAAGATGCATGTTTAGGTCAGATACATGACCAAGTGACTTGAATCATTAAGGTGTCCCATTCTTAATTATAAAATCAGCATCAGTTTACATACATGTTCTGTTTTAAGATAAATGAATAAATGAACAGAAAGTAATTGAAAAGTACAAGGAGTTTATATTCAATTGCAGCTAGCATGTTTATCTATATGCAAATATTGAGACTGTAACCTGAAACGATTTAAATAATCTCCCGCCCTGCCAATTTGTGACCTGAAAGCTATTAAGGTAAGTCCAAAATTGGGAATGTAAACTAAAGTTTCACACAGTTTTACCGATATGAATATTGCCTATAAGCCTGATGTGTATGTGTGTTGCGATCAAACTCTGATAGATTGCAATCCAGATAAATGAAGAATGACATTTATACAAAGGCTAAGCACTTGTAACCATATTGCAGTGTAGACACAAGACTGAGATAAAAGCTTTTCTGGTTTTTACTAAGATACAATACTGCTGCACTAAGTATAAGCGTATAGACATCACTACAGTTATCAGACAGATCATTTTAATAGCATTAGGGTCACTTAAGTCTCTGATCGGGCGGGAAAAAATTGGGTCATTTCTGTCAGACATCGGTAAAAGCGAAAAAATGAAGAGCAAGGAAAGCATGTAAGACATGGATCTAATCTATATACATTAATCTTACATATATTTACGATTGAACATTAAAGTCTTATCAAATCTGTGTACATTAAGATGGTTTAAATAGATGAAATACCGAATTCATTAAAAAATTTTACCAGCGGTACACGTAAAATTTTATTATAGATCCATTCAAGTTCCGTCAGACGTTAAGTCTTGTCTTTGTTTTGATTGTGTTTTGAGCATGATTTTTAGCGGTATATTGTTGTTTATTAGAGGGAAAACCCCATATTTATACCATTCTGGAGTAAATCTATTCACATGTACTTAATTAGTACAAGTACAATATTGTTGATCGTGTAAAGCTTTAAGAAAACGACAGCAGCAATATTGTTATATTCTTTTTTATTTTACTTTGCTGGGTACTGTATATCGATATAGTGAGACCAAAAACAGACATTTATAAAAAAAAATCCTCAGTTAAGTTAAATACCAATGATTTTAGGAATGTTTGCAATTTATGCTAAAATATTATTACAATTCAACAAATTAAATAGTTCTCAATGAGAGATGACCTAGTTGCAACTTTTTAACAAAAGTTCAGGACAGTTCCGTTATAACTGAGCATAAAATAATGTTTATAATAACATAAGTGAAGCTCTCAGAACATAAAACTTCAATTTTCATCCTAAACGCTGGTTTGAGTGTATTTAAATTTTATGAAAGCTATCTACAATAAATGAAACTCAAGCAATACCAATTCATTGCATCTCAAATTATCACTTAAACATTCCATTTATTACAATTTAGTCAGCGGGGGAACAACTGTCCTCAAAGCAAAAATTGCTGACAATAGCAAATTACTAGTCACTTAAATGCCAGTTAAACTGTGAAAATTGGTGAAAAATTACATGTTGCAGCATTTCTGCAATACTCGGGAGTTTAAAAGTTGAAATACAAATACCAAACAGCAACAATATCACCACAAGTATGTTGCTGTTTTAAAGCAACGGAAGAGGTCAAACCACGCTAGAAATAGTAAATGCGGTGTGTGGATTGAATCACAAAGGTTACCAAGGGAAAAATATTCATCTAAACAATATGTTTGCACTCACGTAGTCAAAAGGAGGAAAATTATAAGCAACATTGAAGACTTAAATAGCCTCATACTTTGTTGTTGAAATGTGCTATAAGTTATCATTTTCAGAAAATGGCATGTTAAAGCCTTCATGAAGATTGACTCTTAATTGTAATATAACTTTCCTAAAGGTTTCCAGGAACTAGAAGAGAGATAAAGTTGTTACAAGGAACACCACATACACAAAGCAATGCCTCCCTACAGAGCTCCCAAGGAAACACAACTTGGATAGAGATATTTCCTATGCTAGTGCTAACTCAGCACATAGGTCAGGATAGAAGTAATTGTAACCTGAATCAGTCTTCAGTATTTATGGTTGTGGGAAACATGTTAGAAATGTGCCCTGCATTCAGTTACAGCTAACAGTCGCTCACGTTTTGTCTAGTATCCCTGGCCCACCGTATCACATTGACTGCACACAGGGAACCAAATTGCAAAACGTTACAAATGTGAAGCACAAATACCTATACTGAACGAATGGCTGACAATGCAGTGTTGCAGCGTACACCTGTAAGAATGCATTTACTACCAATTTTCTCATATTTACGAATACGTCTATTTTGACAAAATATCAAGACTATGTACCTTTAAGCTACATCAGACGTATCACTTGTGATTTCAGGCATTTGACTTGAATGAAAAAAGTCATGTAATATTATTTCCACAGGTGGCCGGTGAGTAGCCATGACATTTAAAACCCGCATTGAAAAAAATAATTTTTTCACTCTGTTCTTATAGTATATTTTTTTCAATGCGGGTTTTAAATGTCATGGCTACTCACCGGCCACCTGTGATTATTTCCATTGATATAACAAAATATTTATTGACAAAGAACTGAGAGGCCATGTTTAGATGACTTGGCATAGCAGTGTAGGGGTAGAGCAATCAACTCCTGACCTAATGGCCGTGATTTCAAGTCCCTCACTGAGTGACATTTGATCACAAACTTCACAATTCCTGAATTTCGTACAAAAGAACAGATTGGTAGACCAGACAGCAATGACCCAGAGTGATAAGTTTAAAGAACCTTGGTTCACAATCAATGTAAAATATTTAGATGTTTAAACTCAACCTTAAAAGTCAGCTGAATTTATGAAATATTTAGTCATGCTGCTATGACAATGCTTCTTTAATTACATACTGTACCACTGAGGAAGATTAAAACAACAAAACCAATGTTAAGTACATGTATGATGCAGGTTGCTGTAGGCGAAACTGTAACAAAATGTATGCCATCTCATTAGTCAGACAATTAAACTGGTAAAAGCTACGCTGACACTTAAAATACATAGACAGCAAAACTGTAATACAGTCCGACCTCGTTCATTCAAATCCATCGGGTCCAAAATTTCATTTTAAATAACGCACATTTTCAAATAGCCCATTTCAATCGATGTGTCTAAGTAGATACATCTGACCCAGATATTTGTTTCGGACTATGCCAAGTATTCAGATAGAAGGCTGTCGAATAAACGAAGTCCGACTGTATGGAAATTGGGTCAAATGCACAGCATCTGAAATCTAGCATAGATACAAAGGTCAAATACAGTGTATACCTGATATTCAGAACTTATAAGAGGCTTCCTGAAATTGCTTCACAAATTGGCTGACACTTAAGAAACTTACAATTATTGTCTGACCAATAGAAATTTTGTCGGACATTCACAGGTTTTGAATGCATGGTAATTTGTTTCCTTGTCCAACATATGGACATGGACCTTGCAAGGAGCTATGTTGGGACATGGACCTTGCAAGGAGCTATGTTGGGACATGGACCTTGCAAGGAGCTATGTTGGGACATGGACCTTGCAAGGAGCTATGTTGGGACATGGACCTTGCAAGGAGATATGTTGGGATATGGACCTTGCAAGGAGCTATGTTGGGACATGGACCTTGCAAGGAGCTATGTTGGGACATGGACCTTGCAAGGAGCTATGTTGGGACATGGACCTTGCAAGGAGCTATGTTGGGACATGGACCTTGCAAGGAGCTATGTTGGGACATGGACCTTGCAAGGAGCTATGTTGGGACATGGACCTTGCAAGGAGCTATTAGGACTTGTTTGACAAATGTCTGACAAGTCAGATAGACCTGCAACTTTTGATCCAAGAACTGGTGCAACAACCATCAAATTTTGTAAATAGTTTAACTGCATGCCCAAAATAAACCTTATCTGAATGTCACAGTAATTTGAAAGAATGCGGCGTATAATTTAGTGCTACTCAGCTATTTGGCACAAGAAAGCACATGATCATACGCATGTTTTGGACACGCCCCTTTCATTCACTGTACCTACAACTTTGTCTTCATTCATAACAAGCTTAATGCAAGACTTCTATGGTGTTTGTGCACCATATAAGGAGTTTTAGATTACATCAATGATATAACAATGTTAACAAATCACATTATGAACCCTTTGTAAGTAATTTGTGTGTTTTAACCATTCAGATTTTTTTATGTAATCACTGTAACGTATTCATTCTTAAATAATATAATATTTCACACGGTGGTATGGTTATTCAGACAATCGTTGCAGGGGATCTTGTAAACACCGACAGACAATAATCAATATGTCGTCCATAATGCACTTAGTAAGCTTTGACAGATCCTCAGGTGGAAAAAATAATCATACTCCAACAATGCAACAACTTTTCTAATTAATAAAATCTTCAAGGCAAGATCTAGATATAAAATGTACTTTGTCACAGCAAATTTTTAATTTAATTTCTATGTCAAGCGTCACTCACTTTGGAAGTTGAATAACCTTATATAAATGTAAGCGTTTATTGATGAAAAAACAACATTTTAGCATTTATAAGAAGTTTCTTAAGGTATGATATGGTTTAGAAATTAAAAATAAATGATACAGTAGCAAAGCGACATAATGCTGCATCCGACGTGTCATGTAAATATCTCCAAGTAGATGATGACACATCAAAATGAAGATCTCCCGGCTCCACATCACCAAAGAGAAGTAGACATTTTAAGTAAAAAATGTCAGATGGACTACCATATTCTCTAAATAATTTTAACCTTAATATGATATGTACACAATAAACATGTTGAGTTGAGTTGATATGTAATATTATCCCACTTGCCATTGCAGTCAGGTTTGAGCAAAACCAAAAAATGATCCAAAATTATATTCCCCTCCCCCCCCCCCCTAAGCCCAAACCCTGAAACCCACCCTGGGCATTACTGAAAAATAATGTCAACATTAGTAATTAATGCAATAGCCAAGTGGGGCTTTAAAAAAATTACTGTTGATTTTGAATCATTACCGGTAAAAGAAACCCATATCTTTTGAAACTGATTGCCATAACACACCAAATTCTTGATTAAGACTTCAAAATAATGAAAGCTAACAGCTGACTTAGGATGAAAACCAAATATTTATTTGAAACCCCAGACAGAATCCAGACAGCTGTATAAAAGCTAATTTGTTCAAGCAATTTGAGCTGGTAACAAAAAAAATCAAGCAGACTGTCAAGTTTAAAAAGATAATTAGGGATTTCACTACTAATCAAATAATATTCCCCATACTGTGTGACCAGGTCAGACTTCCCCATGAGCAAATTTCCATGACCTTTGTGTCAAATTCAATTTAGATTCTCAACATAGACAGCGGTAGGACCGGTAGACGGTGTTGATGAATAGGGAACACAAAAAACTGAATAATCGACATTTCGTGCCTTCTGATTTCTGAACCATACAATGAATTGTAATATTACAAATAAACATTGTAAAGGTTAATTGGTTGTTAGAGATTTTGTCATGTGGTTAATTGGTACCAAACGTTTGTATTATCAAAGCACTGAGAGTAATGTTACATAATTACATACATAGACTACACAGGTGATAACACTATAACATTATTTGTTCAACAAGTCATACCTACATGAATACAAATATCTCTGTCACATGGTACATTGTACCTTAGGATTGAAGTAAACGTTCTCTGTATTGATCACATTGAAAAGGCCGTTCACGTTCAAACTTTAAAAGTACAATAACTATGAGACAATGGACAAGAAATGTAAACAAATTGGTGACAGTAAATTACAACGGTCTTCCTGTCAGCATTTCACATAGTAAATTTTTTTCGGCTGATATTTAAAGCGTGTGACTCTCGACGAATACTTGCTGAGTGCACATATTGAGGGGTAAAGCGAAACAACTCTATCTGCTGGATTATTTCGTGTAGATAGGCAAGTTTTGCTTTAACCCTCCGATGTATTCTCCATGTAAACACTTCTTTATGTTATTATGCAAAAATTGGACTATAACGATTTCAATATTTAAACCATGCATCAATATATATGTGTGAATTTGTGAATATTAACCGGGCATGAAAGCCAAGCCATATAAAGTGTAATACACGCAGACAATTTTACATCTCCCCAAGTGGGATATATTTCAATGAGGATATGTCAGCATGCCGGATTTTGGGATTTTCGGTGACCCAACAGGTTAATGAAATTTTCAATTTAAAGAGATATCTATGGTATTTCTAAATATCTGTTTGATACAAGCTGTGGAGTTTTACTGTCAGAACCAATTACAATGTATAAATGAATGGATGTACAGACATCAAGTTTGAGCCAAATTTACACAGTTTTTTTGTCTTTAAACGGAATGCTGGTGGGGGGGGGGGGCATTGAGAGGGGAAAACTAGCATCAGGAGGGAAAAATAGATAGCATGATAAAGAATAAATGTCTGCATCCAAACCTTGAATTCATTAACTGTCATTAGACCAAACATTTAAATGACAGATCAGTATCATAAAATATGAGATGTTTAACTGGTTTTCTGACTAAAAATATCAACAATACTGTGGAAGGATATATTGATACAGAGCAAAGGAAAGCCTTTTCAGAGAGGAATTAAGGGCTCGATTTCCATCCCAAATAGACCTGCAAAAAACTAATTTTTTTCACAATACTGTGTGAAGATTTTAATGAAAATGAAGGCAGATTAACGATGGCTCACATTTCTCTCATAAACAACATTTTCAATTTCCCAGTTTCATGTCATATCTCTAGACATACCGGTAGTAAATATTTACAATGTTCTGGTCAACTCATTTATTTACACAGAAGCAGGTAAACCAACACATCCTTAACATATCATTAGCTACACATGATTATAATAAACGAACCTAGAAAATAATTGAAATATATATACACCAATACCAGAAACTGTGTATTCAAGTTGCTGCAACAACCGGAAACCTATTATAATGTTTTCAAAACGAGTTGTCCTTGGTGAGAATGAGTCTTAATCGAGCATCCCAGCACTTAAACGCCAGCGTCAGACAGTATTTTCTTTAATTCATAATGAATGGTCAAAACCAGTAGGCTCCCGAAGCAGAAAATGCCCCACCCACCCTGTTTGTCCTTATTAATTTGTCTAAGTTGTCCTTTATTGGTCAAACAGGCCATTCCTTGCGTCCCTCGTGACAGTTCCCTTGTCTATTTACCATTGCACCTCCTCGAATGCCCGATGTTTTCACGGAGGGCTGTGTGTGGAGGCATTGTCTTATGTATGTGGCGTTCACTGTAGCAACTAATATTCTCTCCGATTTCTCTCACCATATCAAGTTAAAAAAGCCAAAGTACTATACATACATGTACTGAGAGTTCATATAGCATATAAAGCTTGATTAGGGAGTATTCGAAAAACACAAAAATCAATGAAGGTTTTAAATAAACAAGGGGATATAGCCTTTCATATGAAAGTGAGTATATAAAGTTTGTACAATCCGTATGATTCATGTTTATTACCCTGATAAGAATTTAGGCTAATTTCGTGCACATAGGCAGTTACTAAATCTTGCTGACACAGCAATTTGTATAACCGTATATAATTGCAGACAGTTTTGTTTTTTTGAAATCCACAAGCCAGAGAAGTAAATAACAGAATTACCCGGAAATTAATTCAACTTTACAATTCTAATTAACAGACAAAATAGTGTACCTTGTGCACTGAGATTTCTTGCCTAGGAGTGTTCTAAGAGTATGCAACACTGTCTACTACAGTATATTATATTGATGTGGACACTCTACAAAAATGCCTAAAAAGTTTGTTTTGGGATACAGACTGGAAAAGAGATGCGTTAGTAAGGTACTAGGGGTTTAAGTTAGATTGAAAATCAATTAAACTTCATATGTAGCCTGTCTTCATCACAATGATTATTACTCAATTGATATATTTTGTACTTAGGCCATGTTTGCAGTTTTTGAATTATGACTATAAATGCCATAAAAAAATTGAGCCGAGAACGAAAAAAGAAGGGTTTAAAAGGCAACCAGAAGTCAACCTTATTCTAGGCCTAAAGGTAAGTATCACGGGAAATACATTACTACATATTACATCAATTTACAAGAAGCCAATTCTGGCTCCAAGTCGATGAGAGTTAATTAGTTAATTCAGGAGAAAAATGTGTCTCAGATGTTCCTGAATTAAGCGATCAACAGCAATAAGAGAACATAAGAGTATACATGCAATGTATATATAATACATGCATGATAAATATCTTTTGTCTGATTTTGTACAGAAAAGCATTATGTTGTCCCCCAGTAACTAGACAGAATATATGATAAAATATAATTCCTAATCCCAGCATGCTCCAATCGTTATCCAGTACAAAGAGGCAAAGCAATATGAACAAAGAAACAAAGGAGTGACATTTTATTTACTATTATTAATTGGTTATTATCAAGAAACTTGTGAATAGAGTTGAGGGGCAGAATGCTGGACCGCGGACTCACAGTTCATGAGTACAAATCCTGCCTTGGACAATGTTGAACCATAAAAACTTTGTATTTCCTGCAGCCGGCAAGAGCACAGATTAGTAACCCAGCAAGCGATGGTCCATAATGATTAATATAAATTAATATAATAACTTGTACCATAATCAATATGTGAAAAAATAGGGAGATTAAGTTGTTACAGGGAATACCACACACATATGACAATGTCTCCTCAAACAGATCCCAGGGAAACATCAGTCTACAAAACATATTAAGGACTGAAGATGTGTAAGGGGAAACATGTATGGGAATAGGTTTCAATTGAATAAATTAACTGCAGTAAGCAATATCATTTACGATTCAAACGAATTGATCAATGGTAATAGGAGTATCACAGTAACTGTTTCAAAGTCACCTTCATCGTTTATGTAATGTTATCATAGAATAGTTAAGAGTTTCAAAATACGAAACAGTGGGTTAGTTCTTTTCACCAGGAAATGATATAATTGTTAAAACATAGACAGCTTTTTGTATTTTTTTATGAAATTTCAAGTACCACTCACAAGTGGGCAATTTATTGCTATGGTAACAACAAAGATAATGATTTCAGTTGTTACATAATATCCGCATGTGAAAACAATTTTAACCTTAAATATCTGAATAATGTCACATGATGCTATCAGGGGTACCCATGTTAATACTATATACCTTAGCAACTGTCATATCATGGAGGTTTAAAGCTTATCACTATTGGTGATAAAGCAAAGAAACTTATCAGATTATTCTGTCTGGGGTTACCACTCATCACAGAACAGAAGTCAACCAATTGGATGAATCAGCCAGGACCTTGTGACATGATCTTACAAAGTGCTGCTAGATTTTTCTCTGCACCTTAAGACCTCAAACAAACTTTCTGCAATATTTCCTTTCACTTCCACTTAAAACTAGAGCTATCACTGAAGGTGATTAATACCCCCACAATACCGCTTTGTCAGACATATTTTTGATAAATTCAAAGATGGCCGCCAGTCAAGACAATGAAATTATCTATCACTATCTATCACTACAGGACCACAATCAGAATGTGCCGACAATATACACAACTAGGCTTGGTAGAAATAATTCATGGAAAACCATGTTATGTGACATGACGGAACAAGTGGTGATTCCCATATAGCCCCCATTGCATATTTTGAAGTGGGGTTATAATAAGAATTGTGTACATTTTAATATTTCGGAGGTGATATGAATACCACAGTATGGGAGTCAGGTCAAAATCAATAAAATAGAAAAAATGAACAGTAATATATAGCACTTTGTCACAAAGAAATATAATGATACATTCGACTAGAGTATGAACTAGTAACACCAATATATTTGATTTTAACTCCCAAGATCTGAACATTTTGCATTCAAATTCGAACAAATATAGCAACAAAGCATATTAAATTGATACAATTTATATTCGCAATCAAGACATTTTGTTCCATTGTCCTTGACTGCAGTTTCACAGATTTAATCAAATAATCAAACTACCTGGATATAACATTATATTATGCCTTATTTCAATGGATTTTAAAAGAAATCCCGTTATTTTCACTGAAAGGCGAGTCTTCAACAACAAAAACAAACCATTTGCTAGTATCTGAATGTAATAAACCAAAAATGCTGCCAACAGAACAGTAAGAACTAATCAACAGTTCCTGTGAAATAAAAAACTGAACTTGTATAGAATTGCTCACAAAAAGCTGGGCAAAATGGAACTAAATCAATGCAAAATATATCAAACAATATGCTAGAAATAACAGTTATTTTCACAGAAAGATAAGTCGTTTACAACTAAAAACAAACCATTTGCTAGTAAGTGAAAGTAAGAGAAACTATTTTTAGTAACAGTGACCTTGACCTTGGCCCCACCAGCCCCAATATCGAACTTGACCTGTATCTTCTGATGTTACACCTGTGTACCAAAAAATTTTTTCAAATCTGTCTAGCCTTTCATGAGTTATCGTCCGGAAACCATGAAAACCGACAGACCGACCGACCGACCGACAGACCGACCGACCGACCGACAGACCGACCGACCGACAAGCTCACTCCTATATACCCCCTCAAACTTCGTTTGTGGGGGTATAACTAGCGGTGAATGTGAAACTTGTCTGTTTTTACACAAATAACCAAGCAGAAAGAGAGATTAAATTGTTCCAGGGAAACGCCACATGCACCAGACAATGCCTCCCCACACAGACCCCTCTAGAAAACAACAGCCTACAAAACATCAGGCACCAAGGAGGTGCAAGGGCAAACATGTATGGGAACATAATTAGGCAAGAAGGTAAGCATGTATGGAAATAGGGGTGGTCTGACCAACCAAAAAGAACAACTAAGGAAAATTTAGGAGGACACTGCAACAAGGGGGAAACATTTTATTTAATGGACTTGTTTCACTTTCCCCTCTGCATTTAACAAAGTCGATAGTATTCAAGAATTCAATATGTTGCTGGTTGTCTAACAATGTCATATAGCATTTGGTAACCAGCAAACAGTCAAAATCTCCCATACCGTTCCCTTATTGCAGAGGATGACAATATCATATATTTTAGATTAAGGAAATGTTTTGTTATATCAATCATTTCATTCATTTGTTTGGCGGCATACAATCAATGATCAGTCACCGTGAGTATTTGATGAGCAAGTACCCTCAGCCAAATTTTCTATCCGGCAAATACAAATGCTGATGGAGCTGTTTACCTGACATCAGCTTCCAGACAATATGAGTAGTTACGTAAGTATGAATATGTTTATGATATTATATTTGAACCAATTATCAGGCTTGTTGGTTGCAGTATATATTTCCTACATTTCCCAAATTCCCAGAATGCTATCTGTTTGTACATACACTTACAAGAGGAGAATAATGATGAAGTTTTTTCATCATTTTTGAAACAGTTGCCAGGATACATTTTAATGTTGCATGTAAATCTGAACTCATGTGTGAAATATCCATTCTCAGATAAGCAAGTAAAACTGGTAACAAAAAGTAAAAACAATCTGGGCAGAAAATCACCATGATTTCTGGATACAATCTGTGAAAAATGAAGAAAACCATTTGTTCAAGGGCCATACATTGTCACACACAATTAGCGAGCCACAATCAAAGGAAATATCTCAAATATTGCATGATCCTGTCTGAAAAGTGTGTGAATAGTTAAGCCGGGTTTCCATGAAGCCTACTATTTCGATTTTAAAACGCGTCAATGGAAACGTCATCATGCAATATAGACTGAAGCTAATTATTTTTTAATAAAGCCGCGCCGAAAACGCGTATGTTTTCCGCTTCATGGAAACCGGGCTTTAAATTGAAGAAACATTTTTCTATTTGCATATTCAATGTCAATATCAGGCCATCCATAAAATATTGTTTGTTAGCTGCATCCTGATAATATATAATGGATACTAGCCTGGACTTGCAGGACCATGTTATGTGCCAATTTCCCTGGCAACCCACACTTTAGCCCAAATCCTTGGCCGTCCCTGTAATGTTTTTGTCCTCAATCTCTGATTCATTAGGTACATGTTTCATTTGGTTTAACACCATTTCTCAACGATATTTCAGTTATATACGGCGGCCAGTTCACCTAACCAGTTTTTCCTGGACTGAATTCTAACCAGTACTAACTTACCCTTCCACAAGGAGCCGGCAACTTCTCCACATGTGGAGGAAAATCGACATTTTGTCAAATTTTCATGGAAGGGTATGACCTGCCGCGACCGGGAATCGAACCCGGATCGCCGGGTTACAAGTCCAGCGCACTAACCACTGGACCACGGCCGGGGCTCTGATTCATTAGGGGAAGCTTTGTCAGTCGCTTGCAGAAGAAAGCCTTTTTTGGAAACCCAAGAGCACTGATTAGGGCAACTGACCACTGGTCATAACCGAAACAATTCTGACCTGTGTTCAGTTACGGCTAACAATTGCAAACATTACCAAACTGTTTACCATTCACTGCAGACAGGGAACCAAACTGCAAACGTTACAAAACTTTAGCTGCAAACACCTTTACTGAACGCAGGGCTATTAAAAAATGGCTTGATAACTGGAACACAATGAGAATTCTTCAAGCAAGTTCCACATAGGAGAAATCTGGATCACAGTGACTCAAGCAACCTAATGTTATCACAGGCTTTCATTACCTTTTAGTATTTAGCTCTGTAATAAAAACACACCAGACATTTAATTATTTCCACTTCCTTCCATTACATTAAACGCAGCCAAATAAATAAATTGTGGCAAAATTAATTAAATTGTGGTAGAAACATTACCAAATTTTGTTGGCAATATTAATTATCGGCAGTGAATGCCACGACTGCAATGTGTCCGGGGTGAGAGGGTATATTTATTTATTTTTTAAGTCATTGAACACATCAGAAACTTAAAACTTCGTCCAACAGATATTGAATATTTCTGTCCAAATATCTTGGCATGAGACGTGGGGCTGAGAGATAAACATAAAGCAGATATACAGTAAAACCTCTCTTGAAGACCATCTAAATAATAAGACCACCTCAAAATTAAGAACAATTTTCAATTCCATTTTCACTGTTTTGCTTTTCAGTCAACTTCAATATTAAGAACAACTCAGTATTAAAACCAGTTTTCAAGGGTGTCATAAAGGGTGGTCTTATTATTGAGGGTTTACTGTATACCGGTACTTAATGTAAAATGGGGCCAGGCCTTTAGAAGACGTTCTATTGTTGGCCTTATAGTAGAAGGTATCAATAAATTCCATTTGGCCTATTGCACAGAGGATGCAGACAAAATAAGCTGCAAACAAATACAGCATCTGTGTTGAGCAATCATTCGGAGATTAACATTGTATCAATGTAGCATGCTGGAGGGTGAACGTAAAGAAACAATACCTCACATCTGCTGTACAGAGATTTAGACAAATCTTAGTTTAAGTGTTTGACCACAAGTTAACTAAGGATAAGAGGCAGACTTCCCTTTCAGTAATATTTCATTTTTAATCATTTATTTTGAGTCATCTCATAACAAAGCTAGGAATATTCAGTTAAATTTGTTAAAAGAAACATTTTTTGGAAGAAAACTTGCCAATAATTGCAATACACAGTACTACAGCGTTTAAATGTCAGGAGTTTATAATTCATTAAATTATTTAAATTCATTAATTATAATTAATAATAGTTAAGAAATCAGTATCAGGAGTTTATAATCGGTATAAAAACAGGGCTGTTATTAGAATAACAATGGCAATTCAAGTTTAAAAAAAACAGAGTTAATTTACATCATTTTTTTGTGCAGGACATATAAGAATGTAACGTAAATGCACTTCACCAGTCATATACAAGCTGTATTGTAGGCCATTATGTCATACAGACTGTTATAAGCAAGTATTTATAACTAATGTCATGCACAATCTGATAAAATAAAACCAGTATCACTGAATAATCATGCACAATCTGATAAAATAAAACCATTATCACTGAATAATCAATGTTAAAGCATTATAAAATAATAACATTATGCAACAGGACATAGATAAATTTATTATGTATATATTCAATCATTTATTGCCCTTATTATGCAACTTTTATTGCCAATCACTTTAGCAATCGTAAATATTTCCTTTACCATAAGAGCAGTTAAGATACAATTGCTCTAATATTCTTGATTCAAATAACCCAATCTGTGAATAAGGGGGTCATAAACAGACCAGGAAATCTGGGATAAACAAGACGTTTATGACAAGTTAATCAACAAATCAATTAAATATCAAAATTTAAATTAACTCAAGTCTGAAATATAAAGCAAATTGAAATATGGAAGTATTTCAGTATTTCACAAGATTGTTCTATATTCTTAGTCAATTAACGCAGTAAGTCAACTATTAGAACAAAAGGTTTAAACACATATCAATTAGTATTTTAGGGACCTATCCTATACAGATCAGAATGGCATGTGCAACAACACCAATAATTCAATCAAGGCCATTAAATTTCTGATTACAAAAATGTATAAGTGCTTATAGGAATGTTAATCAAGAAAACCTAGACAAAAGGAGACAAGCTTTAAAGTTTGAACATGTAATAGGTAGAGACTTCATTAATCACAAGTTTGTGAGCAATTATGTTAAACCATTTATAGGTACCTTAAATAGATACACTATACTCAGTGTAACAGACATATTGTCACATCATAAAGACCTTTGAATTAAGTTACAAGCAGCCATGACAGGTTCCAGAACATTTGGAATCAATAAAACGAGACAAATATTCATTTATGATAATTAACTGCACTGTAATCTGATCTACCAGTAAGTTAGAAAGATCTCCCACTTTAAATAACTCATCTAAGAACTAAACAGTTAACCAATACAGAATACACATATGATAATTGTATTACCATAAACGTTTGAATACATTGTACCAAATATCTCCTCAATAAGGAAGAGCGTAAGAATTCGGAGCATTTCATCTGACCACAGACACTTACAAAGACGGCTTTTATTAAACCGCCTTCGCTGTCAAAAATAACAACAACAGGAAATAGCCACTGGTACTGAAATATTCGGTGGTCTCCAGACTAAATTGAGGTTGTATATCGAAGAAGTATCTTGACATATTTGTGGACTGTGATGACCCTTAGTTAAAATGCCTTACTATCAAAAATATTAATAGATGACCGAGGTATGTCGAGGGTGCAAGTTTTATATTGATCAAGTTAAACTTGGATTGGTTGAAACAAAAATAGTATGCAATAAAATAGCTTTGTGTATCAGAAAAGTCTGTCTGTAGTTTTTGGAAACATTTTTCTATCTTTTCGCTGACCACATAAATATGTGGGGGTTGTTATGTCTGGTGACCTGATATACAAAAGAAAACATTGTTCCTCCTTAAAAATGCAATAAAGAAAGTATTTTTCACTGTGCAGTACAAGTGGTCCTTTTGGTAAGTTCCGCCTACACATAAGTACAGAAACTTGTCAGACAAGCAGGGGTATCACTAATTCTTGAAGTAGAAGGGAAATCACCAAAAGTAGGTGGGAGTCTAGGGGGTACACACCCCTTATGTATGATCATTCATACAAGTACATGTGATGATGCTTGCCTTACTGGGTAACTCAGCTCCCAGATCTTACCGACACCCCTGGGTATAAGGGTTTTAAAGGGAGCAATTCAGACCTTTCATTATCATTTGCCTTAGAAGACAACATTCCTTAAATAAGTTTCCATCAAGTTAGAAATTTAGTACAATGTATAACTTTGTAGTAAGAGTGACATAGAGATTGCAAAAAAAAACAGAAAATGGTAAAATAACACCCGAATGTTTGGGAAGGAAAACTGAATAAATAAAATATACACAAAGAAGAAATTGTGTACATAAAGCAATACAAGCATATGTAAATTTTAAGACTGGAAAAATGGTTAATGGCATTCGAATTTCTACTTAGAAACTCAAGCACTCTTCAGTAGGGAAGTTATGAAATGCACTTCTTAAAATGAATACCACATTAGAGAGTAATTCATCACAATTATGAATTTCAAGAACACTTGAGTTAATTCCAAATACCAAACAATCATTACACAAATGATCTGTTATTTCTTCAATTACCAACATTTATGGTCTCAGTGAATATATTCGGGTGTTTAGATGGATAAGTTAACTGAAGGTAAAATTCAGGAATGCGCGTCTCCTTTAGAGTGAAAACGTTATTCAACAAGCACTACTTTTGAGTTAACCTATACGTTTGGCTGACCTGATATATTTCTTGTTTTGCGCAAGGTTGGGGCAATCTTCAGGCATACTTTTTCTATAATGAGTGTCCGAAATAAGTCATTTCATAAAATACACTACCATGCGGTGTCGAAAAAAATGGTATACGGTATTTGTCTTAGTTTCAGCAATTTTCCATAGTTTTAACCAAAAACAATATAATATATCATGTGAACACTTGAGGAAACCCAAAAACTTCAAAGTTTTTGATAACTGCCATAACTTTTTCTGTGTACAAGAATGCCTGAAGGCTCAAATCTACATAAACAACATTGATACAAGCACATGAACAGTTTCAATGAACGATCATACAAGCTATTACATTTTTCATGATGTCAGCTAAGAATGCTGTAAGGAAGCTGCAAGCATGTTCTGAAAACATCTGTAAGCAATCAAACATAAACCTGACTCATATTACTTGCATACAAAGAACTTCAATCTTAAAACTAGTGGGCGAGCTTTTGTGAAAACTTTTGTGAAGCTCATGAAAACTCAGCATTTTAAATTATGTACTGATTCATATATAACCGCAGTCTGTTTTGTCATAAAACATATGACTCGCATCATTTATAAAAGACTAAATGTTGCATCTCGTCGGAGTGTAATTATTTATTACTGAACAGAAATTGTGAATGTGTTATATACTTGTAGTTAATAATGTTTTATAAAAACAAAACATGAAATGAGTCACCTTGCAATTAAACCTTACCTTGTTGTTTCTAATGTAAAGATAGGAAAATGTCAGTTTGGCTGTGTATGATCTATATAAATATTTATAAGTGGAATGTTTGAAGCAAAAATAGTATTGAAGTAAAAATGTCATGAACATTTTATTCCTGATTTAAGGAGGTCCTTGCAATCTTGTTGTCTCATATGTTGCTTGTTGTTTACATTGACAACCCAGACAGACTAGGCCTAAAAAATATATGTTCCGTTTCCTGTGCCCTGAGTGACCCCTAGTGGTATGTACCCCCCCCCCCCATACACAAAATCCTAAAAGTCAGATATCGTAAAACCTCACTTAAAGACCACCTCAATAATAAGACCACCTCAAAATTAAGACCACACTTTCAAGTCCATTTTGATGTTCCGCACTTTATTCGATATTAAGACCATCTCAATATTAAGACAAGTTTTCAAGGGTCCAAAGTGTGCATGGGTTTTATTATTGAGGTTTTACTGTATAGTGTTCTCTTAAACCAAATAAAACAACCTACCACTACCTTACCCACCAACATGTTGTTTCAGCTTGTTACAGGTAACAGACAAATTTAATCTACCCTTAATCAAGTATCTAATAATAGATTTGTCCCTTAATCAAGAGAGTAAACGAAATTTTTATATTGCTAATATTTCCCAGGAACACGAGTCAATAAAATGTCTACATTGGTATTACCGTCACTTTCTAACCAACCCTCAAGTACAAATGAACTTTAACATTACGTTAAGATTTGTTAAAAAGAATTGTACATTTATTGCTTTTGGTCATAAAACTCCTAGTTGGAAAATAGAAAAAAAACTATTTTTGTTATGTATGAGTAGACTCGAATACACGCAGACAGTAATATTTTTGCTAGTGGGAGATTTGTTAACTCGTCAATTACTGAACGACCCTCACACATAAATTTCCAACTAGTATAACCAGAACAGAACTAAATAGAAAAAGACCGTGCTAGCAATACGTGATGACAGAATAAATAAGGGCAGACACAAATTACCACTTAGTAACATGCAAATATACCTGCATAAAATCTGACGGCGATACATTATTGCTTTCGAAACGACCCTCACGTATCAGACAATACCTAATACCTGTTAATGTAGGGTGGACATAACGGGCGCGCTGTCCACATGCAGACATCGGTTAATCATCCTTACCAAAATCACGCTACGCCTCGACCCGAACGTGTCGGAAAATACGTGTGGATCGAATATTTACAGGTAAAAGCCTCGAGTATAAGTACTATACCCGACATTTGAAACACACATACGACAAGTGATACTTTAATCTAATGAAACCATAAATTCTGAAATTGTAAGTCATCATTGGAGCGACAAGGCTAGTGAACCAATATAGAGCAGACGTTTACCCTCTGATCAATGAAACATTGGCATGTTAAATAAAATTTGTGGCGAGTATTAAATTGGATATATATTATTCAGATAAAATAAACACATCTGATAATTTTGACAAAAGTTGGTTAAAAAAATCATACCAGTCGTAATTTTCAGTCAGATTTCATTCACGAGGCTACATTAAGATGATAGTTTGACATGGCATAAGTCGGAAAAAATGATTTTCTATATGTTATGAACACTACTCACCGATTCAGCAGTTATATATCCAAAAACTAGTAACCCCAAAAACAACGCCAACGGGAGCCCACAACTTGGGCCCTTCATCTCGTTTCTGTTTCTATGACAACACTAATATTCTGTCACTGTAATCAAACTTTCCCGTGATCAGCCTCCGTCAGCCTCCACCAGGCTTAAGTAAGCCGCCTGTTAAACGATTTCACTATTAATCCTTGCGCCACACCATTCATAAATGTTTGTTTCAATTAATTTCAGACAATAAAAAAAATCTAAAAAAAATTAGGATAAGGGATCTTAAAGTCTCAGAGGAGTAGAGAAGTCCAACGCCTGAACACGACCAACACTTCCCACTGACTAACACGAGAGAAACTTCGCTAGTTATCCGATGGTATATACCTAGTACACTCTCTCTCTCTCATAAGTTTAAACGCTCGTTCATTCTCTAAAATAGCAAGATCAGCTGAAAAGGTTTTCACGCGCCGCTGAGCGGGTCTAGTCATTTACCATACTCCCTCGGTAAAAAATTCATTATTCAAATCAATGTACGCTAACCCGACCCAAGTCTGAATATCGTTGCTTGATTTATAGACTTCTAATATAACATACACACGAACGACAGGTAATATTACCGCCTGAAAATTCGCCGTACATTTACACTTTGGTCAAGATTTACAAAAATATGTCTCGTATAATGAGGGGTGTAACTTACAGGTAACAGCGATAATTTATTGAGACAAGCCAGACGAAATGTTTGCTTATATAATCCTCGGCTGAGAATCTTCGGCTGATAGTGTCCCAATCTTACGGCATATTTATCTTGTCCCGATTTTAATGGAATGGGGGGGACAATAAAATCAAGACATGTCATAAAATCTGGAAGAAGATTAGGTAAACTTAACTTGAATGATATTATACAATGAAAACAGACCTTTGTCAACAACGGCGATTATAATCGGGAGAACTAGATTATCTCAGTTACCTACAAGGACTGGATGATAGTAGAACTATAGATCAAGATTAAACAACAGATTATGTCCATATATTAAGCTCCGAGGAGTCATTAACATTGACCTATCATTTTGACAAGCTAACCCAAATATCACCGTACAGAATGATTCACCCAAACAAATTATAAACCACGATGTTTGAAGTGCCCATAGTAAAATCATTTTAAACATGTTAAGGACATTCATTGCGGTAGACTTAACCCGATTTAAATGCGACACAATTGCAATACGAAGCGATCCATAGTTGAAGCCTTTATCGGAATGGGGATACAATGCCATGTTTATTTGAACACAAACATACTTGTCTATTGATATGTGTAATGATTATTCCTAAGAGAACAATTTCTCAGACAAGTCAATATAACGTTCGACATTCCGTTCATCTATATTAGTTTGATGACCCTAATTCGATATTTATTTCCACCTAGATCATTAAATGACCAATCGGACCCGAGACATTGCTGCCAACTTGCTCTAAATTTCCAACACATAAAGTGCTGAATATTCGGGTATTCGGTCTATACACTAGAGCGTATCACGTCCTATTTTGAAATCCCACCTAATCAAATTTCTATCTTATTATTTTACGCAGTTTTGTCAATCTCGCTTGATACCAACAGTTTATTTGTCTTTGTAGATTGATTAGTTGCATCCAACTTCTAGTGGTCGCTCATAGCTCAGCAAGTGATTGGCGGGGGCGACGTATCAGAAACTAGCCGAAACTAGAGGCAATGCTTTGTTGAAGAGTTACTTTGGAGTCTTATTTAGCTCATCTTTTTTTGAAAAAGAGTTATTGCCATAGCTTGGTTGCCGTTGTCTGCGTCCTTGAAAATGTAAAACATGAATTTAGCGCACTGTCTGAGCAAATATAAGTCCAGGGGCCCTATTTACAAAACTTTAAGACTGAAACTTAGGCTTTAAAATGTTAAATGTTCTTTTGGCTCCTATGTTATTATAATATAATAGATTTTAATATAACTTGGCCAAAGTGTAGAGTGGGTATCAACAACTACTCAGACAAAATTTCATTCGTTAAGATTTAATGAAAAAGAAATGCCGGTAAATGAAAGTTTTGCAAATTCTGAGTTTCAGTCTTAAAACGTTGTGTGTAGGGCCCCAGACGGTAATGTAAGGCGCAGATAAACGTCTGTATGTGTTTGTACAGCATTCTTCTAAATTGATGCGGTCATAACTGTATTTCAACGTTCAATTTATACACATTATAAGATCCTGGAAACACTACAAGTACCAGAGTGCCAGTGCATTTCTGTTGTAACCTTTTCCTTTTCTTATAAAGTCTCGAACCATAGATTTATGCCGCGAATCAAAGTCATATTCATACATGTTAACCCTTGCACATTTTCAGTCCCTAAGGCAATACTGCTGTTTTTTGTGTTGAGCGTCAACCTTGGTTCGCGAAACCTAGCGAAAAAACACACGCAAAGTCGTTTCGAAAAAACGCAAAGCTAGATAATAGACGATGTATCATTTCACATGTTTTAATGAGGTAAACTTGATAAAAATATAATTAAACAACGTATTATTTTTATAAAACATTAGAATTATAACAGAAAACTGACTTGTTTTCGAATACTATTTTCAAACATACAAGTTAACAAAATAATAACAAAAACATACGCAAGTACGACGCAGCGGTTACTTCCCTTGGCGATTTTTTTAAACTTACGAAAATGTATTTTTTTGGCTCAATGAGCTCAAAACCTAGGCGCACGCGGACGCTTAACAAAAATATAAAACTAATGGTTTAAGCGCGGTTTCCATTTGCGCTTCCGTATCCGTTCCTTACTGCAGAAGGAGGAGTTTCATTTTCTACGCATTTTCGTATTTATACGTTTTCGTATCTTGCCTCTTATTGCAGATGTCCCCAAATGATCCGCATCAATGAAAAAATCGCGCGTATGCGGAACGGACGAACGGATTCGACCCCTACTATTTTCTCTTTTGGGCAATTATCTGAACATACGGATGCGGATATCGCGTTTGCTCGTAAATAGAAGCCGGACCGTATAGGTTTTTGTTTCCTTGTGGTCTGCGTCGGGAGGTATTGTTTTATGCAATGTGACGCTACCCGTAATAACTTTATATCTCTTTTCTTAAAGAATGCAACTAATATACATAGTATGTTAAACAAACATTGCTTTTTAATCGTTACTATTCTATTGTCAGATGACTTCACGAATTCGCGAATACATTTTTATTTGAAAAAACCCATACACGATAACTATCAAAATAATGAAACACCAAAACTTAAATGACTGATTCAAACTACTCCTTGCAGTGCAGGGAATGCCAAATCCACAAAACCTTACATATCTATAAGAAAGTAAAAGTGAGAAGGCACACACAGAGAGGGACACAATCGAAATACCACAGAGACAATTGAATAAAAGTTGTTACTTAGACATTCTACAGGAGATGTGGGTTTCAGTCGATTATCGAACTGTCACATATCTCAGACCCGAATCCTGAAAATATAGACTGGGGGGAAACATGCGACCAAAGGTCTCAAGCTCGAGGCGCGAAATATTATAGTTTAACGTATCGATATGAAATTGTGGCCTCTAGTGCATTTCGGTGTCTAAATTTTGAACGCCCATTCATGAGATTTGAACTGGAATAATCTTGATAAAAAGTATGGTGCCACTTACTCATACCTATATTTTAACAAATTTCCATGAGACACCCCCTCCAGTACATAACCCAACCCAGCCGCATGTCAAACCCTTGTCATAACTGAATAAGAAGACATATAGAAGTTCCTCCTCCCGTACCTATCCCTATTTGGCGCTTTGGCCTCATCTTGCCTCCAATTCTGTAATTTCCGGAACCGGGTCTATGGTTTGATAACTTGGTGTCTTAGTGAGCTTAATTGAAACTGTACTTGTAATAAAAACCTAATTTAACTTGTTGTGAACGCTTTTATAAGAAACAGACCCGTGCCCTTGTTATTAAATATCTTGGATATCACAAATCTGGTCATGGATTACTGTTGCATCCACTACATTACGTGCGGGTACCAACAACCGCTTCGTAACGTAAACACGAACTTCAATCTTCATTCTGACAATAAGCAAACATTTGCTGTGATATAAATAATTATAATACGTATCACCTTCATGGAAAACAAACTACAGATAAACCTCACTGAAAGACCACCTCCATATTTAGTACACACATCTCAAATCCATTTTCAGTGTTTCGCTCTTTATTCAACCTCAATATTTAGACAACCTCAATAAGAAGATCATTATTCAAGGGTCCCAACGGTGGTCTTATTATTGAGGTTTTACTATACTAAGTTTGAATCATAGAAAACATGTTTGATAAGTGTGCTACGCTATGTTCCAGTACACTGAAAAGCAAACCACTTAGCTGGTATTCCTCTACGTTGGTTGCAATGGTAGCGAATATTTACAGGCCTCCTTTTGACCATGTAATTTGATGGATCATTGCGGCCGAGACGAACCGGCAGTGCGCTCGCCATCACGACATGATCCTGCATGGGCACTCAGAGACTGATTTCACAAACGCTTAAGATAATACAGTAAAACCTTACTTAAAGACCACCTCAATAATAAGACCACCTCGAAATTAAGAACACAATTTTCCAGTCCATTTTCACAGTTTTGCTCTTTATTCAACCTCAATATTAAGACCACCTCAATAAGAAGACCAGTTTTTCGTTATGAATGAGAAGGAATAAGTTGCTACAGGGAACGCCACATACATAAGACAGTGCCTCCCCACAAGACCTCCGGGAAAACAACAATTCATGCACTTGATGAGGTTAAAAGGTACATACGTTAGGATATCTATTACATTCTGAAAGAAACTAATTTAAAAATAGACTGGCGACACAAGGTATCAAGATTTGAACAATATGAATTCTACCGATCAAATCCTAGCCTTTTTTCTTCTCTTTTTGTGACCAAGCAGGCCCGTTTATTAGCAGTAACATTACATACACTAATAGGTTGTGGTATACCATATTCATTTACCAGATAATACATTAAATATACAAGGAGCATTTCATTAATTCATATAATAGTGACACGCGCTGTTCATAGGGTACTCACTTCTTAATTTCTTCCTCAGTCCTTCGAAGTACTCTCCCTGAGTTGAAATGATTTTTTTGCAGCGTTGTATCCACACCCGGAAAGCGTCGTGGTAGTCTGAAGTACTAAGTACTGTCACTTCTCTGTCAGTAGTGGCTGAAACAGGTCGCCCTGGTCTATCATCATCTTCAACAGATTCCCGACCGTCCTTTAACTTACGAACCCATTTCGCAACTGCAGCATACCGTAGAGCATTCTCTCCATACACTTTCAGCAAATCTGCATGAATATCGGTGGCAGACTTTTGCGAGTTTGCAGCGAATCTTACAATACACCCTCTGTTCAGAAATAATGTCCGCCATTTTATAGTAGGCTAATTCTGTCAATGTAATAACAAGTGGGCAATTCAACTGAGCCATATAGCGAGCACGAGGACTGCGTGCTTGAAAACCAATGGTGCGGAAAAATTGGCCAAATGTGTAAAGTTGTAATTATAATCAAATAACTGTATTCATTTTGCTAGAATTATCAATTTATATTTGATTTTACGAATTTATTAATGGCCCCTCGTATGTCACAAATGTCATAGTTATGTTTATAAACACATAAGAACCGGTCTTCCTGACTTGTACCTTGCTACATTTCATAGAAGAATATTCACACAATTCACACAGAATTATTAATAGTCTACGCCAATCATGGCATAATTTCTCCTAATTAAATTGTGACCAGGAACATTAATTTATTCTATAAAAAGCTGGCAAAATGGTGTATTACTTTCTCCCCAAGACGTATTGACTGACATATTCTGGTTGAGTTTTGCCCGAATTCCTTTTGTCGGTTATTTACTGTTTTAATAAAGATTTCGCAGCTGTTGTGATTGGTAATAATGAAATCAATTAGGTTACTTCCTCATGTTGAAGAATTGTATGGAATTCCGACCATACCAACATATAAGGAGATGTGTGTCGAGATAGAACGAGTGTATCTTGTACGAAGTGACTTTGGTGGCTGTGATCGTCAGTGATATTGACTAGAGTATTGGTTACTGTCATAAAGGGATAACATTTCACCAAATCGTGTTTTATTGTCATTTGTGGCAGACTTTGGATAAATAAATAGTTTTTGGTGTAATAAGTTATAAGCCTGAAAGCATACATTCTGGATATACGCAGGATTTCTTCGATGGTAACAAATCAGTACGAGTGTCAGTTACACACTGTGTATATGCGTACGCTAATGAATTCATTATTTAATTGTTCAAACAAACAATCTAATTTGTTGATGAACCTACCTAAATAGTAAGTTGCATTTAAACGTTTATTTGAACTCTGCAATGTTTCTGCAACATTCCACAGGAAGTTTCGAGTTTTCTATGCAGATGATGAGACGAGGTTAAGTTAAGAATCAAAGATACAAAAACAACGCCGACCCTTTCAGTAGGAGGTATGCATACTCGCAAAGCCTGGCTTCTCTGGAACGTTCACGCGCACGAAGACGGCGTTTAGCGTCAACCGCACAACGAAAGGCGGCAAATTTGAGAGAGCAGCGACGTATGATGAATATGAAAGACGCGTTTAAGACTTTGTATGAATGTCTTCCGGTGTTATCATACAAGAAAAAAATGTCAAGGATAGAAATACTTCGTCTTGCAATAGTTTATATAAAGTTTTTGCGAAAGATGGTTGAGGAAAAGACGGTCGAAGAAAAAATCAATGAAAAGGGAGTGTGAACACACGAATGAATGACGGCAGACGATGTTTATATAGATCCGAAGGAAAAAAAATATATTCAACCAGACAATTTCAATTTGATGGAATTACCATATGGTGTTCATGGACACGAATAGTATCACTTGATAAGTTTCATAGGCGAGTAGTCAATAGTTATTTTAATTGATTGTATATGGAAGGTAGGCAATCGTCATTGCACTTTTAACTGAAATTTGTCAAACCATTTGTGGAGACAGCGGACGTTCATTAATTTGTGTGTCGAGTTAAGAAAATGTTAATGCCCCAGTCACAGGGTCACGTTTTGGTTGCCACGTTTAGCTACGTTGTGAAACGTGGCTACAGCGTGAGCAAACGTAGAACAACGTGGCTAAAACGTGATCAAACGTGACAAAACGTGAAATGGAACTTGTAATTTTGGACATGTTCAAAGTTCGCTAGCGTTTCCCCACAACGTTCTACAACGTGGCAAGAACGTGTAACAACGTAGTATAACGTAGCAAAAACGTAGCAAAACTTGAACACAGCACATCCCGCCGGTTGATACGTTCTGACACGTTGTACTACGGTATGCTACGTTGCGGCCTCGTTGCTCCACGTTCCTCGTGCCGCGTTTTGCCACACTATGTCATGCTATGATACGTTGTAACACGTTTTACTACGGTATGCTACGTCGCAGTCTCGTTGCTCCACGTTCCTCGTGCCGCGTTATGCCACACTATGTCACGCTATGATACGTTGTAACACGTGGTACTACGGTATGCTACGTCGCGGTCTCGTTGCTCCACGTTCCTCGTGCCGCGTTATGCCACACTATGTCACGCTATGATACGTTGTAACACGTGGTACTACGGTATGCTACGTTGTGGCCTCGTTGCTCCACGTTCCTCGTGCCGCGTTATGCCACACTATGTCACGCTATGATACGTTGTAACACGTTGTACTACGTTATGAGCTGCGTTATGCTACGGTGTTCTACGTTGTACGATGTTGTGCTACGTTTCTTCTATGTTGTGGTACGTTTTGATATGTTGTGGTATGGTTATATTATATATGATACGCTCTGATCCGTCAAGGATGCCAGAGATCACACATATACATCTGTCCATCTAGGAACTCAAATAATTGGTGTTTTGCTTAAGCCCAAGTGCTGAACCTCTACCATGGTTCTCCAACTGGCGAATGCTGCCCTAGCCCTGGAGCCAAACTTTGGTTACTGCTCCAGAGGTAAGAGGATAGAATAAGGAGGGGAGAGCGGGCCCCGCGCATCATGTTCTACGGGGACTGGCTCCTGCGACACGAAGATTTCGGCCAGTACCACCAACTCATGGAGGAGCTGAGGAGGGAGGATGTGGCCACCTTCAAGAACTACCTCAGAGCTGACCCCCTTCTATTCAAGGAGCCGGTGGACAGGCTGACCCAAGAATAAAGAAGAACAGTTGGTTCCAAAAGGCACTGCCACCAGGTCTAAAAGTTGCGGTCACTTTCCGTCACCTCGCCACTGAAGACAGCTTCCACTCGATAATGTATTCATTCAGAGTAGTCCACAAAACTATCTCCTACATGGACAAAGAGTCTGCGAGGCCATCGTAGCAAAGTACTTTGAAGAAGTCATCAACATACCCACTGCTCCAGACGAGTGGCGATGTGCAGCAGAACACTTTCAACACCAGGTGGCAGTTTGCACTTGCCTCAGATAGCACTATATATGCGAAAGCGTGACGGCAGCGAGGCATTACCCGACTTTGATCTTCGGTGTAACCTGTCAATCGTGGCACAGCGAGACTACACCGAGGCGACAGCGTGGCTAGCACGTGGCGACAACATGACATATCGTGGAAATTTCCAAAATCGTGGGTGTCAGAAACGGGGCACAACGGCGTGGCCAAAACGTGACACTATGACTGGGGCATAAAAAAGACAATGAGTGTTGGTGGCATTTCTAGTGACTGAAGTGTCTCTTACCACTTTGTACTTCTAATTTCCTCATTTTGTTCCTCATATTTGTATGATTAAAACTTCATATTCATTATTGCTATCATGAGAACAATTGTTTATGCCATATATGTGTGTGTATTTTGGTCTGAGTAAAAGTGTGCGAGTTTCCTTACGTAGTTGTTTGGTGTAAACTTTCAAACGTTTTGTTTTATATTTCTAGTAACCCCAATCTCTTTGATATGTTTCCTGTATTGAATGATCATTTATCTTTTAGTACAGCGCAAATGTTCGCGAGCAGCACTCTTTGTCTGTTATGGAAAGGTTGTTGCTCTAGAGATATTTTATTGATAGAAAATTCTTACTGCAGGAAAAATTGATACTGTTGTTGATGAGAGTTTGTTGGTCAAGAGAGGGCCGCTCAGGAGATATTAAGCTGTATTTCCCCCCTTTTCATTCGTTCGAAATTATTCTGGATCATCATTCTTTCAGAATTTGATATTCAAATTGAAAGAGTTATAATGGAAATTAGCTTCAGCTACTCACGGAAACAGGCATACATTTATAGGCCTAATATGTGTATAGTTGACTTTCAAGTCAAACATTATGTCATGTATATTTATTTAAAAACATTGGTTGATGCCATGATTTATATGTGATATTTATTAAATATTTCTATAACTGCGGCTGAACTTTGTTGTATACATACCACATCTACAATATTTACGTCCCTTGTTCTTAACTGTCGGCCATTTTTATAGGCAAAACTGATAAGCCCTTATAGGAGTAATTGTGATAATTGAGAAATTCCCAAGAGAATTTGTATGTGACAACCACTTTTTCTTCAACTTACATGAGCATAATGAATAAGTTATTGTTTTATATATAGGAATAGTTTATCGTCGTTTACATTCTATTCCCCATAGTTTTTAAGAAAATTTGCCTATCAAAATGGCCGACAATTCAGAACAAGGGAGGTAAATAGTGTAGATTTGTGAACTATGTATTGCCTGCCTGTGTGTTGGAAGACACTACACCAGTTTGAATTTGCTAGATTAAACAATTAAAAAAGCTCGTACTTTTGTCTGAAATGTTATTGAATATTCACCTTAAAGTGCATACTGTTATTAGTTACATAGTCATCTAGTGACCTGGTACGGAACGATACCTGATCAATTCTAATTGCCAGGTATAATCCTGTAACACGTCATTAGATGACTATGTAACAAATTTACCCCAACGACGTCCATGTTTGTTTACTAAAAATCGCAAGGGAGACAACACAGAAACAAGCTCAACCTCAATATCGTGTTTTGTTTTCATGTACCGATACCGTGTCAACCATATATACTGCTATCTTACTATGATTGTTTTTGTCTTCCATGAAATTGATGTCACTTTTGGTATTTCATAAAAATGATGTCCCTTTTGGTCTTCAATGAAATTAATGTCCCGATAGTCTATCATAAAAACGATGCCTCTTTTAGTCTTCCATAAACATGCTGTCCCTTTTGTTCATGCATAAACAATAAAGTCCATTTTGATCTCTAAAAATGCACCGATATCGTGTCTACAAGATATGAGCGCTGTTATGCGATTTACAACCTCTTCTGAAAGTGACGGCAATTCAAGAAAACGCAACATGTGATGTCACTATTTGCAAGCATGAAACATGTGACGTTTTAAGGAAATGACGTAACTTAAAGAAGAGGTTGAACATCGTACAGCGGCGCACATATAGTGCTGTCTCACTATGACAGTTTTTGTTTTCCATATTATAGAAGGGACAAAGGGAGAGATCTCTAGATGGCAAATAAAGGGAAATAACTCGTGACAATCTCTTGTTGCCCCATCGATATCGATCTGAATCGTCTGGATTTATATGACACACGATATTGTTGTGTAAGGTCACCATGGAGATCACACGCCTTTCCATGGTTTCACTGTAAAACATTTCAATAGACAATAGACAGTTCCCACATTTACAATATTTACCTCCCTTGTTCTGAATTGTCGATCATATTGATAGGCAAATTTCCTTAAAGTTTATAGGGAATATAATGTAAACGATGATAAAATAATCAGATATAAACAAAAATATCTTATTCCTTATGCTCATATGGGCTGTTGGCTCGGTAAGTTGAAGAAAGAGTGGTTGTCCCATGCAAATTGTCTTGGTATTTTCTCAATTATCACATATTGCAAAATAACTCCCATAAGGACTCGCCAGATTTGCGTATCAAAATGGCTGATGATTCAAAACAAGGGACATACATATTGTAGATGTGGGAATTATCTGTACATAAAACAGATTACAACACTCAAACCCTTGCTGTAGTGAGAATGTTTGGAATAATTACCAGAATGCAAAAATCAGCCTCAAAATTCAAGGGTCTGGTTGGTCATTCTGTGTCCAGTCTTAACTGACCAGTTTTACTCTATTTTAGTTTTATAAACTTGAATTCTACCAGACCAAACGAGTATTTGTTCAAGATAACAGGACCCAAGGTTATGCAGTTGAGTTTAGAGACCAGTCCAAGACTAAAGTCTTGCGATTGGGTAATTTTTTTACTGGACTCAGACCATCCAATCAGATGGTTGAGTGGTAAGGCTGGTTTCCAAGCTCAGTTATATAACCGCAAACCTTAGTGTCTGGAGAATATATTACACTGTAAATGTACTCTAACTGATGAATCATCACAGGATTCATCTCTATCTCTGCAAACGTTAATATAAACACATGCAATGCAGTTTGTATGCAGTTTATCAATCAATCCTAAGCAGGTGAGCAACAAGAGGGTCAAGATGGCCCTGGATCGCTCCCCGAGTAACACTGCTCAGTACGCCCTGATGGTAAAATTAGCATCATAATTATATATGGTGTCTATAAAACAATGTTTTTTCTTAAGATATTCTAAGTGGCCTAGTTTTTAATCACTATTGTACCAGTTCAAACTTTGCCTAGATTTCATAGAGACAAACAGTCTGACTTGGTTCTAAGATTTGACCCACTGACCTAGTTTTTTTATCCGTAGTGACCCAGTTTCGAATTTATCATATATTTCATAGACACAAACATTTAATGATAAAAAGTTCTGATTAAAATTGGTCCTCTATTGTGTCAACAAGCTAAATGTCGACGACACACGACTGACGACAGACACATTGCGATCGCAAAAGCTCATCATGATCTCTTCGTGCTGAGGTAAGCTAAAAAAAACAACAGGTTGTTTAATTGCATGCACAGCAGAATTCTGACACAATCAGAATTTCAAGTTAATGTTTGAAGGTATTTGCCAAAATTGCTAATTAATTACTGGTAAGTGTAAGCATTTACTGCAACAATGATGTTATTTAAAGATCTCATGAAATAATACATTAAACAAATAAAACACTGACGTACACGTATTCACTTCGTCTTGTTAATTAGATCCATTTATTCAGATAATGTTTTACACTAAGACTAAAATATACGGAGGTGATAGTTTGTTATGCAGTAACATAATTAAAAAATGTCATGTTGGCATGAAAATAGGGAGGGGAATAGCGTGACAGGATAACCAAGTAAATATTCAATAACAAACATAGATCTATCACAGAAGGTTATTGATAATCCCGCAATACCGCTTACTCAGACACACTTTAAAAAAAATCCACGATGGTCGCCAGTAGAATATTGTGTGTGAAATTTCATGAAAATCTGTGAAAGTAGATCGCTCCATATATGTTTTTGAAAAATCCAAGATGGCCACCAGTCGGACATCTTGAATGTGATCGGAAAAAATCATATCACGCACTACAATTAATCACGGTGACAAGTTATGTGAACTTCCGCATATATTGTTGACAACACAAATCGTTTTGAGATGACCCACATTGCGTGCAATGCCGTGTTGTCAATAGACTGCATTTTCCATTTTTACTGCTTCATAATGCAAATCAAAGAACTGAAAGGTCAAACTTCACGCTGCGCTAATATACGGACGGAAGAGAAATGTCAAGGAACGAAGGAAGAGTTGAACTGAACGTTTATTGTGTTTAACAAATTGAACATCATATTTTATCATAATTGGACTTAGGATACTTTTTTCTGTGATAAAAAAACAAAGCAATTCCATTTGGTAAATTCTTATTAGAAACGTTAACCAAAGTAGTAAAGGTACATTTAAATATAATTGGAAATTTGTATGTAAGAAATACAAAACAGTTCCATTTGGCTGAATTATGGCCGGATTGAGTGATGCGTAGCTTAACTGGAACATGAAACTAACCAAACAACCATCGCGTATATTGCGTATATAATATCATACATATATAAGTTAAAACAGTGACTAATTTGTCAGCATGATTCAATCAAAAATCTGCACGACTGCCTAAACGCAAAATATTTTTTATGAATGTCAGTACATAAATCATTTAAGCAAATACACATCAATATAACGCGATTGAAATGTGTAATATACATTTAAAACAGGATACAACTTGCACGTTACGCAACAGTACTTCACAAAGTTATAAAAAATCAAGTTAATTATCAAGTAGACACATCGTGTTTGACAGACGAATACAGAGCGTAGATAAACATACAACTGAAACTATGAGGACCAGATATATAAAACTTAAACGCAAATATGTCATACTGCTGAATATCCAAGGGATTGCCTTATTGCAGGAAAGCATTATTTCCATGCCAGGAGAAAATAATTGCCATGTTGGACACTCAACGGTCTCCTCGATGTAGCATCAGAAAATTGGCAGTGCGCCTTAGAATCCAGGGTTAATTTTGGATATTTTGGAAAGATGAACCATACCCTTCATACTGGGATATTTTGTCTGGTAAACTCAGACATTGGGAAATTACAGCAAAATGTTTGGAATTTAAGTATGTAGTGATTAACTAATGAACAATTGCTATTTATATAAACTGCATGTGAGAGAAAAGCAATTTTTGACTAAATAGAACCAAATGTTTTTCATCAGATTTGTTTGGAATTTTTACATTCAAATTGGGGAAATTATATACATTTTGGCATTGGGAATATAGCCGAATAACTGCTGTTTTAGCTGCAAACCCCTGGAACCTGATCATTTTGGCCTGGGGAAAAGATGATACTAGGTCTGATTTTTTGTCTTCAAACGTCCATGCGCAGCAGTTTGATTTCCATGTGTACAATTTGTTTTCGAAGACACAAGCCTGGTCTGTGGTTAATTTATCTTTGTATGACAAGCTTTTTACACAACATGAGATGGGCGGGGGCTAAAAGAAAGTTTGTTGTGCGCCGCCGCTGGTACGTGTATAAGTAAAATCACATTCCGTTACTCGTTTTGCAAACAAAATTTGAAACGCAATTAGTACCTGAAGATGGTTACACATACAAGCGACACAGACCTTCACTGGGGATGAAATGATGGACTGATCAGCATTGCAGCCTTCATGTGTAATGCATTAAAGTCACGCGAAAAAGGATTGTTCATTTAATCGCTGATTTCTACGGATATTTTTTCTATGTGCACGGAATATGGGTTTATCAAGTCTTACACGTTTTTTGCCGGTAGTTGGTTCTCAGAACCAGAAGGTTATCATAATATCATCCATTGTTACTGTGTTGCTGTTCACTCTTGGTGTTGTCATAGGATACTACAGCGTTCACAAACCTGAGGTTGTCGTGCATGTTGCTGGCGTCAAAGCAGCGCTCTTGCATTCTTGTGAAGGCAATGTTATGAGTTCACAAACACATGGATTATATTGGGATCGCTATGTTGAGAGGCACAATGAACAAAACGCGTGTGTACGTTCTTCAAGTGCATGCTGGGACTTTGGCCTACCGAGACATTACGTTGCATATCACTTAAATGGTGAATCCATCAATATAGACGGTAAACTTGATGACAAAGCCTGGCAGGACGTAAGTACATTAAGTTAGAGATATATGTTTTAGTATTTCTTTACTCTATCAGCTTATTTAAGTAAAAGTCTTCATTAACACAAAATTGATGCACCATAAGAAAGGTATGAACAAGCGCTAGGAATGTTAATCTTATGGAAACTGAACTGCAGTGACACATATCCAGCCAGAGCAATGCCCAATATTCAGATGTTGACGAGGGGTTGTTGTTCTGGCGAGGTTACATTGGCAGTATAATTTACTAACATAAAATTTAATAATGTTGTTGAGAAGAGTTTGTTACTCTAGGGAGGATCGCTTTGAAGTCATTGTATTGTTACTGAATAAAAGCATGCAATGTCATTAAGACATTAAATTAAACAGACATATACATGTATGTATTATTGATTGGCGTAGATAATAAAATTTATCTTCATTTGTCCGCTAGGTCCCTTGGAGTGAAACATTTGTGGACATGCGCAGTGAGGTGTATCCCAAACCACGATATAGTACCAAATTCAAAATGAGATGGGACGATGAACGCATGTATGTTGGTGCAAAGATTGAGGAAAAGAATTTATGGGCTACGTATGATAAACATGATTCGGGAATTTGGCGGGAAAATGGATTTGAAATGTTGCTAGATGTTGATGGGTCCTTGTTTAACTATAAACAATGGCAGATTAACGTACTTGGAACAATGATGGATTTAATGATGTATAAATCTTCAGCAGACCTTTCCTGGGGGAAATCTGCAAGTATGAATTGGCATGCAAATGCAAAGAAAGCTGTATTTGCAGATGGCACAATTAACCAGCCAGGCGATGAAGACAAATTTTGGTCGGTAGAGGTCGCTCTTCCTTTTGATGCTCTCAAAGAAAAGTCAACTCGTGTGAGGTGGGCACCATATGAAAATGAGGCTTGGTTTGTGCAGTTTGGAAGATCTGAACAAAATTTGACTTCAGAGAATGGAAAATACAAAAAAGTTCAGAATTCAACAACAGATTGGTGGTCATGGCAACCATGTGACGCCATAAATTTACATCTGCAAGACCGATGGGGATTAGTGCAATTTAAAAAGAATTTGCAAGATAAGACATTTAGATCTCAGAAATGGCATGTATATAAAGCATTATTCGACATGTTTGATGCAATGAAAATGTACAAAGCCATACATGGCATATATACAAACGCGATTGAGGAGCTTGATGTTCCGCCATATTTGTTGTCTCGCACATGCGTAGATTTACCGGAAATAAAACTGATTCGAAATGAAAGTAAAACGGATTTTGATGTTTCTATAACATCGAGGCTATTTGTTCATATGCCTGGGCACATCCGCTCTGACCGATATGTTTCATTTTACACTAATTATCAATAACGTTTTACATTGTTTGGAGTAAATGCATTCATTGAACATAAATTGTATATGCATACATATCTATTTGTAAAATGAAAGAATATTTATCAATATCGATAATCTAGAGCACATTTATGCATAACTGATTTTGACAGTGCTATGTCGGTATTCCCCATGTTCAATTCGTTCACTTGATGTAATTTCATGTTCTTGTCTTCTCCTTCCGGCCCAATTTTACTGACTTTCTTGGCTTGTTCCGTGATACATTCTATTCAATTATTTACCCAGTGTCCTCTTTAATTCTCTTTAGTTGTTCTAAATGGTCAACCAGGCCATTTCTTTCTTCCCATACATATTTACCTTGTACCTCGTCAGTGCCTTATGTTTTGTTGACTGTTGTTTTACCGTGAGTCTGTGCGGGGAGGCATTGTATTGTGTATGTGTCCTTTCCTGTAACAACTTAATATCTCTTTCACTATGGATATGTATTTAATAATACCATTTATGTTTTTTTAAGTTACCCGTTTAAAGCAAGAGTTTCATGCTTTAGATCAATATTACAAATAATGACCGTTATATCTCGAACAGAACACCATGGTGCTCGTCACGACATCGGAAGTTTAAGTTTGATTAAAGTTTTCTTTCACTTAATCTAGTGTTCTTTTCTCGCCATCCCATTTCGGTCTTTTCTTGCTAGCTTTCTTGACTTGTTAAGTGATGTATTCCATCTATTAGGTTTCCCCTGTTCGTCTTCCTTGATTCTACTTTGTTGGCATTTATTGTCGACCATGCCCTTAATTGCGCCCCTGATCCCTTGCGTTCTTACCCATGCACCTTCTCAATACCTGATGTTTTGTTAAATGTTGTTTACCCGGATGTCTGTGTGTGGAGTATGTCGCAACCTTTTCTCTCTTTTAATAGTCAAAAACCGAATGTTATATCCATGATTTTACATTTAATTTAAGTAAAATTGTAAATATTGATAAGACTTAATGGGAATCTTATAAATACCGTTATAATTATGTGTGTTGTAATTTGTAGGATGTATAATATTGTGCTTCATTTAACTTATATGGATGTAGTTAATTCGTATAAAATGATATTCTACGCTTGCTTGATTATGTGTAGTTTATGAATATTGTGTAATGTCATGTGATACATAAAGCCCAAGTAAACATCTAAGTAGTAACTTGATTAAAATGTGTATCTTACAACATTTCACTTTACGCGACAGTAGGTTCTATTTATCTAGGTTACGAACAACATAGTTACATTGTATAATTAATCACATTAGGATGTATATGCAAATGAGCCATTGGGATATTGCTGTTTTGTTGTTGTTCAAAACATACGAATACAAAGCGTAGAAGTATATGTATATATCGGTGAAAACTACACCTTTAAATTGTTGGGTGAAAAATTTTGCGTTTTTTCGCTGTTTTATATTGGCAGGTTTAGAATTAGTGATTTGTCACTTCCGCCAAAATTAAAGCACTCTTAATACAGGTGTGTTTATAGTAATATTACATGTATGTATACATGTATACCTGGCATTATATATTTTCTTTAAATCCTTTACTACTTTTACTCTCAATAAATATCTTGAGGTTATCAACTTTAAAAAATATAGAATATCTATGTCCCAATTAAGAATGTCTTCACACCGTTTATATGTTGAAACAGGAAGATGGAAAAACCTCACCCGGTACCTTTTAACGAACGATTATGTATTGCCTGCAACGTGTTGGAAGATGAATATCATTTTGTCATACAATGTCCTATTTACAAAGAAAGTCGAAACAATTTATTTAAACGCCTTTATTGGCAAAATCCAAATATGTACATATTTTTACAATTAATTACTAGTGAAAATGTTACCGAAATTAAAAACCTAGCCATTTTCGTACACCACGCTTTCACTTAAAGACAAAACCTGCATGCAATGGTGACTTAGGCATGTTTTGTCTAAACATATTTATTCTTTGATGTTGAAATGCTATGCTGTTTTGTATACCCTAAATGATTGTCCTACATTTGTTTGTACATGTATGTATATGTATGTGTGTGTGTGTGTGTAGGTGTATATGCATATATGTATATACGTGCATAACTATATATGTATGTGCGAGTATGTTTGTGTATGTATGAGTAAATATATGCACAGGAATTGTATGGCTAAACAGTATGTTGTATTGCATTATAATAATTCTATGTCATATTATTTTGGCTTAAATATGTTGTTTTATAATGGTTATATGTAATGTATGCCTTAATTTTGCGGTATATTGCATACACTGTCTCTCTCGAGAACGCATGTAAAAGAACGCATGTAAAATATCTATACTCTTTTATGACAAACAAATAATCAAAAACATGATTTATATCTCGAAATAATGAAATTTCTAAAATTCACAAACCTAAATTACATGTGTTCTCGCCATTTGTCACGCTGCTTATTACTGTAAAAATGATTCTTGCTGCTTTGTAAAAAAACTTTTCAATGTTCAATATGCAAATAAATATATCTATCTATAAAACGTATAGGCAAATAGTAAATGGTACTCAGAAAACCAAAGATTTGGTGTTATTGGGAAACAGGCAATGACTCCAGTCCCCGAGGACGTCCCGTGAGCAAAAAGTGTCCACGGATAATTTTTTATGTCAGTGTGAAGGTGAATGGTTGAAGTTACCAAAACAAAATTGGTCAGACACGTGACGTGGTACGTTTTGAGAAATCCAATATGCCCGCCAAGATGGCCGCCAAATATTTGAAACAAACACCGATTTTCTGTGTAGTGGGTAAAATGAGTAGGTTTATGGGTTTGTTTCTTCATAACTGGTAATTGAATATCATGAACTAGAAAATCAGGGATTGGAATAAATGAATTGAAGCACTCACTCCCAGTCTCGAAAGGAATAACATACATACTGTGTACCTTATGAACCGATGTAGTGAGAGAACTGCGACTTTATTTGACAACTAAAGTCTTGGCTATGGCAAGAGTAATTGGGTAAGGGACATGGATCCTAGATTGTCACAAATGATGCGCATGGAACCTAAACATTTCTTGACATGGAAAAAAGTCTAGGAATATAAATCGCGCTGTACTTTGTAAATGTTTTTTTTCTCACATGTCCGTGCACTGCAAGCCGGTTTTCACGCGTACATATCGGCTTTTTTTTAAGAGACATCACTGTTCATTTTAATTTAACTACACACAAATGAGTGGAGCGGGATGAAAGGAAAGTTTGTTGGGTGTCGCTGCTAGTATTCGGATGGATAAGATTGTTACAGAGAACGCAAACATTAACAGGACAATGCGTCTCCACACAGACCCCGGAGAAACATCAGCCAACATTAGAGATTGTGGAGGTGTAAGAGAGAGAACAAGTAGCTACATGTTACGCCACATACGTAAGACAGTGCCTCACCATGCAGACCTCCGAGAAAACAACAATCCATAAAACATAAGGCACTTGAGAAGGTTAAAGGGTACATACGTTAAGGAACAGAGGCACAAGGAATGGCCTGGCAGTCCATAAGGAATAACTAGGAGAATCAAAGTGGACAGTGAAGGAGGGAGGGGGGATTAATAGATTGAAAAGATCACATGACAAGTCAAGACAGCTGGCAACAATAGGCTGAAACTGGGCAGGAAATAACCTGAACACTATATAAAGTGACATAATTGCACATGGGAAAGGGAAATATAAAATACATTCATATAAGGGTAAATATATGTGGGGTGGGGAAGTAAGGACTCGTCTCGCTATTAAAACAGCCACGGAGAAATTAAGGGGACAGCATTCACAAACCCGAGGACGCCGTGCATGTTGCTGGTGTCAAAGCAGCGCTCTTGCATTTTTGTGAATGCAATGTTATGAGTTCACAAACACATGGATTATATTGGGATCGCTATGTTGAGAGGCACAATGAACAACACGTGTATGTTCTTCAAGTGGATGCTGGGACTTTGGCCTACCGAGACATTATGTTGCATATCACTTAAATGGCGAATCGATCGATATAGACGGTAAACTTGATTACAAAGACTTGCACGACGTAAGTACGTTAAGTTAGCGATACACGTTTTAGTCAGTTTCTTTACTCTTACATTAAGTTTTACTCAATCAGTTTATTTTAGCAACATTCTTTATTAACAAAGAATTGATGAACCATATGAAAGGTTAGTCTGGTATCCAGCGTTCCCTGCACACAAGAGTAATTGTAAGGGCAGGTAATACAGGCTTAAGGTATGTACAAGCTATGAATGTTTTATACCCACAGCAAACTGAACTGCAGTGACACATCTCCAGCCAAAGCAATGACCTCTTGGAGGTGCAATGTTCAGATGTTGATGAGGGGTTGTTACTGGAGAGGTAGTACAATAAATTAACAGAAAATTTGTTAATATTGTTGAGAAGTTGTTGCTCAAGAGCCGCTTTGAAGTCATTTTATTGTTACAGAATAAAATATTTCAAACATCTCATAACTGCAATGTTTACAAGTCATTTAATTAAACAAGTACATAAGTTTTACTGCTTGGCTTAGATAATAACATTTTTCTTCATTTGTCCGCTAGGTGCCTTGGAGTGAAACATTTGTGGACATGCGCAGTGAGGTTTATCCCGAACCACGATATAGTACCAAATGAGATGGGACGATGAACACATGTATGTCGGCGTAAAGATTGAAGAAAATAATTTATGGGCTACAGTTGTTAAACATGATTCGGGAATTTGGCGGGGAAATGGATTTGAAATTATGATAGATGTAGATGGGTCCTTGTTTAACGTACTTGGTACCATGATGATTTAACGATGAATAAATCTTCAGCAGACCTTTCCTGGGGGAAATCTGCAAATATGAATTGGCATGCAAATGCAAAGAAAGCTTATTTGCAGATGGCACAATTAACCAGCCAGGCGATGTAGACACATTTTGGTCAGTGGAGATCGCACTTCCTTTTGATATCATACTCTGAAAGAAAAGTCAAATCGTGTGAAATGGGCACCCTGTGAAAATGAGGTTTGGTTTGTGCAGTTTGGAAGATCTGAACAAAATTTGACATCAGAGAATGGAAAATACAGGTTCATCTACAGAGTAGTGGTCATGGCAACCATGTGACGCCATAAATATACAGCTACAAGACCGATGGGGATTAGTGCAATTCAAAAAGGATTTGCAAGATAAGACCTTTAGATCTCATAAATGGAATGTATATAAAGCATCATTTGACATGATGGACGCAATGAAAATGTATAAAGCCGTACATGGCATATATACAGACGCAATTGAGAGCTTGATGTTCCGCCATATTTGTTGTCTCGCACATGCGTTGATATACCGGAAATAAAACTGATTCGCAATGAAAATACAACAGATTTTGACATTGCTATAACATCGATGCTTTTTGCTCATCCACAAGCGCACATAGTACGCTCAGACAGATATATGTCATTTCATTCTCATTCATTGAACAAATTAAACTGTCTCTTCAAAATGACCTCAACAATGTATTATACTGTAACCATCGATTGATAGATTCTCTTTTCTTTTTTTGTTAAATATTCTAAATTGTATACGTTCTATACGTTTGTGTGTTATGTCTTTGCCGTACTGTGTTGTAAACGGCCAAAGGCTCTTAATTGCCGAATGCCAATACAATGAAAGAAATTTCTGGGTATAGTAATTGACAAAAAACTTAAAATGGGACCAACAAATAAATTCCATCTATAACAAACTTAATTCTAAATTATTTCTTTTCCGTAGAATTAAACCTTTTTTAAATCTAGAAAAGAGGTTCTATAATGCATATTTGTTACTACTTTTGATTATGGTGGTGTTTTGTGAAATTCATCATCGAGGAAAAGTATCAATACAATGATATTGGACAAATCATTTAATTCTGAAGCTTATAATTTATTTAATGAATTAAAATTGGGTGCCTTTTTTGTAGTACCATATAGCTGTTCTTGTGTATACATCTCTAAATGGACTGACACCTGGTTATATGAATGATATGAATGATATATTTCAGTCGTCGAAAAATGTAAGTTATTCTCTTCCATCAGTTTCTAGCTAAAAATATCTTGTATCCAATTTGTAAATCTTACTATACGAAATAGTTTCATGTCAGTATGGAACGTAATTCCATCTAATATGTAAGAAATATCAGTTCTGAGAAACACCTCGCTCATCGTTCAAAAACCTGCCTGTTATGTCAAATATTATCTTTATCTTAATAATACTCGGGTCACTGCTGTTGTATGTCAATATCTTTTCTCTGTCAAGTCAAAACTTTATTTATTGTCGGACAATTACATTAATAAATGATATAAGTTATATATGGCTATTTACCTACATTACCCTCTGGATTTGTTGCATCAGTCTTGTATTTGTTAACTTCTGCATGTTGTAATGAAACTGTTCTATGATGTTTTAATTAGCATTGTATGAATGTTTTGTATTGTATATACATTGTATATATGCATTACTTGTATGATTGTGCTGTGTATGTTGTTTGATAGATGCCTTATCGAGCGTCCGTCTTTAAATAAAGAATTATTATATTAATATTATTATTGAAAATAGTTTAGACGGTTTTGTGCAAATACATTTGTTACTTATATTATACATGTGCAATTAGTACATGTATAATAGAGTTCTTTTTTTCAAATTTAATATCGATTTGTAAGTTATCAAGGATGAATATTTCTGTGTCTATATATAAATATACATGTATAAATGTAATATGTATTGCTCCCAAAGTCTCGTCCTTGTCTAATGCTTCAAAAATAAAACAAAAATGGCAAAACTACCGTATCTGTCATAGAAAAATTTATTTGAAATTTCAATGAAATATCAATATTACACGACAAATATATAATCAGAAGTAATTGAGATAGAACAATATCAAAACCTATGAACACATCAATAATCAACTCAATGTAAATTTCACATGATCGTAACGATAGCCTTCCAACAGTCCACGTTTTGCGCCTGTGTAGTTTGCTGTCAAGAACACCCCTGACCCTTGTTTTAGGGATTTAGGCAACTCCCTTTTCTGATTCTCTAAATACCCAGAGTGTACCACCTAATGGGTAAAACATTGATAGGTACATCTGTAAAATCAGTTCAACAGAGAAACATGACTAGTGTTTAGAATCCAGACACATTTGAAGATCGATGGTATCACAACTTTACGATAGTCGTCGATCGTTACTTCCTTTGTAAACTAACAACAGTGTCTCGTCGTTGAAATTCCACTCATTTTTCCGTATTCATTAAGATGTTAACTGCATGTAATTCACTTAAAGTAACACATTAAATCACATTTTCAAACAGCTGTGTGGATAATCAAAACATCATCAAATGACAATAGTATAAAACCTACCTGGGCCTTTACACAACCAAAACAATGTCATATAATGAAGTACAGTGCCAAATAGCTAAACAGAATCCAAACATACAAGCTATGTAGCATCATTTACAAGGTACAACATTTGTGTGTCTTCAATAGAAACAATATTGGTACATTATTGAAACAAATTAGTTGACAAATTTGATATCACGTTTACCAGAAATTCATACAGTATACTTAATTTAGTTTCTGTCAGCTTCATTGACTCGCTAGGCAGTGTCTAGTGATAATGGTTCCACATAGAAACAAAATGGAAGTGTCCCTTTATTTCAAGGGGCTCTAAAAAGTGAATCAAGTGGGTGTTAAAACAGTGTTTGTTTAGCATTACTGAGATAAATACTATCTGATATCTCATATTATAATCTTAAACCTGAATTGTCGATTCCTGTATACAAGTATTGATATATTTGACTCAATATAGTCATAAGATTTAGCCATAAATGACATTCCTACAACAAAATCTTAACTTTTTTCTTAGGGAGGAACTAAACACACCACAACAGCTTGTACACAGATCCTACAGTCAATATTTCTTTACATAGTTTATCACAGTCTAGAATTTCTTGTCCTGTCATGACGAAGTACTTGCCGCTCGTTTTACTTCTTCTAACACGCCACGTGGTTCTAAACCTGTCGGAGCCCCAAGTTGTTTGGACTGTAAACCAATCTCATGAGATCGCATCTTCACAAATTCAACCAATGTCTGTAAAAAATGACCCTGGTATTATTAAATAAATCAAATCGAAACAACCCAGGTGCACAAGTTCATGTAATGAATAATATTCCTATGCAGTTTCATGACTCTAGGTCGAGTTCTTTTTTGAGATATGAGCGACACAAACTTGAGTCAGACATAGGGACAAACGGATGGGTAAATCCAAGTGCATTCCCCCCTGGGTAGGGGCACAGTCCCGCAATAGGTTCTTTAAACTGGCAGCCTTGTTTTTTGTCAAAGATTTTCTTGTGACATAAAGATACTGCACATTGTCTGGAACAAATATTTGTATCTCTTCCTATAGTGTACTATTCAGTAAAACCTCACTCAGAGACCACCTAAATAATAAGACCTCTACGTCCATTATCACTGTCTTGCTTTATATTCAACCTCAATATTAAAACCAGTTTTCAAGGGTCCCAAGGTAGGTCTCATTATTGAGGTTTTACTGTATACAAATTGTAGGGATTTAATATTTGGACACATTATTTATTCAGAGTTTAGGTACCAGTAGTTGTGAAATGAACTGAGGTGTTTTCATCAACCAAACATTTCTGTCATCCTTGGTCATGTTTCTTATAATCTTCACACTGATTATGAACACTAACTTATCTTTAACTCTAAAATATCAGTATACATACCTGAAATGTTCTTGGCTCATAAATAGCCAAATTTGCCAGACTTTCTCTATTTAAATTGATATCAAACTGAAAACGAGAAAAAAACATATGATTTGATATTTAGACCTCAAGACATCTTTAACAATATACTGTCATTGTTTGTGTACACATATCAATCACAAAGAATAAGTCTAAATAAAATAAGTCTAAACAAATATTTTTTGGCAATCAAAGGACCGTAACTCTAGAGGGACTGGTGCGATCTGACTGGTTATCAATCTTGGCCAAGATACCTTATTACCTATAAACATTCTTACCAAACTAAGTTAAGATTGGATATGAACTGTCTAAGCGGACAATGCTGATTTGGTCAAATTTTGTAAATTCGAAAGGCCACAACTCAAGAGTGACTTGGGTGATCTGACTGGTTATTGACCTGGCCTATATATAATGCCAGTACATATTCTTACCAGTTTGGTGAAGATTGGATAAGAACTGTCTAAGTTAGAGGGGACAATTAAGTGGACATTGCGGCACACTCGGACACCTGCCCATCGGCCGCATGTGAAACTATAGCATGTCCCATCTATGACGGGAATATTAAATATGGAAAAAAGTGGAATTTCATCATTTTCGAAAGAACTTTCAATTTAACCATGATGCATATTGTCAAGTTTGTTTCAATTTTAAAATGCCAATTCATTCTTTGACCACAAAATATTGAATGACTAAATTTTTCAAAACTTGTAAAGGTATAAATCGTGTAGAGCACATAGATTTAGAGTCCGGATACAGCTGAGCTGTATAAACTAAAGTTTCTTTGGTCTGTTTGGTATTGTTTTCCCTAAATTTACAGTTCTTCCTGTTAAAATACTCACCAGTCTACTCCAAAAAAGACCATTAATAATAACAAATAAGGTAGAAAAGTAACTATTTCTTTTTAATACTAATAAATTATATTTTCCAAGCAAGTTTAGTAACAGAAGTTTAAATGTGCCAAGTAGACAATTACCTCTCCTAGGGAAGTAAGAAAATACTGTTTATCCATCCCATGTTCCAAACAAGCAGCTTCCATTCTTGTTTCATACAACTGAAAAATAACATCATAGTCTTCATAAAAGTATATACATATTTCAAAATTATCTAAAATGTTTCAGTTACAAATCTCTGGAAAAGCTGCATCAATATCAAGTAAATACCTCTAAATGTTTGTCCAGAAATAAAAGAAATATTATTTCGAAATCAACAAATAAAGTTAGACATTCATATTGGTATTTTATCAAGACTGACTAGTAACATAATATTTTACTATTTTCATAAATACTTCCAAATGACTTCCTCAAATAGGTCAATAATGATAATTTTTTAATCTACTCAATGTAATACTTAAAAACATTTATAGTTTTTTTCGTGAAACTAATTTCAATCTCTTGTAAAAGCCAGCATAGTTATAAATATCTTAGTGAAGCAGTCAGAATAATTGGAATTGATAGGAAATAATGGGTTTCATTAAAACTATACAGTTTTAAATCACTACCAAACACTGGACCTGATCACCCAAAGCATCTCAATCTGAGCTATATCTCCGCTCACATATGGTCTCAAATCTTTGAGATTTTTCTCATCTCAGACTTGACTCAAGATTAGTATTACAACATCAAAATTAGATAAGTTTTTTCTCTGAACATTTTAAGATGCAAAATAAGATCAGTCTCAAACTCAAGACTCTGATTTGAGCAAAATCTCAATAATGAGCTGAGATTTCTATTTGAGATACTTCAGGAGATTGGAGCCTGCAGATCTCAGATCTTTATACCAAAGTCACAAGACTGCAATGTAAGAAATATTGTACGAACCCTGTCCAGTGTGTCTTGTTTAGATGCAGCACCTTTAGTGGAGTACGTCATGGCTTTGTTCATAATTCGTACACCAAGTATGTAACAGTTCCGTGCACGACCATAATATTTCTGTAATGAGTATATGAGAATATTCAAAATATAATATAATTGTTTACTATAAAAGTAATATATATATAATTGAGAGAAAAATCCTCCGTCCACAAAATCAGAACACAAAAGAAAAAAACTACACTGTAGGGGATTTAATTCTTAAAAAATGAATGGTGGTAAAAATGTATATGAAAGGAAGTAAAGGTGTATGGTGTCTAAAGAATAAGAGTAAATGAAATAAGAATAAAAAAAGATTATTTCTTGTTCACTGACCGGTGTCTCATTAAGTTAAAGTACAAATGTACAAATGCGTATAATGCAGACTTCACAATAATTTTTTGAAGGACTTGCCCATTTGGGCAGACAGCTTGCAATTTCCACTTGCCCAATTTCACTTTCAGTTTCACTTGCCCGAATAAAATCAACAGCACCGTAAAAATAACGAAGAAACATGATGTTTAAATGGTAGTTTTTATTTGTTAAATCGGAATCGAAGACTGGTAACGATAACTTATGAAAAAGTGTTGTTGTACACAAACAAAAGTGACAAATGATGAAAACCAGTCGAAGTATTGCATACTACGTCATCAATTTTTGTGACAACTTGGATAAAAGCTAGTCAGACTGGACCACGAACATGACTTGCCTATTCAGGCAGACAAAATGGATATTTTACTTGTCGGCAAGTGGGTTATCGTGAAGACTGAAAATGTGAAAAATAAATAAAGCAATATGGACACTGAAGAGTTCTAGAGCTATCCTATGGGCTATCAAACTTTTCAAAAACCAGCCATTATTATTTTATTGGCTTGTATTTTCGAAATACATAGGTTATAACATAACATAAGAAAAATCGATTTTGATTTTCTTTTGTATTCTGTCAAATATTTTACAGTTAATCAATGCTGACAATGTCATTTCTTTTCCATTTTCCTTTATATTAAGAAGCGCCAAATTGTTTCAATGTATGTTTAGTTGTCAAAATACCGAGAAGTGCAAAAATAGCAGAAAACATGATATTAGCCTATATAATTTTAATAGGCACCGTTCCAGCTGAACTTTAGATTAGAAGCAAGTGGCTGAGCTGTGCAAGACCTGACCAATACAATATCGAATTATTGTTATGTTGAAAGGTTAATTGATGCACATCAGAAATGTTTAAATCAAAAGTACAATTCAACGTCACTGCTATCGGAGCACGGCATGAGTGACAATATCACAATGTGACAAGTTAAGATGACAGGTCGCGAAATTATGTTACATTACCGCTGCAATCCTTTTCATTTGGTATCTTTTCGTTAATCTCGTTTGGCATTTGTTTTCAAGAATCGACTGCGGAGTTCCTCTGTAAAAGTACCGCGATGCACATCTCACTGCGGTTAGGAAAACCATATTTTCAGTAAAGTTACTGAATCAGTATCAATACTAGAGGTCAGCGAATAATGCTCCAAAGATTGAAAACTGGCAAAAAGAGTTCAATCAAAGCGCTTATAGCGCCTGTTATGTTAACGGGATCTCATGTGCACGATACGCGGATGTTGTTTTTAATATTGATGTTTATCTCTTGTTTCATGCTGTGCTGTCCATTATGATCCATGTATGTAAGAGTATTAATTAGGTTCGCCAGATTGAGTTTTTATCAACGGTTGCCCTCCAATTCTCTATGTATTAAGCACTTATCATTGAGGCATATCTATTAGTTAGATTCCTCTGAGCTTCTTTCTTTATTATGACGTCATCTAATAAAAATACACGTCATTCTCCCTCAGTTGTTCTTTATGGTCAGCCAGACCATATTCCCTGTGCCCCCCTATACCCATACATGTTTACCCTTGCAACTCATCGGTGCAGGCCTGATGTTTTGTTGAATGTTGTTTTCCCGGGGGACTGTGTGGTGGTGCATTGTCTTATGTATGTGGCGTTCCCTGTTACAACTTAATCTCTCTCTAAGATATATGTCAAGTTCTTCTTCCCCTGTGTGCAGTACCTTGACTTGATATGTGTGTTACTTTCTCCCTTTTCGACCTATTATTACTGACTTTCTTGACTTTGAGGCGGTACAAAGCAAACTATTATTGACAATAATACATTGTCCTGTTCATGTGGCGTTCCCTTGAATAATTTAATCTCTCTTTCAAGACGTCTATACTATGGTATATTGTCAATCATATATATAAATATTGCCAAGCGTGATTTCCGTATTTTCCGCATTTTTACGCTGGTAATCATTTGCATCAAATGTTTGGGTGAGCACTCCCTTCCCCCCATCTGCTCCTACGCTCAATATCTCATAACTTTTTTCACATCAAAATTGTCGAGCATTGAACCAAGGGAGGTAAATAAACTGACACTTTTCTTCTTTTCAGACGCTTTGGTGTATTTTTATAGCTCTTTGTCCGAGATGTTCCGAATAGGAAGCGCAATCAACCCAAAAAGTCTAAATCTCAACCGTTGAGGCCGATAATATCCCAATTGATCAGGCCGAAACGCCTACTTGTTAAGCCCCTCCCACTAAGTACTATATTGACTATAGGTTACGCTGTGACGCCTACTTTTTAAGCCCCTCCCCTTTGACCCGGTGTTGATGGAAACAGGCATGCTTAGTTGTTGGCATTTAAGTTTTCAGTGCGTTTGACGTATGAAATTAGAAGTGCTCATGTACGTGTAACTTACAGACTACTGTAGATTGCAAGGATAATAAAAATCTATTTTCGGTAAATTATTTCCGTATCGTCAAGAATTCTAGTATCGTTCTTGGATTTTTTGCCTCTTTAGTTTACATACAATGACACAAAGGGGGTCGGCACGTTAAGGAAATGACCTCAAACAGACATCCAAGTCAAAATAATCATACCATTTAATGATATTACATGGTATGATTGATTTTGACTTGGATGTCTGTTTTAGGTCATTTCCTTAACGTGCCGACCCCCTTTGCAATGACACAGACGGAAACCTGTGCATTTGGCCTTCCCATGTTTTGAGAGGAACAAGAATATTCATGCTAATTCTGTCTTGACATCGGCTTTATGATTGCAAAGAAATTACCATTTACAGTGTTTATTGTGGCATATGTACGGTGGCACAGAGGTGACATGTGTATGTTTTTATTTATCTCCTGCGCACGACATACTAAATCGTGCGCACGACTTAATTATCTCGTGCGCACGACATAGTAAGTCGTGCGCACGACATAGTAAGTCGTGCGCACGACATAGTATCTTGTGCGCACGACTTAGTATCTTGTGCGCACGACTTAGTATGTTGTGCGGTAAAGGGTCATCTCGGCCCACTTACAGTCTCGGCCCGGTCCGACTCGTCCCGGTCCGACTCGGCCCACTTTTGAAGTGCAATGAATAGGCAAAGTTGTTCACACATTCCGGATGAACCTTCTTTCGTAGCTATGAAAGTCCGTAGCCACGAAAGTATAGTCGCCATCACTATTCTCGCGGTATCACTATTCTCGCGGTAATTGCGTAACTCCGCCCATCAGTGTTTATCAACAAAAGCGGGTGACCTACTTTTTATCGCAAATAAAAAACAGTCGTATCCATCAGTATGAATCGTCTTTTGGTGAGTATTTGCTATAAAATCCTTATAAAAATGATTTTCTACCCAAACAGTATGAAATCCCCAATAAATAATGTGTATTAAATAAAAAAATACCTTAAGTTTCATGTTCGTCTGCTTTTCTCCCCCCCCCCCACCAATTATAGGCTTCAGACCACTAAATTATTTCTCAAATGCGACCATGTTCATATGTTATCGTCCCTTGTTACTGTTTTTTTTGGTAATTTTCGACCTCACACTAATAAAAAAAATCTATTTTTGTGTCATCTTCGATCTTACACAAATCAAGCATTTCCATTTTGTATAAAACATGTGACTCACAGGGAGAAAAGGCCCTATGATAAAGACAAATTAAAAAGAGCCTATGATGCAACCTTGTCTGGTATATCTGTTTACAGGGCATCTAGATTATATGGTGTCCCTGAGTCTACACTGAGAGACAGGACAAGGCAAAATGTCACTATTGATTGTAGGTCTGGTCCTTCAAGGTTATTTTCCAATGATGAGGAAAAGAATCTTGTGGAGCATATTGTTTATATGGCAAATATAGGTTATGGTTATTCCATATGTGATATTCAATACATGGCAGCGAACTATGCCAGATCTTTAGGGAAGGATGTTAAAGCTAAAGATGGACTGAGTCAAGGTTGGTTTTACGCCTTTGTCGATCGCTGGGAGCAACTAAAGGTAGTTATCCCACAGAAGCTAGGAATGGCTCGTGCCAAATGTACTTCATATGAAGTTATTACTGCATATTTTGCAGAACTTAAATTAATAATGGAAACCAATGACTTAATAAATGCACCTGAAAAAATATACAATATCGATGAGTCAGGTTTTTCTACAGAGCATTTGCCTCCAAAAATTATATGTGATAAAAACACAAATCCCCAGGCTGTAACATCTCCAAGAACAAAGAATGTTACAGTGGTCGGTGGGGCTAATGCCATAGGAAATCATATTCCTCCTTTTTATATATTTCCTGGGAAGCGATGGTCCGACAACCTACTAGATGGAGCTGCAGCAGGTTCAGTTGGCCGAATGTCCGAGAGTGGATGGATAAATCGTGGACTATTTGAAAATTATGTTACTTCACATTTTGGAAAATATGCAGGCATTGTCAAAGATTCAAATAGACCTGCAACCCTCATTCTATATGATGGACATAAATCGCATATTTCCCTTACACTGACCACCTGGGCAAAAGAGCACAACATCATACTATTTGTACTCCCCCCACATTCTAGTCATCTAACTCAGCCATTAGATGTGGGCGTGTTTGGGCCTATGAAAAGGTACTTTTACATGGAGTGTAAATCATATATGCACAGCAACCCAGGAATAGCCATAACCAGATATGAGGTGGCAAGACTTACTGCCAAACCATATGCCAGAGCATTCTCTCCAGATAATGTAATATCTGCATTTAAAAAAGCAGGAATTTATCCTTTTGATAGTGAGATGATATCTGTAACACAAACGCTTCCCGCTTCTATATATCATGCCCAGCAAAGCACAAATACTTATGATGAACCGGCCGAAAACAAGACAATGGAAAGTCAAACTGACGTAGAAATACAAAAAGATCAAACAAATTTCTTAGACAGTATTAAAATAACCCAAGTTGTCCAGAGACCACGGAAAATTTTTGTCCCACCTAAAGAATTATTGGTAACTTACTTGCTCAAAACAACATAGAACCTATAACCGAAATGGAACAAAAAAGACAGTCTGTTGGCATAAAGAAAAGAGAATGCAATTCATGTCAACATATAAAAATCGGTAAAACATACCAAACAGCCAAAGCATATCCAAAGCCATCAACATCGGGCCTATCAAAAAAAAGTGGTGCCCCTCTAGATTTGGATGATTCTGACAGTGATATTGATGAAGATAATGACCCCTGTTGTGTTTGCAACAAAAACTTTCCTCCCCAACTTAGAGGATGCATGTCAGTGACCATTGTAAAATGGGGTCAATGTGATTTTTGTGAACATTGGGTCCACTTAACACACTGCTCTAACGTCAATGTGTTGAGGAGGGGTAGTGTATTCAGATGTGTCCACTGTCCAGAATAATAATATATTGACAGTGTTTAACAAAATGTGTTCAAGTTTATCACTTAAATTGTTTAAAGTTTATATTTACATTTGATTTACATTGTAAACGACAGTTGTGCAGAATACAGATCAATTTAGTAATCTGACGCCTATACTTCATCTTTTTTTAGAACATTATTGAAATACCGCGAGAATAGTGATGACGTCAGCCATTAAATATGGCGGTGACCCCATGTACATTTTTAACATCTTTTACGAATTTGTGACATTTTAACAATAATATTTTGCTGTTTGGTGTTTGGATATGATTGCAATTCATGATAGTGTGCAGATTTTTGATGGTAAGTTAACTATTTCTTATTTATTCTTCATTATTCATTAAGTACCGCGAGAATACAGATATGCACTGTACAAGGCGGAGTTAAAATGAATATTCATGATGAGTAATTTTCACAACATGGCTTTCTTTACGGCACCTACCGTAATAAGCCGGGAAGAACGGCTTCGTAAAAATTTAAAGACCGTAACTACCGTAACGTGCCGGAGAAAAGTCTCAATAAGAATTACCAGATATATTTGAAACGGATTTTATTGTCTCAAAAACAGAAATATGGTTAGTGATATTTATGTATTTTAATGCGGGTTAATTTGAACCCTAGAATGTTTTAGTATTGTTGTAATATGATTTATAGTTATGAATGTATTATATGCTATAATTGCTAAACGTAATCTACAATATTACTTAAATTAACAACATTAAGGACCGTACGTACCTATGTCTATGAATACATAAAATGCTTGTACCCTTAGTATCAATGGGTCATCAGATTTTTCTAAGATGATTATTAATTTTCAAATTACAGAAACATTTACTGTCCGGTTATTGTAAAATTTCATTTTGAAAAATTTTGCGCTCAATCAATTAAAGTTCTTTTAGCTTATCCAATCAAACATGTCACATTTCTGAAAAAAAAACACATCTTCCCTCATAGTTCGTCTTCCACGATAACAACTAAGAAACAACAAACATCAGTTTGGTATAAGGCACCAAATTTCGTATCATTGAATGGTGTTGGAGGTTGAAATGGATACCCCGCCCCATAATTTGACGCTCCACCCAACGCTCTAGCTGTTGAATTTCTGTTACTCACATGATTAACGCTCGTTGTCGATTTTGTCGTATTTTTCTTGCCGTTTTTCTTCCTCTTAATAGCACGTGACTCTGCTCTGTTGATACGAGACTCGTCTTCGGAGTCACTCGCAAGCGGATTCGTTTTGTATTGTTTCACCGTCTCCCATCCTCCTTCACACGTGTCTGCAATTCGGATATGCTTTTTACGCATGTGTAACTTGTCGCCGATATCCTTCATTACTTCTTTGGCATAATCTGGCTTCCCGTTTTCTATAGCCCAAAGGCCCTGCTTCATTATGTCTTCCAACTCAGAATTGAATTGGTACTGAATTTTGTTTCCTTCGAAACGCCATCGTATGTCATTTTCAGTTTTAAGTTTTTTCATTTCAGCATAATTTAAAGAGTTACCTTTCACTTCATTCTTCAATTCAGATAAATCATTTTTCTGTCCACGTAATTCACACAATATCTCGTTCAAGTCTTTCTTTATGTCTCCACCCAACGAGTCAGTGTATTCTTTATCGCACGTGGATGTGTCCATTTTCAAGCTATCAATTAAACGTCTATACTCTGGTCGTACCCAAGGCTGAATGACTTCGGCGCTTATTTTGTCGCTCAAAATCTCGTGCGAACGAGGCGCCACCTATCGTGACAACTTAAACAAGGGAAATCAATTATCGTCTAATTCACTACGTTTAAACAACGAAAATTACATATATTGTAGTTCTAAAACCAAAGAAGTATTATTTTTGGTCCAATTGTCAATTTCTATTTTGTGTATAATTTCGTTGAAGTACGCAGCTCCCTTACATTTGTATATACTATATTAACTTCATAAATGTCCAAAATGAATATTTTTCATGATGAGTTATATAAAAAATACAATTGTTTGGTTACAATCAGAGCCACGAAAGTACCATGCCTATAATATGGTAGTAGCCACGAAAGTCACATGTCTATAATATGGTAGTAGCCACGAAAGTATCTTGTCTATAATATGGTAGTAGCCACGAAAGTCACATGTCTATAATATGGTAGTAGCCACGAAAGTATCTTGTCTATAATATGATAGTAGCCACGAAAGTCACATGTCTATAATATGGTAGTAGCCACGAAAGTCACATGTATATAATATTGTAGTAGCCACGAAAGTATCTTGTCAATAATATGGTAGTAGCCACGAAAGTCACATGTATATAATATGTATAAAATATGGTAGTAGCCACGAAAGTCACATGTCTATGATATGGCAGTAGCCACGAAAGTCGTATGTCTATAATATGGTAGTAGCCACGAAAGTCACATGTCTATAATATGGTAATAGCCACGAAAGTCACATGTCTATCATATGGTAGTAGCCACGAAAGTCACATGTCTATAATATGGTAGTAGCCACGAAAGTCACATGTCTATAATATGGTAGTAGCCACGAAAGTCACATGTATATAATATTGTAGTAGCCACGAAAGTATCTTGTCAATAATATGGTAGTAGCCACGAAAGTCACATGTATATAATATTGTAGTGGCCACGAAAGTCACATGTATATAATATTGTAGTGGCCACGAAAGTATCTTGTCAATAATATGGTAGTAGCCACGAAAGGCACATGTCTATAATATGGCAGTAGCCACGAAAGTCGTATGTCTATAATATGGTAGTAGCCACGAAAGTATCTTGTCTATAATATGGTAATAGCCACGAAAGTCACATATCTGTCATATGGTAGTAGCCACGAAAGTCACATGTATATAATATTGTAGTAGCCACGAAAGTATCTTGTCAATAATATGGTAGTAGCCACGAAAGTCACATGTATATAATATTGTAGTAGCCACGAAAGTATCTTGTCAATAATATGGTAGTAGCCACGAAAGTCACATGTATATAATATTGTAGTAGCCACGAAAGTATCTTGTCAATAATATGGTAGTAGCCACGAAAGTCACATGTATATAATATGTATAAAATATGGTAGTAGCCACGAAAGTCACATGTCTATGATATGGCAGTAGCCACGAAAGTCGTATGTCTATAATATGGTAGTAGCCACGAAAGTATCTTGTCTATAATATGGTAGTAGCCACGAAAGTCACATATCTATCATATGGTAGTAGCCACGAAAGTCACATGTATATAATATGTCTAAAATATGGTAGTACCCACGAAAGTCACATGTATATAATATGTCTAAAATATGGTAGTAGCCACGAAAGTATCTTGTCCATAATATGGTAGTAGCCACGAAAGTCACATGTCTATAATATGGTAGTAGCCACGAAAGTCACATGTATATAATATGGTAGTAGCCACGAAAGTATCTTGTCTATAATATGGTAGTAGCCACGAAAGTCACATGTATATAATATGTCTAAAATATGGTAGTAGCCACGAAAGTCACATGTCTATGATATGGCAGTAGCCACGAAAGTATCTTGTCTATAATATGGTAGTAGCCACGAAAGTCACATGTCTATGATATGGCAGTAGCCACGAAAGTCGTATGTCTATAATATGGTAGTAGCCACGAAAGTATCTTGTCTATAATATGGTAATAGCCACGAAAGTCACATGTCTATCATATGGTAGTAGCCACGAAAGTCACATGTATATAATACATGTATGTCTTAAATATGGTAGTAGTCACGAAAGTCACATGTATATAATATGTCTAAAATATGGTAATAGCCACGAAAGTCACATGTATATAATATGTCTAAAATATGGTAGTAGCCACGAAAGTCACATGTCTATGATATGTCTAAAATATGGCAGTAGCCACGAAAGTCACATGTCTATAATATGGTAGTAGCCACGAAAATCACATGTCTATAATATGGTAGTAGCCATGAAAGTATCTTGTCTATAATATGGTAGTAGCCACGAAAGTCACATGTCTATAATATGGTAGTAGCCACGAAAGTCACATGTCTATCATATGGTAGTAGCCACGAAAGTCACATGTATATAATATGTCTCAAATATGGTAGTACCCACGAAAGTCACATGTACATGTATATAATATGTCTAAAATATGGTAGTAGCCACAAAAGTCACATGTCTATAATATGTCTAAAATATTGCAGTAGCCACGAAAGTCACATGTCTATAATATGGTAGTAGCCACGAAAATCACATGTCTATAATATGGTAGTAGCCACGAAAGTATCTTGTCTATAATATGGTAGTAGCCACGAAAGTCACATGTCTATAATATGTCTAAAATATGGTAGTAGCCACGAAAGTCACATGTCTATAATATTGTAGTAGTCACGAAAGTCACATGTCTATAATATGGTAGTAGCCACGAAAGTATCTTGTCTATAATATGGTAGTAGCCACGAAAGTCACATGTCTATAATATGGTAGTAGCCACGAAAGTATCTTGTCTATAATATGGTAGTAGACACGAAAGTCACATGTCTATAATATGGCCGAAGCCACGAAAGTCACATGTCTATAATATGGTAGTAGCCACGAAAGTATCTTGTCTATAATATGGTAGTAGCCACGAAAGTCACATGTCTATAATATGGCAGTAGCCACGAAAGTCACATGTCTATAATTAGCCCGGCAGATTAGTGAAAAAATCGTTCACATTGTGGTACAAGCACCAAAATTGACATGGAGACTCCTTTGGGTCTACTTATTCGGAAAATCCCGTTAGCCACGTGAAATTCAAAATGGCGGCCATTTTTTTTCAAGATGGCCGCCATTCTAGGTAATCATAACTGTTTTTATTATTTAACTTGACATGCATGACCAAACTAAACGGTTTTTGATCAGAAATTATACAAATTCATTGTATGTATATTTACAAAGATGAAAAAAAGTTTTTTCCTGGTAATGATATATATTTTTTTGTATTTTTATGCTTTTTTTTTTTTTTTTTTATTTTTTTTTTTTTTCTCTTTTATGTTCTCTCAAATTAAAGAACTATTCCTGTCTTTGAATAGATTCTAGCCTTCACAATATAATTTACACAGAGCTGTACAAGTTAGACTAAATCGATAACACTTGCACCTGCCACGACATTCAGTTGTGCAGCCACACTTCGTAAGTTGTTGGCAACTCTGAGCAATTGGCGGATTTTTTTGTATTTTTATGCTTTTTTTTTTTTTTTTTTTTTTATTTTTTTTTTTTTTTTTCTCTTTTATGTTCTCTCAAATTAAAGAACTATTCCTGTCTTTGAATAGATTCTAGCCTTCACAATATAATTTACACAGAGCTGTACAAGTTAGACTAAATCGATAACACTTGCACCTGCCACGACATTCAGTTGTGCAGCCACACTTCGTAAGTTGTTGGCAACTCTGAGCAATTGGCGGAAGTGCTGTCCAAAAGATTTGCCACATGTCATCTTGCTTTTTCCAACCCCAGTCAGCAGGGCTTTCGGTTTCCATTTGACAAATAGTTGATTGGCCCCATATGCAACCTGCTTGGTATGCAGCACGCTTAACATGTTGAATAAGAGCTGCTTGTGTTGGAGGAATTGATTCATATGACCTCTGTTTTCGAGCAAACAATTCCAGTCTTGCTTCATCAATACTATCAGTGGCACTAGACCTGTCATACATAGTGACTACGAACCTCTCAAGAATAGTATGATCTTCTTCGTCAATTATTGGTGGGTACTGACTGAGTTTTATAAAAACAGTAGAAGCCTCAGGGCATACATCCCATGTTTGCCATGCACTCTTTTTCCCTTTACCACGGAATGCAGATACGACATCACAGCCAGTAAAAGCGTGGAAAAATAGAAGGCCCTTGGACTTTACTGGGCCAATTGACATACTTACTTCATGTATGGGAATCCACCTCAAGTTTTGTCCTTGACCAAATGCGACCCACAGCTTTTCTACACCAAGAAGCTGCAGAATTGGCAGAACACTGACCGCAATGACAAGGACATCTGTGCCGCTGGCTTTAATCATAATGATTGTGTTACCATCTGCTGCAGCGTGTTTTGCATGCAAGAAGATTCGTGTGTCTGCTTCCTCGTGATTGCAGTGATTGAGTCCTTCAAGACTGATTGGCTGATTGCAGACAACACCCTCTTCTTGAGTGACTATAACTGTATTATTTGGACACATCTTCACAATTTTATCCGCCAGAAAGTTAAATAGCTCAGTCTTGTTGCTGTTGTCTCTCAAGAAGCTACGCCAATTTTGTGGGATTTTCCCTTTGTCAGTCACTCTGCGTCTAGCGCCTATGCCTCGCTTTGATCGTGTTTCAGCTTTTAAACTAGAGGACCAGTATACATCAAACACAATATCTATTCTCGTGTAAGTACAACTATATGTTTGTACTTTTGGGACTACCTCTAGTGCTGCATATTCTTCAAACGTCTTCGATATCCTTGGAGGCAATGAATTGATTAAAGCCGATCCGTCCAAAATTATGACGCCAGCTTCTGGCTCAGTATCGGGAGGAGTAAAGTGAGTCTCCAGAATTGTCGCAAGCTGCGATTTCTGACAGCTGTGGAGATTACCATTATCACTCAGTGCAGCGGGAAAAGACTGATTCTCATGCTGAAAAAATTCCATCAGGTCACATTCTCTAGACTGGCAGGATATGAAAAGTGTAGAGAACAGACGACAGTCGTCCTTTAAGTTCTTTTCCTTTGAATCACCCGCTTTCGGCTCTGGCTTTTGCCGAAAGAAATCTGTCTTGTTCTTCTTGATTGGCTGATAAATGAACACTCCTCTGTATCCATCCCTTTCAGGAACTTATTGAAGCGAGTTTTACCATTATCATAATGAGAAGCAACCATTTCAGCAGCACTAGGATGGGCAATACATTTTGTATCCAGTGTAAAAAGATCCTCAGTCTCTTCCATAAATGGATTGCCCATATCTTTCATTACAGTGTACAGATTCTGTACTTTATCGAAGAAAGCCTTTTGTGTGTGTTCTGTCTGTTCGTGATGTCTGGTATTTTTATTTGTATCCTTGGCTTCAGATGCCGATTCATACTGAGCCACCAAGTGACTGACTTCAGGTCCGGCTACCATCCACCTTCGTAGTGCAGATGGGTCTTCTGTCACACCAATGGCACCACCATCACCTTTGATAACAGCATTCGCTTGCTCATGAGCTTGGTCAATCGCCAACGCTGAAAATTCACGATTAGATTTGTGAACAACAAATTTTCCGTTATGGAATTCTGCAGCCAGCTGAGGATGTGTATGCTCAAGTACCATCATGTCTCTGAGATGAATGGGGAGCCATCGTGCATAGTTCACATTGTTGTTGGCAAAAAAGAATGGTATCAACTCGCACAACGATTGACGGTATAAAGTAAAGTCTGCTTCTCGAAATGATCGGACCAGGGACAAGATTGTTAATTCCATTGTCAACACTAGATTCCAGAATTGAAATTGTGGACTTTCAGTTTTGCAACCTTTTACACCAGTCTACGATACTTAGCACATCCTGTGATTGTTCATTGGCCTCTGAACAGTAAAACCTGTAGGCTTCTTTATGTAGCTTGTAGAGAGTGCTAACTGTAACCTGGTGCATTTGCCGTGTCCTAGTGACACTTGAAGCAGAAAGAAAGGATTCTGCTGTCCCCGATGAAGCAATCCCTGCCTCAACAATGGCTCCTGTCCATCCACTATTTTGAAGGAGTGTTCCAATGGACTTAAATGCCGCCATTTCAATATGCAGACCCCCAAACATAATGACAAACTTGTCTTCACCATACTTTTCGGGCCAATGCCACTGTATCTGTTTTGCTAATGCGTAGATTGGCTGGTCAGCAGCAATAACAGGAGTCTGAAATGGATTAAGGTATGCAACCGTGTCTTTGATCTTATCCATGACATGCCGTATTGTGGCCACTGAATGGGCTTGGTCACGAAGAAGAGGTAACAGCGATGTAATACTTATTTGAAATACTGGACCTCTTTTCTTGTAGGCATGATGGGCCGACCAAGTAATGTTTTCTTCTTCATCAGATGCCTCTATTCGGCTGACCTTCTCAAGCCATTCATGCTCAACTGTCAAATCAATTTTGAAATTATTTGTATCGAAGTCCAATGGTATATTGACTTTGGATGGAGTTGGATTCTTTTTCGTGAAGAAAGCAGGGTGGATGTTGGTGAAAGAATCAGGAAGTTCCGGAACTCTCTTTACCTTGCTGTCTTTAATATGAATTAACTCACGCTTTTCACCTGCATTGTCAGTTGATGGATGCTGGAAGAGTGAAATGCTTGTTCCATGGAAAGAAGTGGTTGCTGTCGTTGCAGTAGGATTATGGTCTATGTTGTCCATAGCAGCTGTGGTAAACAATCCTTTCCTCATAACTGTCGGACAAACCACTCCTTCCTCCATGTATTTACTTACAGCTGCATCTCCCAGTTGTGCTGACACTTCAAGCACCCGATCATATGGAATGCTAAGGCCATGTTCATGAAGCATTTCTACAAGGAGTCTTTTTCTAGTTTTGGCATAGACAGACATCCCCAAAAAGACAGAAAATGGGGTTTCACGGTCTTTTGAATGCCTGTGAGTTGCTGCTCCTTCTCTGTACTTAGCATAGCAATTATATTGCAAAAGTTGAGCCATTGTTAGATCGGTCTTGGATGCACCAAACCGTAATTGTGACTTTATATCAGCACCATGCTCAATCATGCACACAAACTGAAGAAGTGTGGAGGGAATTGAACTTTCAACACATCCTTCATGAAATGTTCCAGTAATCCTGACTTATGGTCAATCATGTGTCCTCGCAAGATCTTGGCAGCTTTGGCAAGGATATAAGCTTCTGAATAGTTGGACGCTTGTGACAAGGCTGCACCAATATCCTTTTTGAAAGCTAGAAGAATATCCCTTCCTTTCTTATGAGCTTCAAGTTCTGGAATTTCGGCGAGCAATTTTTCCCTTAATCTAGTGGAGTTGACATCAGGTGTTTTCATTCCTAATTGTTCAAGTCGCTGTTTGTAGAGACTGACTAGATCTGCAAGACGGAATACAGCAGGATTATCACTACTTGTATTTGTCTCCACTATGTAGGTGAGGAGCTCTGAAAACACAAGTCCATCGTCTGGAGAGATCTTACTACTAGCTGACCTCTTCCTTTCCCTGTCTAACTTGGTGTTATTGAACAATAACCTACAGTTCTGGTGATATTTGGCATTGTTCCGTCTCAATGTGTCTTCAATACCATCCCCTTCATCTAATCTGATGGGATCTAAAATAATTGGAAGTTGGTTGATGGCTTGAAAGAGGGGAATGTTTGTTGCGATCATGTAGTAGCCATCATTTTCCTTGCTGCATGAATAGTGAGTTGGTGGAGATTTTAGATCTTCACCTATCTTGTCTGTCTGACAAAGGCAACATTTGTTCCAATCAGTTTGAGATTTGGATTTCAATAGGGTCACACTTGACATCCTGATAATATTTATCTACACACTTTCAATAGATTGCTATAAATCTTTTCAACGGTTTAAGGCCGAGGGATTATCCTTTTAACAGCTTAAACTGTAAATAAAGCACATTCAAATATGGGATACAACTAGGTTCGGGTATAAACTAACTGCTCTACACCTAGCCCGATCGTTCATCCAGTGTCAATTAAGTCCCGTGCGATCTGTACACCATCCGGATAACTAATGCCCCGTTATCCTTGGCTAGGCTCTCCCGCGCTGGCACATCCTGTCAATTCAGGTGCGGCTATCTAACTGGTCCTGCATTTAACAAGACTACAGGTAAATGTATATGGGGCTTGTTAGATAGCATTTGGGACACTAAAGTATACTAAAGTGAATATTTAGCTGACACTGAACCCCATGCTGAGTTTCACAGCAGTGGTGTCACCAGTGTGCCCTGGTTGTGCTTTGACACTCACTCTCTTTCTCCCGTAAATGATAGTGGGAGCTTCGAAATAGTTTATATCTTATATATTTGGCATCTCTGTAAAAACAAATGTACTATTTGACCCCAAAACCATAAAGATGGAACTACTAAGTCAACTTTTATATTAAGAATAAAAAATTTCAATCGGGATTGGCGGCCATCTTGAAAATGGCCGCCATTTTGAAAAAAAAGATGGCTAACGGGTTTTTTCAAACAAGTATCCTAAGGGGAGTATCCATGCAAATTTTTATGCTTGTATCACAAACTGAACGATTTCTCTAAATATTGACTTAATCTGCCGGGCTAAATATGGTAGTAGCCACGAAAGTATCTTGTTTATAATATGGTAGTAGCCACGAAAGTCACATTTCTATAATATGGCAGTAGCCACGAAAGTCACATGTATATAATATGGTAGTACCCTTCTTTCAAAATGGCGGAAATTTACAGCATGGGTTACTTCCCCTGATTTCAAAATCATTGATATTCCGTGAAAATGGCAGCCATTTTGACATCAGGGGACATAAATCATGTCTAAAATTGCATCCATTTTGTAATAAAGGGACATTACTCTCATTCATAATAGCGACCATTTTTAAGCAGGATGCATAACTCTACCTTGCTTGGCGACCATTCGAAACAAAAGTAGCCTCCCTTCTTTCAAAATGGTGGAAATTAACAGCACGGATTACATCCCCTGATTTCAAAATGGTTGATATTCCGCGAAAATGGCAGCCATTTTGACATCAAGGGACATAAATCATGTCTAAATTTGCATACATTTTGTAATAAAGGGACATTACTCTCATTCATTATAGCGGCCATTTTAAGCAGGGGGCATAACTGAACCTTTTAGGCGACCATTCGAAACAAGAGTATCCTCCCTTATTTCAAAATGGCGGAAATTTACAGCATGGATTACTTCCCCTGATTTCAAAATGATTGATATTCCGCGAAAATGGCAGCCATTTTGACATCAGGGGACATAAATCATGTCTAAAATTGCATCCATTTTGTAATAAAGGGACATTACTCTCATTCACAATTGCGACCATTTTTAAGCAGGATGCATAACTCTACCTTGCTTGGCGACCATTTAAACAAGAGTAGCCTCCCTTCTTTCAAAATGGTGGAAATTAAAAGCATGGATTACTTCCCCTGATTTCAAAATGGTTGATATTCCGCGAAAATGGCAGCCATTTTGACATCAGGGGACATAAATCATGTCTAAAATTGCATCCATTTTGTAATAAAGGGACATTACTCTCATTCATTATAGCGGCCATTTTAAGCAGGGGGCATAACTGAACCTTTTAGGCGACCATTCGAAACAAGAGTAGCCTCCCTTCTTTCAAAATGGAGGAAATTTACAGCATGGGTTACTTCCACTGATTTCAAAATGATTGATATTCCGCGAAAATGGCAGCCATTTTGACATCAGGGGACATAAATCATGTCTAAAATTGCATCAATTTTGTAATAAAGGGACATTACTCTCATTCATAATAGCGACCATTTTTAAGCAGGATGCATAACTCTACCTTGCTTGGCGACCATTCAAAACAAGAGTAGCCTCCCTTCTTTCAAAATGGTCGAAATTAACAGAACGGATTACTTCCCCTGATGTCAAAATGTTTGATATTCCGCGAAAATGGCAGCCATTTTGACATCAAGGGACATAAATCATGTCTAAAATTGCATCCATTTTGTAATAAAGGGACATTACTCTTTTTCATTATAGCGGCCATTTTAAGCAGGGGGCATAACTGTACCTTTGAGGCGACCATTCGAAACAAGAGTATCCTCCCTTATTTCAAAATGGCGGAAATTTACAGCATGGATTACTTCCCCTGATTTCAAAATGATTGATATTCCGCGAAAATGGCAGCCATTTTGACATCAGGGGACATAAATCATGTCTAAAATTGCATCCATTTTGTAATAAAGGGACATTACTCTCATTCACAATTGCGACCATTTTTAAGCAGGATGCATAACGCTACCTTGCTTGGCGACCATTAAAACAAGAGTAGCCTCCCTTCTTTCAAAATGGTGGAAATTAAAAGCACGGATTACTTCCCCTGATTTCAAAATGGTTGATATTCCGCGAAAATGGCAGCCATTTTGACATCAGGGGACATAAATCATGTCTAAAATTGCATCCATTTTTATAAAAGGGACATTACTCTCATTCATAATAGCGGCCATTTTTAAGCAGGATACATAACTCTACCTTGCTTGGCAACCATTCGAAACAAGAGCAGCCTCCCTTCTTTCAAAATGGTGGAAATTAACAGCACGGATTACTTCCCCTGATTTCAAAATGGTTGATATTCCGCGAAAATGGCAGCCATTTTGACATCAGGGGACATAAATCATGTCTAAAATTGCATCCATTTTGTAATGAAGGCACATTACTCTCATTCATAATAGCGGCCATTTTTAAGCAGGATGCATAACTCTACCTTGCTTGTCGACCATTCGAAACAAGAGTAGCCTCCCTTCTTTCAAAACGGTGGAAATTAACAGAACGGATTACTTCCCCTGATGTCAAAATGTTTGATATTCCGCGAAAATGGCAGCCATTTTGACATCAAGGGACATAAATCATGTCTAAAATTGCATCCATTTTGTAATAAAGGGACATTACTCTCATTCACAATTGCGACCATTTTTAAGCAGGATGCATAACTCTACCTTGCTTGGCGACCATTAAAACAAGAGTAGCCTCCCTTCTTTCAAAATGGTGGAAATTAAAAGCATGGATTACTTCCCCTGATTTCAAAATGGTTGATATTCCGCGAAAATGGCAGCCATTTTGACATCAGGGGACATAAATCATGTCTAAAATTGCATCCATTTTGTAATAAAGGGAATTACTCTCATTCATTATAGCGGCCATTTTAAGCAGGGGGCATAACTGTACCTTTTAGGCGACCATTCGAAACAAGAGTAGCCTCCCTTCTTTCAAAATGGCGGAAATTTTCAGCATGGGTTACTTCCCCTGATTTCAAAATGGTTGATATTCCGCGAAAATGGCAGCCATTTTGACATCAGGGGACATAAATCATGTCTAAAATTGCATCCATTTTGTAATAAAGGGACATTACTCTCATTCATAATAGCGACCATTTTTAAGCAGGATGCATAACTCTACCTTGCTTGGCGACCATTCGAAACAAGAGTAGCCTCCCTTCTTTCAAAATGGCGAAAATTTACTGCACGGATTACTTCCCCTGATTTCAAAATGGTTGATATTCCTTTGACATCAGGGGCCATAAATCATGTCTAAAATTGCATCCATTTTGTAATAAAGGGACATTACTCTCATTCATAATAGCGGCCATTTTTAAACAGGATGCATAACTCTACCTTTTAGGCGACCATTCGAAACAAGAGTAGCCTCCCATCTTTCAAAATGGCGCAAATTAACAACACGGATTACTTCCCCTGATTTCAAAATGGTTGATATTCCGCGAAAATGGCAGCCATTTTGACATCAAGGGGCATAATTCATGTCTAAAATTGCATCCATTTTGTAATAAAGGGACATTACTCTCTTTCATGATAGCGGCCATTTTTAAGCAGGATGCATAACTCTACCTTTTAGGTGACCATTCGAAACAAGAGTAGCCTCCCTTCTTTCAATATGGTGGAAATTAACAGCACGGATTACTTCCCCTGATTTCAAAATGGTTGATATTCCGCGAAAATGGCAGCCATTTTGACATCAAGGGACATAAATCATGTCTAAAATTGCATCCATTTTGTAATAAAGGGACATTACTCTCATTCATAATAGCGGCCATTTTTAAGCAGGATGCATAACTCTACCTTGCTTGGCGACCATTCGAAACAAGAGTAGCCTCCCTTCTTTCAAAATGGTGGAAATTTACTGCACGGATTACTTCCCCTGATTTCAAAATGGTTGATATTCCGCGAAAATGGCAGCCATTTTGACATCAGGGGACATAAATCATGTCTAAAATTGCATCCATTCTGTAATAAAGGGACATTACTCTCATTCATAATAGCGGCCATTTTTAAGCAGGATGCATAACTCTACCTTGCTTGGCGACCATTCGAAAAAGAGTAGCCTCCCTTCTTTCAAAATGGTGGACATTAACAGCACGGATTACTTCATTGATTTCAAAATGGTTGATATTCCGCGAAAATGGCAGCCATTTTGACATCAAGGGACATAAATCATGTCTAAAATTGCATCCATTTTGTAATAAAGGGACATTACTCTCATTCATGATAGCGGCCATTTTTAAGCAGGATGCATAACTCTACCTTTAAGGTGACCATTCGAAACAAGAGTAGCCTCCCTTCTTTCAAAATGGTGGAAATTAACAGCACGGATTACTTCCCCTGATTTCAAAATGGTTGATATTCCGCGAAAATGGCAGCCATTTTGACATCAGGGGACATAAATCATGTCTAAAATTGCATCCATTTTGTAATAAAGGGACATTACTCTCATTCATGATAGCGGCCATTTTTAAGCAGGATGCATAACTCTACCTTTAAGGTGACCATTCGAAACAAGAGTAGTCTCCCTTCTTTCAAAATGGTGGAAATTAACAGCACGGATTACTTCCCCTGATTTCAAAATGGTTGATATTCCGCGAAAATGGCAGCCATTTTGACATCAAGGGACATAAATCATGTCTAAAATTGCATCCATTTTGTAATAAAGGGACATTACTCTCATTCATAATAGCGGCCATTTTTAAGCAGGATGCATAACTCTACCTTGCTTGGCGACCATTCAAAACAAGAGTAGCCTCCCTTCTTTCAAAATGGTGGAAATTTACTGCACGGATTACTTCCCCCGATTTCAAAATGGTTGATATTCCGCGAAAATGGCAGCCATTTTGACATCAGGGGACATAAATCATGTCTAAAATTGCATCCATTTTGTAATAAAGGGACATTACTCTCATTCATAATAGCGGCCATTTTTAAGCAGGATGCATAACTCTACCTTTTAGGCGACCATTCGAAACAAGAGTAGCCTCCCTTCTTTCAAAATGGTGGAAATTAACAGCACGGATTACTTCCCCTGATTTCAAAATGGTTGATATTCCGCGAAATTGGCAGCCTTTTTGACATCAGGGGATATAAATCATGTCTAAAATTGCATCCATTTTGTAATAAAGGGACATTACTCTCATTCATGATAGCGGCCATTTTTAGGCAGGATGCGTAACTCTACCTTTTAGGTGACCATTCGAAACAAGAGTAGCCTCCCTTCTTTCAAAATGGTGGAAATTAACAGCACGGATTACTTCCCCTGATTTCAAAATGGTTGATATTCCGCGAAAATGGCAGCCATTTTGACATCAAGGGACATTAATCATGTCTAAAATTGCATCCATTTTGTAATAAAGGGACATTACTCTCATTCATAATAGCGGCCATTTTTAAGCAGGATGCTTAACTCTACCTTGCTTGGCGACCATTCAAAACAAGAGTTGCCTCCCTTCTTTCAAAATGGTGGAAATTTACTGCACGGATTACTTCCCCTGATTTCAAAATGGTTGATATTCCGCGAAAATGGCAGCCATTTTGACATCAGGGGACATAAATCATGTCTAAAATTGCATCCATTTTGTAATAAAGGGACATTACTCTCATTCATAATAGCGGCCATTTTTAAGCAGGATGCATAACTCTTACCTTTTAGGCGACCATTCGAAACAAGAGTAGCCTCCCTTCTTTCAAAATGGTGGAAATTAACAGCACGGATTACTTCCCCCGATTTCAAAATGGTCGATATTCCGCGAAAATGGCAGCCATTTTGACATCAGGGGATATAAATCATGTCTAAAATTGCATCCATTTTGTAATAAAGGGACATTACTCTCATTCATGCTAGCGGCCATTTTTAGGCAGGATGCATAACTCTACCTTTTAGGTGACCATTCGAAACAAGAGTAGCCTCCCTTCTTTCAAAATGGTGGAAATTAACAGCACGGATTACTTCCCTTGATTTCAAAATGGTTGATATTCCGCGAAAATGGCAGCCATTTTGACATCAGGGGACATAAATCATGTCTAAAATTGCATCCATTTTGTAATAAAGGGACATTACTCTCATTCATAATAGCGGCAATTTTAAGCAGGGGGCATAACTGTACCTTTTAGGCGACCATTCTAAACAAGAGTAGCCTCCCTTCTCCCCTGCTTAAGATGTGGCAGAACTTCATAGGCGAGTTAGCCCCTTTGACAACTGGGGACACATAAGTCTAGCCCTACTTGGCCACCAATACTTGACAATCCATATATTATCCAATGGCTGCTTCATTTAATCGATGGCAGGCCTTGGTAGTCTTTTGTAACTTGCAACTGACTATCATTCTTAACTGCTGTCATCAACTGTGGGGCAATACTTTCAATCATAGAATAAGCCATGTGATCGGTGAAAAACTCTTCATCATATGATGAAGAAACCAATTAATGGTTTGTATTTGATCTATCAAAAATGTGAACTAAAACCCAAAGATGGTGGAGCAGTTAAGAGAATAGATCAGTCATGGATGTCAGTGGGTGGTTATAGTAAGTAGATAGCAATAAGTAAGACCAACAAGATGCAACAAATTATATCTGGTCACTTCTACGGACCATGGTCGTCCTTTATGGACAAAACAAACATAATATACAAGATTTCACAATGGAAAGTACATAAATTGTCTATTTTCTAACACAAAAGTCTTCTGGTCCATGTTGAAACATATCATTCATGCCTAATATGTCACTTTTTGTTATTTTAACGTTCAAAAATAAACCATTCATTCTGGACAACCATTCATTCTGACAACCATTCATTGACGGGACAAATGCACCAATTTGATGAAGTTGTTTGATGAGATTCATTCCATACCTGAAATATAAAAAAGTATGTTCTTAAAACTTTTTTATCAAAATTAGTCCACTTTCATGTCTCAATTTTGTCACAATTAACACAGCTATATCTCAAATAACAAAGTGGGTTAGGGTTAGGATCTTGTTTATTCGACAACCTTCTGTCCAAATACTAGGTATAATCGGAAATAAATATCAGGTCCTTATGTATCTTCTTATGAGCGTCAAATTGAAATGGGCTATTTGAAACCAAGTATTACTTAAAATTTTGAACCGGATGAATTTGAATGAATGAGGTCTGACTTTAAATTACTATAGCTGTATTTAATTGCGAAGTGTATAAGTATCATGAGAAAAGCAAATTGAGCCAAGTCATTGCTGATGCCAAGGCATGATGGGAAAATATATCTGCTTATTAAAATGCAAGAAACAACCTAGTACAATTATCATTCAAGACAAAATCCAACATTTTTCATCAAAACAACTATAGTTTGGTGATAATATTTAGCTACTTAAATGTCTAACTGACAGACTTGACTTTAATGAATATCTTTCAAATAAATTTGGGAAATTCATTAGTGAACCCAAAGGGGTTCAAACCTATGACCCCTATGACGTCAGCACCTAGCACTGAAGAAACTGCAACCATACCCACTATGCCACCGAAGAAACCTCAAAAACGGTTATTCAAATGATGCTGATATGGTTGTCGTTACTTCAGTACATGGTATATACGGTGTGTGTGACATCTTGAGATAATTTTCAGCTACTATTTTACTATAACTATTGTATAGAGAATACATTTCTGTATGTTAATAATTTAAGTTATAAAAGTGATGGCAAATCATCAATATACATTGTACATTACCTCTGACCATGACAATGGCACTAGTGTCTACACAGACTGAACTCAAAGGACATTTACAAAAGAACTCATCAAGAATGACTACTTGATTACGCGTAATTGCAAATGTCAGTATATGTACCAACTGTGTGTTAATCTACTAATGCAATAAATGTTTGTATTCTCGTTCGACAAACCATTCAGAGTATTTTCCGGTTAACTAGTTTACAAAATAACTGATTATTCCTATCCCTAATTATTCTACTACATGTATTTACTTTTTAAAGTAAGTCAGTCAATATTGTGGTTAATTAATCAACAAGCCCCAGTTATTTTTTACTGTAATCTCAGTGGCAAAGAATTTATCAAATTTTGTGTTAATTTTCTCTATTATTATTTTTCCCCATCATTTTGTACAAGAAATTTTTTTGATAATAAACATATTTCTGTATTTTTAGCTTTTGCTTTAATTTTAGTGTGAATCTGCAATCCATCAATGCCCACGGCCAGAGATTATAAACTTGAGATCAGTTGCTGTACTCAAAGCTTCTTTTCAGTCACAACTTATTTTGTCAAAGACTGGTAGATATTTTGTTAAATGTTTCAGTAACTTTTTAGGTTAATTATTTATGTTTATATGGCAACTACTGCATGATCAATATAAAACAACCCACAAAACAAGATTTGAAATCAATCTCAAGTTTTATAACCTCAGACAAAGGAGTTCATTTGAAATATTCCACTATTATTTGTCAAAGTATTTGACCTTAGAAAGCCTGTCTTCTTTGAAGTGATGTCTAATGTTGGAAAATGTTCTTGAATGATCTTGAACAGAATGCAAGTTGTCTCCCTTTAATCAATTATTTGACATTTTGTTCAATATTTTATATTACCTTATTCAGTAAATCAACATGCAGCAACAACACAACCAAGTACACATACATGGCTTTGTGTAACACTACATGGATCATCATTGTCTTTTGATCCTGAAAAAGAAATCACAGATAAATATGTTATGCCTATTTTTACAATGTAGTAGGCATTCACTGTAAAGATTGCCACGATTTTGAGGTATGAAAACATCACATTGGAAAGTGACAGGTGAACAAATGATATCAGCCTTATACAGATGGACTCTAAGAATACTCAGCACTTGGCAACACCATCTGTCCCTGAATTTTAAAAATACAACTCTACAGGTAGACAGTCTGATAATGAAGAAAATGAGACTTAAACCTATATACAGTAAAATCTCATTAATAAGACCACCTTTAGAACCCTTGAAAACTGGTCTTCTTATTGATATGGTCATAATATCGAGGTTGAACAAAGAGCAAAACAGTGAAAATGGACTTGCATATTGTGTTCTTAATTTTGAGGTGTTCTAAATATCGGTGGTCTTTAAGTGAGGTTTTACTGTATTTGATAATACATGCATTAAAGTTTATCAACTGAAGTTTTTATCAAACTACTAAGCATTACGACATACTAAACAACTTTATCTTAGTATTTTCACAATCATATTTATTAAATATCATGGAATTTTTGTATCATATTTTGAATTTCATTATTAAACTTATTTATTGTACATATTAATACAGAATTACACTGACTGTAATAAATGCTGTTTTATTATTAGATACATTTACTTATTACATGTACTTTAAAAACTTTAGAAATTCTTAAAGAGAGAGAATAAGTTGCTACAGGGCACGCCGACATACATAAGACAGTGCCTAGAAGAGGTCAACCAAATTTGAAAGTTTAACTGACATCGCTTATTGTTTTAATACTTTACATCATTAAGATTTAAATCAATACGTCAGCATATTGTTCATTTTATATCTGACAAATAACAATTGTTAATGCCAGTCATTGACGTTAATGGCGCGCCACCATAGGACGTCGCCTTGCATCTTTTTTTATTGTTGTTTGATGATTAAAAGACATTGACGTCACTTTATATAATTATGAGCCCCGCTGTACGATTTCCAACCTCTTCTGTTAGCGACATCATTTCCAGAAAACGTCACAAATGATGTCACTATTTGCGAGTAGGAAACAATATTTACTCCATATTTACTTTGTTTTCATAGTTCCATATGGGGCAAATACTGTTTACTGTCGGTATAAGGTGATGTAACATGTGACTTTGTCTGAAAATGACGTCACTTATAGAAAAGGTTTGAAATTGTACAGCGTTGCTCATATGTTGTTGTTTAAATACTGAGCTTGAATTTATTAAATTGCTTTAGTGATTTTGAATGATGCACTGTAGTGGGTGCAACATTTTTAGTTTCTGTTAACAGTGTTATTTATATCATATACATTGTATTACATTAAAGTTTCGTATAAGTCATCTTCATAATATACAATATAGTAACTACAAGAATGCAGTTTGTGTGTAAATCTAGTTCCATCTATTAGTAGTTACATTTTCATAGAAATACACTTAGCAAAAGTTATAAGTACTCCGATTTCATATTTAGGATATTGTTACTAAATATGAATATATCCAATAGAAATTTCACACACAGAAAGACCAATATTATTATCTGTAATGCTTCTACTAATTATCAGCACAAAATACAGCCGATTGATTGAAATCAAGCCAATTACATAACACCGCACAGAAATAAAAAATCTCAGATTAATTGAATCGGTCATTACTGATTGTGACCGCCTTTAGCCTGGACATAATGAATTAACAAATAGAAATTATTCTGGGAAATATTTTACACTTTTGTTAATATCGCCTGGGGCCTGTTCTGCGGTGAGGTAACTCATCATGGACATGATTTTTTAAGATTTTGACTGGCAACCATTGCCCAGTCAAATGCGGCGATCTCACACGATAATGACCAATTGAGTTAATATGTGACTTTTCATTTCTGTGTGGTGGTTATAATTGGCTTGATTTCAATTAATTTGCTATTTTTTGCGCTTAAATTCAGTTATGATTTTTAGAATGGTAAAGACCTATAGCAGAGTATATGATTTTTAGAATGGTTAAGATAGATAGCAGAGTTTATGATGATGTTTGGAATGGTTAAGACCAATAGCAGAGTTTATGATTTTTAGAATGGTTAAGACCAATAGCAGAGTTTATGATTTTTAGAATGGTTAAGACTGATAGCAGAGTTTATGATGATGTTTAGAATGGTTAAGACTGATAGCAGAGTTTATGATGATGTTTAGAATGGTTAAGACTGATAGCAGAGTTTATGATGATGTTTAGAATGGTTAAGACTGATAGCAGAGTTTATGATGATGTTTAGAATGGTAAAGACTGATAGCAGAGTTTATGATGATGTTTAGAATGGTTAAGACCTATAGCAGAGTTTATGATGTTTAGAATGGTTAAGACATATAGCAGAGTATATGATGTTTAGAATGGTTAATACCTATAGCAGAGTTTATGATGTTTAGAATGGTTAAGACCTATAGCAGAGTTTATGATGTTTAGAATGGTTAAGACATATAGCAGAGTTTATGATGTTTAGAATGGTTAAGACCTATAGCAGAGTTTATGATGTTTAGAATGGTTAAGACCTATAGCAGAGTATATGATGTTTAGAATGGTTAAGACATATAGCAGAGTTTATGATGTTTAGAATGGTTAAGACATATAGCAGAGTTTATGATGTTTAGAATGGTTAAAACCTATAGCAGAGTTTATGATGTTTAGAATGGTTAAGACATATAGCAGAGTATATGATGTTTAGAATGGTTAAGACCTATAGCAGAGTTTATGATGTTTAGAATGGTTAAGACCTATAGCAGAGTTTATGATGTTTAGAATGGTTAAGACATATAGCAGAGTATATGATGTTTAGAATGCTTAAGACCTATAGCAGAGTTTATGATGTTTAGAATGGTTAAGACCTATAGCAGAGTTTATGATGTTTAGAATGGTTAAGACCTATAGCAGAGTTTATGATGTTTAGAATGGTTATGACATATAGCAGAGTTTATGATGTTCAGAATGGTTAAGACCTATAGCAGAGTTTATGATGTTTAGAATGGTTAAGACCTATAGCAGAGTACATGATGTTTAGAATGGTTAAGACATATAGCAGAGTTTATGATGTTTAGAATGGTTAAGACATATAGCAGAGTTTATGATGTTTAGAATGGTTAAGACCTATAGCAGAGTTTATGATGTTTAGAATGGTTAAGACATATAGCAGAGTATATGATGTTTAGAATGGTTAAGACAGATAGCAGAGTTTATGATGTTTAGAATGGTTAAGACATATAGCAGAGTATATGATGTTTAGAATGGTTAAGACATATAGCAAAGTTTATGATGTTTAGAATGGTTAAGACATATAGCAAAGTTTATGATGTTTAGAATGGTTAAGACATATAGCAGAGTATATGATGTTTAGAATGGTTAAGACATATAGCAAAGTTTATGATGTTTTGCACAATTAAATTAAGTAAGGAGTTCACATTTTTATTGAAAAAGAACTAGCTACTTGATGGCCAAAGTGCGTGCAATGGCAAATAAAGTCAAATCAAATATTGAGGCATGGGGTAATTAAATTCCACAAGATACCAAAATGAAGCATGAATTAAATAGAATTAATGTATGTTTCGGTGCAAGATGGAAAATATTTCACCTACTCAACTCCTGAAAATATTGCATCGGCTGCTTACTTGGTGCAATAACTTTCGATCTTACTCCCAAACATACAAATATCCTCTATTTATTAATGTGAAATGGTATCCATATGCTTAAAGGTATGTGCCCAACATCAATACAGCTTTGTCACAGATTTACAACTACAATGTACATGTATAATCTGTTTTATATCTGAATGCTAATATACATTGTATTATGTCTCCAAATATTTCTATTTTAATAATTAACAAATATATCAATTATCATTAGCCATTGGCGAATTATTGGTTTACATTCAAATAGAATGTTTTGAAACATATTTTTGTTCAGTATAATTATGCTTTACCAAATATTTATTGAATATCTTCTATGCTGTATTTAGTTTTCTTTGAAGAATGCTTTATCGATTATCAGTATATTCGGTTGAAAAGGCTTTGAACTACATAATGTTAATCTAGTATCAAGCGATATGTTATTTTAACCTATTATTGCAATTTTTATAATAAATTTAATGCCAAGATATCCAGGAATTTAGGTATTATCATTTAAAATAAACAGACCTTAGGTTTGATTAACGCTTGGTGTTGCCCACTACCAAGCGCCTTTGTACTGTACGGCAAAGAGTTATTTCTACAAGCCATAATCAAAATTTTAAAGATCAATAGAATTCTTGACACAATTTTGAGGGATGAAGTGAAAAGTCTATACGAGCGCTGCTATTGGATTTACAACCTCTTCTGTAAGTGACGTCATTTCAAGAAAATGCAATACGTGATGTCACTATTTGAAAACAGGGAACAATGTTTACTCTCTATGGTCACTTCGTTTTCATTGCCATATGGGGCAAATATTGCTTACAGTGTCAGTACATGGTGACGTCACATGTGACGTTTTCTGTGAACAATCTCCCTGAAAGAGGTTGGAAATCATACAGCGATGCTCATATGCTGCTTCATCTACAGTAAAACCTCACAAAAAGACCACCTCAAAAGTAAGACCGCCTCATTAATGAGACCATATTTTCAGGGCCCAGTTTTCTATTTTTCATCCATATTTTAAGTCAAAAATCAGACCACCTCATTGATAAGATCAAATTTCTTCAGAACCAATGGTGGTCCTATTGAGGTTTCCCAGTATATGCATATAGAGTCTTATAGACTAGCTTTACTTTCACCACTCAATTTGAATAACAGCAGAATTTCTACAACAAATATTAACTAACAGAGCTAACCCACCATTTTGTATTTACATTTTTTTCATTATATATCATACCATTCTGAAGGTAACCTTATTACTAACACACAGGGACTGGTAGCACAATGTATAATGATTGTTGCCTCCCTTGTCATTTCTCACTTCTGTCATAATTTTTAATAAATACTCAGAATATCATTTTAATCTTTACAAACCATGTAAGATAATTAATAGCATCAATTCTGGTGGGTTAGCTCTTTTGATTAATATTTGCTGTTTATATGATGGATTCAGTGACAGTCTAACTTACCATGTGATGTCTGTCAGTATCTCAGCACCAGAAACCTTTCTCAACAATGACTAGCATATACACCAACATATCATTGAATGGAGACCTGAAAGTAAAGGAGGATCTTTGTTACATATCTGCAGTCATCAATTGTATTAAAATCCTCACAGCTCAATGTTGCAGGGCAGACCCCAAACAAATTTTACGCAATTCCTTGCTTATTTTAATTATGCATCATTTTACACCAAATGTTTAGCATTTTACTGTAATGTTTACAATACTTTATTTAGTGAGCAGTGAAATTATCAAAGTGATAATGACATCATATAAATGGCATCATGTAAAATACTGAGGTATTAAACAGTGTAAGATTGAGTGATTTCACCTCATGAACGTGACTGAAATTTTCATTTGTGGCAATGTCACAGGTGAAAATATTCTGTCTGCTGCTCACTCTGTGAAATAACTTTCAATCTTACAAGGAAACACACAAATCTCCACTATATAATCAAGTTTTTCATGATGCCTGTAAAATTGTGAACATTTTTCAGTCAAAAAAATGTGTATCAATGAAAGAAACCCAGAAATATTGTTGCAAACCATCTGCTACCATATACCACAGCAGTTATTTAAACATATCATGAGAATTACTATCCCACAGTGTGGAACTTCAGCTAATTTGGACATATTTGTGGCAGTCTCTGAGATTTTTGGCCTTTCACATTATGATGCTATGTATTCACATTAATTTCAACAACTAGTTCAAACATTTCAGTAAAAGATTTATGATTCAGTGACAAGCAAAACAATTATTGGTAAATTTGAATAAGTAACAAAACAAATTTCCATCATTAAAATGATACATGCATGTGAAATATGTACATAAGCATTGGTAATTAACAATATGAAAAGGTTTGCAACATGCAAATTATATTTTGCATTTTTCTTTGAATATTTGCAGTGTACTGGTATTTTACATGGTTCATCCAGAACTTCCCAAACAAAATTCAAGTACTTTTCAAGGACTTTTTAACCAATTTCAAGGACTATAGAAATGTTGATTTTTCAGTATAGAGAATAGGGGATCCAGTGTTTTATTTTCCAAATTCAAGTACTTTTCAAGGAGTTTGTGGCTGTTACAAATTCAAGCAGTTTTCAAGGAGTATGCAGCAATTTCAAGGACTTTTCAAGACCTGTGCAAACCTTGTTTTATTCCATTAATACTGAAATATGAGAACTTTCCTTATGGTGTTTTGTACAAGGTCTTGCATACAATACAAGATCTTTGTTTGATACTGAGCATCATTTTTGCAAAATCTCAGTCATATATGAAGGTGCCATGTTATTTACAAAAAAATAATTATTTTTTTTATTACTGCCATGTGATATTTAATCCATATCTATATTCTAGCCATTTAAGATCTTAGAAAAGTTGTGAAGATGATTTTATCCCTCGGTTCAGAATAATCTTGGCAGCTCTTTTAAACACTTGTACAGTAAAACCTCACTTAAAGACCATCTCAATAACAAAACCACCTCAAAATTAAGCGTGCAACTTTCAAGTCCATTGTCACTGTTTTGCTTTTATTCAACCTCAATATTAAGACCAACTCAAAAAGTAGACCTGTTTTCAAGGTTTAAGAAATGACGTTTATAGTTTCCACTATATACATATAGGAAACAAGGCCTGCCCCCTGGCGGCCATGTTTTTAGGCAGATTTTAATAATTTATGCAATGCTACACACCAAATATCAAAGCTCTAGACCTTATGGTTTGGACCAAGAAGATTTTCAAAGTTTACCATTTTAAAATTTATTTTTAGCTCCTGTAACAGGCCGGAACCATTTATATAACTTAATTTGAACGAGAACCACCTAAGGATCATTCCTGTGAAGTTTGGTCAAAATCCATTGAGTAGTTTAGGAGGAGATGTTGTTTATAGTTTCCACTATACGGCCCCACCCCTGGCGGCCATGTTTTTTGACGGAACTTAATAATTTATGCAATCTTGTACGAGGACCACTAGACAACGCTACACACTAAATATCAGAGCTCTAGACTTTAGGGTTTTGGACAAGAAGAATTTCAAAGTTTACATAATTTACTAAATATTCACGGTTACAACTTATTTTGATTTGCTAATATAGTGAAAATTGGATACAAGCAAAATAATGATATATGCTGGTCAATTTAAAATAGAATTTAAACCTTAGATAATTATAGACCTTAAGTATAGTTAATGTTCGGTGTTGCCAATAGCCAAGTGCTTTGCTTATTCAATTGAATATTTTGAGGGGTGAAAGTGAAAGTCTGTCTGCTGCTACATATATATGCAATATAGAATGTTATAGACAGAGTATTGCTTTCATCCCTCAATTTATCTATCCAGCAGTCACCACAATAAATCCTGACTAACAGAGCTAACCAACCACATTTTTTGACATTATCTCCATGTTATTCTATCTTATGATACTGAAACTTAAGCACATCTCTAAGGACAGGCAGAAATGAAAAAATGTTATTGCAGACATTATTGCTAGATTCTGTAACAATTTCATATAGAACATACATTTTAGTCTCTACAAACTATATCAGGCATAAGTATCTTTGCTGGTGGGTTAGCTCATTCATCAGTATTTGTTGTTTATATGTAGAATTCTGTGACAGTTTTATTTAACTCACCATGAAATGCATCACAGGATCTCCACCAGACATGTTTCTCAACATTATGACCAGCAGATACACCAACAATTAATGAATGTAGACCTGAAATTAAAGGAGTAAATTTGTAAATTTTGGCGTGCAGACGTCTCCAACATTTATAACATAACATACAAAGTAGAGTGGTAATAATTTCGATAACTCACTTGTGAAATAACAACTCTTGTGCGTGACATCACAACAAAACAATCAAGACAAAGGTGCACTCAAATGATGATGACATTGTTAAATATTTGTTCTGTACCAAGTATGACAATTTCTTTCATTGGAAATTATTGTCTTCGAATACAATATGTGATATAATTATTTAAACTTGTATCATGTGGGCTGGTGTATAGGAACATGAAAAGGGCAGATAACAACGTGGTCATTTAGGGCTGGTGGTCACTACAGCAGATTCGACTGTATTTCACATGATTTAAACATGAATGAATTCATTTACAGTTTATTATACAAAATGTCATTTGTTTATTCCCATAACTTTACAGACAATCTATATTTTCACACTTTGCAGGCAATTTTCCCCTTAAGCATTTACTTCAAATTACTTGAATGTTTGTGACGTCATTTATGACATGCAGTAGTTTAGAAACTATTCTATAAAAAGTTTTAATAAAATTCAATAAAAGAACAAACAAATTTAATGGATTGTTATACCTCATCAACCAATTTAGGCATACCCAGTTTTCAATGCCTTTTAGCTGGCTTATTGAAGTGGATTGTCTCCCTTGAAAATCAATATAAAGTTTCCAGCTCTACCAGTTTTGATCAATAGATTATACAGCTTTATCTTATTACTAGAATAGTTTAACAGTTTTGACAGTATTCTTGCAATTTCCTCTCTTTTATTTAGTGTAAAAATGTTCTTACTTCCAGTTTCACCTTTTATCACATAGACCATTTAGTAGGAAAAATCCCTAAAATTGTCATTTTCCAAAAGTTTAGGGGCCGATTAATCATATACACCAAAAAGTGAAAGCATGTTATCAGTTAACAGGGGTTCCACTAGGTGCTGAATCTCAAGGATCATTTTGATAATTTCTTACTGGATTTTACCATTTTATAGCTAAATTACCTATAATTTAGAGAACATTGACCCATCAGCCAGAATCTTGAGGGTCAAAATGTGGCTTTTAAAGAAATTACAGGGGTCAAAGGGTCAATTCAAGGGTCAAACAGAACCCCTGAGTTAAGCTCGCAACATATATTCTTGATTAAATGAACAATATCATGATGCTTTTATAATTTTAACTAATTAATTGCTTCTTTAAATTTATTTACATATAAAATCTCAATTTACTTTCATTATAAAAGTCAATCTTCTTGTCTGGTGTGTTGTAGTTGTTGTTGTTGTTGTAACTACCATGCACGGTGTTAACTTGCATGTCAGTTTGTACTGATTAATTTTAAATATTTATATGAACCATTTTATATGATTTAGAACTGTTCTTGTTATGATGGACCTACCGAATTCCTATTGAATACTAGAGGTGAAATGTGTTCAAACCGTGATAAATCAAATCTGTTTTGTGTGCAAACAAAAGTTTCAATGCAGATCTAACTTTCTACTTTATGACATCTGATGTTGTGTTTCTTTGATTTTTTTTCCTCATTACCATTTTAAAGTTTTTCATGGTCACTTTTGTACATTAAAATACAAAGCGTCTAAAACAATATATTTGAAATAGAGATAAACTTTCAAAAAGAGGTGAGATACTGTGTTCACAGATATGCTAGAGTTCAAAATGTGTACTTTTGATGGCATTTTAAGCTTTAGTTGGGATTGTCTTTCCTGATAGCCTTTTTTTAACAATTTTTGTTGAGGATAGTCAGTTTTTTTTTAATTTTGAATACACAAAATATTGCAGTGTACGCTTTAATGATATCCAATAGCACACAGACCATGGAATCTGATTTACCAGGTAAGTGATAAATCTGTATGCAGTGAATACATTTCTTTTATAGAACAGCCTCAAAATGAAATATTATATTGGGTGACAGTATGCAGCTTGGGGTTTTAACCTGTAAAGATGTAAACTTTAAATGATACTGTTCAACTATATACCTAAAATCGGTCCCTGTATTTGTATACATTGATATAAAATAATTGATATATGAATGTACATGTATATATTATATAATTATAGTCATTTCCTTTTTGTCATGTGACACTCTGTATTCAATGAATGTAAAATGTATTATTGCTAATGCTGCCCTATTCGGGCCTTATACAGAATCTGTAAATAAACTTGAAACTTGAACTTGAAACTTGAGTAGAATATTCTTAACTAACATATACATTTATTCTAAATTTTTCCAGTCTCCATGTACTTTTAGCATTTCACTTGCAGACAAATGAACATATACATATACAGTATTCTTTAATTAATTTTGAGATTTGTTGTTATTCTCATGAGTTTGTTCTCAGTTTCTCATATTTCGGCTGTACTTAATATCTTCAGTATTTAATATGTTACACTATTTCTTTTCTATTCATTACATTTTATTTAGACTATTTAGATTGTAGCTATTTGTAGGTAAGCTGAGATTTATTTGGAGTAACAGTAGTACTTCTCAAACTGTCACAAACTGGACATTAAAGAATAAACATTGTATTTAATACAAAATCATGTCATATGTTTTATGCTGTTATTTAGGACACCTGCACACATGCTATTTTAAATAATGCACATAAAGTTAACAGGTGCCTAACCTGAGAATGCTTCATAATAGTACTTTTATACAATTCAATATATGTATGTCTCTGTAAGGTTACCTTAAGCTATATTTACAATACAAACATCCTTTTGTGCATTTTACAAAGCAGCTTGTTTGGGAGGTGGATGGGATGTGCTTCCATGAAGTGGACTCGAAAACAGGACGCTGCTTTGAAAAATGTGCATGTTGATGATAAACTAGTGATACATGCAGATATCACATACAGTGGGTGTAGCTGCCATTACACACAATATGCCCGATCGTACAATTCGTCATCGGAATAAAAAAATATGTGATGCTAAAATTAAACTAGAAACGTGTCCATAGGACACAGATGCGCCCACTTGCAGCCTTTGTCACAAAAGCATATGCTATTTATTTTGCTCATAGTTTGTAAATGGGTAACAAAATTACCAAATGACCTACTGTACTGATTATGGTAATAAGTCAAGGGTCATAACTTTGCACTTACTAGGCGTAATCATGCATGAAACCCTAGGTGCACAATTATTCATGCTTGTGAACATTCCTGTAAAGTTTTATGACTCGGGATCCTATACTTTTGGAGATACACGACATACAAGATTGCATGCTCTGTATCCTATATATTCAATAAGTCAAAGGTCATAACTTTGCACTTTGCATAGTCATGCATGAAACCCTAGGTGCACAATTATACATGCTTGTGAACATTCCTGTAAAGTTTTATGACTCGGGGTCCTATACTTTTGGAGATACACGACATACAATATTGCATACTCTGTATCCTATATTTTAAATAAGTCAAGGGTCATAACTTTGCACTTACTGGGTGGAGCCATACATTAAACCCCAGGTGCACAACTACACATGCTGGTGAATATTCCTGTACAGTTTTGTGAGTGTAGCTGATATACTGTTGGAGATATGCGCGACTTAATATTGAACGCTCTGTATGCTATATTTTAACTAAGTCAAGTTTGCACTTACTGGGCTTACCCAAACATGGATCCCCAGGTGCAAAATAACGCATGTTTGTGAACATTCCTGTAAAGTTTTATGAATCTGGCTCATATGCTTTTTGAAATATGCCCGCCACAAGATTGCATACTCTGTAGGCTATATTATAACTAAGTCAAGGGCCATAACTTTGCACTTACTGGGCACTGCCAAACATGAAACCCCAGGTGCACAACAACACATGCTGGTGAACATTCCTGTAAAGTTAAATGACTTTGGCTCATATTCTTTTGGAGATATGAGTGAAACAAGAAGACAGAAGGGCGGACGTACAGATGGACAAGGGTAAATCTATATGCCCCCTTACAGAGTGGGGGCATAATAAAACTACGGGGGAAATGGGTGAAGCATTTGCAGGCCTTATATTTTGAATTCATGAGACGATAACAGCTCAAAAAGTATAATAGAAAGAGCCTTATTTACCTTATATGTTAACAAACGCTTTTTATTACATGCAGTATACAAGGTGAGTTAAACAAGCCTCAATTCTGCTATACAAATAGGTTTCTCTTCTCTCCCATGGAAACAACACCCCTTTGAACCCCAATTGTGTGTACACCCCCAAAAGGCCTAGCTTCGCCCCTGGTATGTGCATTTCTACAGTATTCTGTTAACAATGAAGATATTGCAAAAATACTCACCAATCGAGGTGTTTTTCGTCCTAAATAACACATTGGGATACATTATGCACACCTGATGATGATGTACATTTCTACCCTGGAAAATAATTGAACAAACTGCATTAGCCTTTTAAAAAAAATACAGACAAGGTGACGTTATTGCTGTCACAGGATGCAGACATCGTGTTTTTTAATGCTTTGATCTACAATAAATAGGGTCTGAGCCATAATTACATTAGAAAAAGAGGTATACTGAATTTTTATATAGTTTTCCAGTATTTTTTTTTAATATTTGCCTGCAAATAGACATTTTCCTCTGAAAGAACTAAACAATGCTTAAGACAACAATGTAAACAAACGTGCAACGAAAACTAGGACAGTAATCGGACATTACTGGTTTCATCTGGTGATCAGTACGCACTGATAATCACTGTCAAGGCTATATTTTCACTCGGACCAGTTTTACTCAGAATTTTTTTCATGATTTTACCATAAGCCGATATTTATCATTCAGTCAGTAATAGTCTTTTAACAATATGCAGCTAATATATACCTAGATCATTGCATTCATTTTATTTTGTGACTTTTGCCTGGTGTGATAAATGGACAGATTGTCAATTCAAGACAAGAACAACAACAACCGCACAGTTGTGTTTAAAATCCTGTCATCCATACTTGGAATTGTTTTAAATCATGTTATTATACGCCCGGACTTTACCAGACTTATACATTTTGCCAAAGTTTTATAAAGATGGGAACAATGTGGACTCTAGAAAGAAAACAAGACTAAAAGTGCAAACATACTGTAATATGACATATTTTGATAACACTCTAGACTTGCAAGTACGATCTGGTCCAAATCAAACTTGCCCATAGATCTTACAGGTATGCACATTCTGTTTAAATATGATTCGGACTTGTGGAGAAATGGAAGAGCTAGAGTGTAAACATGGTTGTATATGGCATTTTATATAATACAAGGGCCATAACTCTGGATCTAGTAGACTGATTTGGCCCATAATTGAAACTGGCCAAGAACTGATGGCCATACATACAATTACATTGTATCCATGTTTGATTCTAGAGTGTAAACAATTAAATAGCAGATGACAGATGTACTGACAGCCAAAGATCCAAATTGCTCACCATTGAGCACTTTGTGCTGTAAAACAGCAAGAAAACTGCCATGTTGCAATTTGGTTAAGGGTCTGATCCTTTCTGGCCAAATTCAACTATTATTGTAAGTAAGTGTAGAAAATATTATAAAAAATTATTTACCTGCTATCTAAGGTCTCTGATTCCCAACTAAACAATTTGTCCATCATTCCGCACCAAACACCCACATTGTTGATATTCAGGTGCATGGATGTAGTACATGGACAAAATAAACCAAAACATGTTTTAAGCAATACATATAAACCAAGAGACTGTGTGAGTGTCTGCTTCATTCCGTAATCTAAATAAGGAATAACATTAATAAAAATAATATACAGGTGTAATATTTAAGATATTCTTATCTAAATGATTAATATATTAGTTATATACAAAATTTTTTTATATCTACACTACTGATAACTTAACATATCGATATCTACACTACAAGCTTCACAACCAAACCCAAAACACTGACAGCCACATGGAACCATCTTGGTAAGAGAACTTATAGACAAAGTGTTTTCAGAAGGGATGTATTGGTCATTGTCAAAAGATATATGAAGTGGACCATTGGGTTACAACCATGTCACATTACCACAGGTGGAAACTGTATCAGCATAAACAAGTGAATCATATGCATCAGTTGAATGGACAACACATCAAAAAAGAAAGATGTTCATACAGCAAGGATATGTGAGATCTGTATTTTATATACAAAAACACAATGGAGAAGGGATAAAGGGAGAGCACACTGGAAGGGATTACGGGACAGAACTTGTGTCAATAAACAAAAAAAATGTCATTCACAAATAACACAGAGGCCAACAGAAAAACCTCCTATCAAGAAAGATACACACATACAGTAATCTGATCATTCATCAGAATTATACAAGTATGTTCATGATATCAATTAACAGCAAAAATGCAATATTAATACAAACTCCTAAATGAGGCTAGAGGACTTACGACTTCTCTGCCTAACCTTGTATCCTGGAAATGACCATATGACCCTTAATCACAACCTTAAAGTAAACCTAAATCCCTAAAACATTAAGACCCTGAACCTTAAATAATTTAAGAAAAGTAAATGAAAAGTTGAAGAGTCGTTGATTGTTGATACATAATCTGAGGTTAAAATCAAGGTGCAAAATTGAAATTGTCTAACAGCCTATTTATAAACAAGCAGATAGACCAGTTTCGCTTCCACCCCTCAATTTTCCTAAGGGAAACAGAGTTTGCATTGAACATGACCTTATTTAAATTGAATAGTTGAAAGGATACATTATGGCCACTTCAGACCATAACCGCTCCTTTATGCAAGAATAAGATATATGCAGATGAAGTATTTGGAATAATTTTAATGAAATTTTGATGCAAAAAAGTTCCGAAAAGTTCCTTAACCTAAACCTTAATATGAAATTTTAGTATTAAATAGGTTCAAACGTATCCACTTATAAAACCTACCATGCACTTAAATTGAAATTTTGATGCAAAATAGGTTCCACATGTTTCCTTAAATGAACCCTAATATGCAATTTTGAGTAAAATTAGGTTCCGAAAAGTACCCTAAACCTATCTTAACCCTTATAACTGACATTTTTAATACAACAATAAGTTAATGAAATAGTTATAATATTATTGAAATCCTAAGTGAGGTTATTTGCTGCTTGAAATTTTGAAGCAATAAGTGCAGAATTCCAAAAGGTCCTTAAACCTCATTACCATGTTCAATATGTCTTCATTTAACCAACTTAGCATGAAATTTGGAATAGGGTCTGGCCGAAATGTTGCCATATGATGCAAATCCAGAATACCCTTAAATGACACCTAAACAAAACAATTACACAAGAGAAATAATTACCTAACTCGAAGTTTTGTATCTTAACCTACTTTATGGTAAATTAAAAAATTCTGAGATAAATTGAACTAAAAATGTTATGACTTCAAACTAAAAAGGACAGTTTTTTTGTCAATCAAGAAGTTGTCCTAAAAATGACAGTTTTTTTGTCAATCGAGAAGTTGTCCTAAAAAGGACAGTTTTTTGTCAATCGAAAAGTTGTCCTTAAAAGGACAGTTTTTGTCCTGAGAAGGACAGTTTTGTGACATTCTATAGAGAGGTGTAAATTTATTTTACACAAAGGCCAAAATTTGAAAGTCCCCAGTCAAGAACAAGATGCTGCCTATTCAAATAGAAAGAACAAATACTATTAAGGACTCACCTATCCAAACAGAGAAATTAGGTTTGAATAGATGTTCAGCCACATTACAGCATTGCCTCACATCCGGACAGGCAGCTCAAAATAAATTGATCTCATTGTCAATGTACATTGTATTTTCAAACTGATTTCAGCTCCCATTTAATAAACAACAGTCTAAGTAAACACCATTTGGACAGTTTTTTTGTCAATCAAGAAGTTGTCCTTAAAAGGACAGTTTTTGTCCTGAGAAGGACAGTTTTGTGACATTCTATAGAGAGGTGTAAATTTATTTTACACAAAGGCCAAAATTTGAAAGTCCCCAGTCAAGAACAAGACGCTGCCTATTCGAATAGAAAGAACAAATACTATAAAGGACTCACCTATCCAAACAGAGAAATTAGGTTTGAATAGATGTTCAGCCACATTACAGCATTGCCTCACATCCTGACAGGCAGCTCAAAATAAACTGATCTCATTGTCAATGTACATTGTGTATTCAATCTGATTTCAGTGTAAATTTATTTTACACAAAGGCTAAAATTTGAAAGTCCCCAGTCAAGAACAAGACGCTGCCTATTCGAATAGAAAGAACAAATACTATAAAGGACTCACCTATCCAAACAGAGAAATTAGGTTTGAATAGATGTTCAGCCACATTACAGCATTGCCTCACATCCTGACAGGCAGCTCAAAATAAACTGATCTCATTGTCAATGTACATTGTGTATTCAATCTGATTTCAGTGTAAATTTATTTTACACAAAGGCCAAAATTTGAAAGTCCCCAGTCAAGAACAAGACGCTGCCTATTCGAATAGAAAGAACAAATACTATAAAGGACTCACCTATCCAAACAGAGAAATTAGGTTTGAATAGATGTTCAGCCACATTACAGCATTGCCTCACATCCTGACAGGCAGCTCAAAATAAACTGATCTCATTGTCAATGTACATTGTGTATTCAATCTGATTTCAGTGTAAATTTATTTTACACAAAGGCTAAAATTTGAAAGTCCCCAGTCAAGAACAAGACGCTGCCTATTCGAATAGAATGAACAAATACTATAAAGGACTCACCTATCCAAACAGAGAAATTAGGTTTGAATAGATGTTCAGCCACATTACAGCATTGCCTCACATCCTGACAGGCAGCTGAAAATAAATTGATCTCATTGTCAATGTACATTGTGTATTCAATCTGATTTCAGCACCCATTTAATAAACAACAGTCTAAGTAAACACCATTTGGACAGTTTTTTTGTCAATCGAGAAGTTGTCCTAAAAAGGACATTTTTTTGTCAATCGAGAAGTTGTCCTAAAAAGGACAGTTTTTTTGTCAATCGAGAAGTTGTCCTTAAAAGGACAGTTTTTTGTCAATCGAGAGGTTGTCCTAGAAAGGACAGTTTTTGTCCTGAGAAGGACAGTTTTGTGACATTCTATAGAGAGGTGTAAATTTATTTTACACAAAGGCCAAATTTATTTGAAAGTCCCCAGTTAATAGAGTATTCGAACAGAAAGAAGAAATACTAAGAATACAAAGAAATCAAAACTATACCACAGAACTAAACCATAAACCAATCAACAGTTCTTAAAACTCAATACAATAGTACACAATCCTAACACTACAGTTATCTACAGATATACTAACTCTAAATGTTGAGGGGTGAAAGCGAAACCAGTCTTTCTGTATTGTAAGATACAAGATTGATTTCGCTTTCATCCCCTCAAATTATTGCTCAGGAGGCAAGGGGCGCAAATCCCTTTTCAGATTCTTCTCAATGTGTTTTAGAAAGCATACTGGTACTATAATAATATCATAAAATATCATTGTGCCAAAATTGAAGAACTGCCTTGGCCTTGCATATTGGTTATACCAGGTAAAATAAACTAACAGTTTCAATTGTAGTACTATTCATGGTAATTGTAATATTATATTTTTCAATTGCATTTTTATCATTATTTCTAAATAAAATGAAATAACTTCAAACTCACGAGTTCCAGGAAAATTACATTTCACAGCCAGCTTCATTCTGATTGGATGAAAGCAATTGAACATCAAAACTACTCATTCACACAAAACCTGAAAATATATACACACCAAATTCTAAATAATTCCAACAAAAGAAGTAACAATGCAAGGAAGACTGTTGCATTTAGGTAATAAAGAACATGTTATTACAGTATTCAATAATACAGCAGTCAGTTGACCATACAAATTCTGGGTTGCCTACCAGTACTAACCACTGTCGTTCTTCTGCAAGGAACCACTAACTTCCCAGCATGTATTAGAGGTATAGTATTAATGACCTCAAACACAGGACCAAAATACTAAATCAAATGAGAACAGACAAGGACATGAAGTATTAGTACTGTTAGACTCGGTTGAACCCATTCTAGATGGATCACAGCTGTCTTCCTCATTCTGAAAATATAAACAGTGTAATTTTAAGGTACATAAACAAATAACAAATGTTCGAGAGTTATAAGAACTAATAAACATAAAAATAGAGCTGCAAACATATCTTGTCAATGAAGCTGAATGATGATGAAGACATGAACATGGATGACATGATTGGTGAATGTGGTCAACAGAGAGTTATGCCAGTGGCTTCATGATAAATGGTCAGGGAAGGAGGATGCAATAATGTGTTGTTACTTTAACAGATTCCTGTTTTCAAAGGACAAACTGACATAGAAATCAATGTGACCTACAGAATAGCAATAATTCCTAACAGTAATTCATTTATGCTGATGTGCATTAACCACTAGCAGATCCAGGGGGCACATCCGACATCCCCCTAAAATTCCCCAACCTTACAAATAACTATGAGTATAAATACGAAAATATACAGAGATCTTTAAATAAGCAATTTTCAAATAAGCAATTTTGATTTATTGAAGCAATATGATGATGTTTATAAACAAAGAAACAGTCATTGTCATTTTATAAGGCTTGAACAAAACCAAAAATGACCAAAAATTTATGCTCCCCAAATCCGAATCCCAGATCTGCCCTTGCATACAGGACATGGAAGTAAAATTAATGTTAGCGGATTGATATTGACACAGGGGTCATTATTCTAGATCAATACTAGCTTACAGGATTCATTTTAGGTGAAAATGAAAAATATACCCTTATCCTGAGACTTGAATGCTCAGTCCTGTGCTCTACCAACTTACCGTACCAAACAGGAATATAATGATTATAATGTATCATTTTTCATCATTATACAATTGCATATAAATGCATGTTATGCAAAATTAATAGGGTTGTTCATTTTTAAAACAGTTATGACCAATGTTAGAACCTGCTGTTTTATGTTCTTAATGTCATCTGACATTACCAATCAATAATTGCAGTGCATACTGTATGGACAAGGTCCCATTGTTGCAGTTAAAGCATTAAATGTGACATTTAAGTTGTGATAACCACTAAGCATGTTTCTGGACTCAAACATTTGACCTCATAAATGAATGCCAAGTACAAGATACTACACAACAGTATATTTTAACCACTCAAACAGTTACTCAAGATATTGTTATGAATAATGAATAGAGAAATTTCAGTAAATGAGATTACTTGAGTATGACATCCATAACACTTGCACTGATATGTTGCATGCACATCAAATCTTCACTTATATTCTGTTCCCATTATGTTATATTAAAGGCACAAAGGTAAAAATATTCCACATATGAATTACCATATACCTTTTACTGGAACGTTTTACCTAAAATTAAGACAAATGATTAAATTGCCATAATGTACTTAAGGGCTTATCAAAACCAATACTTAGCCATTGCCATTGATACAATGTCCATATTTGTATGACCCAGAAAACATAATACTTGGTCAAGTATGTTGTATGCCCGATATCAACTTTTAATTTTAATATTCCTATAGAAATAAATAAGATTCTGAAAAACCAAACTGTTAACACAATTAACATTTTGACAGTGAAGGAAAAAAGCTTTCACCACATAATTCTTTAGTGCTCTATATGATAGCACTAACGAGAACCCTCTATTCTCCATTATTGGAGCCAAATATCAGCCCCTGATTCCCCCACCAAAATAGTATATTTTCCCAATTCAAATTTAATTTTTCCCTCTGAGCCAAAGCAATACTTGCAAAGAACTTTCCCAATTCAAATTTAATTTTTCCCTCTGAGCCAAAGCAATACTTGCAAAGAACTTTCCCAATTCAAATTTATTTTTTCCCTCTGAGCCAAAGCAATACTTACAAAGAACTATTTTATCTACAAAAATACAATGTTCTAAAAATCAGACATAATATCTGATACATTTTTGTGTTTTGTTTATCAATGCGCCCAACTGTATGAGGATTATTGTATGTCTAAACCAATTTGACCTTGACCATGCTAACAATATTATATACACTATGTCCATGTCAATTTCTGTCATGTTATACTCAAGAATTTGGCCTTGTTGTATGCACAATATCAATTATTATCTTACTGTACCAATTTAAATAGTAGGATATTTTATCCATTCTATCACACAATATTTACATGACCATTCTAAGGAATAGAGCAATTTTCAAAATTTTACACAGCCTGGTATGCTGTATGTGCAATATCAAATATAGAAACTCCATATCCTCCATACAAGTTGTAAGACCTATTCCATCAACCAACATGACTGACATTATACACTGATGGGTTTCATTAAATTTGACTCACTTTGGGTTTTCTCTAAAGCAGTGAACATTAGGAAGGAATAGTTCATGGATATTCAATTTGTGATTATACAAGACAGACTGGAAAGAATGCACTGTGTTTGAACTTTCAAGTTTTGTTTTGTGAATTAATGTTACATTCTTTGTACTTCTCTTCCTCCAATTGTAATGTTATTACAAGTTGTGACAGTGGCATCAGTTTGATAATATGAGGTCAATCTGTTGTAAGAACAAGAGTGCCAAACTGTCACAAAATACGCCCGTCATAAGACACAGCTCAGAGTTAAAACAAGACGAATTTTAGGAAATTTCTAAAATCAAAGGGTGGTAACTCCTGGGTGACATGAGCGATATGACTGGTTATCGAACTTGGCCAAGATATTATGCCCACAAACATTTTCACCTAGTTAGGTGAAGATCAGATGAAAACTGTTTGACTTAGAGAGCGGACAAGGCTAATTTGGCCAATTTTGGATAATTCAAGGGCCATAATTTCGAAGTACCTTGGACGGCGTGGCTGGTTATCGAACTTGGCCGAGATATTATGCCCACAAACATTTTCACAAAGTTTGGTAAAGATCGGATGAAAACTGTTTGACTTAGAGAGCGGTCAAGGATAATTTTGCCAATTTTGGATCATTCAAGGGCCATAATTCAGAAGTGCCTGGGGCAATGTGGCTGGTTATCGAACTTGGCCGAGATATTATGCCCACAAACATTTTCACCTAGTTAGGTGAAGATCGGATGAAAACTGTTTGACTTAGAGCGGACAAGGCTAATTTGGCCAATTTTGGATAATTCAAGGGCCATAATTTCGAAGTACCTTGGACGGCGTGGCTGGTTATCGAACTTGGCCAAGATATTATGCCCACAAACATTTTCACAAAGTTTGGTAAAGATCGGATGAAAACTGTTTGACTTAGAGAGCGGTCAAGGCTAATTTTGCCAATTTTGGATCATTCAAGGGCCATAATTCAGAAGTGCCTGGGGCAATGTGGCTGGTTATCGAACTTGGCCGAGATATTATGCCCACAAACATTTTCACCAAGTTAGGTGAAGATCGGATGAAAACTCTTTGACTTAGAGAGCGGACACAGCTAATTTGGCCAATTTTGGATAATTCAAGGGCCATGATTTCGAAAGACCTTGGGCGGTGTGGCTGGTTATAGAACATGGCCGAGATATTATGTCCACAAACATTTTCACAAAGTTTGGTAAAGATCGGATGAAAACTCTGTGACTTAGAGAGCGGACACGGTTAATTTGACGAATTTTGGATAATTCAAGGGCCATAATTCAGAAGTGCCTGAGGGATGTGGCTGGTTATCGAACTTGGCCGAGATATTATGCCCACAAATATTTTCACAAAGTTTGGTAAAGATCGGATGAAAACTCTTTGACTTAGAGAGCGGAAACCATGTGGACGCCGCCAACATGTCAGTTAAATGTAAAGTTATAAAAAGCAAACCATATCTAAGATTGAAGTTGTTCAAGCAATAGTTTTCCACCCCCTAACCATACATACCCATGTAAGTCATAATTATCCTGTTTCTATTAAACACAACATATTTCAAACATACATGTAATCTGATGAGTAATCAATTTTCACAAATATAGCTATGTTTTTAAAACATGTAAACCCCAGTCTTGCACTGATAGAGCAAAGAAACACTGTTCATTATGTAATCATAAAGCTTTTGTGTTATATGGATTTACCAGCAAAGAGCTTTAACAACTCTTCCAGGTACATTGAGTATGTACCCATTTCCTGATAACCTTGCATGTAATTATAAAGTTTAACCCTATAATTGTTCCAATATTGTATGACTATATTAGCCAATGAGAGCTTTATCAGTGTGTCAGTGTCAATATTTTCAAAAGCTTTTCACCTGTACTGTTTGTCTGATCGTCAGTGATCACATGGCTTGAAGTTTAATGGTGTACATTTTTTTGTTGTTCTGATTAAAGAATTTGGGGAGCAAGTTTTTTACTTGATGACTTCCCCATACATAGAATCAAAACTCAGTTTGCACTTACATAAATGATTTATAAAGCAATCATCTCCCATAAAACAGCACTATTTCACATCTTGAAAAAAAGCTCTGCTACCAAGTGATATTAAGTTATGCAATGAAAACACTATTTTCAAACTTAACACAAAAATATGGTTAAAAGAAAGCTGGAAAGTAATTACAGATTACATTTACATCCCAAACAATTTCCAGCATAAAATAATTTTGAATAAAAAAATAAGCTTATAGTCTGGAAAGCTTTTATACAATGGTAAAATTCTATGTTCATGTTCCTTACATATATATTTTTAACACAGTTTTTTGAGTTGTAGTAACTTAGCTTCATGTTTTCATCTTTCAAGAAAAAAAACTCATTTTTGTATGTTTTTACAAAAATCTGTTTATAACTTTTCTATCTTTTTAAACCTTTTATTTCTAAACCCTTCATATTCTTATACTCTTTGCCTATCAGGCACTCCTCTATTGAGTCTCATGTAAAGATTTGCCTCTCCCCCAGCCGAAGTTATACATTCAGTTGATAACAAATCAGCTAATTTTGTGACTGTAAAGAACAATGCAAGGAGCTTGTGTTGTTTCTTCTTTCATATTAAAGATTATTTTGAGGAACACACATTTACCATACATTGACTGAATGTGGAAGCATTTCAGAGTGATAGGTTTGTTATTAAAAATGATATCAACAAAAACTCAGCTCTCGTAACAAATGATTATTATTTAGACTAATTTTGAACCCAACGATAGCTACAAACCGAGATCAATGAGATCAAAAATGGTTGTAGTTTATATTAATTTGTAATGTAGCCAATCTATAGAGGTTGTCCTGAAAAGGACAGTTGGTCGACAATGAAGTTGTGTCCTTAAAAGGACAGTTTTGTGACAATTGAGTAGTGTCCTTAAAAGGACAGTTTTGTGACAATTGAGTGGTGTCCTTAAAAGGACAGTTTTTTTGTCAATCGAGAAGTTGTCCTTAAAAGGACAGTTTTTGTCCTGAGAAGGACAGTTTTGTGACATTCTATAGAGGTGTAAATTTATTTTACACAAAGGCCAAAATTTGAAAGTCCCCAGTCAAGAACAAGACGCTGCCTATTCGAATAGAAAGAACAAATACTATAAAGGACTCACCTATCCAAACAGAGAAATTAGGTTTGAATAGATGTTCAGCCACATTACAGCATTGCCTCCCATCCTGACAGGCAGCTCAAAATAAATTGATCTCATTGTCAATGTACATTGTGTATTCAATCTGATTTCAGCTCCCATTTAATAAACAACAGTCTAAGTAAACACCATTTGGACAGTTTTTTTGTCAATCGAGAAGTTGTCCTAAAAAGGACAGCTTTTTGTCAATCGAGAAGTTGTCCTTAAAAGGACAGTTTTTGTCCTGAGAAGGACAGTTTTGTGACATTCTATAGAGAGGTGTAAATTTATTTTACACAAAGGCCAAAATTTGAAAGTCCCCAGTCAAGAACAAGACGCTGCCTATTCGAATAGAAAGAACAAATACTATAAAGGACTCACCTATCCAAACAGAGAAATTAGGTTCGAATAGATGTTCAGCCACATTACAGCATTGCCTCCCATCCTGACAGGCAGCTCAAAATAAATTGATCTCATTGTCAACGTACATTGTGTATTCAATCTGATTTCAGCTCCCATTTAATAAACAACAGTCTAAGTAAACACCATTTGGACAGTTTTTTTGTCAATCGAGAAGTTGTCCTAAAAAGGACAGTTTTTTTGTCAATTGAGAAGTTGTCCTAAAGGACAGTTTTTTTGTGAATCGAGAAGTTGTCCTAAAAAGGACAATTTTTTTGTCAATCGAGAAGTTGTCCTAAAAAGGACAGTTTTTTTGTCAATCGAGAAGTTGTCCTAAAAAGGACAGTTTTTTTGTCACTGAGATGTTGTCCTAAAAAGGACAGTTTTTGTCCTGAGAAGGACAGTTTTGTGACATTCTATAGAGAGGTGTAAATTTATTTTACACAAAGGCCAAAATTTGAAAGTCCCCAGTCAAGAACAAGACGCTGCCTATTCGAATAGAAAGAACAAATACTATTAAGGACTCACCTATCCAAACAGAGAAATTAGGTTCGAATAGATGTTCAGCCACATTACAGCATTGCCTCACATCCTGACAGGCAGCTCAAAATAAATTGATCTCATTGTCAATGTACATTGTGTATTCAATCTGATTTCAGCTCCCATTTAATAAACAACAGTCTAAGTAAACACCATTTGTACAATTGCAGAGTTGTTTGTCATTATCATCTATAATGTGGCAATCACAATGAAACCTGACACAATCCACCTAATGCATAGTAAATAATCAGGAGTATGACAAATCTCTGATACACCTTAAATATCTTGGTGATCTAATCCTACATCAACTTTTGCTTTAACATTTATACTCCTGAAAAAATTCCTCTCATTTACAAGATTTTAACTATTTATGCAACAACAAGACAACCAAGAATCACCCTTAAACAATCCAAAACCAGCTGACATATTAACACCAGAATGCCTTTAAATCACTTTCTATTAATAAGGTACTTTAAAGTCTGATAGTACCATATGTATTACTTTTCTTTGTAAAAGGTGAGATCTCAAATCAACATTACCAATCTTTACAAAGCATTGTGTATATATAATTAATTACTAATTTTCTAGAAGTCATATACTTCATGACAATTTATCCAATAAAAAAATATGAGGAAAATTACAGGATCTTAAAATGCACTGGTATTTAAAGAAATAAAGTAAAATTAGCCATTAACATTTCCCAGACTATTGCAATACATCAAATAATTTGGTCTTCAACAAGTGTTATAACTGAGAATGTCAAGTATTAAAACACCTATTAAATATCTTTGTAAAAAGATCTCAAAGTAAATATGTTTCATAAATTATATAATTAGCAATTATATATTTTTAATCATTATAAGTTTGTTGATTGAATTGTACATGTAAAGTCAATGAATATCACTGTGCATTTTTACCAAGATGTAACTATGTACTGCTTTAGACATTAGAGATTTATTCATCAAACAGTGGTTGCTTTAATTATGTAAGAGTTGAGTTGTTCATCTAAGTATACCCTTATGTTCTTGTATTGATAAGTGACAAATGGCTCATAAGCCACTGATCTAAGAAAACATAAATCAGAAATATGTTGACAACCTGCTCATAAATGTATTAAACCTGAGATTGTATTCAGTATGCCAGTATTCCATTTTCTCAGAATTGTATCATGATTGTATGATGGGATTTTGCCATGTGATAACCAATGTCTGATTTTGCATTAATTAGTTCTGTTCTGTTCTGTTAAAGCTTATACTTTCTAACTAATGGACAAGTGCTTGCTCTATTAGAACAATTAGTATGCAAAAGAATTATACTTTGTGATTTACCCTGTTGACTATCTAACCATCCCAAGAAAGATTCATTATTCATTTGTAACATTTTTATAATGGATTGAATTCCTTCACTAATGGAGTGCTTATATTTATTTACATTTTCTGAATGTATTCTTAAACAATAATGTCAAGCAAGAAAAGTAACCCTATGCCTTACAATGTTTTAAAATTGGACACTCAATAATAGGCTACTGCCTTTTACAGTTACATGATATGTGAATATAAGCATTTCAACCTTTATACAGACATGAACAGCATTTAATGAGATTCACTTACGGGGAACATATGGTTTTCTAAACTGGACGCCAATGCGGCATATTAGCAGGTGGGCATTAAACCAGAGGATAGGAAAAAGACAGCATTCATCACCAGGTACGGTCTATTTGAACATGTACTGATGGGGTTTGGTCTAACAAATGCACCAGCCACTTACTCGCGTGGTCAACCTGGTTCTCCGAGGACTGACCTGGAAGACCGTCTTGGCATTTCTGGATGATATCCTGGTGATGGGCAAGACCTTTAGAGAACACCTAGAAAACTTAGAAGAGGCGTTTAAGGGCTTCAGGGAACATGGATTGAAGCTGAAACCCCAGAAATGCTGATTTTTCCAGACTGAGGTGGAATTCTTGGAAAGAATGGTCAATGGGGAATAGTTGTCCGTGACTGAGAAAAATATACAATCAGTTACCAACTGGGCAGTCCCGAACTGTCCTATGTTTTGTAAATGATCACAGGGCCTTCATTAAAGATTTCGCTAAACTAGCGCAACCTCTGTATGCCATCACAGGGAAACAGAAGTTTATATGGGAGGAGGAACAACAAACAGCATTTGAAAAGTTGCGGAGGTCCGTGGTGGAACCTCAGGTGTTAGCAATCCCAAATCCCTCAGACCCTTTCATACTGGATGTTGATGCCTCTAACTGGGCCATTGGAGGCATCCTTAGTCAAGTCCACAATGGCAGGGAGAGAATGGTCGCTTATGGCAGCTTTGCCCTCACTCCGGAACAAAAAAGATATTGTCTACTTGTAAAGAGCTGCTGAGCATTTAAAGGTTTACAAGGCAATTCAGGTATTACTTATTGGGGAAAGTGTTTACGGTGTAAGGACCGATCACTAAAGTCTGACCTGGTTGTTGAGGTTCAGGGACCGCCAAGGACAGCTTGCCCTGTGGATGGAAGAACTAGTATTGTGCATGGGAGCACTGACGCCTTATCAAGACTACTGGACAGATTGACCCATTGTTCCTCGTACTTGACAGGGATACAGCCAAAGGGTTTCCCATGTGGAGGATGCAATTATTGCTGTCGGGCTCATGCACAATGGAGAAGTTTCATTGAGGAGGCAGACAATGCAGTGAACTATGCTAATAGTGGAAGTTTGCAGTTAATGACAGTGCCAAGCGATAACACAACAGTGGGAGCAGTTTGTTCCCAAGAGTCCAGTGAAGGCTACAACCAAGGGGATATAATGGCTGCACAAGATTCACTTACTATACAGCTTGAGCAAAGCGTCCAAAACAAGGAAGGGTTTTGTCACACCCATAGACAAGAGGTGTCGATGGATATATCCATAAACAAATTGTTGGTGATGGTCAATGGCAGTGTGAGACTACCGGAAGTAACATCCCCCAGAAACCCATGTAGCTGGGGTTTTACAGCCCAAGAGCTCAACCAGTCCCAAGCGAAGGATTATTATTATTATGTTGTTTTATGGCGCATCGACAGCTTTGGTCATTTAGCGCGCAAGAAATGTTAAAAATATGTGAAACTAAAAAAGGTTATGTGATATTCTTGTAAATATGTTAAACTTGTGCAAATATAGCGTGTAAAAAGGATCATTATGTAAGAATATATTTCCCAAGCGAAGGATGTCAACTTGCAAGTTTTTCACCCATTTCTGCACAACCAATGCGAACCGGAGGAAGGGGCCTTGTTCTTGTCAAGTCCAGAGGCAAAATACTACTGGATAAACAAAGAGATGTTCAAACTAATGGATGGGGTAATCTTCAAGAGAAAACTGTCACCGCAAACATACTTACTACATCTCTGCCCAATTTATATAAAATGTCAGATTAGGTTTCCGATAAATAGTCTTCTAAATAGTTGTTATCACTGTGTTTTATATTTCCCGATTTCTTAATACCATTATACAAAATTATTATAAATCATACAATCCAAAAATTATAGTTTCCAATATATACATATGGGGAACATGACAGAATTTAATAATGTATGAGTCTTGTAAGAGGACAACTAGACAATGCTTCACACCAAGCTCTAGACCTTGTGGTTTGGGACACGAAGATTTTCAAAGTTTACTTTTAAAATCTATTTTTAGCTCCTGTGACCTACTTATGCAACAGACCAGAACCATTCATATAACTTCGAAGGAGGACCACCTAAGGATCATTCCTGTGAAGTTTGGTCAAAATCCATAGAGTGGTTTAGGAGGAGATGATGTTTATAGTTTCCACTATATACATATAGGGAACAATCCCCGCCCCCTGGCAGCCATGTTTTTTGACGGAACTTAATAATTTATGCAATCTTGTAAGAGGACCACTAGACAATGCTACACACCAAATATCAAAGCTCTAGACCTTAGGGTTTTGGACAAGAACAATTTCAAATTTTACACTTTTTTTGCTCCTGTGACCTAATTATGCAGCGGACCGAAATGACTTATGCAACTTTGAAAGAGGCCTAACCAAGGATCATTCCTGTAAAATTTGGACAAAATCCATTTAGTGGTACATGTATAGGTAGAGTTGTTGTTTCAAGAAAATGTTGATGCATGACGCACGATTCACAATGCATGACAACGGACATCCAAGGATCCAAAAAGCTCCCCATAAATAGTACAATTTGATAAGTGCATACAACAAGCAAGTATAACATAGACTAATTAAGACACAAAAAATCTGATAAACACAAAATTTTAAGCAAATTGTCATACAATTTTGAATATAAGATGATGTCCCAGTTTCCCGAAATAATACATTATGTGATAATTTGTGTGCAAACAAATCACTACATCTATAACAAGCAAGCAAACCCTCAATCCAACTTTCAGCAGCCCATGCCTACAGTCCTTACAGCACTTTGATTATATATCAGCATTTCAGGACCACTGCCCTTATCTTTAAAATGAGTTCATATGCAGATATCATAATACCTGTAGTAATGAACCATGCATGAATAAAAAAAGAAGATCTCTGTTACAATGACCCAAAACAAGTTTTAATATCAAACTTCAATACCTTTTCTAATCATGTGCATACAACATACATCAACCAAGCTCCCCACAGTGGTTATCTCTCTTATCAGTTAAATAACAACCAGTGTCATGACCAGGACATTCTTCCTGATACGGAAAGACTCTTCTATTTATGGACTCATATCAAACAACACACTGAATGACCATTCCCTGCCTTCCAATTAATCTGTGTTAAGGGACCACTTTGTAGTACAAAGATTAATATTATCATAATCCAAAATGATTCTTTCTTATCAAGTAAAATTCATTCATATGTGCATGCAACATATAGACAGATCTGTAGTAAGACAAGACATTTAACAGTCTGTACCGAATATACTTGCTGTCGCACAGTTATGTATGTCATTACGATCATCACAATCTCATTTTGGAAACATTTTTCTCAATACTTTATACATCCACACCAGCTATGACAACAAAAGTCAAGCAATACCACCAGGGCCTTCAGAGAGGGATGAATGACCCAACAGGATGGATAATAGGACTATGAACCAGAATGTTTTACGGACAACGAGTAAGACAACTACTGCATCATGGTCACTTGTCGGTGGGAAGACATGTAAGAGTATTAAGTATTGTGAGTATATACATAATAAACTGTAACTAAACTGTACCAGGTATAAATAAACTGGCAATATAACAGCATTATCTTCGGTTTATACATTATTTCAAATTATTAATCACCTATATCACCTATCAGGGGTGTAGCTGGGCCATTTTTCAGACTTTCTATGGAGGGGTCCACTTTTGGTCATAATTGTTTTTTCAATTTTTAACTTTAATATCGCTGGCAATGCCCCTGCTTATCTCAACTAATATTCTTTTGTAGCTAATATCATGTAGAGCACAGGACAGTATTTCAAACAAGCCATAAAAACTAGCTCAGGTGAGTCAAAATAATTTAAGTATCTAACTCTGCTAACTGAAAAATATGGAAAATTCTAACCATATTCACACAATTGACATAATCTGAATGACATGTTGACTTGTAACCTTTACTGCAACAGACTTTGGTCAATGCACTCTGTCAGACAGTCCGCCTACAGAAATGGTCTTTACTCAATATACGGAATCACAAAACTACATGCATAAGCCTATACTTGCTGATTAGGAAACCAATCTCAATATAAATATTTCATTATATAGCATATCTTATATAATTCCATTGAAAAATAACTCTTCTATTCATGTATGTTTCTACAGTTTGATGGAAGAAAGCAAGACAGAAAAATACCTATTCTCACCAAATATAATTCTCTCACAAAATTTCTGACATTTCTAAAATTCATCCAATCAGACTGAGGCTGTTTTGTCAAAGCATAGTGCAAATGTCTATTACTTGAAACACTTTCATTTTAATGCACTGGTATATACACAAATTAAATATACATGAATTAAAGCACCTTGATATTGCTTTCTGTAAGTTACACTGTCTTCCATGCATTACCTACCACAGAAACCAGTCAATGCAACAACAAAACCACATCTATAAACTGACCAATTAATGGGACTAAATCACCTTCCCCGGACCATTCAACATGTTACTCAACCAACATCTCTCTTACACCACAAACACCAACCAAGGATACTAAAACTATCACTGAAAGTGAGTAATACCCCAGCAGACTGTAAGTGAGTAATACCCCAGCAGTACCACTTTGTCAGAAAAAAGAGCTGTATATCAAGCTTATATACAGTCCTTGATGATTATGTGACACACTACAACTCATCATGGAGATTGTCCATGTGAAGTTTCATGAAAATCCTCCAAAAGCTGTAGATGTAGTTCGCTCCACAAGTTTTTGTTAACAGACCAACCGACCAACCAACAGAGTGACTCCTGTATACAAACTTTGTTTGCCAGGGGTATAATGAATGAAATGATGATAAATGAAAACTTCAAATGATGATAAAATAAATAAATGAATAAACAATATTGTAGTAGAGAATACAACTTACATTTTTATTGCTATTATACTCCAGTCAATCACTCTTTCCACTTCTAGATGATGATGATGATTTTGATGTTTTTTGTTAACTAATGATATTAACAGGTACAAACAATTATGCAGACAAATTTTAGAAAAATGAAGTGAATAGAGTCACTTATCTGTGTGATTCTGTTCTATTCTGTAATGTCTTTTCCATGTTCTGATGACTTCTACCATAATTACAGCTCCAATGGTGCAAGATTACTTCCATGGTACTGGATTCAATCACTGTCATCTATAAGGCAAGAAATTAACATCAATTTAACAGATTCTAGAATAAAAACAAACATACAAGTATGTAGATGATATAAAACAGTCAACTCTAGTTATATTATTAGTTATACAGGTTGTTGACAGGTTATAATCCCCCATAAACCCTGTCAACAACCTGTATAACGAATTTATAATACTGCAAATCCATGTTTTCATACAATTACACATTTAGTTAAACAAGCAATGTTGCGATGCCTAGCTCTCTAGATCTAATATTTAGATACTGTATGTGTATTTTTGCTGTTTTTGATTCAAAAAATTGTTTAGAGTGTTTTAGTTATGTATAATATAAGTAATTAAAACGTTTTCCTTTTAAAAGCTGGAATTACTTGCTGCAGATCAAATTTCTTTTATTTCACTCGCACATATATTGCCTGTATTGTATACCCCATAAGGTACCTCAATACACATGGTTAAGCGTGCGCTTGATTCTGAAATTCACATTTCAAGCATCTGATCACATGGACTTTATCAAGCTGAATTTAGCTCAAACCTTAAACAATCTATCGTTTTGAATATAAATGTAGTATACAAGAACGCATTTAATCTTTGCAATATTTATTGACTCCTGTATGAAGATCAATTGTCAATTTCTAGTTACTTGCGGACATCAAGCAATAAAAGTTTTCAAGCCAAGCCAAGCCATCAACAAAAATGGCCATGAGGTGCATGAAGGGGAAATTAGTTTGCACGTCATATACCCTGTCAGCGTTCTGTATATAGAATACTATATGTGAGCCTTTAATTATTGAAAATACTGGATTTTTATTTGCAGTATTATAATGTATTGAATACGTCATTATATTGAATTTGACCAATGAAGCAATGTGCATATTTGATCCCACTGCCTGGATTTGTTTTGTTAAACAAATATTCTATTGTAATGAGAGTTAACTGTATATTATCAACGCCAGTGTAGTAGGGCTGCAATGATGCAGACCTGTTGTCAGGTGCGTAGCTGAGCCCAAATTGACTTTACGCACTCTGCTAGGGGGGTCCGGGGGCATGTTCTATGGTCTATGGTGTCTTTTCAAGTATATTTTACAACATAGAATGTGGTACTATTTGACCCCCCTTAACTCCCAGTGTACATTTTTATTGCGTTTTTCGCAATTATTTCATTTTTATTTTTTCGACCTGTCTAAAATTATTTTACGCACGTGCATACATGCGTAAGCCAAGCTACGCGCCTGGTTGTCTCTCAGTTTCGTTCAGTTTCTTTCGGTTCGGTTACATAAATATATGAAATACATAAAACTCTCAATAACTGGTAATTTACTGTAAAGAAGGAACGTGAAATACCCACATTATAGATCATAAGTTCTTAAATAAATAACGCCAATCAAAAAAAATTGAATGTTCATTTTTCTTTCTGCTAGATTAAATTGTGCTGTTCAATCCCACTGAGGGGCCTGCTAGTTTTTCCCCTGAGTTTTACCATAACAGTGAAGTAAATCAAGGGGTAAAAGTGCACCCAATGTGGGACTTGGATTCATAACCCCTAACACTAGTATGGCCCTCTACCCACTGAGCTAAAGGGGCAGCCCTCTAAGCCCACACCACTACACTCAACCTCCCCCTTCCGGCATTTGAGGCTCAACCACAGTGAGCCGTCAAACACCAATGCCACCATTGAAGTCAAGCAAGGGGAAAAGTGTGCCCAATGTGGGGCTCGAACCCACGACCCCCTTACAATAGTAAGGTGCTCTACCGACTGAGCTAACCGGGCGGCTGTCTAAGCCCACACCACTACACTCCTCCACCTTCCGGCAGTTGAGGCTCAACCACCATGGGCCATCAAACACCACTGCCACCATAGAAGTAAATCAAGGGGGAAAAGTGTGCCTAATGTGGTGCTAGAACCCACGACCCCGTAACACTAGTACGGTGCTCTACCCCACACCACTACAACAGCACCAAATACAAATAAAATGATATTCATATTCTATGTCTAAAGTGTTACAACATAAGGCAATATCTTTGCTGACGAATTCGCACAAGAATATAATTATGTTTATACCTATTCAACATATGCAGACCACAGGTGGCCACCTGTGATGCAGACCACCAAATTTCTTGACTCGGTCACAGAAAATGGACACTGTCCTATCTGGTACCATTAACATCCAGGATATAACACAGCGAATGAGCACATAAAACACATATATCCTACATAAAACATAATTCCATCCAAAGTATGTACAATTTCGTCCATTTAATCCAGTCGTAAACATCGTAAACACATGCTAAATTTCCATCCGCCATGAAATGGCGCGCATATTTCCACAACACATAACAGTCAGCAACAAAAATCCGTGATGTAAAGGTCACATATTATGATGACCCTAGAATCGGACGTTACGAAAAGTGTTCGAGTTTTTCCGCTAGTATTCGACAAAGATAATTATTATACATACCGTCTACACACCGAGCTTCTCGTGCATTTCCGTTTCACGGTATGAAAACACGCCCGAGGGATTAATTCTTTAAACTGACCGCCTGAAAAGGTCTCCGTTATACTGTGTGTACAATTACGCGATACATATAATCTTTGGCACGTTGTGTTGTACCATCATTAAATCTTTCACCCATGATACCTACCCTCGATGTTTACGAGAATATTAGGGGTGGTTTCAGCCGTGTACTACACGGCTTCTACACATACTACGCCCATATTTTAAAATATCCAACACCCATCACTGTTATCTTTTTGCTATATATAGTAAATTTCCCTTTCAACTCGACCACCTCCGATAAACAAGACATAAAACAACATAAATTTCAAATTACTGTCTAATTTGTGATTTATGGGTAGCACTTGGGCAACCGACTACATTGTGAGTGACCGAGTAACGTTGTCAAAATTTCATATTCTTATTATGCGGTAAAAAACGATACATATGCCACTTTCAATATACATTTCTCGCCTGCTTTTTAAAATGTAGAATTGCAATATCGTCACACTGGAACCAAGTTATGAACTGTGTGTCCGTCTGTCTGCCCGTGTCACACGAAAACTCCGTCTGGATCAGTTAAAATTCACTTGCTATATATACATGTTATGGTCAGAAAAATGTCGGAAATTGCATCTAGTTCAATTAACTATTACGAAGCTATTGCTGTCATTTAATCAGGCTGATAACGTGGTCCAAGTGAAGTCGAACAACGCTACTGCTAATCAAACTGAAGATATTACAATCGGATCATTTCGGCTATTATTAATATACATATACTTCGGAAGAAACGTGGCGGGAAAGTAGTTCCGATATGGCTGCCAAAATGAATGTATGTAGTCTCTGTGGAAAGCATGGCAGAGCTAATTTAAATATTAGAGTACAAGGCACACGCAACATCAAAGATAATGCCTAAACCTTCTATGATGAGGATCTTTATTAGTAAACGGAATCCCGCTACGTCATTGTAAGACTCAATGCGGAAGCAAGCAATAAATGTCGTCTAGTTGAACAAAGGTTCTTTTGGCGAAAAATGGCACGTGAAACCTTGGTTGTCGCGTGGCATGCTACAGCGCAAGCCAATCTGAACACCTCGGCCTTTTTTAAGGAACATCCTCGGATGTATCAGGACGTTTCACAATGTGAAAACATTTAAAACTTTAATTCTTTATAAGAAATAACTCTTCACTTGATATTATTTAGTCTGTAGAAATATAACGAAGTTAAAATACTAATATTACATCCAAATTAAACTGAAACATTCCTTACTTATAATATTTCTTAATATTCGTCTACGAGGAGAAACAAGAACTCATCAGTCAACCAATACAATATACTTTTTCATAATGTTAGTTAATGGAAAATGATCATATCATTTATATCCTTCTTCATTGATTGATTACTTTACAGACGTGTATGGTCGTCAATGTAATTCATGGCAATAAGACGAGCTTATCATACAGCTATAAACACAAATTGAATAAGCGCGTTAAAAACTATTAAGTATATAATAACACATGTATAGTTAGGTGGGGCAAAATGCCCATACGATGTAAAAGGCCTACTCGTAAAAATTCTGACATCGTTAGATTTGCTGTGCGCGTGATATTCTTTTTGTGACGTCTTACGCAGATGTTAATACCGCGAACAATTTTAATATCTTCAAAGATAAGTTTTTAATTCTCATTTTAGTCATTTTACACTATTTTGTGTTAACGCTGATTAGTTGGTATTTTAGTATTGCCTCGTACACCTTGTATTCTCGATTTTGCCATTCGTGCGTTTGTTTGACGGTATTTAGGCAGTGCTTACAGGATCGCGAAATTGTACTACATTTTACAAGAAGTTATATCTATATAATGTTTAGAGATTGTTGCACCTTATCAAAAATGCGCTTTGTCCCATACATGGCCCACCTTACGCTACTATATATAATCCAGGACGAAGACATAAGCAGCCATATACTGACCTTGCTCTCAATAAATAAATTATATACATCAGAATACGAAATAAGATATGCGTAATGATGTCCCAGCTTGTAGCTGAAACGGTAAGATCTTAGAAATGAAGGTTCCATGCTCTTTTATTCCAAAACTAACCTCTAAACCAAAGTAACATAACTGTTATAAACAGACATACACAAGACTATAGCAGTTATCTCCCCTACATTAGGATAAAATACATACTATATGATACAGTGTCAACACCCTCAAGACTAGCACGGTTCTCATCCGAATGAGCTAACCATGTGCCTGTTTAACCACACAACGCGGTGTTAGGCCAACTCGTCCCTAGCCAATTGGCTCAAGTCATATTCTGTTTTATTAACTTGTCCAAATAATTGTCTGAATTTCCACAGAAAACAGTTTACACAGTTTACATTACATTAAAGGCTTATAGAAATGTTGGAAATATTCAAAGTGTTGTGTTGTGATATAGCTTATTCTTTAATTGTTTAATATCATGAGTTTAACCACGCCTATTATTATATTGTAACTGTCTCTGATACTCGGGTACAATTTACAGGTAACCCTAACCTAGTAGAGACATATAGTATACCATGTCGTTTCGGTAATAAAATCAAACATTTGTACGACATTTTGGCGTATTTATAATTACATAAAATTATATCATGTTACGGTCACAAAAACAAGTAACTTTTATGAAAAAGTCCACGTACATCGTGGATTCGTATGGGGGCGCCCATGACACTTAACGATAGTGTGAACGTACTAAGAGAGTTCTAATGTATTCGTAAAGTTACGACAAATTCTACGATGAACTTAGTTAAGTTCAGCTAATGTTCATGCAACACATTTTCGTAGCTACGTTAACGTAAGATAGGGTTTATGATAAGATACAGTCTTCATCTTAAGATCTTAAGATCGGCTATGAAACGGGGCCTTATGTTATGCAAAACTGCTTCCTTATGTCCCGGTAGTTAGTTTGCCAAGTATGCAACGGCGGTATGTCATTGGTTCCACAGCCATAGAAAAGTAATCCTTATCGGAGGGAAAACCAGAACTATGGTGGCTAACAACCTTCCTGTGGTATTTGACCACGAGACTTTTCGGATCCACATGTCTTCTGAACAACTTAGTCGATTCACATCAACAGCACCGTTTCTGGGGTATGAGGACTAAGTTTGATTACCCACTTCTCCTAAGCACAAACTGAACAAAATTTCTAAACGTCCACTTGATAATTCGTCAAAATATAAGAACAGAAAAAATGTGCAAATTTACTCCTATTGAACAGACGGGCAACCTAAAATACACTTATTTATGTATTTATAAAAAGTGGTCAATAATTCAAAAACTATACATTTTTATAATTATTTTCCAAATGCTATTTGAATTGATTAATTAATTTATAAAGTTAGTCATACCTGTCATATCAGAGTACCATTATCAATCATACCGACGGCCCTGGAGCGTTCTTCAATGGTCTTTGTTGGCATATTTTCTGTTTTTCGTTTTGGACATACAACGTGGAGTGCATTGAAATGAAATTAACCGCTAACTATATAATTTATGTGATCCACGTGCCAAAAGTTGAAAATCGTACTCACTGTCACGCGTGGGCAACCATGAAGATAAATAGGTATTTTCTTTATAGAATTCGACAAAGTACCATTTATAATACTAGAATGCCAAATTTCAACTTGGCATGTAAAACCGTTTTATTTAATTTGTATTTTATTACATGGACGTTTAGAAAATGTGTTCAGTGTACATGCATAAATAACTTTGTTTGTTTTCGTGGTGTTGCTAACATTGGAGTGCGAGTTGTTCATTCGTTTCATTTTAATGTGAGGCGACTAGTTTCAGTACTGAAAATGATAACCAATGGGTATCAGCACCATGTCAATCCACGTTGTCTCTTCTCTTGAATCTCATTTACGATATTTGTTAATTACTACCCGCGTAGTTATACTCTATCCCTACGGCAGGGTCATTTGGGGTATTTTATGTCATAGCTTTGTTCTGGATTTGTTTATACATGTATTACATAATTCTATAAAAGTTTCGATAATATCGCGGGAGAACTGATGTATATAGGTAACTTTTAATAGTATGTAATTCAGTTTTGTCAATAAACATTGTACATATTACCAACTGCAATAGATGTGCACACTTCAATTGTTGTCAGTATTGAAAAGGGTCTCAGTTGTATACATGTATTACACTTTAACTATCATGAGTGAAGGTCTCATACCAAAGACGTACAATTAGCACACTTTCATTCCCTTTACATCGCAAAGTGGTGATTATTTACCAAATAAACTTCAGTCATTTAGTATTTGTATACTGCTTAAAAAATGCTCTTCATCGGCGACTATCGTTAGATAGAAATAAAACGTTGTTTCAAACTCGGGTTAAATATTGAACAAGATCTTACTCGTTGGAAATAAATGCTTCTCATGGAAAAGTAATTTGTATCTTAAATTCGAATTTTAGATGCGTTGATTGCAAAAACAACTTTTAAGTGATATCTTACATATTATTGAATCATTTAACAATCAATACTTGATTGAAAACTATTCTATAAGAAGAGGATGCCTTTTTACTTTTTACCATTAAGCTACAATTCCAAACTATCTATCCAGTAGGCGTTCCGGCCTCACCAGTTGAGAAATTAAATATGTAAATCAGCCTCAACGGTTGAGATTTAGATACACCCCAATCAACCGGTGTTACAGTACAAACTGACTGCTCACTGATCCAAGCCGGTTATAAACTAGAATACGGATACACTTAACTTCCGTGATATAATCTTGTTTTGAGTGAAGGAAAACTGAAGCATACCTGTTCAAGATGTCGGAACCAAAGTAAGACATACTGTCATTTTGTTGTAATCATGTTGTAATGTTCTAAGAAATGACCTGTCAGTGTCAGTGTCACGATCATTCACTGGAATTATTCCGAATTATTGATCTGTATTTGTGCTGTCACAGAATACAATTTGGATGTAAAAAGATGGAGAAAGAGTTGGTGGCCTTCTTGGTCCCACTCACCTCTGATTCAGGACAACTGTTCCGTAGTTCAAATCTAGTGACATAATCTGGTGCAGTGACAAGACAGGCTGTTCAGTTTGCTTAGTTTAGATGGGGTTGGTTGGTTCAGTAGCTGAATAATTCGATACCAAGATGTTTTTAGCGATACCAGTTTTTTTACCTAACATGTGTTGACCCCAAACCTTTGAACGTTTTGTACCAAGATCGTTCAGACCTTTCTTTAGTCCAAAATATTAGACGTGTACATGCCCATTTAACCATAAACTTTCATTATGTTGTTATTTTACTTTCACTTTGCATGTAATGTCTAATCGGGGCCTATGCAATGGCATGTAGCATTTTCGAATATTTTCAAATCGGCAAATTATATCATTAATTGTCAATAAAATGTTCATCGTGTAATCTTTCCTACACAACAAGTTAGCAAAATAATATATTATACGAAATCGACGTGGACGCCTGGACGAAAATAATTTTCGCACGTGTCATTTATCCCGCTTTAAACTAAATTAAATTTTTTCTCTCATACATAATTTTGTTTAATTTTCGATTCGTATATTGACTGTGTTAATTAACCGGGTCGCTCTTTTTCCACTAATTCTGAACTATCAAACAAGACTAGCAGGGAAAATAAATTTCCAATAGCTCAGTTGATGCTTTCTACACCGGATAAGGTCAAGATTTTCCAAATGCTATGCGCTAATTTTATAAAGATGGGCATTTGTTTCCCTCTAGTGCAGATTTCACAGAGCTGTAATGGCTGTGCAAAAGACTTAGTTAATTAATACGGTCAATATACGAATTGAAAATTAGACAAAATTTTTGGTGAGTGAAAAACCCGGCTGAGGCTCAACCAATCCTATCTTATTGTGATGATACTTCTGTTCTGAGGTATTTTGGCTGTGTTGTGTGACTCCTTGGTAGCAAAGAACTCTGATGGGCAATGTGTTCAGGCTGTCCAGTCTGCAACTTCTGTTGAACTTGAACTGCTCTTGTTGTTCTGAATTTGGACGGATGTTGGAATTGAAGGGCTAAATTCCTGCCTTTTGAAAAGATGCCTGTAAGTTTTCTGGTGATAAGGCTGCAACATATGTTGTACTAGGTTATACCCTGTCAACAGTGATCCAGCATCAATGTGTGTGAAACTCTATTAAAAATTCTTTCAAAAGAGCCATCATAACCAATATCCTAAGGTTGTAGTATGTATGATTCATCTCCGTCAACACCTGGGATTTTACCATCCAATAAATCCAGTCTCATCCAGAGTTTTTTACCTTTGATTTGCCTCATCTAGTAAACAAGTCACAGTACTCTGTGTTCACACACAATGTGTGCATGCATGAACAGAAGTTGCGTTTGTGATTATTGTATCAAAACAAAAATAGCGTCAAAATACTGGTGAGCGTCAAAATTGGTTGTACTCAACAATGTAAGTATCTATTATATATGACATCTAATGGTGTTTTTTGCAGATTTGTTGAAATGCTTAAAATTTCAATATTTTTACTACTCTTGCAGTTTGAATTAGTGAGTTTTTTCTGAAGACTTAGTACTGCTTTTTATTAGAAACTGATGCAACAGGATCATTAACCGTGCTGTTATGTTCTGTAGCTGTTATGTTCTGTAGCTGTTATGTTCTGTAGCTGTTATGTTCTGTAGCTGTTATGTTCTGTAGCTGTTATGTTCTGTAGCTGTTAGGCTAATGAAATGTTTCAAGGATCTCACGCTTACGCATACATGTAGTTTATTCTCAAGCATGTGTAACCAACATGTTAGTGGCAACTGAGGAATTTTCCTTATAATTTCAACAAACACTCTCAAACGTTGTAAATGATGATAGTTTTACCTTGTTTAGTGATAGACGTAAAATGTCTCTGAGTCATGGCACAGGCCTTTTTCTGGCCATTTAGGGAAAAAACCATAGATAAATTGGGAAAATTTGCGTCGTAAAATTTGCAAATTTGGGAAAACTTTAATCGCTTCCAACTTAAACTTTGGGATTTTTCATAGTTAAAAGAATTGGTTTTTCATATCTAAATTTTATGTAAACAAGCATTCTAATCTACATTGCTCATATCAACTGTCAAAAAGACAAACATTTATGGCACAAGGGCAATAATGGCCAGACTTATTCAATGAGCTTCAAGATAAACCAGGTCGCTCCGGTAGACAATTTTTCATAGGTGCTTCTGATTGGGTTTTTTTTCTGATTGGGAAAAAAACATATATACCATATTTGGCTTTAGGAATGGGTCAGATAGTCTGACCCGTGGGACCTATAGAAAAAGGCCTGTGGCATCAACCTATAGGTCAATGAGGGATGTTTTCCCACCTTGTGACCCTGACAATAAGTTAACCCTATGTGATATATTTTTGTTTGAAAACCCAGTTCATTATTGGTCTTTTAAACAGAAATCTGTTTACTCTAATGTCATGGGTTTCTTCTCATAAGTGTTTTAATTAGAAATATGAACCATTTTGAATCTGAATATTTTGAAGCTTCTGAAATTTTGCACTTAGCTTTTATTAGAATATTGTATCCAGACTTGTAACTGACCTTAAAGACACGATGGCTTTGAACTCTTGTGACATGAGTCGTGTAATTTAAGTATTATGTTGCATTTAAGAGTATTAGTTAGGGATGCCACTATATGCCTGAAAATGATACAACTGTTGATTTGTTTTTTTAAATATTTGAACACTTTTATTCCGTTGCAAACACTTCAAGTGTGTTACAAAGAATAAACAGGCACAAACATTTGAAATTTTGACTTATATATCTGTAAGGTTTTTGTGTCTAAATAATTTCATATCGTTAAAAAAAATGGTTTATTCGTATCATATCTCAACAGTTAACACTAATTTTTGTGGTGATTTTGGTCGATGTTGGAGAAATGACATCTGGTGGAGAAAAATGATCGGATTTTTATGTCTTAATTGGCCAAGTTACTTTATCAAAAATAGCAGGGGCATACATTATAGAGCATGAACATCAAATAAGACATATATACAGTGCCTGAAAATCTATGAGGAATAAATGTTTTAAAGACTTGTGATCTCTCAACTGATTTGGTGTTCACCAATTATATAAACACTTGTTTTATCATTGATTGGTAGTCAAGGTAGAATATTGAAAAAATAGTAACAATTGTAAGAAAACATTAAAATGTACTTGAGTATAGTAATAATTTATTGTAAACATAACAGAACATGCTTATATTGTACTTTCATATCATTCTCTGTTACACGAGAGCTCAACGCAACACTGTCGTAAATACATAGGAGTAACGACAGTGTTGCGTTGAGCCCTGGGTATCTAGTAAAAATCCTTTTACTTGGGTCATGCCGTAAATCAGGAGGTTTCACTGTACTTCGGGGGAAGGGGGTTGCAGCCATTAATTGAGGGATTTCAAGCAAACTGAGGGGAATTTTTCGAGATTTTTCAGGTTAAGGTCAAACCTATGTAGACATACAGTTAACCTTGTATAGTTGCACCTATTGGTAAAAAAACATGGAAATGTATTCGATACTAAATTTACGTCTTCTTGTCAGAAGATGATTTTTTTTCTCTAATTAGTATTGTATTTTTCCAATTTTGTTTTGGCTACAAGGGGAAAAATGGAATTTGAATGGGGGGGAAAAGATACTATTTTGTTTGGGGAATGGGGCCAATAGTCGGCCCCAATAGATGAGGATCAAGGGCCCAGTAAATGTTTTAAGCAGATTGTCTGAGATGGTCAGATATAGTTCTTTTACAATATTTTGACCAGTAATATGCTTGTTCGAATTGATTTTTATTTCTTCCAAGTCATGTCTCAGACTGTTTACTGAATACTTGGAAACCAATAATCTTTTATCAGACATCTGTTATATCAAGTAGTTGTAAATATTTCTACTAATCGGTGTAATAAACTTTAGATTTATTATTCATTTATTGTCGTATATTAATTTATTTGATAGTGTTCCTATATCAGATACTTGTCTTCCTTAGGATAGCTTTACAATATTCATGTACACTGCACTGTACACTACTACAATGCCATATATAGAGGGCTATACGCAACACAGTCGTAACTCCTATATAAATTAATAGGAGTTATGACATTGTCGCGATGAGCCCTCGATATGTTGTGTATATGATAGGATATTTTTCATATGAACAATGTCATGTCTTTTTGGAGGAAATCTATTTTTTACAAAAAAGTAAGGATATTTTGTATGTGTATTTTTTTTCTTTGTTTTGATGCTTCATGTTGCCAGCCAATATATCAGCTTTATTTACATTATTGCTGATGTATGGGCTGGCGGCTCGAATCATTGAATTAAAGAAAATAATTTGTGTATCTGAAATCATTTAAACCTGTTTTTTTATTGTCATGTTTAATGGTTGGACGTGATATTGTGGTAATTATAATATTATGTTGTATGTAAATTGTGTCTGATGTTAAATGAGATGATAAATGATTCATGCGGTTGTAGATGACATGTGGCTTGTTTGATACAGGATCTAAGATTGTGAAATGTTAGTACATGTGAGTATGTAACGACATGCAATCCTTGTAACTTTATATATAACTCACCTGACAGCTAGAGTTTCTCGTTAAACTTTTGCAATCACTCTTCTTCAATGACGCTGTCACTTTTTAATTTTTTTAATTTGTGATTGTTTTCATTATAAGAGCTAGAAGTTGTAAGTCTGCAAGTACGGCTCTTCAGGAATAATAAAAACTGTTTCTTTTAAGTTGTAGGCCCGTATTTACAAATGATTTAAGACTGAATCTCAGATTTAGACTTTAAAATGGTAAATTTTCATTTTGTTCCTACGTTATTGTTACACAATATATTTTGATAAAACATGGCAAAAGTGTAGAGTGAGTAACAAGAAATATTCATGAAAAAAATATTATTTGTTTAAATATAATGACAACGAAATGCTTATAAATTAAATTTTTGCAATTTTAAACTCTTAGTCTGAGATTCAATCTTAAAACGTTTGTGAATACCGGCCCTGGAACAGCCAATCAACTGACTTTATGGTGGCGATTGTTTTTGGTTTATTTCCAGATCTTTCAACAAAAATGACAAAATTCTTACTATAGAAAAATGTCTGTCCAGAAATAGCCAAAACAGAAACCTTATTTCATTTACAAACAGTCTTAACTGAAAGAGATACTAAATTGAGTATTTAAAGTGTGTATGTAAAGTAAAATGTTGATTTATTATAGTGTCACCCCTAATTAAAGGGCCAGCCAATTCTGACTTATGAGACACCTACTTTCTGAGCACATGTACTTCCCGATTCCTATCCTTTTAGTAACGGTAACCATTAATTAACTAGCTGGCGGCTCACCAACCAGCCATATCAGAACGGACCCCTGCCGGGATTCGAACCTTCGACCACCCGCTCCCAAAGCGGATGCGTCAACCACTTGGCCAAGGGAGACGGTTATGTTTCCTTCGCATGTTTGCTAAATTTTCCCAATTTGATGAGTCTGGGTCTTGTTCCCAATGTAGTGAGAAAAAGCCATGCAGTTCACAAAAAGACATATATTTGTTAAAACTGAAGATTTACCAGCTAGATTAAATCATTGTTTGATTAATACTTTCAGTCTTAAATTTGTAGTCTGGTCGATAATGAAACCATATTATATTTCTTTATAATTCCCCACCTTTATATGAGGCTAATATTTTTGTTACATTTAACAAAGGCATAGTGCAATGATTAGCAATGTTGCATTACAAGGCTATCCTTAATCACAATGTGTTCAGGGATAATAACCGATACTTGCACTCTGCACTCAAATCTCAAAACACCAAATTAACTCTTTTGAGTGTGCAAAATAAATGAAAATGTCAAATGAGTGCGAACTATTCCTTTTGGTCCATTTTCTTTGAGATTTTAGTGTGATTATGAGATACCTGGTAATTTTTGGCATTGAGTGCCACACACTACACTCAGACTTAATGGTTACCCCCAGATCTTTATATTACACTCAGTGTGAAACAAGTTCTTACTACTTATAAATAAATACTAATCAGTCTTGATGACTAGTACTTGTGCCAAAATTATAGACTGTGGAGTTCTTGGTCAAACCCCTTCAATGTGGGCTCGAACTCATGACCTCTGGAACAGGAGTCACATGCTGTACCAATGGACCACTATGTCTGTAATCAAACTGTCAAAGACATTTGCAGTTATGGGAATAAGGAATAAAAAAATAATTATGTGAAGCAGTGAAGTACATGTACACAGATTTTGTATTGGTTTGCAGCAGTTAAGTACATGTACACAGATTTTGTATTGGTTTGCAGCAGTTAAGTACATGTACACAGATTTTGTATTGGTTTGCAGCAGTTAAGTACATGTACACAGATTTTGTATTGGTTTGCAGCAGTGAAGTACATGTACACAGATTTTGTATTGGTTTGCAGCAGTTAAGTACATGTACACAGATTTTGTATTGGTTTGTTGTAGCTGACAAACCTGTTGTCAAGTATCCTAGTATTTAAAATAAACTTATGATGGATGTATTTAGATGTGAACAATGTTGACTTTTACATGGAAAGTGAAACACATTTCGTTTTAGGCCATGTCAGAATTATTGCTAGGTAATTGTCTGATTCTAGAGGTAATGAGGATTAACTAATATATGACTTGTACCTTTTTCCTGCGTATTGATGTCTCTAATTCTGATTTGGTATTAAGTAAAGGTGATAGATGTGGATGGCTGTCAAACTATTTAATATAATTCATATACATTTGTATTGTGACTTCAGAAATGTTTCAGATTCAGCATAAAAAAATCACACTGGTTTTATCATTGTATGTAGGGCACTTGTGCAATGACTTGGCTGATGGTTCAAGGTTATTTGAATGATATTTAGGTTTTGTTGTTGAATGCCTGTTCTAAAGCAAAGCAGAATGCTAATTCTATGCATATTTTGTGCTATATAAGTATCATTTGTTGTTGTTGGGTGTACATTCAGATATGACTATAATGATTTTTGTTCTCTCCTTTATATGAACTGGCTGTTCATTGTTTCCTGTACGTCTTTACTTGAACAATCACCCAGTTGCTCATGGTATGTTCCTGAATGTAAAACACCTTGCCTTCCAGCCCTTTTTTACAGCAAAATTTTGGGGTCAAAGAAAAAAGTGTATATTTTTAGAAAGAAATTCCCCTTCAGTAAAATTGTTTAAAATTTTATCATTATAAATACCCAAATTTGGTGATTCATGACGCAAATTTCCCCTATCAAAAGAACCTGTCATACATCCCCAAAAACTGAAAAAAATGGCTGCCTTCTTTCTGTGGCTTGACTTGTTACTTATGCTGTTCTTGTTTATTTTCAGGGGAGATTTAGCGTTGATCGGTCTCGCTGTGATGGGACAGAACTTGGTTCTCAACATGAACGACCACGGCTTCACAGTATGATCATTATAATTTGTTTCTCTCATATATAGACTGTAATACTAGATGGTTAATTTATTTATTGAGAGATCATATTCCCCACCCACTCTAACAGACAGGAAGACTGTGTTATTTTATATTTCAACTTTGTTTTAATTGTATGGTATCGCCGGTATATGGTTTCTCATATCCTATATCAGGTATGTTTATACATTGTGTGTTAGTATGCCCCTGTGTGCTCCTTTGGCCTATGTAAATGATTGCGTGGGTATTCCTTCTTTTAACTGGGGACTGGGCAGATTTTTTATATCTTGTGAAATTTGATTTTGTCTCTGATGCTGAGCTTGCAAAATCCTTTTTCATTGGTAAGATATAGTGAAAAATAGGTTGGTGACATGGATGGAGAAAGTTTATCGTGCAATTAAAGGCGGAAGAATTTATCGGGTGAGCCGAGTCCAACGACTATTTCGGCTAGTCACATGGTCATGTGTTGTGAGATAAAGTCATGTGACCAAAATATCAGGCACCCTGTTGTCGTATTGCAAGTACTGCAAGTGACAGGATAAAATAAAATGGTAAATTGACAACATGAAGACTGGAGAATGAACAATGATGATTAACAATGAATATGCTATGGTCTTATATATTTATCTTACCATTTATCAAAAATACTCTGGTTCTGTCCACCCTGATAATTGACTATTGGGAAAAGTGCAATAGATGTATGCATAAAAACATACTTAAGTGTCATTTTTGGACCTCATAATGATAAATTTTGATGACTAGAAGATGGTGCATATTGATTGACTTTGGAAACTAATTAAATATTTAAATAATGAGTTTCATAATCATGTTAAGTGGTTGTAAATTATCAATGAAAATCCTGAAGAGTCTGCATTCAAATGATGTATTATTTGAAAATTAGAATTTTGGACGAAATAATTAATAAGTGCACGCTTAAGTTCTCATATTGTATGTAACAAAGTAAGGACGTTTTGTCTATATTTCTGATTAGACCTGATAATATATCCTCTTTGTATGCAACCTTTCATACTTGGATTGGTACATTGAATTTGTGGACGTAACCCAAACAAACATGCATGAAACTTATAACTCAAATTTGATTTAAACAACCTTCCTACCCTATACCTAATATAATGGATAAATCGATAATGAAAGCCTTATCGAATTGGGTTTATACCAACATGAATGGTTGGATCAAAACATCGCAAGAAAAACATGTACGGAGATCCTCCTCAATTTTGTTTAAAAGCATACAATATTCCAGCAACGCGTTGTAAATTCGTCTTAGCTTATTGCTTTTCCCCTACAGAAAAGACGATCTCCCTAAACTAGCTCGTACCAGCTCGTTGCAAGCTAGTAACTAGCTCGTTGCGAGCTAGTATTTGGAACGAATACGAGCTCGCGACGTGCTTGCCACGCGCTCCCCGCGAGCTCGCGATGTGCTTACCACGAGCCCGCGACGTGCTTACCACGCGCTCCCCACGAGCTCGCGACGTGCTTACCACGTGCTCCTCACGAGCCCGCGACGTGCTCACCACGCGCTCCCCGCGAGCTCGCGACGTGCTTACCACGCGCTCCAAGAAGCACGTCGCGTGCTCGCGACAAGCTTGTCACAAGATCGTATTCGTTCCAAATCCGATCTCGAGTTCGTACGTGCTCGTAGCTAGCACGTCACGCGCTCAAGCGTGCAAACAATGTTGTTCATCTGTAGATATGTATTGTGTGTGTACATCGGAAGATTAATAATCACAGGAGAATAAATTAATACATAAAAATAACAGTTTCAAATGCTATTTAATAACAAATATCTGTATATCTGATCATAACATGTCTTAACATCCTATAAATCAATGACTATCTTAAGTTTGTGATTCTCGTTCCAAAACAAAGTCAGAGGGGTATATATTATTGATATGGTCTAACCCTCATAAAACAAATGTCCAAATTTTGTCTGAATGTGTCTGATACTATGTCTGAATTTGTCCTTAAAATGGAACACTTGACGACGAATTCAGCCAGTATCCAGAAAAATTCTGCTACCGAGATTTATAACTGTTCAGACTACATCTGAAAGTCATGCAAAATTCAATCAATGTTTGCCCATGGTTAACCCAGATATTAACATTTACAACAATTGGCACCATTGCTGACCATGGTAGGTACCATGGCCTGACATGATATACAATATCCACAGAAACAATATTCCGTTATACAAGGTTTGCACAGTCTTGAAGTCCTTGAATTTGAAGCCTACTCCTTGAAAAATACTTGAATTTGTAATAAGACAATAACATTGATTTGTAACTTATGTTTAACAATTGTACCTAAAAAATAATTAATTTTACAGATCTTTTCATATGATCCCAGCTTGTACAACACGCAATTAAATATTAATCAAACTATATTCATCAACAAAAAATACTTCGTACTTTAAAATGCAATGGTGACAATAATAAACTAATTTTGTAAGAACAATAACCAGGCTGTCAAGTGAACTTCTTTCAAAAAGTAGGAATAAAATTTACCCAAAAAGTAGGAAAAATAAGGAATTTGTACTAAAAAAATTAGTAGTTTTTACATATGTTTGTGCAGATATTTGCATTACTCACAGACATAAATTCCTAACTAGAATACATCTTGATGAGACTGCATAGACAGGTCTTTTGACTCTTCTACATCTGTCACCATGACGTGATCATTAAGTAAGCAGCCACAGGCCCACAGGCTGCACCCCCAGTCTGTACAGTCTCACAGATGATTCCAGTCTTCTATGCACTCCCAATTGAAAAGATCCTACAAATATACTACCATTTTCTAACTATTGCTATAACGAGGGTTCGGTCTAGACTATATTAACTCCTATATATATATAAATACATAGGAGTTAGGATAGTCTTGCGCTGAACCCTCGAGTCTCTGTGGAGTACATAATTTGAACCCAAAAAGTAGAAAATTTCAGGAATTTTGGACCAAAAAGTTGGAAGAAATCAAGATATGAGGAAAGACTATGAAACATAAGGACCACTTGACAGCCTGCATTACTGAAACCGAAATCCTTAAGACAAATTAAAATGATACATTATTAGAAATAAAATTACAAATTCACATTTAAAATATTTCCTTTGTTCAGACTACATCCTTTTAAAACAACTATCTGTGAAGTTCAATCCATGCACTCTGCGAATTTCTTTCTTCCACAATATAAGCTGAACAAAATTAAATGCATTGAAGAAGGTTTGTAAGTCAATCAGAGTTAAGAAACGAAGTATTTCTGAAAGTAATTGTTGATTTTAACATCACTACACCAAAATGTTTGTGAATTGTCATCAACTGAATACACTATGGGTAGATACACCAATCTCTTCCTAGCTAACACAAAACCTCCAAGTCTTGAAAAAACCAGGGTATTTTAAACACATCTTTAATATTGTCTTCTCGAGAGTCATACAATTGTCTGAAATATAAAACATAATTTTACTGCTAACTTGAGAACATACAAACAACTAATTGAACAAATCACATTAACATTATCAATGTGACCCCTCTTGAATCAAGGTGCATAACATTGCTAGAACTTAATAAATACAATACTAGATTATGGTGAACATTTATTCTGGACAAGCCTTTTTTTACCTCTGACCTACATGTGTCACTTTGACCTTTGAGCTACAGACGCAGGTCTCGTGAGCGACATGTAGTCTCTTCATGATGAATATTTGTATCAAGTAATTTGAAAATCCCCAATAAATGACAGAGTTAAACAGGCACATACATACACCGAACCACCATCCTGGCAATTATGTCGAGCTTGCAGCAAACGGGCTCAACAAATATGATTTATTGAGGGATAGGTTGTAGAAAGATTTAGTGAGACATGGTAAATTTTTACCAGAAATGTAACGCAGGAAGCAAACACACTCACCGTTCTTACGTGCCACTGGTAACCCAATGGATAGTATGTTGAGTAACGAGTTGATAACCAACATCCAAGTACTCCGTGAAGGACAGCCATACTTCAAACTCAATGACTGACGGAATGTCTACAAATATAAAATAATAAACATATTCACATATTAATTACAATGTATTAAGAGCCAGCATTCTCTGTCAATTTAAATTCTAGCCGAGCTCAAAATGCAAGTCTCTGATTGGTTAGTTCTAAGAACACTCAATAATTGACCAATCAATGGCAAGGCTGCATTCTGAGAGAGTATAACAGCGGCATTAGAGTATCAGTGAAAGTAATATTTAAATGCAGAATGGTCAGTCAGCTTTTAACACCTTATGTCATGCAAATTACTTCTTCACTATAACATACTTATAAGTAGGTGGTTGCCTATATACACCTAATGCATCATACCAAAATGGCTTCCAAACCAAGTCAGGAAAAAATTAAATGAAGACTGCTCCAGTAATGACCACTGTTACGACTGTTAGTGCTAAGTAAACCTTGACAAATTCGGAAGCTTAAATAATGAAGCCTATCACGAATTGAATACAGTTGCTCGACACATGAAACTTATGTCATCAGAGTTAATATTCCCAATGCTAGGAAATAAAAGCATGACACCAGTAGCCGTTTAGGAATGCTATGGGACGAAACGAATAACACAGGCGAAACGACTTGTGTACGAAACAACCGCGTTGTGCCAACTTTGAGACCGTATTTTATCAAAACAGAAACTTCAGAAGCTCTTATTTACTCTATGCAATCGTATAGGATTAATTACGATAACAATCACCAACCAAAGCACCCGATTCTACAGTTTTCAAGCTAGTCATGAGCGAAAAATGGGACATTTTAGCAGCGTTCTTTTGGTCGGGGAAATAACGGGCTGAAATTCACCGCTGCCACCAATGTTAAATCCGACAGTGTTCAAAAATAGCATACAGTCACACTTACTTGCACCATTTGTATGTTTTATTTGTTCCATAGAAGCTGTTATTTGGTATGATCGTCGACTTTAGAACAGCTATCGTCTAGTGGCTCTCCCGCTTCTTCATCCATAGAGGTAAAGATGGCGAAAACATTCTATAGATACGTCAGAGCTACTGACGTATAAAGTGACGTAGTTTGGTTGTCACTAAAAACCAAGTATACCGGTCGCGACCGCATAATGGACGGCACGCACTTCACTGACGAATGACAGATACGTTTTTTACGTAAAATTTTGAAACAAACAATAAACTTAGTGTCTGAAAGAGTCCGTCACACTCACAGTGTTTTTGAGAAAACCCGAGAAATTCTTACTTTGATCCGTCATTTATATCCATGACGGTAGATCTATATCCAATGTATGAAATAATCAAAATGACACTATAAAAAGCAATGTTCGCACAATAAAAGCTCTACAGAATGTTAAACTTCTATCACTTGTACTGTAAAACAGTCCACTACTGGCATTGAACTTGGGCACATGTAAGACAGACAAAACTGCTATCTGTGACGTAATAGCTTCTACTGTGTTCTCTGTGACGTAATTTCGTCGGGCAGATCAAAGGAGTTAGTTTGGAAAATATTTTAGGCTAGCCAGAGGAATTTTCGACACTTCGGCTTGTATCAAAGGTTAGAGAACCGTTAGGTACCGTACTTATTCTAATAGATGCATATGAGACTTAAAAAATAAGAGATTTTAGTGATTTTTTTACATTTATTAAACACCCCATCCCCTCAAAATGTAATTAGGGAATATTCTGTAATTAAATTGACTGAGTTCTACAAATGTTCCAGAACTCCACTTCAGATCATTTGTAGAACTTAATTTGGTTCTAAAGTGCTCTATGACTGTGTTCCAGAATATTTTAAGAACATATTTAGAACCATTTTGTGTTCTACAAATGTTCCTTAATTATGTGTTCTAGATCAATGTTGTAGAACAGTTCTGGAACAAATGATTTAGAACAAAAAAAAAAAAATGCATACTTCTAGAACTGTTCCATAATGTAGAACTGAGTTTCGTAGGGACCTATACATTAAAAATGTTAAGTTGACTCATCATGTGAAAAAGTCAAAACATCAGCAAGGCCTATGCCTTATATATATAATTGGTAGCCTTTCTGTTTTATTTAACCTTCATTACTCCCATGATATACATATCAATGAATATCTATACTAATAAGTTACTCAATTAAGTCTAGTTAAGTTAAATAAGAACATGTGCAAAATGATGGAGCAGCTAGTTACGAGCTTGCGCGATCTCAAGCACGCGCGATCTCAAGCACGCGCGATCTCAAGCATGCACGTAATGTACTAAATTTGACGCACTTGCCAGGGCTACGAGCATGCGCGAGCTCGCAGCGATCTTGCCACTAGCATGCAAGCATGGAATAAGCGCGCGACGTGCTCGCGACGTGCTCGCGACGAGCTTGTACGAGCTAGTTATAAAGTAGTATTTTTATAAGGGTTCATCTATATCTTAATTGGTTGACATAAACTTCTAGAATTTCATTACAAATTAGGTTAGTAAGAGAAAACTAAATTTTGCTTTGTATTACGTTTGGTTGAATATTAATTGGAGTTCTAAAATTACATTAAACATTCTAGTTGGAGATTTTATTGCTCTATATCATGTTATAATTGATATTTAAGCAACAGTGAATGACAAAGCAAACTTGAGTTTAGTACAGTCCAAGGTTTTTTCAGCTGTTTATAGTCGTTATTCGGCTATATTCCCAATGCCAGAAAGTATATATTTTCTGAATTTGCCTGTAAAAATTCCTTATAAATCTAAAGAAAAGGTTTTGGTTCAATTAAGCCAAAAATTGACAAAGTAAGAGGCTTTTCTCTCACTTTTTTATATTTAGCAATTGTTGATTAATTAATCACTACATCTACTAATATTCCTGACAATTTGCTTTAATTTCTAGACTTTTCCCCAAATTTCTTTATCATACAAAAATTCCCAATTTGAAGGGTATGGGTCATCTTCCCAAAATAGCCAAAAATAAACCCTGCCGTCAATTGCTGTATTACAATATATTGCTACTAGTAACTACTGTTTGAATAAATGTGAAGACAGTATTTTCATTGTATCAACATTTTGTCATTCATTGCTGACTACAGCAAAAGTGTGTTGAAACTTTGAATTGTGCAATCCATAGTAAAACCACTTCCATTCACTGTTCTAAAGTGCTTGACAGTCTAAAAAAACAAATGTCAAAAATTGAGTACATTTCATTCAGTATATGCAGTTGTCAACTACATGAACTGTATATTATGATTCAAGGTCATGTAGTGTGTCATGTGACCAGAAGAGGAAAGCTTTATGCCAGCCAAATGTTGTATCATACATAAAGCTATCATTTTTATACACGATAATACGTGTAGTTTTATTAGTTTAGAAAATGGGGTTGTGTTATGTAATTGCCTAGTCTGCCTATCCCGCCTGTCAGAATATGTATTGGCGGTTGTATATAAAAACTGGGGAACTTTCCTTGAAAAGGTAGAAGGAAAGAGAGTTGGTACATTTCTAATCGAGGGCTCAACGCAACACTGTCGTTACTCCTATGTATTTATATAGAAGTTATGACAGTGTTGCATTGAGCCCTCGTAATTGCTTTTTTTACCAAGGCTCAAGAATATAACGAATACATACGCTCAGCACTCAAATCATATAATTTACTCTTATGAAACTGAAAGAGGTAATTGGAGTGTAGAAAATGTACGAAACTGACAATTGAGTGCTGGATATTCTTTTTGGTCCATTTTGATGTCGATTTCATATGATTATTAGACATGGACGTATTTATTGTGTCTGAGTGCCACACTCTGACTTAATAATTACCTTGTATGTCATATCTCATACATATTACTCTGATGACTTTAAGAAAATAAGGCCACAAAGAATATAAAGCACTTACTTAACATTATCATACATTTTTCACACTCAATATCAGTCACTATCAGACTCATAAGAGTAAATTTTGTGATTTGAGTGCTGAGTGTAAGTATCCGTTATAATCCCAGACCCAGGGGGACGTTTTATTAAACTTCGTACAAACGTTTTTAACGTATTTACTTCGTACGTACTAAGTAAGAATTCGTAGGTGTTTTATTAAAAAAATCTTTTGCATGTACGAATTTGTAAATGTACGAACATTTTCTACGATAGGTAAGTACCTTTCGCAAGAAAAAATCGTACATGTCATGGCGGTCATTTTACGGCCCTTTTTCAGAGAAATGTTTCTTTGGTGACGCCCTACTGAATTTCTTTAATAATAATCTTCTGCTCAGAAACCGCTTGCCTAATTTGAAAAATAAATTGCACTGAAATGTTTCTTGGGTGACCCTCTTCTGAATTCCTTCAAGCCATGTTGTTAGTTTGATAGTTTAAAGACCATAACTGCCATTGGGCGTGGTCTCAAGTGAGCGATGTAGGGCCATCTTGACACTCTCGTTCCAAACATTTCTTGCATGATTGAAAATGTATCATTTATTTCTCATCAACACAACATCAGATATATATATATATATATCAGACATAACATAACATAAATCATCTATTACATGGGGCTGCTTTAGTAACGTACTTTAGTGCATCAAAAACCTAAGAATGACAGCAGATATTATTCACAAAGCATATTATAAATTCAATAAATTTTCGAGGGTTCAGTGCAAGACTATACTAACTCCTATATAAATACATAGGAGTTAGGATTGTCTTGCGCTGAACCCTCAATATATGTCATTAATTTTAAACCAGAAAAATATAAACAAACCAGAAAAATATAAACATTAAACATAAAATGTAAACATGATCACTTTTTTCCTTTTTGTATTGTTGAAATAAAAACTGTAGTGAAAATACAAATACATTTTTATAGCACAAAAACTATTGTACAATATTCTATTGCGCTTCACACAGTCCATGAGGTATTTAGAAAATCCTATATATATACAAACACGGAAACAGGCAAACTCTTCAATCGTAAAACATTTTAAACAAATATGTTTTCATGTCCTTAATGAAAGTAATTTAATTTCTGATAATTTTTAGGTCTCTAGGAAGAGCATTCCACCATTTTGGTGAAGAAATATCATTAATTTTTATTTTAGCAGGGAAATCATCAAATGTAGGGGAGGTATTGGGGTACTCCCTTGGTCATAATCATTCATACAAGAAAAGCACCAGGTAATTTTACCAGCTCCCGGCTGTTATTGACACCCCTAAGCATTGTAATAATTCTACACAAATGTTGTATCTACAGGTTGTTGCTTTCAACAGAACTGTATCCAAGGTGGAACAGTTTATGCAGAATGAAGCCAAAGGTACGAATGTCATCGGAGCCACATCGTTAGAAGACATGGTATCAAAATTGAAGACGCCACGCAGAGTAATGCTTCTTGTTAAGGCGGGTCAAGCTGTCGATGACTTTATACAGAAACTGGTTTGTATTTAATGTTTAAGGCCAAATAAAGAATGTGCTTGTTTGCTGTTTTGCTACGACCAAGTCCTAAGAAAAGATGCTGCCCTCCAAAATATTTTCTTGGCCCATTGTAGGATTTTTTTCAGTTTTGATAATGAGAAATGGCCAGTAAAACGTCACTGAATGACCACCTCAATAATAAGACCATCTAAAAATTAAGAACACAATTTTCAAGAGTTTTTTTCGCTGTTTTGCTCTATTCAACCTCAATATTAAGACCACCTCAATAAGAAGACCAATTTCAATTGGTCTCAAAGGTGGTCTTATTATTGAGGTTTTACTGTAGTTAAAAAAGTTACTTACAAAACGCGTTGATGTTAAAAAACACCTACCTACCTACCTAACTTGTCAAAGAAGTGCTGGGAAACGGCAAACAAGGTTTTTTAGTATGATTGACAATATTTGATGCATTCTGGCTGGGAACGTTTATTAGTTATAGTCCCAACATATTAACCTGATCCTGACCTTTATGCATGAATATATTATACACTAATTTCGCTGACTATATAAATTTCCGTGCGAGAATTGTGCATCATCGGTATTTTTCGTTACAGAAATCATTGCATTGGTGGATTGCTTTTATTAAATGACCAAACATGTACATCAACATGAAGAGAGCGGATAAGTTAATTGGATGAGAAACAAAGATCAATTTAGATAATCAGACGTCTTATAGAGGTCAGGCCTAAACAAAATAAATCTGTGTTTCGGGTAGCCCGACCCTACCTGTCGAAAAACCCTGACCCTCGAGTTTTTTTACGACCCTGGAGAATATTTTTTTCGATTTTTAATTGTTTTTGAAAAAAAAACAAAAAAACTTTGTCCCTACCCTACCTAGCATTTTTGAGACCGTTACCCTAAACACAGATATTTTTTTTTTTGGCCTCAGGAGGATCAGATTAATTTGTCTGAGTAATACTAATTAGCAAACGGTTCATTTAGTTACATAATTGCATTTATTAATTGTGCAGATTGTTGTTTTGCACTACCTAATGATATTTTATTGATGAGAATGTGTCATAGAAAAATCAAATAACACTTCTGACTGGTCAGTGAAAAACGCCTCCGACAGGTAGCCTGGGATGTATGTACAGCGATGATAACGGTTTTGCCGTTTTAACCGGATTAGTCGCCACAGGTTGCGGATTGTTCGTTTGTGTTTCTCCCAGGTTATTGAAATCGTGAGAAAACTTTGTTAAATTTTCATTTTTCTTGAATGTAATGGAACACCAGGTGACTTCCAAGCGTGAACCTTGCAGTACATGGGTTAAGTTGTCAGCAATTTCCTTTCCTTTTCGATACTTGATGTAACAGCTGACCTCGTCCATGTTTAAGTCATCGAGTTGTTTTAAGTATCTGTCGACTGTGTTGGCTATATTGGTTATCTCACGTAACTTGTCTGTTAAAAGTTTTTGTTGCGTTGTGAACTTTTCATTCATTTCATCGATAGTACAAGCTTTCATTCTGTTCACTTTGTCTCTGAAATAGATCATGTTACATCATTATGCTGTATTTTTGATAATATCTTAATGCTCATAAATCTTGAGTTTTTTGGGACAAAGGGTATGTGATCAAATTTGGATTTTTGTGCGTGGGGTGTGTGGGGGGGGGGGCACATTTTTATATACATTATAAATAAGCTACTGAAAACTTTCTTGACCAAATTGCATAAATTTGAAGCTTTTAATGTTTACAATGGCTTACAACTTAGATTCTTGTATTACTGTCCATAAAGGCATTGGAACCTCTTTCTGCATGTCTTCTCAAAATCAATTTGATTTCAATTACCAATCATAACGTAAGTTAAAGTAAAGGCATGGCATATCATTTTAGTGCTATACAATTATCAAAACGGATATTTATTATCTGAAATCTCTGGTGATATCGTTACAATACATACATCAACTCATCGTATATATCTTCGATTTCTTGTCCAACTTTAGCTCTCTCTGCTTTGGATTTGTCGATTTCTTTACGACGTTCCTCTTCGATGCTTTGAAGTTGTTTAAGGTGATCTCTCATTGTAGAAATGTTTTCTTTGTAACTTGTGCTTCTCACAATATGCCGGGACTCCATCAGTAAGTCGGGTATAACAGATTTACAATCTCTGCCAACAAAAGTATATTATTTAGAAAAGTTTAAAGATTACAGTTTTTTAACATACAGTTACACCCATGTATTATTTTCGATATTTCACTAGACGTGCGTGCAACGTCACAACAAAACAAGTGTGACGTAGACGCACTCAAAAGATATTGACATTGTTAAATATTTATTTTGCAGGAAGTTTGACATTTTATTTCATACAAAATTAATGTCTTGCTAATTTGAATATGATGTTTGATATAATCATTTGAACTCGTTTCTTGTGGCTGATAATTAAAAAGAAAGTTGTTGGAACTACTTTTTGATGTGTCAGCTTTGGTTTACCAAAGACCGAATTACACACGTCATACTTTGCTTACTTAGGGTAATGTTTTGACGAAAATCAGGCGTTTCTGCTGTCATGTCATAAATAGAATCTTACAATCGTGTTAATTTTTTTTTAAATTTATTAATTATTCAGCAAAGCCTCCTTTTTATCGTTTTTAGAATACTCGTTTAATAAATTCAATAAAGTTTTATGACACTCATGTAGGATCCTCTATTTATATATACTTACAAACAAAAATCTTTTTATATATTATTATTAACTAAATATTATGGTATACATATACTTATGAGTGACAAGCCTGGGTATGCTTATGAACAAAATTTACTTATAAATTGAAGTTTGGGTGTACTTAGCTACAAACTTAATTACCTATGGAATTCAAAGGCACATCTTCCACAACACTGTGAGGTATGATCCTCACAGAACATGTTGATGAGACATTCTGGATGCTGTCTACACTTCTCTAGTGCTTCAAGTTTTCCTTCAGGAACATCTGTATCAATCCATAACAGTACATGTAGTAAACAGCAACAAGTGTTTTAAGTAGTCACTGCAAAACTTAACTAGTGCTTATAATATTATAATAAAAAGAAAGAAAGATTGTTTTGCATTCACTGCTTGGACTTCATTTCCCACATTTTGTGCCCATTTACTGACATAATAACCTGGCCCCATGATCACAAAGGATAACTGATCTGGATCAACTTGATCCCTAATATTTACCTTTTTCATGAAGCAATTGAACACTTTTTTCAGTACTTCTCATAAACACACACAAAAATACATGAATATCTCCTAATTAACATTGTGAAAAATACAAAACTTCACTATGATGTTGAGAAATTAACTTATAATACTTAAGACTGAAACTGATCCAGATCAAATCAGGATTGATTTTCTAAACTCAGTCATAACTTATTAATTGCCCTCTTTTTCTTAATAAGCGTGACATTTGAATTTAATGTCTCAAAAGTTTTGCAGGATGTTTATATTTGTCAAATAATGTAAACAGATTAAGCTTTGAAGAAATATTTTGCAAAGTTTGAAAGATCCTCTATTTGATCCTTAGTGAACACGGGGCCAGGGGTTCCATTGCCCCTGGAGTTGACCCTTGGAATTTCCAAAAAGCCACATTGGACCCTTAGGATTCTGGCTGAGGGGTGAATTTTTCTCTAAATTATAGGTATTTTGGTTATAAAATGGTAAAATACGGTCAAACATGATCAATATGACCCTTGAGATATCCCTCTGAACAACAGATTTTTCTCACTTTCAAAACATACTATCATTTTATTATTTAGTACTTCGTGTCCCCATGCAATGCCTCAAGCTTGATTGACTGAAGAAATTGTATTCCCAAGAACACCAATGATATGACATAAGTGTTAGAAAATTATCGTCAAATGACGTAATAATACAAACACATGATATCGGACAATCTGATTGTGTTGACATCACCTTTTAAGAGTAGCGATACAGTGATAACACTTACTTTGAAGGGAAACAGATAACATTGTGATTCTACTCTCACGTTTTTAAATCATTGAGGATGTAAAATGGGATTTTCAGAAACTTCTAATTTGAAGTCCTGGGCCTGATCTCTCAAAACATCGCAAATAGAAATTTAAGCTCAATATATGAATTTGCTCAAACCAGAGCCTGAGTTTGAGACAATCTCATTTTGGATCTGAGAAAAAATTGTCTCACATTTTTTTTTTTGTAATATTGATTTTATGTCAGGTCTCAGATGAAAATTGATGTTGTTGAAGAGAGGTCTCCTGACAGGCTGTATTTGTTTGTTAAGTGAAGCTGGGTTTTTTCATGTTGAAAGTCATAAGAAAGGAAAGAAAACTGAAATTTCATACCTTCATCTTCTCTGTCACTGCTATCGACAACTTTCCTGTGTGTCTGGTCCGACATGTCGGCCACTGCCTCTCTCAGATGGTCTGTCATTGTGGGAAATCTGTCGTGTTGGATTTCACATTGCTCACAAAGAAAACGCAAACACTCCTTGCAGTACACCTTGGCTTCAGTTTGTAATCGTTCATTAAAGCACAGAGAACAACCAACTGTATCTGACATCAAACCTTCGTAACTCATAGTTGATGATTCCATATCTCTCATTGCATAGTGATCAAACACAGATATAACCTTGTTAAAATATTTTAATTTAGAAAAAAATTGTAAAGATATATCCCACTTTTTTAAACTGAAACAGGAAGATAATGTAATATATTATCTCATGTGATAAACATGTGACATACGTCGATATTGTACATGTATACCACAAGGGAAGTTACTCTCATATGATTTAGGATTTTTGCTTTTTTGGATTACTTCCCTTTGAAGGCAAACATCTTGAATGGCTTACTTTGTTATTTGGCGCAGCCATACTAACATGGCATTGCTATTTGCATTATTGCATATCAGTGTTGTGAATACCAATCATATTTTACGTTAACCACTAAACCAACTTCTCTTCAACCGAACAATTGTAACCTTGGCACAGATTGGTTAACCTTTCGATAAAGGGTACGTTGCCTTACTGAAATCCACTGAATTTCGGTGAATTAACTGAAATCCTTTTTGGATCTGGAGTGACCAGCAATCGTAACATCTCAGCAATTTTTTATGTTGCACAACAAATCTTAACCTTCTAATTGCGCCTCATTCTAATTAAGATATTTCTTGTTGTTTCTATTTCTTGTTTATTTTTCAGATACCATTCCTATCAAAAGGGGACATAATAATTGATGGTGGAAATTCTGAGTATAGTGATACAAATGTATGTATATATTTCATTTTTTTAAATCTTTTAAACAAATTTTTATTGATAAGTTAACCAGATATCTCTTTTGGTATTAAGGACTTATATTACATCTTTATAAGATGATCAGCTCTAATGTAACATCATAATTTACTTTCACATACATATCCTTTAATTATCCACCATTTCATTTTTCTTTATAATATACGCAGGCCCTAAAAAGTCCTATTTTTTTTGGAAATTTTGCTATAATTCCTAAAAATATGTCAAAAATCCTAATAAAGCCCCAATTTTGCATTGAAATTCCTAATTTTAATGTTTCTTTTCAAGGCAAATGTCAATTAAGTTACAATAACTTTTCTTGTTTATATAATCTAAACTGTTTTCAACAATATTTTTCTTGTTCTTTTGAAACGGTTTCTTTTAATACAGTTTACCATTAGATCCTTAGCTTCTGCTTGGTACTTGCTGTGACTGGTGTACAAAGATTTGATGTTTGAGTACACAGTCAAGACCAGCTGAAGACTATTGAGCTTTGGTAAACATATACTTGATGCCATTAAATACGCAACTATTTGAACGAGGCGTCGTGTTGTAGTACCAACTGTCAAAAGCGTGTTACAGAAATCTATGTGTTAATTCCTGTTCAAAACTTTATTAAACACTACACCAATTATTTTTTAATTCATTATTGATTAATTTCATTCAGTTATGTTTGAGCAATAAGGAATATGTTTGCCTTTGTATTGTCACTTTTTCTATATTCACACTTTTTGGTTGCGTTTTTAATGGCATTAAGTTCGCCCTGCATACGTGTCTCTGTACTCAGACTTTTACATGCGTCTTCGTAACAGAGCTTGTACAGCGACAGTATAGAGATGTGACGTCCGTGGCTGGACTAGCATTAAGTACACCATGACCTCCTATATGTGTGAGTTGATATTGTCTCAACCATTCAGAGGTAAGTGGTTCCTGAAACAGCCCCTAAACTTTCAGAATGTAGCCCAAAATTCCTTACTTTAGCCCTAAAATTAGCCCTAATTTTTGTCAGAATCTGCTGGGTAGCCGGTATCAGAAATTTGCAAACCAAACTGTACCATATTATTATACTTTTTTTCTTATATGTATTACTGTATAATTGCAGAGAAGGTGTAAAGAATTGAGTGCCAAGGGTCTCCTGTTTGTTGGAAGTGGGGTCAGTGGTGGTGAAGACGGGGCCAGATATGGCCCTTCATTGATGCCCGGTGGATCACCTGATGCATGGTATAGTTATATTCCTAGTTGTATGTTATCATTATAGCGATAAAGCATTATTTACAGTGCTAGCGCCAATACCATTCAAATCTGATGAGTTATTGTCTTGTCTGAATGGAAGTGTGTTGCCTTCTGTAAATAAAGAAATTATAACATTTGTATTATTAATAACATATTTAATAAATAAAAAATTATTATTATTAAAAATGAAAGCATGTGATGAAGACATAGCTAAAACTACAGTCGGACCTCGTGTATTCGACAACCTCCTATCCGAGTACTTGGTATCATCCAAAATAAATATCAGGTCCCGATGTATCAACTTATGCGCGTCGAATTTAAATGACTATTCGAAACCTTATATTAATCAAATAATTGTTCAGACTTGATTGAATGAGGTCCAACTGTACGTCATTCTCTGTGTTCAATTGGTGTTTTACCGTCGAAATCAAATTCTACTCAATTTTGTTTTTGTTATATTTTTAGGCCTCATATTAAGAGCATATTTCAGTCGATAGCGGCCAAATCAGATGGTGAACCATGTTGTGATTGGGTGAGCATACCTTGCAATATTATACTCTTGATCTATTGTTCACAGATGGGGAAATCTGCGACTGACATTACATTTGTTATGTTCAGATGGGAAAATCTGCAGCTGACATTACATTTGTTATGTTCAGATGGGAAAATCTGCAGCTGACATTACATTTGTTGTGTTCAGATGGGAAAATCTGCAGCTGACATTACATTTGTTGTGTTCAGATGGGAAAATCTGCAGCTGACATTACATTTGTTGTGTTCAGATGGGAAAATCTGCAGCTGACATTACATGTGTGGTGTTCAGATGGGAAAATCTGCAGCTGACATTACATTTGTTGTGTTCAGATAGGAAAATCTGCAGCTGACATTACATTTGTTGTGTTCAGAAAGGAAAATCTGCAGCTGACATTACATTTGTTGTGTTCTGAAGGGAAATTATGCAACTGACATTACATTTGTTGTGTTCAGATGAGAAATTCTGCAACTGACATTACATTTGTTGTGTTCAGATGAGAAATTCTGCAACTGACATTACAATTGTTGTGTTCTGAAGGGAAATTCTGCAACTGACATTACATTTGTTGTGTTCAGATGAGAAATTCTGCAACTGACATTACAATTGTTGTGTTCTGAAGGGAAATTCTGCAACTGACATTACATTTGTTGTGTTCAGGTGAGAAATTCTGCAACTGACATTACATCTTGATCTTGATTTAGGCCATAAACATTAATGTTTAGTTTCTCAGACATTGTTTTGAAAACGAATGAGAGAGAGAGCGCGGCATTTTTTGTGCCAAGTTTACTTTATATGCTGCTCTTTTCTAGCTGAAATATGTTAAGCAGGGCCTTAAAAATGAATGTCATGGTGCCTGAGAAACTAAACACTATTGTGGTTTAGAATTATTTAACAATATTACAGTAAATCATGTAGAGTTTGATTTTACAACTATACTGAAAATACAACTAAGATGTTTGTTATGGCTGATAATCCTGTAAACATGTATGTAAAATATATATATACATAAACATATATATATTGTCTCCAGTGGTCGAGTGGTTAAGGCATCAGCCTTGGGAGCGGGAGGTCAGTGGTTCGAATCCTGGTAGGAGTCAGTTCTGATATGGCAGGTTGGTGAGCCGCCAGCTAGTTAATAAAGTTTACCTTGCTCCTACTTGCCTTGTGGCTTGCATTTAAGGATAAGAATCAGGAAGTAAATGTGTTCAGAAAGTAGGTGTCTCATAAGTCAGAAATGGCTTGACCCTTTAAATAGGGGTGACACTATAATAAATAAACACTTTTATATGCAGAGGAAGATATTTTTGTACATTTAAAGGTAGGACCAGAAGGTGCTGGACATTTTGTGAAGATGGTTCATAACGGTATAGAGTACGGAGATATGCAGTTGATCTGTGAGTCATACCATGTCATGAAGGATGTATTGGGTCTCAGCCAGGAGGAGATGGCTCAGGTTTGGTGTTTTGCTCTGACCTAAATTAATTCATTTTTCAAATCTATTTTGAAAAGGGATCAGGTTTCGAATTTTGCTTTAGTTCCCGAAATGCTTTTCCGATCTAATCTTGAAAATGCCGTGGGTTTGGTTTTCTGTGTCCCAGTCTAGGATTTATGTGATCTTGTCAAGGGTAGAGTTAAGTACTGATTGATAATCTCATTTTGTGTTTTCACTCTATTGTGTGTTTTCAAGTAAATCTGTATTCACGAAGCATTCTCAATTGTTTTGAGTGCAATGCATCATTTGAGTTAAGACTTTCCTCAAATTTCATTGTGTATTGCATTGGAGTGAACTCTCAGAATGGAACGAATTAAAGTTCAGATTTGATTGAAAGTATGGACTTAAGATTTTATGAATACATGGCTTGGCTTTAAGCTTTTTTTATGAAATTTAGTGATAAGGGGAGATAACTGACATGCTTGACCAGATACAGATATCTCACGACTGGCCTAGGAGTGTTTAGAATGAATTGTAATAAAGACTGAAGAGAACAGGGTTTTACCATTTTGCTAATTTTTGAGTAACAAATTAATTTTGTTTCTGTCGGATTGGGTGATGATGTACTGGACTTAAATGGACTGCGAGATGTGTTTAGTGCAAAACAAGTGTGTTTGTATCTGACAGGTATGTGATAAAATGAAATATTGTATATTTTCATCTGAAACCTGAATAGGTCTTTGACGATTGGAACAAAACAGAGCTGGATTCATTTTTGATTGAAATCACACGAGATATAATGAAGTTCAAGGACACAGATGGAAAGTACTTGTTGGAAAAAATCCGAGATACTGCCGGACAGAAAGGCACGGGAAAATGGACGGCTATATCTTCATTAGAATATGGTGTCCCTGTCACATTGATAGGTAGGAGTTAAATACATGGTTAGGTGTTATGGTATGTAAAGGCATACTCCAATGGGATTGCAATACACATGCATTGTAGTTTGTGTTTATATTTTGTATAGTGCTGTTAGATTGACCGCGAACTGGCATATGAACTTTCAGAATTGATCCATGTCCATTTAGGTATGTATGGTTGAGAACATAGTGTGTATTAACATTTCATGCATTGGACACAGCTACGCTTTACTCAAACTAATTTTGTCAGTCATGACAAGTTCGAGTCAACGAGAGTCCACAGTACTTAGTAAGGAGACTGTAGTTATATGCAGCAGCTGCTACACAATGAAACTATGCCTTTGATGTGTGATATTATACCACACCAAGTCTAACCAGTCCAAAAACTCCGCTTATGATTCCAAAGTTAAGCCATGAAGTTCCCAGTACCATTCTTCCATCTTTGATAACTTCACTCAAGGTCGAGGGGTAGAGTGCCTGACTCCTGATCAGAAGGTCGTGAGTTTGAGTCTCGCGATGAGCGGAGTTTGATCACGAACTTCACAATCCCTAAATGTGGTGCGTGTACTGGTTGGTAGCCAGGAAGCAGTCATCGAGAGTGATTAGTATAAGTTGTAAGAACTTGTTTCACAATCAATGTAAAATAAATAAGTTTGAACTGGACTAGTCAATGGTCTATGTCAGTGGTTATTTTATGAAAGATCTTTCTCATAATGTGTATTGATGTATGCCATAACGGCTATTCCAAGAAAATCTCCCTGGTGGAGGTAGGAATGACACCCCACCAGCAGGTTTTACCCCCTTTAAGGTTATTTTACAAGGTTATCATTCATACCCCCTGGGTGATATTCCCTTAGCAACAAACATGTATACATGTACCTATTTACTGACATTATATATTGGTGAAACAACATTAGAGATGTGTTTTCTTGTAATACTACAAAGCTATTATAAATTGACCATCACACAAAGCTATACAAATGATAAATGATTTCTCTCGTCCATATAATTGGGGAGAGACAGTCCGTTTTTGCTTAGATTGTCTGTCTGTCCGTCTGTCACAAATCGTGTCCATGCCATACATGTATCTCTTTAACTCCTTGAAGCTTTTAAACTAACTTGGCACAAGTGTTCATGTTATCAACATGATGTGCAAATCGCATGTTATACCCCTTTGTATCAAGGTCATTCTTGGTAGCGCCATTGTATCAAGGTCATTCTTGGTTGCGCCATTGACCGATTTTTCGTGTTTCTCAAACTTGACTTTATTAACAATCAAAGGTCATATGTCTACATTTCTTGTTTGCTCCATATTTTTTGAAATATTTTAAGTTTCCCCCATTTAATGATTAAACTTAGATGTAAAATCACAACACCCATCTTTATTTGAACATACATCCTGTATCAGTATAACTGACAAAGTGCCATGGGGGAGTCGTATATTTTTTGTTTCAAAAATAACCATCTAGCTTCTTGTATTAAAGGTGAAGCAGTATTTTCACGATGTTTGTCAGCTCTACAAGCAGAAAGGGTATCTGCTAGCAAGCAGCTTAAAGGACCAGACACGCCAAAATTTACTGGGGACAGGAAAAAGTTCATTGACAATATAAAACAAGCACTGTATGCATCAAAGATTGTTTCATATGCCCAAGGTTTTATGTTGATGAGAGAAACCGCCAAAGAGTTAGGATGGAAACTCAACTTTGGTGGTATTGCCCTCATGTGGCGAGGTGGTTGTATTATAAGAAGGTGAGTATTCAGACTTGTTTTATTTTCCTTTTTTCCCCCCGCCATTCTTTGTATGGCAAACAGGCATGAAGTGTTACCCATGACTGATCATGTGCCTGTCCGTGCAAAAAATCGGTTTCGAACAATAACCGTTTAATTCAATTCATATGGGGCAAATAAGCATGGGATAATAAAATGCAGGTCATCATCGATTTTGGTTTTCTATCCACTAATTTAGGAGGAGTTATTTTGTATTCTACTGAAAAGCCCATAGTGGGGACATTCATATACTATAAATGCATCTAGTTTATAAGACTTTGCATGTATTTCCTTTGTATTACTTGAGTGCAATCAAAATATTGTTATTTTCAAACTGATTGTTCAATGTTAATATGTAAAAAGTTGAGGGGTGGAGAGCCTGATTCCAAATCGTAAGGTCGTAAGTTGGAACTGTTCGACGGCAAACTTCACAATTTCTCAGATTGGTGCGAGTTCTACTTAGTAACCCATATAAGTAATTGAGAGTGATTAATATAATCTGTAATAACTTGGTTTACAATTGACGTTACATCCAATAAGTTTAAACTAATGTGTTTACACCCAATTTCCAAGTTGCCGCCTTAACTTGTATTGCTGATGTGTAAGTAGACATATTCATTGTAACATTCTACTTTGTGAATTTTTTACTTAACTTTGAAGAGAACTTGAATGCATTTGTCAGTGCACATTGTCTGCATATGTAGCTGCTATAAGCTTCTAATGAGGATGTTTGATTAACTCTAGTTAACATATTGATAGAGCCATTAATTATCAAAGTCAATCTAATTACTTGAAAATTACATTTTTTCAGTCGTTTCCTTGGCAACATTAAAGAAGCATTTGACAAAAATGCAGAATTAAGCAATCTACTGTTGGATAATTTCTTCAAGGAAGAAATCCAAAAATGTCAGGTAATGTTTCAGTTTATCTTTGGATGTATATTGGCTTAATATAGTGAATAAATAATTAAACTATTCTTCATACGGTACTTTGGAACCAGTGCTGATAATAAGAATTTGACCTTAGTTTGACCTCCATGCCAGATCATGACTCAAAATCCATAGCTCGTGAGTTTGAATTCAGCGGAGGTGAGGTTCACCCACAAACTTTACTATCCCTGAATTAGGTTGGAGTACCAGTTAGTAACCCAGGACTCAGTCGTCTAGCGTGATTCATATAACGCGTAAACTTGATTAACAACCGATGTAAAATATATAAGTTTTAAGTTATCTTTGAACAATGACTGATATTTTTAGGCTGCCTGGAGAAATGTGGTGTCGACCGCTGTATTGCATGGTGTGCCAACCCCAGCATTTAGTACTGCTTTAGCTTTCTATGATGGTTACAGATCTGCCAGACTTCCAGCTAATCTCTTACAGGTATGAAGTCCTCTTCTTATAGTGTTACACCAGTCCCAAGCCTCTGATTGGTTGATTCTCAGTTCAGTATTTAAATTGACCAATGAGAAGGCAGTATTATGAGACTGGTCTCCGTACTCAGTTGTATGACCTTGTGTTCTAGTTGTTTGATGTTGCTAATGTCAGATCACAAACCTTTCATCATTGTGAGTTTGAGCCTCCTTTCTGGCTGGTATTAACTCTTGTGAGGAAGAACTGAGCTGGTATTGTGGATAGTGAAGACCCTGGTTAAGTATTTAATGACATAAGGTGTCACTCTTTGTCCGCGTTCTTGCCTTAATTGTGTCTTTGAGAGTGTAGTTCCCACAAAGAAAACAAAAATAGAATTTGAGTTACATTTCTTCAAAAACAGACCTGATGTAATTTGTTATTGGTTCAGTATTTTTAGGGGGAAAAAATGCCTCATTGAAAACAAGTCAATCTTATATTGTCTGTGGGAGGAGCGTGTTGAGACACCCTACTTGATTTATGCTTATGTAATAATCAGGTTTTGGTTCCATACATCCTGGATTATTCTATGTACGTCCTGGATTATTCCATGTACGCTGCAGTTCTTTGTTATTTGAATATAAGATGCAGGCTGTGACAAGATGGGGTTTGATCATACACACTGAAAATGTTGTCTAAAAATGGTTGATGTCATAATATTGAAGAGTGAAAGTTGATTAAGTCTGTCTGCTTCTTCATTCACATTCAGAGATATTTGTTTTCTTTCAATACTTGATTTAGTGTAGAGCTCTGCCTTTTGTGGTGAAGATGTGTACTATGTTCTAACTTAAGCAAATTTATCCAAAGCAAAGAATGTTCTAGGTGGCATTCAGTTTGAAAGCTTGGTAACACCTATGTTGATGGTATCTGTCCAATTTTTGCAAATATCTTTGGGTTTTTAACATTCTTGCAAATTTGTAAAGGTGTATGATGATACAGGCTATATCCAGAACTATGCATGTATTGTTGAAGTTTGTATTAAAGACGTAACCTAGTTTTTTAATGGGCTTTATCCAGTTTTGTTGTTACATAGTCTAAAACATCATTAATAAGAATCATTGCCATGTACAACCGTATAAAACAATCTTGTTCAATCATATTACAAAATGTACTAACAGACAAAACTAGTAAAAAACACCTGCTTGTTAAAAACCTTTTTATAATTTTATGATAATACAAAGATCTGTTTTTGACAAATACAGAGAAATACATTTTAAATGTATTCTGTGATACTGCATTTTTATTGATGTTTTAACTAGATAAAGTATATTTTTCGTGTTTGTTTAGGGAAGCAAATGAACAAAAAAATGGGCATAATATATCTTTAAAGGAAGCCGTAAAAATCAACAAATTTTGTGAAATAAAGTATATGCGGGCCTCTTTATTCGAATTCATTTGCTCCAAAAATTTATATTGAATAATACATGTTTTCGAATAGCCCGTTTCAATTCAACTTCTATAATAAAATACATCATGACCTGATATTAATTTCGAATGATACCAAGTATTCGGATAGAAGGTCGTCAAATAAACAAGGTCTGACTGTACCTCGAATTTAATTTTATTCAAAGTATGCCAAATAATTGTTGAACTCTTCTTTTACTCGAACAATTTCATATTGCTGATATATTTTACAGGCTCAGAGAGATTACTTCGGTGCACATACATATGAACTGCTAGACAATCCAGGGACATTTATCCATACCAACTGGACAGGACATGGTGGCAGTGTTTCATCCACCACATATTCGGCATAAAACAATGCGTTTAAGCCACAATGATCAAATTAGACAAATCCTAGTTATGTGTGTCTGTTCTGTACTTTCAATGTAAACTAATAGTAACTCTATATGTGAAGTTTTCTTACATACTGAATTCTATGCGAAGTATACAATGTATAGTTTTTACTTTTGTTTTGGTTTCATGCATAGTGAAGTCCACCCATTATCTCATTACTACATATAAGACTTAGACAGGCTTATTTATTAACTATAAAAGGTCACATTTCACTTTTCCTTAGTTTTTGTCAGTTTTACTTGCTCTTTGCATCGTCTGCCTTTTCTTCCTATTAATTTGTTGTTGCAACTAGAATTACATACACTTAACCCTTTTCAGTAGGCAATTTGGAAGATTACTCCACAGAAAGCGGGAGATTGTGACTCTAAGCAGGAGATTTTTTCTGCGTCTGGTATTTGATCAATATGTCAATAACCATACCAAAATAAATGTGTTAATAGCAATATTCTCCTAATTAACTTGTGATCTGTCTGTCATTCATCAAAACCAGTCATCAATTAACACATTCATTGCCAATTGTCATGTCTGAATATAATACAATAGAAATGTGTGAAACTTTAATAACCATATGTCATGTCGTATTTTGATCAATGTCTCTATTCCCTTAATTCCATGGTTGAGGGCATCTACATAAAACGTGGTATGTATTATTTTCAGACTGGTATCTCGACTTTACTACTTTCAGTCATCAGTTTGACGTATAATTTCAGCGAACCAGTCTGGAATGAACTAATAAATATCCCCAAAACATAAATTTACTATAAAGGTTTGAAAATCGGGAGATTGCGGCTCCCAGCCGAGTGAGCATGAGTGGCTTATCAAACCCGGGAGCCTCCCTCTGAAATAGGAAGAGCTCGTATGTATGCAGTTATAAAATTTGGACATGTTTGTGGGTAATTATAAACAACTATGTTACCAACAGTGGGAGATTATTATTAACTATTATTAAGACCCCATCTCAAAATTGTAATGATAATGTTAATCAATGATATTCTGTTAATTTGTTACATGTACATCTGTTTTATTGAACTGGACTTAAGTGGTGCATATTTCTTCATTGACTTGCAAATATCTGTGCAATAATATCAAAAACACGGAAACCTTGAAGGAATGAATATATGGGGGCTGCTATGGGATTTACAACTTAGTGACGTCATTTCAAGAAAACGCAACATGTGATGTCACTATTTGCAAGCAGGAAACAATATTTACTCCATATGGTCACTTTATTTTCATTATGCCACATGGGGCAGATATGGTTTACTGTCAGTACATGGTGACGTCAAATGTGACATTTTCTGGAAATGACATCACTTTAAGAAGAGGTTGGAAATCGTACAGCGGCGCTCATATTGTGATACCTGAAACATTTGGAATTAGAATGTCAAACTTGAATAATGTTAAATACTGTATATTTTTAAATATTCTGTGATACTCTCCAGTTCATATTTATACCCATTCATTATGGTATATATTTATTGAAATCTGAAAATAGTTTCAAATTGTCTAATATTCTGTTACATGTCATACATTTGATGATAATTGATGTCAATATAGTTTTTATATGACCCTGTATTTATTTATTTTGTTTCCCACATATTATAATCTTCTCATTGTTTACTGGTAACTTGAGCATTATTTTCTACCGGATGATTATGGTTTCAAATTCAATCAATATTTGAGCACTGCTATGGGATTTACAACCTCTTCTGTAAGTGATTTCATTTCAAGAAAATGCAACTTCTGATGTCACTATTTGCAAGCATGAAACAATTTTTACTCCATATGGTCACTTTGTTTTCATATTGCCATATGCGGCAACTATTGCTTACTGTCAGTACATGGTGACGTCACATGTGACGTTTCCTGGAAACTTACATCACTTACAGAAGAGGTCGAAAATCGTACAGCGGCGCTCATTTGTCCTTTATTATATGATCATTTTCTACACTAATATTTATATATATCACTTTTTATCTGTCTTTGATAATGAATACATAATTTAATTATGGTTACGCAGAAATAAAATGTCTGGTATATTTTCTTAGTTGTTATCTTTCAGTAAAACCTCGATAATAAGACCACCCTTGGGACCCTTCTTATTTAGGTGGTCTTAATATTGAGGTTGAATAAAGAACAAAACAGAAAATTGTGTTCTTAAGTTTTAGATGGTCTTTAAGATGGATTGTACTGTATATATTTATATATTACAGCTGTAGTTGTGTAAAGAATTAATGGGAGATTTAATTTTAACACGATTGGTATCAAAATCAACTTTCATGTGTATAACAGATATACAAAACATGTTTAGGTTAAAGCAAAGTTTACTTTCAGAATATACATATACAAAGAATGTTCGTTATCGAATCAACTTTTCCAGATTATGCAATACACGATTGGTATCTAAATCAACTTTCCCAGATTATACAATACACGATCGGTATCAAAATCAACTTTCCGCTGTTATATAAAACACGATTTCTATCAAATTCAACTTTCCCAGATTATTCAATACACGATTGCTATCAAATTCAACTTTCCCAGATTATACAATACACAATTGCTATCAAATTCAACTTTCCCAGATTATACAATACAATATTTCTATCAAATTCAACTTTCCCAGATTATACATTACACGATTGGTATCTAAATCAACTTTCCCAGATTATACAATACATTGTACACGATTGGTATCAAATTCAACTTTCCGCTGTTATATAAAACACGATTTCTATCAAATTCAACTTTCCCAGATTATTCAATACAATATTTCTATCAAATTCAACTTTCCCATATTATTCAATACACGATTTCTATCAAATTCAACTTTCCCAGATTATACAATACACGATTTCTATCAAATTCAATTTTCCCAGATTAAACATTACACGATTTCTATCAAAATCAACTTTCCCAGATTATACAATACACGATTTCTATCAAATTCAACTTTCCCAGATTATACAATACAAGATTTCTATCAAATTCAACTTTCCCAGATTATTCAATACAAGATTTCTATCAAATTCAACTTTCCCAGATTATACAATACACGATTTCTATCAAAATCAACTTTCCCAGATTATACAATACACGATTGCTATCAAAATCAACTTTCCGAGGTTATATAATACACGATTTCTATCAAATTCAACTTCCCCAGATTATACAATACAAGAGTTCTATCAAATTCAACTTTCCCAGATTATACAATACAATATTGGTATCAAATTCAACTTTCCCAGATTATACAATACACGATTGGTATCAAAATCAACTTTCCCAGATTATACAATACACGATTTCTATCAAATTCAACTTTCCCAGATTATACAATACAAGATTTCTATCAAATTCAACTTTCCCAGATTATACAATACACGATTGGTATCAAAATCAACTTTCCCAGATTATACAATACACGATTGCTATCAAATTCAACTTTCCCAGATTATACAATACAAGATTGGTATCAAATTCAACTTTCCCAGATTATACAATACAAGATTGGTATCAAATTCAACTTTCCCAGATTATACAATGCACGATTTCTATCAAATTCAACTTTCCCAGATTATACAATACAAGATTTCTATCAAATTCAACTTTCCCAGATTATACAATACACGATTGGTATCAAAATCAACTTTCCCAGATTATACAATACACGATTGCTATCAAATTCAACTTTCCCAGATTATACAATACAAGATTGGTATCAAATTCAACTTTCCCAGATTATACAATACAAGATTGGTATCAAATTCAACTTTCCCAGATTATACAATACAAGATTGGTATCAAATTCAACTTTCCCAGATTATACAATACAAGATTGGTATCAAATTCAACTTTCCCAGATTATACAATACACGATTTCTATCAAATTCAATTTTCCCAGATTATACAATACACGATTTCTATCAAATTCAACTTTCCCAGATTATACAATACACGATTGCTATCAAATTCAACTGTCCCAGATTATACAATACACGATTTCTATCAAATTCAACTGTCCCAGATTATACAATACACGATTTCTATCAAAATCAACTTTCCTAGATTATACAATACACGATTTCTATCAAATTCAACTTTCCCAGATTATACAATACAAGATTTCTATCAAATTCAACTTTCCAGGTTGTACTCGTACAAACATGATTCAGTCTATCACAATGAACTTTCCGGGGATGTTCAAAACATGTCTTATTGCAGTCAACTTTTTTAAGTTATACAAACCTTTTTGGTAACATGCCCGAACTACTTGAGGGCATAAAAACGTCTAATTCAATACTTCATAAGGTAATCATTTCATAACCAGGAGGTCAGGGATCAGTCCTTCTCTATGTTACTATAGAAGCTTCCCCCCAAGTTCATCTCCAGTATCCATGGTGATTCAAATATGTATTTAATTATTTTATCATAATGGAGTATACTTATTGTTACACTATTTATAAGCGCAGTTGGTCAAGGACTCGACTATCAATTTACAAATCGTACATTTGAACTTCAAGTTAAGCCTATGAACTTTAAGACAATTAGACAGACGATAAAACCAGAGCATTCAAACTCGTCATCTTGGTAGCGGATCCGTGGTCCAGTGGTAATGCGCTGGACTAGTAAGTCCAGGGATCGCGGATTCGAACCCTCGCTCCACCACAGACAGTACTAACAGTCTTTCGGACGAGACTTTGAAAAACCGAGGCCCCGTGTATGATGCATTATATCGGGCATGTTAAAGAACCAGGGGTGCTTCTGGAAATGGGGATATCTCCTGTATCATGCACTAGCCCTCCAAAGTCTAAAATGACTAACATTCTTTCATAGTCGTAGTCCATGTGAGAAATCGGTGGCGACTATAAATAAACGCGAATACGCACTCATCACCTTGTCTTTCAACTAGGATTCACGAAGAGAACTTGTTAATTGTTTGCAGACTGAGTACAGCTCAGTACAGACAGGTAACGCAGTCACTCTTGTCAGATCAAGTCACCGCCGGTCATACTCTGAAATACTTTTGACAAATGCCTAAGAACTCCAGCACACACAAGAGTAGAACAAATATTGCAATATAATGATTTGAATGTACGAGAAAAAGCAAATGGATATGAAACTTAATAACAACAAATCATCCGTAATAGCTTTTCATCGCAGAAATATAAGTGCAGTGACATGTTTTGTAAGGCCCTGGTCGTTCTAAAGCTCACGATGGGTTGGCGATACAATGAGGCGTTTTGGTGGCGATGCATGGCGATGTGTTTTTCATACAGGGGAGCTAACAGTTGCGATCACTCAGTAGAGGAACACCTGACGGTGTTCCCCGAAGCAGCGGTGAATTGTCATGAGAATGTCGAACGATGAACACCGAAGCGCGGCGATGCTCCGACGACATTCGGGCGTATCACTGACGCCCGTCTGGGAGGGGAATGTTTGCCAAGCATGGCTGAAGCCTCGCCAAATACTCGTAAGATGTTCTGGGATGTTTGTGCGATGTGAATTTATAATGAAGATGCTTTCTCTAATGCAGTCAATGTGTTGACATTTACCGAATATTCACGAACTTCGCCGAAGTGTCGCTGATGTCACTGAGAGTTTCAGGGATATAGATTCAAGACAAAAAAACTTCAAGATCGGGGTATCTTCGCCTCGGGAAGTATTCTCAAACCCACCTGCGATTATTCTCCGCCAAAACATCGTCACTTAATTTCAATGCACGTTTTTTGGCACTCACGAGGCGGAAACACACCAAAAAAACAAAACTCGCGAAGTTCGGCAAAACACATTTATAGATTAAAATATATTATTGCAATTTATCGTATAAAATACTTTCAAGTCATTTTCGTAGAATCATATCAAATTGTGAATATTGTTAAGAAAACTAATATAGTTTACAAAAAAGAAATTCTTCGTTTCACAAGCAATCATATGCGTAACAATATAGACTGGTATGGATAGTCGGAAATTAAATATTCGCACTTTGAAAAGAAATTATATATTTTAAGAAAACAAAATATAGCTCGGTTCACAAAGACGGATTTTTTGTTAAAAATACCATAAATTAATAGGCACGGTATCTTAAAATATCTAATAATAGTGAACTATAGGTCGCTTCTATTACACAGTTTTCTAATATCTTGGACCGTTAATTAGGCGACCGGATGACACCGGCATTTACCGTGAGCAAACCGGATCTTAGAGTAATGCGTTGAACCAGATTTTGTACAGGGTGTGAAATGTAATTTGGTTGAAGAATTTTTTGTTTGCAAAAATGAACCCTCTCTGTACGTTGTCTTATTATTGTGTAAATATAATTATCACGTTTTTACTTGTGTTAATTGCTGTTGCTGTGCTAAATGCCATCCAAGCAATTTATTTTTACTGACTCATACGACTGTAGACTGACGGAAAAATCACAGCATGGGATCATTGTTTTTAACACAGATCCCTACTGTGCATTGTGTGACCTTTCCACAAATATCATCACGGAGTTTCAGTTGCATTAGCAAGTGTCCAATATCTGTTTCAAAGACAGATCTTATTCCTAGTTATTCCTTATAGCCTGCCAGGCCATTCCTGGCGCCTCTGTTCCCTAACGTATGTACCCTTTAACCTCATCAAGTGCCCGGTGTTTTATGGCTTGTTGTTTTCCCGGAGGTCTGTGTGGGGAGGCCTATGTATGTGGCGTTCCCTGTAGCAACTTATTCCTTCTCTTAGTATTTTGTTTCATTGACCAATTTGTCGTACAGCATATACCTATAACCAAGAACTTGAACGGAGTACTCCAGCAAGAGCTACAGTTGTGTTCAGTACTTTTTAGACAAGCCATAAAACCATTTTAGACGTCTAATAGATAGTTCCCACATTTATCATATTTCCCTCCTTTGTTCTGAATAGTCGGCCACATTGATAGCCAAATTTCCTTAAAGTTTATTGGAAATATAATGTAAACAATGATAAAATAATCAGATACATTTTTTTAAAACTTATTCATGGGCAGTTTGCTCATTAAGTTGAAGAAAAAGTGGTGGTCACATGCAAATTATCTTGTTATTTTCTCAAATATCACATACATGTACTTGGGAATAACTCCTATATGTGCTTATCAGTTTTGCCTATCAGATCGGTTGATGATTAAGAACAAGGGAGGTAAATATTGTAGATGTGGGGACTATCTATACATTTCAAACATTGTTCTTCAATCAATTGGTCTGTGTTAATGCTTTCCATTGGTTTCTCATGGTAATAGCTGTATATGGATCAAATTTACGTACAAAAGTGAGACATAAATAAACGTATCTTATCTTATCTTACGAAAGGAAACAGAAGTATATGTAATGGGGATTGAACGCTAGTGGTGTGGTTTGAAGCCGATACTTTAACACCGTATTGGTTCTATCTTCGCGTCGGTTTTGTTGACATACCCAACTTTCATAGCGCCTCGCATAGCCACCGTCGAGAACGTGGAATAAATGGGGTGGAAGTACATGGGCACTGTGAGAAATCGTTTATATCTCAACAACGGATTGAGATATCAAAATTGTGCAAACGGTTTTGAACAATTTATTACTTCTGCCATACATATTACTTCTTGCAGAAAGATTGTGAGAAAAGCTTTTGGTCCTTTTTTAATTATGAAGACACGAACCATTCGGCTATATAAACAAAGAAGGGAAAAACGGACCGGTCGGGTTTAAAACCAAATACGCAGTAAATAAAGGGAAACTTCTAAATTTGCGCAAACGTTTTAAAAAATCTTCATTCCCTGAGCTTTAAAATATGTACATTTGATTAAATTCAAGTAATTTCATTTTGGTCCTTTTCATCTTTGAATCTGATGATTTTCATGTTTTGTCTTTCTATTTCGTATTGTAAAATCCATAGAATGGTCAGAATAAATGCCAAAGGTGCTTTATAATCTTCATAGACGCCAATCGTTATCATGTAAGTCGTGCCCTTTTAAGGTTGTAAGCAGCGTATAATTATTTAAATGTCCATCACGATAGTTTTCTAAAACTACTCGTGCTGATCTTATAAGCTAGTTGTCTGATCTCATACATTCATTTTTATGCGTAGTAATGTACGTTTCAAAACTACACACTGTTTCATACGGCAATTTCTGATAAAATATTGTTGAGTGAAGTTGGCGCGGCAATCGTACATCGTACATCAACATTGAATACCGACCCAGATTGAATACAGAGCCAGCACTGACATCGTTATTCGACTTATATTAAATTTTGAATACATAGCCTAAACCGAGCCAAGAGCTAGCACTGACATCAACATTCGAAATGGGTCCTCGGCGAATACATATATGGAGTCGAATAACGAACCAGTTCGAACATCGTTATTCGAGTTTTCTAAATATTTGAATACAGACCTAGTAGCGAAATCAGAGCTAGCACTGACATCAACATTCGAACATTACCGTGTCGAATACATATCTGGAGTCGAATAACGAGCTAGCTCGTTCATCGTTATTCGAGTTTTCTAAATATTTGAATACAGACCTAGTAGCGAATCCAGAGCTAGCACTGACATCAACATTCGAACATTACCGTGGCGAATACATATCTGGAGTCGAATAACGAGCTAGCTCGTTCATCGTTATTCGAGTTTTCTAAATATTTGAATACACACCTAGTAGCGAATCCAGATCTAGCACTGACATCAACATACGAACTTAACCACGGCGAATACATATCTGGAGGTGAAAAGAGAGCCACAAATATTTGTATACAGACTAAGTTCACGCCCACCAAACATGCTCTTTTCTCCAAATTTAGAACATTTTTACAGGGGGTGGAGGAGGGTTAAAAAGAAAAGTCTTCATGAGGGGCACTTTCCAATTTTTTTATACTTTTTCGAATTGTTTGCATTTCTTAACTCACAGTAACAACGAAACACATTGGGGTAGGGGGGTGTCCCCATCCCTCATTTTGTCCAAATGTTGTACTCGAATCGGGCTTTTTAAACTCTGATTAATCATATTCACACAAGAGGCACCAACCGGAGATTTCGTTCACACAAGAGGCACCATACGGGGGTTTCGTAAGATGTGCTTTCGTTAGCAGTTCGAATTTTGCCGGAAGTAGTTAATATGTTTAAGCATATATGCATATGTAAAATGACCCTGATAAGACAGATCGATAATCAGATCGATATTAATAGTATATATAGTTCCGAGTTAATTTTTTGTAAGGATTTATATTTTAACATGTTGCAAAAACATTTCATTTGATATACCGGTAGACATCACTCTTTCTACGCCGTTTATCTTTTCTAAAATATATTTCTTGTTTATTTATCTTTTGTTCTTTTGTAACATTGACTTTCGAGAAATTCCCATTTAATTTGGGGACTGCACTGAAACATATTTCCATTACGTTTATGTTACGTGTATTGTTATAGGTGAGAGTAAGGTTTTGTGTAGTTTGCGTATGGCCCCGGGGCACAAACATTAAATGTAAAGACATAAACTCTTGAACTTAGATATTATACTTTTGCTAATATCTAATTCATTAAGCTGTCGATTTCAGGCAATATCACAAACCAAGTTGTTTAATGTAAACGACAGCTTTTGTCAGAAACGCTATTGCATTTTATTCTAATTTAAATTTATTGGACATAGAATTACACCTGAATATCGTCAGATCTATTTCTGTGAAAGCCGTTTTAAAGTTATTAAGCAATCGTATAAGTGTGGTTTGGGTATTTGTTCAGGTATCAATCAAGCGACTTACGCTTAACGTTTTTTAGAGTGACCTCCCCTGATTTTAAAGGGAAGTCACTCTTACCGACTCATTTTTAAGTTTTTCAGAGTGATCTCCCCTGATTTTAAAGGGAAGTCACTCTTACCGACTTATTTTTAAGTTTTTCAGAGTGACCTCCCCGGATCATAAAGGAAGGTCACTCTTACCGACTCATTTTTTTATTTTTCAGAGTGACCTCCCCTGATTTTAAAGGGAAGTCACTCATTTTTAAGTTTTTCAGAGTGACCTCCCCTGATTATAAAGGGAAGTCACTCTAACCGACTTATTTTAACTTTTTCAGAGTGACCTCCCCTGATTTTAAAGGGAAGTCACTCTAACCGACTATATTTTTTTTCAGAGTGATCTCCCCTGATTTTAAAGGGAAGTCACTCTTAACGACTTATTTTAAAGTTTTTCAGAGTGACCTCCCCTGATTTTAAAGGGAAGTCACTCATTTTAAAGTTTTTCAGAGTGACCTCCCCTGATTTTAAAGGGAAGTCACTCTTACCGACTCATTTTTTAAGTTTTTCAGAGTCACCTCCCCTGATTTTAAAGGGAAGTCACTCTAACCGACTATTTTTTTTTTCAGAGTGATCTCCCCTGATTTTAAAGGGAAGTCACTCTTACCGACTTATTTTTATGTTTTTCAGAGTGACCTCCCCTGATTATAAAGGGAAGTCACTCTTACCGACTCATTTTTAAGTTTTTCAGAGTGACCTCCCCTGATTTTAAAGGGAAGTCACTCTTACCGACTCATTTTTTAAGTTTTTCAGAGTGACCTCCCCTGATTTTAAAGGGAAGTCACTCTTACCGACTCATTTTTTAAGTTTTTCAGAGTGACCTCCCCTGATTTTAAAGGGAAGTCACTCTAACCGACTATTATTTTTTTCAGAGTGACCTCCCCTGATTATAAAGGGAAGTCACTCTTACCGACTCATTTTTAAGTTTTTCAGAGTGACCTCCCCTGATTTTAAAGGGAAGTCACTCTAACCGACTATTTTTTTTTCAGAGTGATCTCCCCTGATTTTAAAGGGAAGTCACTCTTACCGACTTATTTTTATGTTTTTCAGAGTGACCTCCCCTGATTATAAAGGGAAGTCACTCTTACCGACTCATTTTTTAAGTTTTTCAGAGTCATCTCCCCTGATTTTAAAGGGAAGTCACTCTAACCGACTATTTTTTTTTTCAGAGTGATCTCCCCTGATTTTAAAGGGAAGTCACTCTTACCGACTTATTTTTATGTTTTTCAGAGTGACCTCCCCTGATTATAAAGGGAAGTCACTCTTACCGACTCATTTTTAAGTTTTTCAGAGTGACCTCCCCTGATTTTAAAGGGAAGTCACTCTTACCGACTTATTTTTGAGTTTTTCAGAGTGACCTCCCCTGATTTTAAAGGGAAGTCACTCTAACCGACTATTTTTTTTTCAGAGTGATCTCCCCTGATTTTAAAGGGAAGTCACTCTTACCGACTCATTTTTAAGTTTTTCAGAGTGACCTCCCCTGATTTTAAAGGGAAGTCACTCTTACCGAATCATTTTTTAAGATTTTCAGAGTGACCTCCCCTGATTTTAAAGGGAAGTCACTCTTACCGACTCATTTTTTAAGTTTTTCAGAGTGACATCCCCTGATTTTAAAGGGAAGTCACTCTAACCGACTATTATTTTTTTCAGAGTGACCTCCCCTGATTATAAAGGGAAGTCAGTCTTACCGACTCATTTTTAAGTTTTTCAGAGTGACCTCCCCTGATTTTAATGGGAAGTCACTCTTACCGACTTATTTTTAAGTTTTTCAGAGTGACCTCCCCTGATTTTAAAGGGAAGTCACTCTAACCGACTATTTTTTTTTTCAGAGTGATCTCCCCTGATTTTAAAGGGAAGTTACTCTTACCGACTTATTTTTGAGTTTTTCAGAGTGACCTCCCCTGATTATAAAGGGAAGTCACTCTAACCGACTATTTTTTACTTCAGAGTGATCTCCCCTGATTTTAAGGGAAGTCACTCTTACCGACTTGTTTTAAAGTTTTTCAGAGTGACCTCCCCTGATTATAAAGGGAAGTCACTCTTACCGACTCATTTTTTATGTTTTTCAGAGTGACCTCCCCTGATTTTAAAGGGAAGTCACTCTAACCGACTCATTTTAACTTTTTCAGAGTGACCTCCCCTGATTTTAAAGGGAAGTCACTCTAACCGACTATATTTTTTTTCAGAGTGATCTCCCCTGATTTTAAAGGGAAGTCACTCTTACCGACTTGTTTTAAAGTTTTTCAGAGTGACCTCCCCTGATTATAAAGGGAAGTCACTCTTACCGACTTATTTTTATGTTTTTCAGAGTGACCTCCCCTGATTATAAAGGGAAGTCACTCTTACCGACTCATTTTTTAAGTTTTTCAGAGTCATCTCCCCTGATTTTAAAGGGAAGTCACTCTTACCGACTTATTTTTATGTTTTTCAGAGTGACCTCCCCTGATTATAAAGGGAAGTCACTCTTACCGACTCATTTTTAAGTTTTTCAGAGTGACCTCCCCTGATTTTAAAGGGAAGTCACTCTTACCGACTTATTTTTGAGTTTTTCAGAGTGACCTCCCCTGATTTTAAAGGGAAGTCACTCTAACCGACTATTTTTTTTTCAGAGTGATCTCCCCTGATTTTAAAGGGAAGTCACTCTTACCGACTCATTTTTAAGTTTTTCAGAGTGACCTCCCCTGATTTTAAAGGGAAGTCACTCTTACCGACTCATTTTTTAAGATTTTCAGAGTGACCTCCCCTGATTTTAAAGGGAAGTCACTCTTACCGACTCATTTTTTAAGTTTTTCAGAGTGACATCCCCTGATTTTAAAGGGATGTCACTCTAACCGACTATTATTTTTTTCAGAGTGACCTCCCCTGATTATAAAGGGAAGTCAGTCTTACCGACTCATTTTTAAGTTTTTCAGAGTGACCTCCCCTGATTTTAATGGGAAGTCACTCTTACCGACTTATTTTTAGTTTTTCAGAGTGACCTCCCCTGATTTTAAAGGGAAGTCACTCTAACCGACTATTTTTTTTTTCAGAGTGATCTCCCCTGATTTTAAAGGGAAGTCACTCTTACCGACTTATTTTTGAGTTTTTCAGAGTGACCTCCCCTGATTATAAAGGGAAGTCACTCTAACCGACTATTTTTTACTTCAGAGTGATCTCCCCTGATTTTAAGGGAAGTCACTCTTACCGACTTATTTTTATGTTTTTCAGAGTGACCTCCCCTGATTATAAAGGGAAGTCACTCTTACCGACTCATTTTTTATGTTTTTCAGAGTGACCTCCCCTGATTTTAAAGGGAAGTCACTCTAACCGACTCATTTTAACTTTTTCAGAGTGACCTCCCCTGATTTTAAAGGGAAGTCACTCTAACCGACTAAATTTTTTTTCAGAGTGATCTCCCCTGATTTTAAAGGGAAGTCACTCTTACCGACTTGTTTTAAAGTTTTTCAGAGTGACCTCCCCTGATTATAAAGGGAAGTCACTCTTACCGACTCATTTTTTATTTTTCAGAGTGACCTCCCCTGATTTTAAAGGGAAGTCACTCATTTTTTATTTTTCAGAGTGACCTCCCCTGATTTTAAAGGGAAGTCACTCATTTTTAAGTTTTTCAGAGTGACCTCCCCTGATTTTAAAGGGAAGTCACTCTAACCGACTATTTTTTTTTTCAGAGTGATCTCCCCTGATTTTAAAGGGAAGTCACTCTTACCGACTTATTTTTGAGTTTTTCAGAGTGACCTCCCCTGATTATAAAGGGAAGTCACTCTAACCGACTATTTTTTACTTCAGAGTGATCTCCCCTGATTTTAAGGGAAGTCACTCTTACCGACTTATTTTTATGTTTTTCAGAGTGACCTCCCCTGATTATAAAGGGAAGTCACTCTTACCGACTCATTTTTTATGTTTTTCAGAGTGACCTCCCCTGATTTTAAAGGGAAGTCACTCTAACTGACTCATTTTAACTTTTTCAGAGTGACCTCCCCTGATTTTAAAGGGAAGTCACTCTAACCGACTATATTTTTTTTCAGAGTGATCTCCCCTGATTTTAAAGGGAAGTCACTCTTACCGACTTGTTTTAAAGTTTTTCAGAGTGACCTCCCCTGATTATAAAGGGAAGTCACTCTTACCGACTCATTTTTTATTTTTCAGAGTGACCTCCCCTGATTTTAAAGGGAAGTCACTCATTTTTTATTTTTCAGAGTGACCTCCCCTGATTTTAAAGGGAAGTCACTCATTTTTAAGTTTTTCAGAGTGATCTCCCCTGATTTTAAAGGGAAGTCACTCCTTCCGACTTATTTTTATGTTTTTCAGAGTGACCTCCCCTGATCATAAAGGGAAGTCACTCTTACCGACTCATTTTTTATGTTTTTCAGAGTGACCTCCCCTGATTTTAAAGGGAAGTCACTCTTACCGACTCATTTTTAAGTTTTTCAGAGTGACCTCCCCTGATTTTAAAGGGAAGTCACTCTAACCGACTATTTTTCTTTCAGAGTGACCTCCCCTGATTTAAAGGGAAGTCACTCTTACCGACTCATTTTTTAAGTTTTTCAGAGTCACCTCCCCTGATTTTAAAGGGAAGTCACTCTAACCGACTATTATTTTTTTCAGAGTGACCTCCCCTGATTATAAAGGGAAGTCACTCTTACCGACTCATTTTTAAGTTTTTCAGAGTGACCTCCCCTGATTTTAAAGGGAAGTCACTCTAACCGACTATTTTTTTTTTCAGAGTGATCTCCCCTGATTTTAAAGGGAAGTCACTCTTACCGACTTATTTTTAAGTTTTTCAGAGTGACCTCCCCTGATTTTAAAGGGAAGTCAATCTAACCGACTATTTTTTTTTTCAGAGTGATCTCCCCTGATTTTAAAGGGAAGTCACTCTTACCGACTTATTTTTGAGTTTTTCAGAGTGACCTCCCCTGATTTTAAAGGGAAGTCACTCTAACCGACTATTTTTTTTTCAGAGTGATCTCCCCTGATTTTAAAGGGAAGTCACTCTTACCGACTTATTTTTATGTTTTTCAGAGTGACCTCCCCTGATTATAAAGGGAAGTCACTCTAACCGACTATATTTTTTTTCAGAGTGATCTCCCCTGATTTTAAAGGGAAGTCACTCTTACCGACTTGTTTTAAAGTTTTTCAGAGTGACCTCCCCTGATTATAAAGGGAAGTCACTCTTACCGACTCATTTTTTATTTTTCAGAGTGACCTCCCCTGATTTTAAAGGGAAGTCACTCATTTTTTATTTTTCAGAGTGACCTCCCCTGATTTTAAAGGGAAGTCACTCATTTTTAAGTTTTTCAGAGTGACCTCCCCTGATTTTAAAGGGAAGTCACTCTTACCGACTCATTTTTTATGTTTTTCAGAGTCACCTCCCCTGATTTTAAAGGGAAGTCACTCTTACCGACTATTTTTTTTTTCAGAGTGATCTCCCCTGATTTTAAAGGGAAGTCACTCTTACCGACTTATTTTTATGTTTTTCAGAGTGACCTCCCCTGATTATAAAGGGAAGTCACTCTTACCGACTCATTTTTAAGTTTTTCAGAGTGACCTCCCCTGATTTTAAAGGGAAGTCACTCTTACCGACTCATTTTTTAAGTTTTTCAGAGTGACCTCCCCTGATTTTAAAGGGAAGTCACTCTTACCGCAAATTTTTTAAGTTTTTCAGAGTGACCTCCCCTGATTTTAAAGGGAAGTCACTCTAACCGACTATTTTTTTTTTCAGAGTGATCTCCCCTGATTTTAAAGGGAAGTCACTCTTACCGACTAATTTTTAAGTTTTTCAGAGTGACCTCCCCTGATTTTAAAGGGAAGTCACTCTAACCGACTATTTTTTTTTTCAGAGTGATCTCCCCTGATTTTAAAGGGAAGTCACTCTTACCGACTTATTTTTGAGTTTTTCAGAGTGACCTCCCCTGATTTTAAAGGGAAGTCACTCTAACCGACTTTTTTTTTTCAGAGTGATCTCCCCTGATTTTAAAGGGAAGTCACTCTTACCGACTTATTTTTATGTTTTTCAGAGTGACCTCCCCTGATTATAAAGGGAAGTCACTCTTACCGACTCATTTTTTATGTTTTTCAGAGTGACCTCCCCTGATTTTAAAGGGAAGTCACTCTTACCGACTCATTTTTAAGTTTTTCAGAGTGACCTCCCCTGATTTTAAAGGGAAGTCACTCTAACCGACTATTTTTTTTTCAGAGTGACCTCCCCTGATTTAAAGGGAAGTCACTGTTACCGACTCATTTTTTAAGTTTTTCAGAGTGACCTCCCCTGATTTTAAAGGGAAGTCACTCTAACCGACTATTATTTTTTTCAGAGTGACCTCCCCTGATTATAAAGGGAAGTCACTCTTACCGACTCATTTTTAAGTTTTTCAGAGTGACCTCCCCTGATTTTAAAGGGAAGTCACTCTAACCGACTATTTTTTTTTTCAGAGTGATCTCCCCTGATTTTAAAGGGAAGTCACTCTTACCGACTTATTTTTAAGTTTTTCAGAGTGACCTCCCCTGATTTTAAAGGGAAGTCACTCTAACCGACTATTTTTTTTTTCAGAGTGATCTCCCCTGATTTTAAAGGGAAGTCACTCTTACCGACTTATTTTTGAGTTTTTCAGAGTGACCTCCCCTGATTTTAAAGGGAAGTCACTCTAACCGACTATTTTTTTTTCAGAGTGATCTCCCCTGATTTTAAAGGGAAGTCACTCTTACCGACTTATTTTTATGTTTTTCAGAGTGACCTCCCCTGATTATAAAGGGAAGTCACTCTTACCGACTCATTTTTTATGTTTTTCAGAGTGACCTCCCCTGATTATAAAGGGAAGTCACTCTTACCGACTCATTTTTAAGTTTTTCAGAGTGACCTCCCCTGATTTTAAAGGGAAGTCACTCTAACCGACTATTTTTTTTTCAGAGTGACCTCCCCTGATTATAAAGGGAAGTCACTCTTACCGACTCATTTTTTATTTTTCAGAGTGACCTCCCCTGATTTTAAAGGGAAGTCACTCATTTTTAAGTTTTTCAGAGTGACCTCCCCTGATTATAAAGGGAAGTCACTCATTTTTTATGTTTTTCAGAGTGACCTCCCCTGATTTTAATGGGAAGTCACTCTTACCGCCTCATATTTAAGTTTTTCAGAGTGACCTCCCCTGATTTTAAAGGGAAGTCACTCTAACCGACTATTTTTTTTTCAGAGTGACCTCCCCTGATTATAAAGGGAAGTCACTCTTACCGACTCATTTTTTATTTTTCAGAGTGACCTCCCCTGATTTTAAAGGGAAGTCACTCTAACCGACTATTTTTTTTTTCAGAGTGATCTCCCCTGATTTTAAAGGGAAGTCACTCTTACCGACTCATTTTTAAGTTTTTCAGAGTGACCTCCCCTGATTTTAAAGGGAAGTCACTCTTACCGACTTATTTTTTAAGTTTTTCAGAGTGACCTCCCCTGATTTTTTAAGGGAAGTCACTCTAACCGACTATTTTTTTTTTCAGAGTGATCTCCCCTGATTTTAAAGGGAAGTCACTATTACCGATTTATTTTTAAGTTTTTTAGAGTGACCTCCCCTGATTTTAAAGGGAAGTCACTCGTACAGACTCATTTTTTATATTTTTCAGAGTGACCTCCCCTGATTTTAAAGGGAAGTCACTCTTACCGACTCATTTTTAAGTTTTTCAGAGTGACCTCCCCTGATTTTAAAGGGAAGACACTCTTACCGACAATTTTTTTTTCAGAGTGATCTCCCCTGATTTTAAAGGGAAGTCACTCTTACCGACTTATTTTTAAGTTTTTCAGAGTGACCTCCCCTGATTATAAAGGGAAGTCACTCTTACCGACTCATTTTTTATTTTTCAGAGTGACCTCCCCTGATTTTAAAGGGAAGTCACTCATTTTTAAGTTTTTCAGAGTGACCTCCCCTGATTATAAAGGGAAGTCACTCTAACAGACTCATTTTTTAAGTTTTTCAGAGTGACGTCCCCTGATTATAAAGGGAAGTCACTCTAACCGACTCACTTTCAGTTTTTCAGAGTGACCACCCCTGATTATAAAGGGTAGTCACTCTAACCGACTCATTTTTTTAGTTTTTCAGAGTGATCTCCCCTGATTTAAAGGGAAGTCACTCTTACCGACTCATTTTTTAAGTTTTTCAGAGTGACCTCCCCTGATTTTAAAGGGAAGTCACTCTAACCGACTATTTTTTTTTCAGAGTGACCTCCCCTGATTATAAAGGGAAGTCACTCTTACCGACTCATTTTTAAGTTTTTTAGAGTGACCTCCCCTGATTTTAAAGGGAAGTCACTCGTACAGACTCATTTTTTATATTTTTCAGAGTGACCTCCCCTGATTTTAAAGGGAAGTCACTCTTACCGACTCATTTTTAAGTTTTTCAGAGTGACCTCCCCTGATTTTAAAGGGAAGACACTCTAACCGACAATTTTTTTTTCAGAGTGATCTCCCCTGATTTTAAAGGGAAGTCACTCTTACCGACTTATTTTTAAGTTTTTCAGAGTGACCTCCCCTGATTATAAAGGGAAGTCACTCTTACCGACTCATTTTTTATTTTTCAGAGTGACCTCCCCTGATTTTAAAGGGAAGTCACTCATTTTTAAGTTTTTCAGAGTGACCTCCCCTGATTATAAAGGGAAGTCACTCTAACAGACTCATTTTTTAAGTTTTTCAGAGTGACGTCCCCTGATTATAAAGGGAAGTCACTCTAACCGACTCACTTTCAGTTTTTCAGAGTGACCACCCCTGATTATAAAGGGTAGTCACTCTAACCGACTCATTTTTTTAGTTTTTCAGAGTGATCTCCCCTGATTTAAAGGGAAGTCACTCTTACCGACTCATTTTTTAAGTTTTTCAGAGTGACCTCCCCTGATTTTAAAGGGAAGTCACTCTAACCGACTATTTTTTTTTCAGAGTGACCTCCCCTGATTATAAAGGGAAGTCACTCTTACCGACTCATTTTTAAGTTTTTCAGAGTGACCTCCCCTGATTTTAAAGGGAAGTCACTCTAACCGACTATTTTTTTTTTCAGAGTGATCTCCCCTGATTTTAAAGGGAAGTCACTCTTACCGACTCATTTTTTATGTTTTTCAGAGTGACCTCCCCTGATTTTAAAGGGAAGTCACTCTTACCGACTCATTTTTAAGTTTTTCAGAGTGACCTCCCCTGATTTTAAAGGGAAGTCACTCTTACCGACTCATTTTTTAAGTTTTTCAGAGTGACCTCCCCTGATTTAAAAGGGAAGTCACTCTAACCGACTATTTTTTTTTTCAGAGTGATCTCCCCTGATTTTAAAGGGAGGTCACTCTTACCGATTTATTTTTAAGTTTTTCAGAGTGATCTCCCCTGATTTTAATCAATATTTGAGCACTGCTATGGGATTTACAACCTCTTCTGTAAGTGACTTTATTTCAAGAAAATGCAACTTCTGATGTCACTATTTGCAAGCATGAAACAATATTTACTCCATATGGTCACTTTGTTTTCATATTGCCATATGCGGCAACTATTGCTTACTGTCAGTACATAGTGACGTCACATCTGACGTTTCCTGGAAACTTACATCACTTACAGAAGAGGTCGAAAATCGTACAGCGGCGCTCATTTGTCCTTTATTATATGATCATTTTCTACACTAATATTTATATATATCACTTTTTATCTGTCTTTGATAATGAATACATAATTTAATTATGGTTACGCAGAAATAAAATGTCTGGTATATTTTCTTAGTTGTTATCTTTGATATATACAGTAAAACCTCAATAATACGACCACCCTTGGGACCCTTCTTATTTAGGTGGTCTTAATATTGAGGTTGAATAAAGAACAAAACAGAAAATTGTGTTCTTAAGTTTTAGATGGTCTTTAAGATGGATTGTACTGTATATATTTATATATTACAGCTGTAGTTGTGTAAAGAATTAATGGGAGATTTAATTTTAACACGATTGGTATCAAAATCAACTTTCATATGTATAACAGATATACAAAACATGTTTAGGTTACAGCAAAGTTTACTTTCAGAATATACATATACAAAGAATGTTCGTTATCGAATCAACTTTTCCAGATTATGCAATACACGATTGGTATCTAAATCAACTTTCCCAGATTATACAATACACGATCGGTATCAAAATCAACTTTCCGCTGTTATATAAAACACGATTTCTATCAAATTCAACTTTCCCAGATTATACAATACAATATTTCTATCAAATTCAACTTTGCCAGATTATACAATACAATATTTCTATCAAATTCAACTTTCCCAGATTATACAATACAAGATTTCTATCAAATTCAACTTTCCCAGATTATACAATACAATAATTCTATCAAATTCAACTTTCCCAGATTATACAATACAATATTTCTATCAAATTCAACTTTGCCAGATTATACAATACAATATTTCTATCAAATTCAACTTTCCCAGATTATACAATACAAGATTTCTATCAAATTCAACTTTCCCAGATTATACAATACAATATTTCTATCAAATTCAACTTTCCCAGATTATACAATACACGATTTCTATCAAATTCAACTTTCCCAGATTATACAATACACGATTTGTATCAAATTCAACTTTCCCAGATTATACAATACACGATTGCTATCAAATTCAACTTTCCCAGATTATACAATACACGATTGCTATCAAATTCAACTTTCCCAGATTATACAATACAAGGTTTCTATCACAATCAACTTTCCAGGTTGTACTCGTACAAACATGATTCAGTCTATCTATTCAACTTTCCGGGGTTGTTCAAAACATGTCTTATTGCAGTCAACTTTTTTAAGTTATACAAACCTTTTTGGTGACATGCCCGAACTACTTGAGGGCATAAAAACGTCTAATTCAATACTTCATAAGGTAATCATTTCATAACCAGGAGGTCAGGGATCAGTCCTTCTCTATGTTACTATAGAAGCTTCCCACAAGTTCATCTCCAGTATCCATGGTGATTCAAATATGTATTTAATTATTTTATCATAATGGAGTATACTTATTGTTACACTGTTTATAAGCGCAGTTGGTCTAGGACTCGACTATCAATTTACAAATCGTACATTTGAACTTCAAGTTAAGCCTATGAACTTTGAGACAATTAGACAGACGATGAAACCAGAGCGTTCAAACTCGTCATCTTGGTAGCGGATCCGTGGTCCAGTGGTAATGCGCTGGACTAGTAAGTCCAGGGATCGCGGATTCGAACCCTCGCTCCACCACAGACAGTACTAACAGTCTTTCGGACGAGACTTTGAAAAACCGAGGCCCCGTGTATGATGCATTATATCGGGCATGTTAAAGAACCAGGGGTGCTTCTGGAAATGGGGATATCTCCTGTATCATGCACTAGCCCTCCAAAGTCTAAAATGACTAACATTCTTTCATAGTCGTAGTCCATGTGAGAAATCGGTGGCGACTATAAATAAACGCGAATACGCACTCATCACCTTGTCTTTCAACTAGGATTCACGAAGAGAACTTGTTAATTGTTTGCAGACTGAGTACAGCTCAGTACAGACAGGTAACGCAGTCACTCTTGTCAGATCAAGTCACCGCCGGTCATACTCTGAAATACTTTTGACAAATGCCTAAGAACTCCAGCACACACAAGAGTAGAACAAATATTGCAATATAATGATTTGAATGTACGAGAAAAAGCAAATGGATATGAAACTTAATAACAACAAATCATCCGTAATAGCTTTTCATCGCAGAAATATAAGTGCAGTGACATGTTTTGTAAGGCCCTGGTCGTTCTAAAGCTCACGATGGGTTGGCGATACAATGAGGCGTTTTGGTGGCGATGCATGGCGATGTGTTTTTCATACAGGGGAGCTAACAGTTGCGGTCACTCAGTAGAGGAACACCTGACGGTGTTCCCGAAGCAGCGGTGAATTGTCATGAGAATGTCGAACGATGAACACCGAAGCGCGGCGATGCTCCGACGACATTCGGGCGTATCACTGACGCCCGCCTGGGAGGGGAATGTTTGCCAAGCATGGCTGAAGCCTCGCCAAATACTCGTAAGATGTTCTGGGATGTTTGTGCGATGTGAATTTATAATGAAGATGCTTTCTCTAATGCAGTCAATGTGTTGACATTTACCGAATATTCACGAACTTCGCCGAAGTGTCGCTGATGTCACTGAGAGTTTCAGGGATATAGATTCAAGACAAAAAAACTTCAAGATCGGGGTATCTTCGCCTCGGGAAGTATTCTCAAACCCACCTGCGATTATTCTCCGCCAAAACATCGTCACTTAATTTCAATGCACGTTTTTTGGCACTCACGAGGCGGAGACACACCAAAAAAACAAAACTCGCGAAGTTCGGCAAAACACATTTATAGATTAAAATATATTATTGCAATTTATCGTATAAAATACTTTCAAGTCATTTTCGTAGAATCATATCAAATTGTGAATATTGTTAAGAAAACTAATATAGTTTACAAAAAAGAAATTCTTCGTTTCACAAGCAATCATATGCGTAACAATATAGACTGGTATGGATAGTCGGAAATTAAATATTCGCACTTTGAAAAGAAATTATATATTTTAAGAAAACAAAATATAGCTCGGTTCACAAAGACGGATTTTTTGTTAAAAATACCATAAATTAATAGGCACGGTATCTTAAAATATCTAATAATAGTGAACTATAGGTCGTTTTCTAATATCTTGGACCGTTAATTAGGCGACCGGATGACACCGGCATTTACCGTGAGCAAACCGGATCTTAGAGTAATGCGTTGAACCAGATTTTGTACAGCGTGTGAAATGTAATTTGGTTGAAGAATTTTTTGTTTGCAAAAATGAACCCTCTCTGTACTTTGTCTTATTATTGTGTAAATTTAATTATCACGTTTTTACTTGTGTTAATTGCTGTTGCTGTGCTAAATGCCATCCAAGCAATTTATTTTTACTGACTCATACGACTGTAGACTGACGGAAAAATCACAGCATGGGATCATTGTTTTTAACACAGATCCCTACTGTGCATTGTGTTACCTTTCCACAAATATCATCACGGAGTTTCAGTTGCATTAGCAAGCGTCCAATATCTGTTTCAAAGACAGATCTTATTCCTAGTTATTCCTTATAGCCTGCCAGGCCATTCCTGGCGCCTCTGTTCCCTAACGTATGTACCCTTTAACCTCAACAAGTGCCCGGTGTTTTATGGCTTGTTGTTTTCCCGGAGGTCTGTGTAGGGAGGCCTATGTATGTGGCGTTCCCTGTAGCAACTTATTCCTTCTCTTAGTATTTTGTTTCATTGACCAATTTGTCGTACAGCATATACCTATAACCAAGAACTTGAACGGAGTACTCCAGCAAGAGCTACAGTTGTGTTCAGTACTTTTTAGACAAGCCATAAAACCATTTTAGACGTCTAATAGATAGTTCCCACATTTATCATATTTCCCTCCTTTGTTCTGAATAGTCGGCCACATTGATAGCCAAATTTCCTTAAAGTTTATTGGAAATATAATGTAAACAATGATAAAATAATCAGATACATTTTTTTAAAACTTATTCATGGGCAGTTTGCTCATTAAGTTGAAGAAAAAGTGGTGGTCACATGCAAATTATCTTGTTATTTTCTCAAATATCACATACATGTACTTGGGAATAACTCCTATATGTGCTTATCAGTTTTGCCTATCAGATCGGTTGATGATTAAGAACAAGGGAGGTAAATATTGTAGATGTGGGGACTATCTATACATTTCAAACATTGTTCTTCAATCAATTGGTCTGTGTTAATGCTTTCCATTGGTTTCTCATGGTAATAGCTCTATATGGATCAAATTTACGTACAAAAGTGAGACATAAATAAACGTATCTTATCTTATCTTACGAAAGGAAACAGAAGTATATGTAATGGGGATTGAACGCTAGTGGTGTGGTTTGAAGCCGATACTTTAACACCGTATTGGTTCTATCTTCGCGTCGGTTTTGTTGACATACCCAACTTTCATAGCGCCTCGCATAGCCACCGTCGAGAACGTGGAATAAATGGGGTGGAAGTACATGGGCACTGTGAGAAATCGTTTATATCTCAACAACGGATTGAGATATCAAAATTGTGCAAACGGTTTTGAACAATTTATTACTTCTGCCATACATATTACTTCTTGCAGAAAGATTGTGAGAAAAGCTTTTGGTCCTTTTTTAATTATGAAGACACGAACCATTCGGCTATATAAACAAAGAAGGGAAAAACGGACCGGTCGGGTTTAAAACCAAATACGCAGTAAATAAAGGGAAACTTCTAAATTTGTGCAAACGTTTTAAAAAATCTTCATTCCCTGAGCTTTAAAATATGTACATTTGATTAAATTCAAGTAATTTCATTTTGGTCCTTTTCATCTTTGAATCTGATGATTTTCATGTTTTGTCTTTCTATTTCGTATTGTAAAATCCATAGAATGGTCAGAATAAATGCCAAAGGTGCTTTATAATCTTCATAGACGCCAATCGTTATCATGTAAGTCGTGCCCTTTTAAGGTTGTAAGCAGCGTATAATTATTTAAATGTCCATCACGATAGTTTTCTAAAACTACTCGTGCTGATCTTATAAGCTAGTTGTCTGATCTCATACATTCATTTTTATGCGTAGTAATGTACGTTTCAAAACTACACACTGTTTCATACGGCAATTTCTGATAAAATATTGTTGAGTGAAGTTGGCGCGGCAATCGTACATCGTACATCAACATTGAATACCGACCCAGATTGAATACAGAGCCAGCACTGACATCGTTATTCGACTTATATTAAATTTTGAATACATAGCCTAAACCGAGCCAAGAGCTAGCACTGACATCAACATTCGAAATGGGTCCTCGGCGAATACATATATGGAGTCGAATAACGAACCAGTTCGAACATCGTTATTCGAGTTTTCTAAATATTTGAATACAGACCTAGTAGCGAAATCAGAGCTAGCACTGACATCAACATTCGAACATTACCGTGTCGAATACATATCTGGAGTCGAATAACGAGCTAGCTCGTTCATCGTTATTCGAGTTTTCTAAATATTTGAATACAGACCTAGTAGCGAATCCAGAGCTAGCACTGACATCAACATTCGAACATTACCGTGGCGAATACATATCTGGAGTCGAATAACGAGCTAGCTCGTTCATCGTTATTCGAGTTTTCTAAATATTTGAATACACACCTAGTAGCGAATCCAGATCTAGCACTGACATCAACATACGAACTTAACCACGGCGAATACATATCTGGAGGTGAAAAGAGAGCCACAAATATTTGTATACAGACTAAGTTCACGCCCACCAAACATGCTCTTTTCTCCAAATTTAGAACATTTTTACAGGGGGTGGAGGAGGGTTAAAAAGAAAAGTCTTCATGAGGGGCACTTTCCAATTTTTTTATACTTTTTCGAATTGTTTGCATTTCTTAACTCACAGTAACAACGAAACACATTGGGGTAGGGGGGTGTCCCCATCCCTCATTTTGTCCAAATGTTGTACTCGAATCGGGCTTTTTAAACTCTGATTAATCATATTCACACAAGAGGCACCAACCGGAGATTTCGTTCACACAAGAGGCACCATACGGGGGTTTCGTAAGATGTGCTTTCGTTAGCAGTTCGAATTTTGCCGGAAGTAGTTAATATGTTTAAGCATATATGCATATGTAAAATGACCCTGATAAGACAGATCGATAATCAGATCGATATTAATAGTATATATAGTTCCGAGTTAATTTTTTGTAAGGATTTATATTTTAACATGTTGCAAAAACATTTCATTTGATATACCGGTAGACATCACTCTTTCTACGCCGTTTATCTTTTCTAAAATATATTTCTTGTTTATTTATCTTTTGTTCTTTTGTAACATTGACTTTCGAGAAATTCCCATTTAATTTGGGGACTGCACTGAAACATATTTCCATTACGTTTATGTTACGTGTATTGTTATAGGTGAGAGTAAGGTTTTGTGTAGTTTGCGTATGGCCCCGGGGCACAAACATTAAATGTAAAGACATAAACTCTTGAACTTAGATATTATACTTTTGCTAATATCTAATTCATTAAGCTGTCGATTTCAGGCAATATCACAAACCAAGTTGTTTAATGTAAACGACAGCTTTTGTCAGAAACGCTATTGCATTTTATTCTAATTTAAATTTATTGGACATAGAATTACACCTGAATATCGTCAGATCTATTTCTGTGAAAGCCGTTTTAAAGTTATTAAGCAATCGTATAAGTGTGGTTTGGGTATTTGTTCAGGTATCAATCAAGCGACTTACGCTTAACGTTTTTTAGAGTGACCTCCCCTGATTTTAAAGGGAAGTCACTCTTACCGACTCATTTTTAAGTTTTTCAGAGTGATCTCCCCTGATTTTAAAGGGAAGTCACTCTTACCGACTTATTTTTAAGTTTTTCAGAGTGACCTCCCCGGATCATAAAGGAAGGTCACTCTTACCGACTCATTTTTTTATTTTTCAGAGTGACCTCCCCTGATTTTAAAGGGAAGTCACTCATTTTTAAGTTTTTCAGAGTGACCTCCCCTGATTATAAAGGGAAGTCACTCTAACCGACTCATTTTAACTTTTTCAGAGTGACCTCCCCTGATTTTAAAGGGAAGTCACTCTAACCGACTATATTTTTTTTCAGAGTGATCTCCCCTGATTTTAAAGGGAAGTCACTCTTAACGACTTATTTTAAAGTTTTTCAGAGTGACCTCCCCTGATTTTAAAGGGAAGTCACTCATTTTTAAGTTTTTCAGAGTGACCTCCCCTAATTTTAAAGGGAAGTCACTCTTACCGACTCATTTTTTAAGTTTTTCAGAGTCACCTCCCCTGATTTTAAAGGGAAGTCACTCTAACCGACTATTTTTTTTTTCAGAGTGATCTCCCCTGATTTTAAAGGGAAGTCACTCTTACCGACTTATTTTTATGTTTTTCAGAGTGACCTCCCCTGATTATAAAGGGAAGTCACTCTTACCGACTCATTTTTAAGTTTTTCAGAGTGACCTCCCCTGATTTTAAAGGAAAGTCACTCTTACCGACTCATTTTTTAAGTTTTTCAGAGTGACCTCCCCTGATTTTAAAGGGAAGTCACTCTTACCAACTCATTTTTTAAGTTTTTCAGAGTGACCTCCCCTGATTTTAAAGGGAAGTCACTCTAACCGACTATTATTTTTTTCAGAGTGACCTCCCCTGATTATAAAGGGAAGTCACTCTTACCGACTCATTTTTAAGTTTTTCAGAGTGACCTCCCCTGATTTTAAAGGGAAGTCACTCTAACCGACTATTTTTTTTTCAGAGTGATCTCCCCTGATTTTAAAGGGAAGTCACTCTTACCGACTTATTTTTATGTTTTTCAGAGTGACCTCCCCTGATTATAAAGGGAAGTCACTCTTACCGACTCATTTTTTAAGTTTTTCAGAGTCATCTCCCCTGATTTTAAAGGGAAGTCACTCTAACGGACTATTTTTTGTTTCAGAGTGATCTCCCCTGATTTTAAAGGGAAGTCACTCTTACCGACTTATTTTCATGTTTTTCAGAGTGACCTCCCCTGATTATAAAGGGAAGTCACTCTTACCGACTCATTTTTAAGTTTTTCAGAGTGACCTCCCCTGATTTTAATGGGAAGTCACTCTTACCGACTTATTTTTAAGTTTTTCAGAGTGACCTCCCCTGATTTTCAAGGGAAGTCACTCTAACCGAATATTTTTTTTTTCAGAGTGATCTCCCCTGATTTTAAAGGGAAGTCACTCTTACCGACTTATTTTTGAGTTTTTCAGAGTGACCTCCCCTGATTTTAAAGGGAAGTCACTCTAACCGACTATATTTTTTTTCAGAGTGATCTCCCCTGATTTTAAAGGGAAGTCACTCTTACCGACTTATTTTTATGTTTTTCAGAGTGACCTCCCCTGATTATAAAGGGAAGTCACTCTTACCGACTCATTTTTAAGTTTTTAAGAGTGACCTCCCCTGATTTTAAAGGGAAGTCACTCTTACCGACTCATTTTTTAAGATTTTCAGAGTGACCTCCCCTGATTTTAAAGGGAAGTCACTCTTACCGACTCATTTTTAAGTTTTTCAGAGTGACCTCCCCTGATTTTAAAGGGAAGTCACTCTTACCGACTCATTTTTTAAGTTTTTCAGAGTGACCTCCCCTGATTTTAAAGGGAAGTCACTCTTACCGCAAATTTTTTAAGTTTTTCAGAGTGACCTCCCCTGATTTTAAAGGGAAGTCACTCTAACCGACTATTTTTTTTTTCAGAGTGATCTCCCCTGATTTTAAAGGGAAGTCACTCTTACCGACTTATTTTTAAGTTTTTCAGAGTGACCTCCCCTGATTTTAAAGGGAAGTCACTCTAACCGACTATTTTTTTTTTCAGAGTGATCTCCCCTGATTTTAAAGGGAAGTCACTCTTACCGACTTATTTTTGAGTTTTTCAGAGTGACCTCCCCTGATTTTAAAGGGAAGTCACTCTAACCGACTATTTTTTTTTCAGAGTGATCTCCCCTGATTTTAAAGGGAAGTCACTCTTACCGACTTATTTTTATGTTTTTCAGAGTGACCTCCCCTGATTATAAAGGGAAGTCACTCTTACCGACTCATTTTTTATGTTTTTCAGAGTGACCTCCCCTGATTTTAAAGGGAAGTCACTCTTACCGACTCATTTTTAAGTTTTTCAGAGTGACCTCCCCTGATTTTAAAGGGAAGTCACTCTAACCGACTATTTTTTTTTCAGAGTGACCTCCCCTGATTTAAAGGGAAGTCACTCTTACCGACTCATTTTTTAAGTTTTTCAGAGTGACCTCCCCTGATTTTAAAGGGAAGTCACTCTAACCGACTATTATTTTTTTCAGAGTGACCTCCCCTGATTATAAAGGGAAGTCACTCTTACCGACTCATTTTTTATTTTTCAGAGTGACCTCCCCTGATTTTAAAGGGAAGTCACTCTTACCGACTCATTTTTAAGTTTTTCAGAGTGACCTCCCCTGATTTTAAAGGGAAGTCACTCTAACCGACTATTTTTTTTTCAGAGTGACCTCCCCTGATTATAAAGGGAAGTCACTCTTACCGACTCATTTTTTATTTTTCAGAGTGACCTCCCCTGATTTTAAAGGGAAGTCACTCATTTTTAAGTTTTTCAGAGTGACCTCCCCTGATTATAAAGGGAAGTCACTCTTACCGACTAATTTTTTATTTTTCAGAGTGACCTCCCCTGATTTTAAAGGGAAGTCACTCTAACCGACTATTTTTTTTTCAGAGTGACCTCCCCTGATTATAAAGGGAAGTCACTCATTTTTTATGTTTTTCAGAGTGACCTCCCCTGATTTTAATGGGAAGTCACTCTTACCGCCTCATTTTTAAGTTTTTCAGAGTGACCTCCCCTGATTTTAAAGGGAAGTCACTCTAACCGACTATTTTTTTTTCAGAGTGACCTCCCCTGATTATAAAGGGAAGTCACTCTTACCGACTATTTTTTTTTTCAGAGTGATCTCCCCTGATTTTAAAGGGAAGTCACTCTTACCGACTTATTTTTATGTTTTTCAGAGTGACCTCCCCTGATTTTAAAGGGAAGTCACTCTTACCGACTCATTTTTTAAGTTTTTCAGAGTGACCTCCCCTGATTTTAAAGGGAAGTCACTCTAACCGACTATTATTTTTTTCAGAGTGACCTCCCCTGATTATAAAGGGAAGTCACTCTTACCGACTCATTTTTAAGTTTTTCAGAGTGACCTCCCCTGATTTTAAAGGGAAGTCACTCTAACCGACTATTTTTTTTTCAGAGTGATCTCCCCTGATTTTAAAGGGAAGTCACTCTTACCGACTTATTTTTATGTTTTTCAGAGTGACCTCCCCTGATTATAAAGGGAAGTCACTCTTACCGACTCATTTTTTAAGTTTTTCAGAGTCATCTCCCCTGATTTTAAAGGGAAGTCACTCTAACCGACTATTTTTTTTTTCAGAGTGATCTCCCCTGATTTTAAAGGGAAGTCACTCTTACCGACTTATTTTTATGTTTTTCAGAGTGACCTCCCCTGATTATAAAGGGAAGTCACTCTTACCGACTCATTTTTAAGTTTTTCAGAGTGACCTCCCCTGATTTTAAAGGGAAGTCACTCTTACCGACTTATTTTTGAGTTTTTCAGAGTGACCTCCCCTGATTTTAAAGGGAAGTCACTCTAACCGACTATTTTTTTTTCAGAGTGATCTCCCCTGATTTTAAAGGGAAGTCACTCTTACCGACTCATTTTTAAGTTTTTCAGAGTGACCTCCCCTGATTTTAAAGGGAAGTCACTCTTACCGAATCATTTTTTAAGATTTTCAGAGTGACCTCCCCTGATTTTAAAGGGAAGTCACTCTTACCGACTCATTTTTTAAGTTTTTCAGAGTGACATCCCCTGATTTTAAAGGGAAGTCACTCTAACCGACTATTATTTTTTTCAGAGTGACCTCCCCTGATTATAAAGGGAAGTCAGTCTTACCGACTCATTTTTAAGTTTTTCAGAGTGACCTCCCCTGATTTTAATGGGAAGTCACTCTTACCGACTTATTTTTAAGTTTTTCAGAGTGACCTCCCCTGATTTTAAAGGGAAGTCACTCTAACCGACTATTTTTTTTTTCAGAGTGATCTCCCCTGATTTTAAAGGGAAGTTACTCTTACCGACTTATTTTTGAGTTTTTCAGAGTGACCTCCCCTGATTATAAAGGGAAGTCACTCTAACCGACTATTTTTTACTTCAGAGTGATCTCCCCTGATTTTAAGGGAAGTCACTCTTACCGACTTATTTTTATGTTTTTCAGAGTGACCTCCCCTGATTATAAAGGGAAGTCACTCTTACCGACTCATTTTTTATGTTTTTCAGAGTGACCTCCCCTGATTTTAAAGGGAAGTCACTCTAACCGACTCATTTTACATTTTTCAGAGTGACCTCCCCTGATTTTAAAGGGAAGTCACTCTAACCGACTATATTTTTTTTCAGAGTGATCTCCCCTGATTTTAAAGGGAAGTCACTCTTACCGACTTGTTTTAAAGTTTTTCAGAGTGACCTCCCCTGATTATAAAGGGAAGTCACTCTTACCGACTTATTTTTATGTTTTTCAGAGTGACCTCCCCTGATTATAAAGGGAAGTCACTCTTACCGACTCATTTTTTAAGTTTTTCAGAGTCATCTCCCCTGATTTTAAAGGGAAGTCACTCTAACCGACTATTTTTTTTTTCAGAGTGATCTCCCCTGATTTTAAAGGGAAGTCACTCTTACCGACTTATTTTTATGTTTTTCAGAGTGACCTCCCCTGATTATAAAGGGAAGTCACTCTTACCGACTCATTTTTAAGTTTTTCAGAGTGACCTCCCCTGATTTTAAAGGGAAGTCACTCTTACCGACTTATTTTTGAGTTTTTCAGAGTGACCTCCCCTGATTTTAAAGGGAAGTCACTCTAACCGACTATTTTTTTTTCAGAGTGATCTCCCCTGATTTTAAAGGGAAGTCACTCTTACCGACTCATTTTTAAGTTTTTCAGAGTGACCTCCCCTGATTTTAAAGGGAAGTCACTCTTACCGACTCATTTTTTAAGATTTTCAGAGTGACCTCCCCTGATTTTAAAGGGAAGTCACTCTTACCGACTCATTTTTTAAGTTTTTCAGAGTGACATCCCCTGATTTTAAAGGGAAGTCACTCTAACCGACTATTATTTTTTTCAGAGTGACCTCCCCTGATTATAAAGGGAAGTCAGTCTTACCGACTCATTTTTAAGTTTTTCAGAGTGACCTCCCCTGATTTTAATGGGAAGTCACTCTTACCGACTTATTTTTAGTTTTTCAGAGTGACCTCCCCTGATTTTAAAGGGAAGTCACTCTAACCGACTATTTTTTTTTTCAGAGTGATCTCCCCTGATTTTAAAGGGAAGTCACTCTTACCGACTTATTTTTGAGTTTTTCAGAGTGACCTCCCCTGATTATAAAGGGAAGTCACTCTAACCGACTATTTTTTACTTCAGAGTGATCTCCCCTGATTTTAAGGGAAGTCACTCTTACCGACTTATTTTTATGTTTTTCAGAGTGACCTCCCCTGATTATAAAGGGAAGTCACTCTTACCGACTCATTTTTTATGTTTTTCAGAGTGACCTCCCCTGATTTTAAAGGGAAGTCACTCTAACCGACTCATTTTAACTTTTTCAGAGTGACCTCCCCTGATTTTAAAGGGAAGTCACTCTAACCGACTATATTTTTTTTCAGAGTGATCTCCCCTGATTTTAAAGGGAAGTCACTCTTACCGACTTGTTTTAAAGTTTTTCAGAGTGACCTCCCCTGATTATAAAGGGAAGTCACTCTTACCGACTCATTTTTTATTTTTCAGAGTGACCTCCCCTGATTTTAAAGGGAAGTCACTCATTTTTTATTTTTCAGAGTGACCTCCCCTGATTTTAAAGGGAAGTCACTCATTTTTAAGTTTTTCAGAGTGACCTCCCCTGATTTTAAAGGGAAGTCACTCTAACCGACTATTTTTTTTTTCAGAGTGATCTCCCCTGATTTTAAAGGGAAGTCACTCTTACCGACTTATTTTTGAGTTTTTCAGAGTGACCTCCCCTGATTATAAAGGGAAGTCACTCTAACCGACTATTTTTTACTTCAGAGTGATCTCCCCTGATTTTAAGGGAAGTCACTCTTACCGACTTATTTTTATGTTTTTCAGAGTGACCTCCCCTGATTATAAAGGGAAGTCACTCTTACCGACTCATTTTTTATGTTTTTCAGAGTGACCTCCCCTGATTTTAAAGGGAAGTCACTCTAACTGACTCATTTTAACTTTTTCAGAGTGACCTCCCCTGATTTTAAAGGGAAGTCACTCTAACCGACTATATTTTTTTTCAGAGTGATCTCCCCTGATTTTAAAGGGAAGTCACTCTTACCGACTTGTTTTAAAGTTTTTCAGAGTGACCTCCCCTGATTATAAAGGGAAGTCACTCTTACCGACTCATTTTTTATTTTTCAGAGTGACCTCCCCTGATTTTAAAGGGAAGTCACTCATTTTTTATTTTTCAGAGTGACCTCCCCTGATTTTAAAGGGAAGTCACTCATTTTTAAGTTTTTCAGAGTGATCTCCCCTGATTTTAAAGGGAAGTCACTCCTTCCGACTTATTTTTATGTTTTTCAGAGTGACCTCCCCTGATCATAAAGGGAAGTCACTCTTACCGACTCATTTTTAAGTTTTTCAGAGTGACCTCCCCTGATTTTAAAGGGAAGTCACTCTAACCGACTATTTTTTTTTCAGAGTGACCTCCCCTGATTTAAAGGGAAGTCACTCTTACCGACTCATTTTTTAAGTTTTTCAGAGTGACCTCCCCTGATTTTAAAGGGAAGTCACTCTAACCGACTATTATTTTTTTCAGAGTGACCTCCCCTGATTATAAAGGGAAGTCACTCTTACCGACTCATTTTTAAGTTTTTCAGAGTGACCTCCCCTGATTTTAAAGGGAAGTCACTCTAACCGACTATTTTTTTTTTCAGAGTGATCTCCCCTGATTTTAAAGGGAAGTCACTCTTACCGACTTATTTTTAAGTTTTTCAGAGTGACCTCCCCTGATTTTAAAGGGAAGTCAATCTAACCGACTATTTTTTTTTTCAGAGTGATCTCCCCTGATTTTAAAGGGAAGTCACTCTTACCGACTTATTTTTGAGTTTTTCAGAGTGACCTCCCCTGATTTTAAAGGGAAGTCACTCTAACCGACTATTTTTTTTTCAGAGTGATCTCCCCTGATTTTAAAGGGAAGTCACTCTTACCGACTTATTTTTATGTTTTTCAGAGTGACCTCCCCTGATTATAAAGGGAAGTCACTCTAACCGACTATATTTTTTTTCAGAGTGATCTCCCCTGATTTTAAAGGGAAGTCACTCTTACCGACTTGTTTTAAAGTTTTTCAGAGTGACCTCCCCTGATTATAAAGGGAAGTCACTCTTACCGACTCATTTTTTATTTTTCAGAGTGACCTCCCCTGATTTTAAAGGGAAGTCACTCATTTTTTATTTTTCAGAGTGACCTCCCCTGATTTTAAAGGGAAGTCACTCATTTTTAAGTTTTTCAGAGTGACCTCCCCTGATTTTAAAGGGAAGTCACTCTTACCGACTCATTTTTTATGTTTTTCAGAGTCACCTCCCCTGATTTTAAAGGGAAGTCACTCTTACCGACTATTTTTTTTTTCAGAGTGATCTCCCCTGATTTTAAAGGGAAGTCACTCTTACCGACTTATTTTTATGTTTTTCAGAGTGACCTCCCCTGATTATAAAGGGAAGTCACTCTTACCGACTCATTTTTAAGTTTTTCAGAGTGACCTCCCCTGATTTTAAAGGGAAGTCACTCTTACCGACTTATTTTTGAGTTTTTCAGAGTGACCTCCCCTGATTTTAAAGGGAAGTCACTCTAACCGACTATTTTTTTTTCAGAGTGATCTCCCCTGATTTTAAAGGGAAGTCACTCTTACCGACTCATTTTTAAGTTTTTCAGAGTGACCTCCCCTGATTTTAAAGGGAAGTCACTCTTACCGACTCATTTTTTAAGTTTTTCAGAGTGACATCCCCTGATTTTAAAGGGAAGTCACTCTAACCGACTATTATTTTTTTCAGAGTGATCTCCCCTGATTTTAAAGGGAAGTCACTCTTACCGACTTATTTTTGAGTTTTTCAGAGTGACCTCCCCTGATTATAAAGGGAAGTCACTCTAACCGACTATTTTTTACTTCAGAGTGATCTCCCCTGATTTTAAGGGAAGTCACTCTTACCGACTTATTTTTATGTTTTTCAGAGTGACCTCCCCTGATTATAAAGGGAAGTCACTCTTACCGACTCATTTTTTATGTTTTTCAGAGTGACCTCCCCTGATTTTAAAGGGAAGTCACTCTAACCGACTCATTTTAACTTTTTCAGAGTGACCTCCCCTGATTTTAAAGGGAAGTCACTCTAACCGACTATATTTTTTTTCAGAGTGATCTCCCCTGATTTTAAAGGGAAGTCACTCTTACCGACTTGTTTTAAAGTTTTTCAGAGTGACCTCCCCTGATTATAAAGGGAAGTCACTCTTACCGACTCATTTTTTATTTTTCAGAGTGACCTCCCCTGATTTTAAAGGGAAGTCACTCATTTTTTATTTTTCAGAGTGACCTCCCCTGATTTTAAAGGGAAGTCACTCATTTTTAAGTTTTTCAGAGTGACCTCCCCTGATTTTAAAGGGAAGTCACTCTAACCGACTATTTTTTTTTTCAGAGTGATCTCCCCTGATTTTAAAGGGAAGTCACTCTTACCGACTTATTTTTGAGTTTTTCAGAGTGACCTCCCCTGATTATAAAGGGAAGTCACTCTAACCGACTATTTTTTACTTCAGAGTGATCTCCCCTGATTTTAAGGGAAGTCACTCTTACCGACTTATTTTTATGTTTTTCAGAGTGACCTCCCCTGATTATAAAGGGAAGTCACTCTTACCGACTCATTTTTTATGTTTTTCAGAGTGACCTCCCCTGATTTTAAAGGGAAGTCACTCTAACTGACTCATTTTAACTTTTTCAGAGTGACCTCCCCTGATTTTAAAGGGAAGTCACTCTAACCGACTATATTTTTTTTCAGAGTGATCTCCCCTGATTTTAAAGGGAAGTCACTCTTACCGACTTGTTTTAAAGTTTTTCAGAGTGACCTCCCCTGATTATAAAGGGAAGTCACTCTTACCGACTCATTTTTTATTTTTCAGAGTGACCTCCCCTGATTTTAAAGGGAAGTCACTCATTTTTTATTTTTCAGAGTGACCTCCCCTGATTTTAAAGGGAAGTCACTCATTTTTAAGTTTTTCAGAGTGATCTCCCCTGATTTTAAAGGGAAGTCACTCCTTCCGACTTATTTTTATGTTTTTCAGAGTGACCTCCCCTGATCATAAAGGGAAGTCACTCTTACCGACTCATTTTTTATGTTTTTCAGAGTGACCTCCCCTGATTTTAAAGGGAAGTCACTCTTACCGACTCATTTTTAAGTTTTTCAGAGTGACCTCCCCTGATTTTAAAGGGAAGTCACTCTAACCGACTATTTTTTTTTCAGAGTGACCTCCCCTGATTTAAAGGGAAGTCACTCTTACCGACTCATTTTTTAAGTTTTTCAGAGTGACCTCCCCTGATTTTAAAGGGAAGTCACTCTAACCGACTATTATTTTTTTCAGAGTGACCTCCCCTGATTATAAAGGGAAGTCACTCTTACCGACTCATTTTTAAGTTTTTCAGAGTGACCTCCCCTGATTTTAAAGGGAAGTCACTCTAACCGACTATTTTTTTTTTCAGAGTGATCTCCCCTGATTTTAAAGGGAAGTCACTCTTACCGACTTATTTTTAAGTTTTTCAGAGTGACCTCCCCTGATTTTAAAGGGAAGTCAATCTAACCGACTATTTTTTTTTTCAGAGTGATCTCCCCTGATTTTAAAGGGAAGTCACTCTTACCGACTTATTTTTGAGTTTTTCAGAGTGACCTCCCCTGATTTTAAAGGGAAGTCACTCTAACCGACTATTTTTTTTTCAGAGTGATCTCCCCTGATTTTAAAGGGAAGTCACTCTTACCGACTTATTTTTATGTTTTTCAGAGTGACCTCCCCTGATTATAAAGGGAAGTCACTCTAACCGACTATATTTTTTTTCAGAGTGATCTCCCCTGATTTTAAAGGGAAGTCACTCTTACCGACTTGTTTTAAAGTTTTTCAGAGTGACCTCCCCTGATTATAAAGGGAAGTCACTCTTACCGACTCATTTTTTATTTTTCAGAGTGACCTCCCCTGATTTTAAAGGGAAGTCACTCATTTTTTATTTTTCAGAGTGACCTCCCCTGATTTTAAAGGGAAGTCACTCATTTTTAAGTTTTTCAGAGTGACCTCCCCTGATTTTAAAGGGAAGTCACTCTTACCGACTCATTTTTTATGTTTTTCAGAGTCACCTCCCCTGATTTTAAAGGGAAGTCACTCTTACCGACTATTTTTTTTTTCAGAGTGATCTCCCCTGATTTTAAAGGGAAGTCACTCTTACCGACTTATTTTTATGTTTTTCAGAGTGACCTCCCCTGATTATAAAGGGAAGTCACTCTTACCGACTCATTTTTAAGTTTTTCAGAGTGACCTCCCCTGATTTTAAAGGGAAGTCACTCTTACCGACTCATTTTTTAAGTTTTTCAGAGTGACCTCCCCTGATTTTAAAGGGAAGTCACTCTTACCGCAAATTTTTTAAGTTTTTCAGAGTGACCTCCCCTGATTTTAAAGGGAAGTCACTCTAACCGACTATTTTTTTTTTCAGAGTGATCTCCCCTGATTTTAAAGGGAAGTCACTCTTACCGACTAATTTTTAAGTTTTTCAGAGTGACCTCCCCTGATTTTAAAGGGAAGTCACTCTAACCGACTATTATTTTTTTCAGAGTGATCTCCCCTGATTTTAAAGGGAAGTCACTCTTACCGACTTATTTTTGAGTTTTTCAGAGTGACCTCCCCTGATTTTAAAGGGAAGTCACTCTAACCGACTTTTTTTTTTCAGAGTGATCTCCCCTGATTTTAAAGGGAAGTCACTCTTACCGACTTATTTTTATGTTTTTCAGAGTGACCTCCCCTGATTATAAAGGGAAGTCACTCTTACCGACTCATTTTTTATGTTTTTCAGAGTGACCTCCCCTGATTTTAAAGGGAAGTCACTCTTACCGACTCATTTTTAAGTTTTTCAGAGTGACCTCCCCTGATTTTAAAGGGAAGTCACTCTAACCGACTATTTTTTTTTCAGAGTGACCTCCCCTGATTTAAAGGGAAGTCACTGTTACCGACTCATTTTTTAAGTTTTTCAGAGTGACCTCCTCTGATTTTAAAGGGAAGTCACTCTAACCGACTATTATTTTTTTCAGAGTGACCTCCCCTGATTTTAATGGGAAGTCACTCTTACCGACTTATTTTTAAGTTTTTCAGAGTGACCTCCCCTGATTTTAAAGGGAAGTCACTCTAACCGACTATTTTTTTTTTCAGAGTGATCTCCCCTGATTTTAAAGGGCAGTTACTCTTACCGACTTATTTTTGAGTTTTTCAGAGTGACCTCCCCTGATTATAAAGGGAAGTCACTCTAACCGACTATTTTTTACTTCAGAGTGATCTCCCCTGATTTTAAGGGAAGTCACTCTTACCGACTTATTTTTATGTTTTTCAGAGTGACCTCCCCTGATTATAAAGGGAAGTCACTCTTACCGACTCATTTTTTATGTTTTTCAGAGTGACCTCCCCTGATTTTAAAGGGAAGTCACTCTAACCGACTCATTTTAACTTTTTCAGAGTGACCTCCCCTGATTTTAAAGGGAAGTCACTCTAACCGACTATATTTTTTTTCAGAGTGATCTCCCCTGATTTTAAAGGGAAGTCACTCTTACCGACTTGTTTTAAAGTTTTTCAGAGTGACCTCCCCTGATTATAAAGGGAAGTCACTCTTACCGACTTATTTTTATGTTTTTCAGAGTGACCTCCCCTGATTATAAAGGGAAGTCACTCTTACCGACTCATTTTTTAAGTTTTTCAGAGTCATCTCCCCTGATTTTAAAGGGAAGTCACTCTTACCGACTTATTTTTATGTTTTTCAGAGTGACCTCCCCTGATTATAAAGGGAAGTCACTCTTACCGACTCATTTTTAAGTTTTTCAGAGTGACCTCCCCTGATTTTAAAGGGAAGTCACTCTTACCGACTTATTTTTGAGTTTTTCAGAGTGACCTCCCCTGATTTTAAAGGGAAGTCACTCTAACCGACTATTTTTTTTTCAGAGTGATCTCCCCTGATTTTAAAGGGAAGTCACTCTTACCGACTCATTTTTAAGTTTTTCAGAGTGACCTCCCCTGATTTTAAAGGGAAGTCACTCTTACCGACTCATTTTTTAAGATTTTCAGAGTGACCTCCCCTGATTTTAAAGGGAAGTCACTCTTACCGACTCATTTTTTAAGTTTTTCAGAGTGACATCCCCTGATTTTAAAGGGAAGTCACTCTAACCGACTATTATTTTTTTCAGAGTGACCTCCCCTGATTATAAAGGGAAGTCAGTCTTACCGACTCATTTTTAAGTTTTTCAGAGTGACCTCCCCTGATTTTAATGGGAAGTCACTCTTACCGACTTATTTTTAGTTTTTCAGAGTGACCTCCCCTGATTTTAAAGGGAAGTCACTCTAACCGACTATTTTTTTTTTCAGAGTGATCTCCCCTGATTTTAAAGGGAAGTCACTCTTACCGACTTATTTTTGAGTTTTTCAGAGTGACCTCCCCTGATTATAAAGGGAAGTCACTCTAACCGACTATTTTTTACTTCAGAGTGATCTCCCCTGATTTTAAGGGAAGTCACTCTTACCGACTTATTTTTATGTTTTTCAGAGTGACCTCCCCTGATTATAAAGGGAAGTCACTCTTACCGACTCATTTTTTATGTTTTTCAGAGTGACCTCCCCTGATTTTAAAGGGAAGTCACTCTAACCGACTCATTTTAACTTTTTCAGAGTGACCTCCCCTGATTTTAAAGGGAAGTCACTCTAACCGACTATATTTTTTTTCAGAGTGATCTCCCCTGATTTTAAAGGGAAGTCACTCTTACCGACTTGTTTTAAAGTTTTTCAGAGTGACCTCCCCTGATTATAAAGGGAAGTCACTCTTACCGACTCATTTTTTATTTTTCAGAGTGACCTCCCCTGATTTTAAAGGGAAGTCACTCATTTTTTATTTTTCAGAGTGACCTCCCCTGATTTTAAAGGGAAGTCACTCATTTTTAAGTTTTTCAGAGTGACCTCCCCTGATTTTAAAGGGAAGTCACTCTAACCGACTATTTTTTTTTTCAGAGTGATCTCCCCTGATTTTAAAGGGAAGTCACTCTTACCGACTTATTTTTGAGTTTTTCAGAGTGACCTCCCCTGATTATAAAGGGAAGTCACTCTAACCGACTATTTTTTACTTCAGAGTGATCTCCCCTGATTTTAAGGGAAGTCACTCTTACCGACTTATTTTTATGTTTTTCAGAATGACCTCCCCTGATTATAAAGGGAAGTCACTCTTACCGACTCATTTTTTATGTTTTTCAGAGTGACCTCCCCTGATTTTAAAGGGAAGTCACTCTAACTGACTCATTTTAACTTTTTCAGAGTGACCTCCCCTGATTTTAAAGGGAAGTCACTCTAACCGACTATATTTTTTTTCAGAGTGATCTCCCCTGATTTTAAAGGGAAGTCACTCTTACCGACTTGTTTTAAAGTTTTTCAGAGTGACCTCCCCTGATTATAAAGGGAAGTCACTCTTACCGACTCATTTTTTATTTTTCAGAGTGACCTCCCCTGATTTTAAAGGGAAGTCACTCATTTTTTATTTTTCAGAGTGACCTCCCCTGATTTTAAAGGGAAGTCACTCATTTTTAAGTTTTTCAGAGTGATCTCCCCTGATTTTAAAGGGAAGTCACTCCTTCCGACTTATTTTTATGTTTTTCAGAGTGACCTCCCCTGATCATAAAGGGAAGTCACTCTTACCGACTCATTTTTTATGTTTTTCAGAGTGACCTCCCCTGATTTTAAAGGGAAGTCACTCTTACCGACTCATTTTTAAGTTTTTCAGAGTGACCTCCCCTGATTTTAAAGGGAAGTCACTCTAACCGACTATTTTACTTTCAGAGTGACCTCCCCTGATTTAAAGGGAAGTCACTCTTACCGACTCATTTTTTAAGTTTTTCAGAGTCACCTCCCCTGATTTTAAAGGGAAGTCACTCTAACCGACTATTATTTTTTTCAGAGTGACCTCCCCTGATTATAAAGGGAAGTCACTCTTACCGACTCATTTTTAAGTTTTTCAGAGTAACCTCCCCTGATTTTAAAGGGAAGTCACTCTAACCGACTATTTTTTTTTTCAGAGTGATCTCCCCTGATTTTAAAGGGAAGTCACTCTTACCGACTTATTTTTAAGTTTTTCAGAGTGACCTCCCCTGATTTTAAAGGGAAGTCAATCTAACCGACTATTTTTTTTTTCAGAGTGATCTCCCCTGATTTTAAAGGGAAGTCACTCTTACCGACTTATTTTTGAGTTTTTCAGAGTGACCTCCCCTGATTTTAAAGGGAAGTCACTCTAACCGACTATTTTTTTTTCAGAGTGATCTCCCCTGATTTTAAAGGGAAGTCACTCTTACCGACTTATTTTTATGTTTTTCAGAGTGACCTCCCCTGATTATAAAGGGAAGTCACTCTAACCGACTATATTTTTTTTCAGAGTGATCTCCCCTGATTTTAAAGGGAAGTCACTCTTACCGACTTGTTTTAAAGTTTTTCAGAGTGACCTCCCCTGATTATAAAGGGAAGTCACTCTTACCGACTCATTTTTTATTTTTCAGAGTGACCTCCCCTGATTTTAAAGGGAAGTCACTCATTTTTTATTTTTCAGAGTGACCTCCCCTGATTTTAAAGGGAAGTCACTCATTTTTAAGTTTTTCAGAGTGACCTCCCCTGATTTTAAAGGGAAGTCACTCTTACCGACTCATTTTTTATGTTTTTCAGAGTCACCTCCCCTGATTTTAAAGGGAAGTCACTCTTACCGACTCATTTTTAAGTTTTTCAGAGTGACCTCCCCTGATTTTAAAGGGAAGTCACTCTAACCGACTATTTTTTTTTTCAGAGTGATCTCCCCTGATTTTAAAGGGAAGTCACTCTTACCGACTTATTTTTAAGTTTTTCAGAGTGACCTCCCCTGATTTTAAAGGGAAGTCACTCTAACCCACTATTTTTTTTTTCAGAGTGATCTCCCCTGATTTTAAAGGGAAGTCACTCTTACCGACTTATTTTTGAGTTTTTCAGAGTGACCTCCCCTGATTTTAAAGGGAAGTCACTCTAACCGACTATTTTTTTTTCAGAGTGATCTCCCCTGATTTTAAAGGGAAGTCACTCTTACCGACTTATTTTTATGTTTTTCAGAGTGACCTCCCCTGATTATAAAGGGAAGTCACTCTTACCGACTCATTTTTTATGTTTTTCAGAGTGACCTCCCCTGATTATAAAGGGAAGTCACTCTTACCGACTCATTTTTAAGTTTTTCAGAGTGACCTCCCCTGATTTTAAAGGGAAGTCACTCTAACCGACTATTTTTTTTTCAGAGTGACCTCCCCTGATTATAAAGGGAAGTCACTCTTACCGACTCATTTTTTATTTTTCAGAGTGACCTCCCCTGATTTTAAAGGGAAGTCACTCATTTTTAAGTTTTTCAGAGTGACCTCCCCTGATTATAAAGGGAAGTCACTCATTTTTTATGTTTTTCAGAGTGACCTCCCCTGATTTTAATGGGAAGTCACTCTTACCGCCTCATATTTAAGTTTTTCAGAGTGACCTCCCCTGATTTTAAAGGGAAGTCACTCTAACCGACTATTTTTTTTTCAGAGTGACCTCCCCTGATTATAAAGGGAAGTCACTCTTACCGACTCATTTTTTATTTTTCAGAGTGACCTCCCCTGATTTTAAAGGGAAGTCACTCTAACCGACTATTTTTTTTTTCAGAGTGATCTCCCCTGATTTTAAAGGGAAGTCACTCTTACCGACTCATTTTTAAGTTTTTCAGAGTGACCTCCCCTGATTTTAAAGGGAAGTCACTCTTACCGACTTATTTTTTAAGTTTTTCAGAGTGACCTCCCCTGATTTTTTAAGGGAAGTCACTCTAACCGACTATTTTTTTTTTCAGAGTGATCTCCCCTGATTTTAAAGGGAAGTCACTATTACCGATTTATTTTTAAGTTTTTTAGAGTGACCTCCCCTGATTTTAAAGGGAAGTCACTCGTACAGACTCATTTTTTATATTTTTCAGAGTGACCTCCCCTGATTTTAAAGGGAAGTCACTCTTACCGACTCATTTTTAAGTTTTTCAGAGTGACCTCCCCTGATTTTAAAGGGAAGACACTCTAACCGACAATTTTTTTTTCAGAGTGATCTCCCCTGATTTTAAAGGGAAGTCACTCTTACCGACTTATTTTTAAGTTTTTCAGAGTGACCTCCCCTGATTATAAAGGGAAGTCACTCTTACCGACTCATTTTTTATTTTTCAGAGTGACCTCCCCTGATTTTAAAGGGAAGTCACTCATTTTTAAGTTTTTCAGAGTGACCTCCCCTGATTATAAAGGGAAGTCACTCTAACAGACTCATTTTTTAAGTTTTTCAGAGTGACGTCCCCTGATTATAAAGGGAAGTCACTCTAACCGACTCACTTTCAGTTTTTCAGAGTGACCACCCCTGATTATAAAGGGTAGTCACTCTAACCGACTCATTTTTTTAGTTTTTCAGAGTGATCTCCCCTGATTTAAAGGGAAGTCACTCTTACCGACTCATTTTTTAAGTTTTTCAGAGTGACCTCCCCTGATTTTAAAGGGAAGTCACTCTAACCGACTATTTTTTTTTCAGAGTGACCTCCCCTGATTATAAAGGGAAGTCACTCTTACCGACTCATTTTTAAGTTTTTCAGAGTGACCTCCCCTGATTTTAAAGGGAAGTCACTCTAACCGACTATTTTTTTTTTCAGAGTGATCTCCCCTGATTTTAAAGGGAAGTCACTCTTACCGACTCATTTTTTATGTTTTTCAGAGTGACCTCCCCTGATTTTAAAGGGAAGTCACTCTTACCGACTCATTTTTAAGTTTTTCAGAGTGACCTCCCCTGATTTTAAAGGGAAGTCACTCTTACCGACTCATTTTTTAAGTTTTTCAGAGTGACCTCCCCTGATTTAAAAGGGAAGTCACTCTAACCGACTATTTTTTTTTTCAGAGTGATCTCCCCTGATTTTAAAGGGAGGTCACTCTTACCGATTTATTTTTAAGTTTTTCAGAGTGATCTCCCCTGATTTTAATCAATATTTGAGCACTGCTATGGGATTTACAACCTCTTCTGTAAGTGACTTTATTTCAAGAAAATGCAACTTCTGATGTCACTATTTGCAAGCATGAAACAATATTTACTCCATATGGTCACTTTGTTTTCATATTGCCATATGCGGCAACTATTGCTTACTGTCAGTACATAGTGACGTCACATCTGACGTTTCCTGGAAACTTACATCACTTACAGAAGAGGTCGAAAATCGTACAGCGGCGCTCATTTGTCCTTTATTATATGATCATTTTCTACACTAATATTTATATATATCACTTTTTATCTGTCTTTGATAATGAATACATAATTTAATTATGGTTACGCAGAAATAAAATGTCTGGTATATTTTCTTAGTTGTTATCTTTGATATATACAGTAAAACCTCAATAATACGACCACCCTTGGGACCCTTCTTATTTAGGTGGTCTTAATATTGAGGTTGAATAAAGAACAAAACAGAAAATTGTGTTCTTAAGTTTTAGATGGTCTTTAAGATGGATTGTACTGTATATATTTATATATTACAGCTGTAGTTGTGTAAAGAATTAATGGGAGATTTAATTTTAACACGATTGGTATCAAAATCAACTTTCATATGTATAACAGATATACAAAACATGTTTAGGTTACAGCAAAGTTTACTTTCAGAATATACATATACAAAGAATGTTCGTTATCGAATCAACTTTTCCAGATTATGCAATACACGATTGGTATCTAAATCAACTTTCCCAGATTATACAATACACGATCGGTATCAAAATCAACTTTCCGCTGTTATATAAAACACGATTTCTATCAAATTCAACTTTCCCAGATTATACAATACAATATTTCTATCAAATTCAACTTTGCCAGATTATACAATACAATATTTCTATCAAATTCAACTTTCCCAGATTATACAATACAAGATTTCTATCAAATTCAACTTTCCCAGATTATACAATACAATAATTCTATCAAATTCAACTTTCCCAGATTATACAATACAATATTTCTATCAAATTCAACTTTGCCAGATTATACAATACAATATTTCTATCAAATTCAACTTTCCCAGATTATACAATACAAGATTTCTATCAAATTCAACTTTCCCAGATTATACAATACAATATTTCTATCAAATTCAACTTTCCCAGATTATACAATACACGATTTCTATCAAATTCAACTTTCCCAGATTATACAATACACGATTTGTATCAAATTCAACTTTCCCAGATTATACAATACACGATTGCTATCAAATTCAACTTTCCCAGATTATACAATACACGATTGCTATCAAATTCAACTTTCCCAGATTATACAATACAAGGTTTCTATCACAATCAACTTTCCAGGTTGTACTCGTACAAACATGATTCAGTCTATCTATTCAACTTTCCGGGGTTGTTCAAAACATGTCTTATTGCAGTCAACTTTTTTAAGTTATACAAACCTTTTTGGTGACATGCCCGAACTACTTGAGGGCATAAAAACGTCTAATTCAATACTTCATAAGGTAATCATTTCATAACCAGGAGGTCAGGGATCAGTCCTTCTCTATGTTACTATAGAAGCTTCCCACAAGTTCATCTCCAGTATCCATGGTGATTCAAATATGTATTTAATTATTTTATCATAATGGAGTATACTTATTGTTACACTGTTTATAAGCGCAGTTGGTCTAGGACTCGACTATCAATTTACAAATCGTACATTTGAACTTCAAGTTAAGCCTATGAACTTTGAGACAATTAGACAGACGATGAAACCAGAGCGTTCAAACTCGTCATCTTGGTAGCGGATCCGTGGTCCAGTGGTAATGCGCTGGACTAGTAAGTCCAGGGATCGCGGATTCGAACCCTCGCTCCACCACAGACAGTACTAACAGTCTTTCGGACGAGACTTTGAAAAACCGAGGCCCCGTGTATGATGCATTATATCGGGCATGTTAAAGAACCAGGGGTGCTTCTGGAAATGGGGATATCTCCTGTATCATGCACTAGCCCTCCAAAGTCTAAAATGACTAACATTCTTTCATAGTCGTAGTCCATGTGAGAAATCGGTGGCGACTATAAATAAACGCGAATACGCACTCATCACCTTGTCTTTCAACTAGGATTCACGAAGAGAACTTGTTAATTGTTTGCAGACTGAGTACAGCTCAGTACAGACAGGTAACGCAGTCACTCTTGTCAGATCAAGTCACCGCCGGTCATACTCTGAAATACTTTTGACAAATGCCTAAGAACTCCAGCACACACAAGAGTAGAACAAATATTGCAATATAATGATTTGAATGTACGAGAAAAAGCAAATGGATATGAAACTTAATAACAACAAATCATCCGTAATAGCTTTTCATCGCAGAAATATAAGTGCAGTGACATGTTTTGTAAGGCCCTGGTCGTTCTAAAGCTCACGATGGGTTGGCGATACAATGAGGCGTTTTGGTGGCGATGCATGGCGATGTGTTTTTCATACAGGGGAGCTAACAGTTGCGGTCACTCAGTAGAGGAACACCTGACGGTGTTCCCGAAGCAGCGGTGAATTGTCATGAGAATGTCGAACGATGAACACCGAAGCGCGGCGATGCTCCGACGACATTCGGGCGTATCACTGACGCCCGCCTGGGAGGGGAATGTTTGCCAAGCATGGCTGAAGCCTCGCCAAATACTCGTAAGATGTTCTGGGATGTTTGTGCGATGTGAATTTATAATGAAGATGCTTTCTCTAATGCAGTCAATGTGTTGACATTTACCGAATATTCACGAACTTCGCCGAAGTGTCGCTGATGTCACTGAGAGTTTCAGGGATATAGATTCAAGACAAAAAAACTTCAAGATCGGGGTATCTTCGCCTCGGGAAGTATTCTCAAACCCACCTGCGATTATTCTCCGCCAAAACATCGTCACTTAATTTCAATGCACGTTTTTTGGCACTCACGAGGCGGAGACACACCAAAAAAACAAAACTCGCGAAGTTCGGCAAAACACATTTATAGATTAAAATATATTATTGCAATTTATCGTATAAAATACTTTCAAGTCATTTTCGTAGAATCATATCAAATTGTGAATATTGTTAAGAAAACTAATATAGTTTACAAAAAAGAAATTCTTCGTTTCACAAGCAATCATATGCGTAACAATATAGACTGGTATGGATAGTCGGAAATTAAATATTCGCACTTTGAAAAGAAATTATATATTTTAAGAAAACAAAATATAGCTCGGTTCACAAAGACGGATTTTTTGTTAAAAATACCATAAATTAATAGGCACGGTATCTTAAAATATCTAATAATAGTGAACTATAGGTCGTTTTCTAATATCTTGGACCGTTAATTAGGCGACCGGATGACACCGGCATTTACCGTGAGCAAACCGGATCTTAGAGTAATGCGTTGAACCAGATTTTGTACAGCGTGTGAAATGTAATTTGGTTGAAGAATTTTTTGTTTGCAAAAATGAACCCTCTCTGTACTTTGTCTTATTATTGTGTAAATTTAATTATCACGTTTTTACTTGTGTTAATTGCTGTTGCTGTGCTAAATGCCATCCAAGCAATTTATTTTTACTGACTCATACGACTGTAGACTGACGGAAAAATCACAGCATGGGATCATTGTTTTTAACACAGATCCCTACTGTGCATTGTGTTACCTTTCCACAAATATCATCACGGAGTTTCAGTTGCATTAGCAAGCGTCCAATATCTGTTTCAAAGACAGATCTTATTCCTAGTTATTCCTTATAGCCTGCCAGGCCATTCCTGGCGCCTCTGTTCCCTAACGTATGTACCCTTTAACCTCAACAAGTGCCCGGTGTTTTATGGCTTGTTGTTTTCCCGGAGGTCTGTGTAGGGAGGCCTATGTATGTGGCGTTCCCTGTAGCAACTTATTCCTTCTCTTAGTATTTTGTTTCATTGACCAATTTGTCGTACAGCATATACCTATAACCAAGAACTTGAACGGAGTACTCCAGCAAGAGCTACAGTTGTGTTCAGTACTTTTTAGACAAGCCATAAAACCATTTTAGACGTCTAATAGATAGTTCCCACATTTATCATATTTCCCTCCTTTGTTCTGAATAGTCGGCCACATTGATAGCCAAATTTCCTTAAAGTTTATTGGAAATATAATGTAAACAATGATAAAATAATGAGATACATTTTTTAAAACTTATTCATGGGCAGTTTGCTCATTAAGTTGAAGAAAAAGTGGTGGTCACATGCAAATTATCTTGTTATTTTCTCAAATATCACATACATGTACTTGGGAATAACTCCTATATGTGCTTATCAGTTTTGCCTATCAGATCGGTTGATGATTAAGAACAAGGGAGGTAAATATTGTAGATGTGGGGACTATCTATACATTTCAAACATTGTTCTTCAATCAATTGGTCTGTGTTAATGCTTTCCATTGGTTTCTCATGGTAATAGCTGTATATGGATCAAATTTACGTACAAAAGTGAGACATAAATAAACGTATCTTATCTTATCTTACGAAAGGAAACAGAAGTATATGTAATGGGGATTGAACGCTAGTGGTGTGGTTTGAAGCCGATACTTTAACACCGTATTGGTTCTATCTTCGCGTCGGTTTTGTTGACATACCCAACTTTCATAGCGCCTCGCATAGCCACCGTCGAGAACGTGGAATAAATGGGGTGGAAGTACATGGGCACTGTGAGAAATCGTTTATATCTCAACAACGGATTGAGATATCAAAATTGTGCAAACGGTTTTGAACAATTTATTACTTCTGCCATACATATTACTTCTTGCAGAAAGATTGTGAGAAAAGCTTTTGGTCCTTTTTTAATTATGAAGACACGAACCATTCGGCTATATAAACAAAGAAGGGAAAAACGGACCGGTCGGGTTTAAAACCAAATACGCAGTAAATAAAGGGAAACTTCTAAATTTGTGCAAACGTTTTAAAAAATCTTCATTCCCTGAGCTTTAAAATATGTACATTTGATTAAATTCAAGTAATTTCATTTTGGTCCTTTTCATCTTTGAATCTGATGATTTTCATGTTTTGTCTTTCTATTTCGTATTGTAAAATCCATAGAATGGTCAGAATAAATGCCAAAGGTGCTTTATAATCTTCATAGACGCCAATCGTTATCATGTAAGTCGTGCCCTTTTAAGGTTGTAAGCAGCGTATAATTATTTAAATGTCCATCACGATAGTTTTCTAAAACTACTCGTGCTGATCTTATAAGCTAGTTGTCTGATCTCATACATTCATTTTTATGCGTAGTAATGTACGTTTCAAAACTACACACTGTTTCATACGGCAATTTCTGATAAAATATTGTTGAGTGAAGTTGGCGCGGCAATCGTACATCGTACATCAACATTGAATACCGACCCAGATTGAATACAGAGCCAGCACTGACATCGTTATTCGACTTATATTAAATTTTGAATACATAGCCTAAACCGAGCCAAGAGCTAGCACTGACATCAACATTCGAAATGGGTCCTCGGCGAATACATATATGGAGTCGAATAACGAACCAGTTCGAACATCGTTATTCGAGTTTTCTAAATATTTGAATACAGACCTAGTAGCGAAATCAGAGCTAGCACTGACATCAACATTCGAACATTACCGTGTCGAATACATATCTGGAGTCGAATAACGAGCTAGCTCGTTCATCGTTATTCGAGTTTTCTAAATATTTGAATACAGACCTAGTAGCGAATCCAGAGCTAGCACTGACATCAACATTCGAACATTACCGTGGCGAATACATATCTGGAGTCGAATAACGAGCTAGCTCGTTCATCGTTATTCGAGTTTTCTAAATATTTGAATACACACCTAGTAGCGAATCCAGATCTAGCACTGACATCAACATACGAACTTAACCACGGCGAATACATATCTGGAGGTGAAAAGAGAGCCACAAATATTTGTATACAGACACACCAAACATGCTCTTTTCTCCAAATTTAGAACATTTTTACAGGGGGTGGAGGAGGGTTAAAAAGAAAAGTCTTCATGAGGGGCACTTTCCAATTTTTTTATACTTTTTCGAATTGTTTGCATTTCTTAACTCACAGTAACAACGAAACACATTGGGGTAGGGGGGTGTCCCCATCCCTCATTTTGTCCAAATGTTGTACTCGAATCGGACTTTTTAAACTCTGATTAATCATATTCACACAAGAGGCACCAACCGGAGATTTCGTTCACACAAGAGGCACCATACGGGGGTTTCGTAAGATGTGCTTTCGTTAGCAGTTCGAATTTTGCCGGAAGTAGTTAATATGTTTAAGCATATATGCATATGTAAAATGACCCTGATAAGACAGATCGATAATCAGATCGATATTAATAGTATATATAGTTCCGAGTTAATTTTTTGTAAGGATTTATATTTTAACATGTTGCAAAAACATTTCATTTGATATACCGGTAGACATCACTCTTTCTACGCCGTTTATCTTTTCTAAAATATATTTCTTGTTTATTTATCTTTTGTTCTTTTGTAACATTGACTTTCGAGAAATTCCCATTTAATTTGGGGACTGCACTGAAACATATTTCCATTACGTTTATGTTACGTGTATTGTTATAGGTGAGAGTAAGGTTTTGTGTAGTTTGCGTATGGCCCCGGGGCACAAACATTAAATGTAAAGACATAAACTCTTGAACTTAGATATTATACTTTTGCTAATATCTAATTCATTAAGCTGTCGATTTCAGGCAATATCACAAACCAAGTTGTTTAATGTAAACGACAGCTTTTGTCAGAAACGCTATTGCATTTTATTCTAATTTAAATTTATTGGACATAGAATTACACCTGAATATCGTCAGATCTATTTCTGTGAAAGCCGTTTTAAAGTTATTAAGCAATCGTATAAGTGTGGTTTGGGTATTTGTTCAGGTATCAATCAAGCGACTTACGCTTAACGTTTTTTAGAGTGACCTCCCCTGATTTTAAAGGGAAGTCACTCTTACCGACTCATTTTTAAGTTTTTCAGAGTGATCTCCCCTGATTTTAAAGGGAAGTCACTCTTACCGACTTATTTTTAAGTTTTTCAGAGTGACCTCCCCGGATCATAAAGGAAGGTCACTCTTACCGACTCATTTTTTCATTTTTCAGAGTGACCTCCCCTGATTTTAAAGGGAAGTCACTCATTTTTAAGTTTTTCAGAGTGACCTCCCCTGATTATAAAGGGAAGTCACTCTAACCGACTCATTTTAACTTTTTCAGAGTGACCTCCCCTGATTTTAAAGGGAAGTCACTCTAACCGACTATATTTTTTTTCAGAGTGATCTCCCCTGATTTTATAGGGAAGTCACTCTTAACGACTTATTTTAAAGTTTTTCAGAGTGACCTCCCCTGATTTTAAAGGGAAGTCACTCATTTTTAAGTTTTTCAGAGTGACCTCCCCTGATTTTAAAGGGAAGTCACTCTTACCGACTCATTTTTTAAGTTTTTCAGAGTGACCTCCCCTGATTTTAAAGGGAAGTCACTCTAACCGACTATTTTTTTTTTCAGAGTGATCTCCCCTGATTTTAAAGGGAAGTCACTCTTACCGACTTATTTTTATGTTTTTCAGAGTGACCTCCCCTGATTATAAAGGGAAGTCACTCTTACCGACTCATTTTTAAGTTTTTCAGAGTGACCTCCCCTGATTTTAAAGGGAAGTCACTCTTACCGACTCATTTTTTAAGTTTTTCAGAGTGACCTCCCCTGATTTTAAAGGGAAGTCACTCTTACCGACTCATTTTTTAAGTTTTTCAGAGTGACCTCCCCTGATTATAAAGGGAAGTCACTCTTACCGACTCATTTTTCAGTTTTTCAGAGTGACCTCCCCTGATTTTAAAGGGAAGTCACTCTAACCGACTATTTTTTTTTCAGAGTGATCTCCCCTGATTTTAAAGGGAAGTCACTCTTACCGACTTATTTTTATGTTTTTCAGAGTGACCTCCCCTGATTATAAAGGGAAGTCACTCTTACCGACTCATTTTTTAAGTTTTTCAGAGTCATCTCCCCTGATTTTAAAGGGAAGTCACTCTAACCGACTATTTTTTTTTTCAGAGTGATCTCCCCTGATTTTAAAGGGAAGTCACTCTTACCGACTTATTTTTAAGTTTTTCAGAGTGACCTCCCCTGATTATAAAGGGAAGTCACTCTTACCGACTCATTTTTTAAGTTTTTCAGAGTGACCTCCCCTGATTTTAAAGGGAAGTCACTCTAACCGACTATTATTTTTTTCAGAGTGACCTCCCCTGATTATAAAGGGAAGTCACTCTTACCGACTCATTTTTAAGTTTTTCAGAGTGACCTCCCCTGATTTTAAAGGGAAGTCACTCTAACCGACTATTTTTTTTTCAGAGTGATCTCCCCTGATTTTTAAAGGGAAGTCACTCTTACCGACTTATTTTTATGTTTTTCAGAGTGACCTCCCCTGATTATAAAGGGAAGTCACTCTTACCGACTCATTTTTTAAGTTTTTCAGAGTCATCTCCCCTGATTTTAAAGGGAAGTCACTCTAACCGACTATTTTTTTTTTCAGAGTGATCTCCCCTGATTTTAAAGGGAAGTCACTCTTACCGACTTATTTTTATGTTTTTCAGAGTGACCTCCCCTGATTATAAAGGGAAGTCACTCTTACCGACTCATTTTTAAGTTTTTCAGAGTGACCTCCCCTGATTTTAAAGGGAAGTCACTCTTACCGACTCATTTTTTAAGATTTTCAGAGTGACCTCCCCTGATTTTAAAGGGAAGTCACTCTTACCGACTCATTTTTTAAGTTTTTCAGAGTGACATCCCCTGATTTTAAAGGGAAGTCACTCTAACCGACTATTATTTTTTTCAGAGTGACCTCCCCTGATTATAAAGGGAAGTCACTCTTACCGACTCATTTTTAAGTTTTTCAGAGTGACCTCCCCTGATTTTAATGGGAAGTCACTCTTACCGACTTATTTTTAAGTTTTTCAGAGTGACCTCCCCTGATTTTAAAGGGAAGTCACTCTTACCGACTTATTTTTGAGTTTTTCAGAGTGACCTCCCCTGATTATAAAGGGAAGTCACTCTAACCGACTATTTTTTTTTCAGAGTGATCTCCCCTAATTTTAAGGGAAGTCACTCTTACCGACTTATTTTTATGTTTTTCAGAGTGACCTCCCCTGATTATAAAGGGAAGTCACTCTTACCGACTCATTTTTTATGTTTTTCAGAGTGACCTCCCCTGATTTTAAAGGGAAGTCACTCTAACCGACTCATTTTAACTTTTTCAGAGTGACCTCCCCTGATTTTAAAGGGAAGTCACTCTAACCGACTATATTTTTTTTCAGAGTGATCTCCCCTGATTTTAAAGGGAAGTCACTCTTACCGACTTGTTTTAAAGTTTTTCAGAGTGACCTCCCCTGATTATAAAGGGAAGTCACTCTTACCGACTCATTTTTTATTTTTCAGAGTGACCTCCCCTGATTTTAAAGGGAAGTCACTCATTTTTTATTTTTCAGAGTGACCTCCCCTGATTATAAAGGGAAGTCACTCTTACCGACTCATTTTTAAGTTTTTCAGAGTGACCTCCCCTGATTTTAAAGGGAAGTCACTCTTACCGACTCATTTTTTAAGTTTTTCAGAGTGACCTCCCCTGATTTTAAAGGGAAGTCACTCTTACCGACTATTTTTTTTTTCAGAGTGATCTCCCCTGATTTTAAAGGGAAGTCACTCTTACCGACTTATTTTTATGTTTTTCAGAGTGACCTCCCCTGATTTTAAAGGGAAGTCACTCTTACCGACTCATTTTTTAAGTTTTTCAGAGTGACCTCCCCTGATTTTAAAGGGAAGTCACTCTTACCGCAAATTTTTTAAGTTTTTCAGAGTGACCTCCCCTGATTTTAAAGGGAAGTCACTCTAACCGACTATTTTTTTTTTCAGAGTGATCTCCCCTGATTTTAAAGGGAAGTCACTCTTACCGACTTATTTTTAAGTTTTTCAGAGTGACCTCCCCTGATTTTAAAGGGAAGTCACTCTAACCGACTATTTTTTTTTTCAGAGTGATCTCCCCTGATTTTAAAGGGAAGTCACTCTTACCGACTTATTTTTGAGTTTTTCAGAGTGACCTCCCCTGATTTTAAAGGGAAGTCACTCTAACCGACTATTTTTTTTTCAGAGTGATCTCCCCTGATTTTAAAGGGAAGTCACTCTTACCGACTTATTTTTATGTTTTTCAGAGTGACCTCCCCTGATTATAAAGGGAAGTCACTCTTACCGACTCATTTTTTATGTTTTTCAGAGTGACCTCCCCTGATTTTAAAGGGAAGTCACTCTTACCGACTCATTTTTAAGTTTTTCAGAGTGACCTCCCCTGATTTTAAAGGGAAGTCACTCTAACCGACTATTTTTTTTTCAGAGTGACCTCCCCTGATTTAAAGGGAAGTCACTGTTACCGACTCATTTTTTAAGTTTTTCAGAGTGACGTCCCCTGATTTTAAAGGGAAGTCACTCTAACCGACTATTATTTTTTTCAGAGTGACCTCCCCTGATTATAAAGGGAAGTCACTCTTACCGACTCATTTTTAAGTTTTTCAGAGTGACCTCCCCTGATTTTAAAGGGAAGTCACTCTAACCGACTATTTTTTTTTTCAGAGTGATCTCCCCTGATTTTAAAGGGAAGTCACTCTTACCGACTTATTTTTAAGTTTTTCAGAGTGACCTCCCCTGATTTTAAAGGGAAGTCACTCTAACCGACTATTTTTTTTTCCAGAGTGATCTCCCCTGATTTTAAAGGGAAGTCACTCTTACCGACTTATTTTTGAGTTTTTCAGAGTGACCTCCCCTGATTTTAAAGGGAAGTCACTCTTACCGACTTATTTTTATGTTTTTCAGAGTGACCTCCCCTGATTATAAAGGGAAGTCACTCTTACCGACTCATTTTTTATGTTTTTCAGAGTGACCTCCCCTGATTATAAAGGGAAGTCACTCTTACCGACTCATTTTTAAGTTTTTCAGAGTGACCTCCCCTGATTTTAAAGGGAAGTCACTCTTACCGACTTATTTTTATGTTTTTCAGAGTGACCTCCCCTGATTATAAAGGGAAGTCACTCTTACCGACTCATTTTTTATGTTTTTCAGAGTGACCTCCCCTGATTATAAAGGGAAGTCACTCTTACCGACTCATTTTTAAGTTTTTCAGAGTGACCTCCCCTGATTTTAAAGGGAAGTCACTCTAACCGACTATTTTTTTTTCAGAGTGACCTCCCCTGATTTTAAAGGGAAGTCACTCATTTTTTATGTTTTTCAGAGTGACCTCCCCTGATTTTAAAGGGAAGTCACTCTAACCGACTATTTTTTTTTCAGAGTGATCTCCCCTGATTTTAAAGGGAAGTCACTCTTACCGACTTATTTTTATGTTTTTCAGAGTGACCTCCCCTGATTATAAAGGGAAGTCACTCTTACCGACTCATTTTTTATGTTTTTCAGAGTGACCTCCCCTGATTTTAAAGGGAAGTCACTCTTACCGACTCATTTTTAAGTTTTTCAGAGTGACCTCCCCTGATTTTAAAGGGAAGTCACTCTAACCGACTATTTTTTTTTCAGAGTGACCTCCCCTGATTATAAAGGGAAGTCACTCTTACCGACTCATTTTTTATTTTTCAGAGTGACCTCCCCTGATTTTAAAGGGAAGTCACTCATTTTTTATGTTTTTCAGAGTGACCTCCCCTGATTTTAAAGGGAAGTCACTCTTACCGACTCATTTTTAAGTTTTCAGAGTGACCTCCCCTGATTTTAAAGGGAAGTCACTCTAACCGACTATTTTTTTTTCAGAGTGATCTCCCCTGATTTTAAAGGGAAGTCACTCTTACCGACTTATTTTTATGTTTTTCAGAGTGACCTCCCCTGATTATAAAGGGAAGTCACTCTTACCGACTCATTTTTTATGTTTTTCAGAGTGACCTCCCCTGATTTTAAAGGGAAGTCTCTCTTACCGACTCATTTTTAAGTTTTTCAGAGTGACCTCCCCTGATTTTAAAGGGAAGTCACTCTAACCGACTATTTTTTTTTCAGAGTGACCTCCCCTGATTTTAAAGGGAAGTCACTCTTACCGACTCATTTTTAAGTTTTTCAGAGTGACCTCCCCTGATTTTAAAGGGAAGTCACTCTAACCGACTATTTTTTTTTCAGAGTGACCTCCCCTGATTATAAAGGGAAGTCACTGTTACCGACTCATTTTTTATTTTTCAGAGTGACCTCCCCTGATTTTAAAGGGAAGTCACTCATTTTTAAGTTTTTCAGAGTGACCTCCCCTGATTATAAAGGGAAGTCACTCTTACCGACTCATTTTTTATTTTTCAGAGTGCCTCCCCTGATTTTAAAGGGAAGTCACTCATTTTTTATGTTTTTCAGAGTGACCTCCCCTGATTTTAAAGGGAAGTCACTCTTACCGACTCATTTTTAAGTTTTTCAGAGTGACCTCCCCTGATTTTAAAGGGAAGTCACTCTAACAGACTTTTTTTTTTTCAGAGTGACCTCCCCTGATTATAAAGGGAAGTCACTCTTACCGACTCATTTTTTATTTTTCAGAGTGACCTCCCCTGATTTTAAAGGGAAGTCACTCATTTTTAAGTTTTTCAGAGTGACCTCCCCTGATTATAAAGGGAAGTCACTCATTTTTTATGTTTTTCAGAGTGACCTCCCCTGATTTTAATGGGAAGTCACTCTACCGCCTCATTTGTAAGTTTTTCAGAGTGACCTCCCCTGATTTTAAAGGGAAGTCACTCATTTTTAAGTTTTTCAGAGTGACCTCCCCTGATTTTAAAGGGAAGTCACTCTTACAGACTCATTTTTTAAGTTTTTCAGAGTGACCTCCCCTGATTTTAATGGGAAGTCACTCTAACCGACTATTTTTTTTTTCAGAGTGATCTCCCCTGATTTTAAAGGGAAGTCACTCTTACCGACTCATTTTTAAGTTTTTCAGAGTGACCTCCCCTGATTTTAAAGGGAAGTCACTCTTACCGACTCATTTTTTAAGTTTTTCAGAGTGACCTCCCCTGATTTTAAAGGGAAGTCACTCTAACCGACTATATTTTTTTTCAGAGTGATCTCCCCTGATTTTAAAGGGAGGTCACTCTTACCGATTTATTTTTAAGTTTTTCAGAGTGACCTCCCCTGATTTTAAAGGGAAGTCACTCTTACCGACTCATTTTTTATATTTTTCAGAGTGACCTCCCCTGATTTTAAAGGGAAGTCACTCTTACCGACTCATTTTTAAGTTTTTCAGAGTGACCTCCCCTGATTTTAAAGGGAAGACACTCTAACCGACTATTTTTTTTTTCAGAGTGATCTCCCCTGATTATAAAGGGAAGTCACTCTTACCGACTCATTTTTTATTTTTCAGAGTGACCTCCCCTGATTTTAAAGGGAAGTCACTCATTTTTGACTTCCCTTTAAAATCAGGGGAGATAACTATGGAAAAAAAAATAGTCGGTAAGAGTGACTTCCCTTTAAAATCAGGGGAGGTCACTCTGAAAAACTTAGAAAATGAGTCGGTAAGAGTGACTTCCCTTTAAAATCAGGGGAGGTCACTCTGAAAAACTTAAAAATGAGTCGGTAAGAGTGACTTCCCTTTATAATCAGGGGAGGTCACTCTGAAAAACATAAAAATAAGTCGGTAAGAGTGACTTCCCTTTAAAATCAGGGGAGATCACTCTGAAAAAAAAAATAGTCGGTTAGAGTGACTTCCCTTTAAAATCAGGGGAGGTCACTCTGAAAAACTTAAAAAATGAGTCGGTAAGAGTGACTTCCCTTTAAAATCAGGGGAGGTCACTCTGAAAAACTTAAAAAATGAGTCGGTAAGAGTGACTTCCCTTTAAAATCAGGGGAGGTCACTCTGAAAAACTTAAAAATGAGTGACTTCCCTTTAAAATCAGGGGAGGTCACTCTGAAAAATAAAAAATGAGTCGGTAAGAGTGACTTCCCTTTATAATCAGGAGAGGTCACTCTGAAAAACTTAAAAATAAGTCGGTAAGAGTGACTTCCCTTTAAAATCAGGGGAGATCACTCTGAAAAAAAATATAGTCGGTTAGAGTGACTTCCCTTTAAAATCAGGGGAGGTCACTCTGAAAAACTTAAAAATAAGTCGGTAAGAGTGACTTCCCTTTAAAATCAGGGGAGATCACTCTGAAAAAAAATATAGTCGGTTAGAGTGACTTCCCTTTAAAATCAGGGGAGGTCACTCTGAAAAACTTAAAAATATGTCGGTAAGAGTGACTTCCCTTTAAAATCAAGGGAGGTCACTCTGAAAAACTTAAAAATGAGTGACTTCCCTTTAAAATCAGGGGAGGTCACTCTGAAAAATAAAAAATGAGTCGGTAAGAGTGACTTCCCTTTATAATCAGGGGAGGTCACTCTGAAAAACTTTAAAATAAGTCGGTTAGAGTGACTTCCCTTTATAATCAGGGGAGGTCACTCTGAAAAACTTAAAAATGAGTCGGTAAGAGTGACTTCCCTTTAAAATCAGGGGAGGTCACTCTGAAAAATATAAAAAAATGAGTCGGTAAGAGTGACTTCCCTTTTTAATCAGGGGAAGTCACTCTTACCTGACTTCTTCCTAGGTTGTGCATCTGTTCTCGCGCCTGTTTAATCTTGTCTAGTGCGAGATTCGAACACATGACCTTCGGACCAGGAGTCAGCCGCTCCGTGTTGAAAAGAGAATACCACATTGGAGCCTGATTCCGTGTAACTTTTAAATATCATATCACGTACAATTAACCCCCCACAGTCCTGCACTGAGTCTCGTGAATGTCAAATTAAAAGTCCAGTCCTGCGCCCAGTACTTTTGTTTGTTTTTAGCTCGCAAGTTCAGGCACTGTTGTTCGAACATTGGCATTTTTAATACAATAATAATCATGAGTGTAGATTTATTTTATCACATCAGATCTATATCAGGCATTCTTGACAACATTAAAACCAATCCTTATTTAACATACAAATCACGACCTGAATGAAACAAATATTCGGACACAACAGGGGTGGGGGTTGTATCCATGTACCTCAAACCAGGCTGTCAAATTAGATACACACGACAGCTACGCGGACCCATTTTAGGTTTTTGGAAGCATAGCACAAACTAGAACAAAAAGCGACATGCGTACGCAAAACGGAAGTGCTAAAGGGAGATAAGATCATGCACACTGGCATGGACGGCAGACGATTGTGTCCCTTTGATCAAATACGTTTCCTTACAATACTTCATTCGTAAACTACAGAATGGATTTACTTTTAAAAGATTCTTGTGATAAAAGAGCACCGTATTATACATAAACTAGTGTCCTTTAACTTCAAATCAAACAATAATCTTTGTAAAAACTGAAATTCTAATAAAATATTAAGTAAAACCTCAATTATAAGACCATTCTTGGGAGCCTTGAACATTGGTCTTCTTATCGAGCTGGTATTAATATTGAGATTTAATAAAGAGCAAAACAGTGAAAATGGACTTGAAAATTGTGTTCTTAATTTCGAGGTGGTCTTCTTATTGAGGTGGTCGTTAGGTGAAGTACTTTACATAGTTATATTTTTTTAGTGAGCTATTTGATACGCCATCTGTTGATTTTGAATGCAGTAAGCTGTATACACTGCGATCCAAATAAACCTGAACTATCGTAGTAAACAATCGATCACTTTGCCATATTGTAGTGAAGGTTTTCGAAGCACATAAATAAAATGGTTAGCTATTAATTAAAAAGTCCTTCAGCGCACGCAATGAGCTGTTATTTCTTCTGAGGTACATTGCCTGCTAATAAGACCTTCTGGGACGATTCGTAAATATAGTCACAATCTCACACATCGATCACTTTGCCATATTGTAGTGAAGGTTTTCGAAGTACAAAAATAAAATGGTTAGCTATTCGTGTTATTATATTAATTGAAAAGTCCTTCATCGCACGCAATGAGATGTGATTTCTTCTGCCTGCTATAAAACCTTCTTGGGCGTTTCGTAAATATATTCGTTGTTTACGGACGACTCATCACCTCACACGAAGAGCTGACGTTTCACAATGAGTGCATTGGTCATCATATACCTTGTAATATTGGGCAGAGAGAGTTCGTTAAATGAGCCGTATTAACAATCAGTGTTTACATGTTTTGATCGTGTCCTTCGACTACGTATAGTGCAGTTTTATTAACCGTGAACGTATGAATATATTAACTGGACAATCACATTTCAAAATAGGTGTATTGAAATGTTCGTGCTTGTCTGCAGGCTTGACGGAGAAAAGGCCGGTTGTGTTTTGATAGAAAAATGATCAAAACAGCATTTACCTAAACTGACATGGTTCGGTCCTGAAAGTTGATACACCTGTTCGCGGTCAATCTAACATCACTATATCCTCATAGTAGCCCCTTGTGCATGACCATCACTAAAAGGTTCATTGTTTCTTTTCAAATGCAATATCTTACTGTAGACCAATATAGATTTCGCGAAATATGAATTTCACAGATGATTGTATTTGCCCTTCGCGGACGTACGGACGCGGACACGACCACGGACTAAACTCCCATGAAACACTTGTCGAAATAAAATCTAAGCCCCGTATCCTATTAGTTAAAACGTTCTCCGACACAAATCCTTGCGATAATGCTTTTTGATCATTTGAATAAAACTGATGCATAAGGGCTCTAAAACGGCGCATATTTCACCTTAACACTTGTATACGTATCAATGTAAGTCATTGAACCCCGATATTATAATATATAGATGGAAGTAAATCAAAACAAAACACCCTGGTATTAAAAACTACACACCTGGAGTACATAAATGGACTTTATCTCTTAAAAACCGCTTTGAAACTCACCGTTGATTAAATACAAAGATCCAATTATACGATGGCGTGATTTTTACACGATTAAAAGCTTTTGAAAAATGCGACATTTTGAAAAACGATTTTTGTAAACGGTCACGCAAACTAGTAACAACAAAAGTATCATTTAAACTAACGGTGTAACTTCAAAAACTCTAAACAAGGTACTTGAGACTATCACAATGCCTCCTTTAATTTTTAAGCAGCGTAGCAAACGTCTTATAACTTGCCTTTCATGTTGGAGAAGACTTCCACGCGCTGGCTATACCCGCAATTACTGTGAGCTACTTAGAGAAAAATAGAAAAATACACCTTGATATTCTCATAGATCGGTTGTATACAAAATACCGTTTGAAGAGTGTCTTACACTCGTATCAGTATTAATAAAGTTCAGGTTTTGAACGGAAAACGTCCATATTTTACACTTGCGGATTATAGTAGTTGTCTAGTGATTGATTTATTCTCTTATTAACTTAATTTATTTAAAAATAGTAAGGTTTACTAAATTGAAATGTTGATAAAGTTGACTTGAATTACGTGAGTAGGTTAATTTGTTTTACGTATTTTATGGAATTATTAGAAAAGATTATGTGAAAGTGCAAAAAGGTCGGAGGAATATATGCAAAAAAATCACATTTAGTTGAAAATATCTAAAATATGAAAATGCGGATATCATTCGGAAGATTGTGTTTAAAAATGTGTTGTGTGTTTGTCTTTCTATCCTATCTACCACCGACCGTCGGGATCCGTCGGCGGCATAAATCCAACAAAGGACAGCATTCGTTAATTGACAATGAAGATGACTTATACAACGAGCAAGCAATTAGTCGCTCAAAGTCAAACATTTATACTTTATCCGACGACGGCGATATTGATATTGATGAAACTAGTGATAATTATGTTCCCGACGAACTATATAATTACAGTGCAACAGACAAAGTGAGTTCAACTTAAATACCGTCTATCCGTGTGCTTTGGAATATTTATTCTATACAATGTCTTTGCTAATTAATTTAAACAATTCAGTATTTTGCATTCAATTTAGCAACTCAACTCAAATAAGTAGTTGCGAATATCATTAACTAAATATCTATCTTAACATTATTTGTCTAATTTTAGTATAGTGTTCTCATTATAAATATTATTTTGGGGATACATTCTCGGTTGTTTGGAGTGAACAGACTGAGGGAGGCGTTGTGGTCGAGGGGTAGAGCGCCTGACTTCTGATCCGAAAATCGTCAGTTCGAACCAGCGGGGCGGGGTTTGATCACGAACTTCAAAATGCCTTATCTAGGGACCACGAGTACTGGTTAGTAACCAAGGAAACATTCACTGAGAGTGATTAGTATAAGTTGTAAGAACTTCTTTCACTATCGATGTAAAATAAGTTAGAGTGAATCGTAACCTAGTAGAAACCAAAAACTATTAAGTCATACAATAATACTCCCGATCCCTCAGATAATAATAAGAATGTATAAAATAATTCAATAATATTTACACCTAAGTTCTATATTTCGGCTAACAATCTTTATTAAGAATAAGAAATCTCAAATTTAGATTTATTTACTCACATTCATTAACAGTAACACATACCGTTGTATTTACATTTATTAACATTCATTATTCTAAATCATATTGCGATGTATTGTTCTAATGTAGGCCTACTACTATTTTAGAGACATTGTAAATGTTGTCTGGTATTTCGTCTGTGCCATTCGATTAATTTGAAATACTCCGTTGAAGACATTAAATAAATGAGATATTGTGTTTCAAATACGGACAAGGCGAAATATCTCGTTTAATTTTTCCAGTATTTAACTATTTATCGATGAAATCTGACTGTAAACTTCTATATTTACGTTGTTCGAAGAATCGTACCCGGATCTTATACCAATATCCTTTACGTTCCCTGCAGGGCAATCAGAACAGTTGGTATTGACTTGTCCTGTGATGTATTCCATGCATTTACCCCCTCCCCCCCCCTCCCCTCCCCTGTGTGTCCTCATTAATTCTCCTTAGTTGTACCTTATGGTCGATCAGGTCATTCCGTGTGCCACTGTTCCCTTGCCTATTTACCCTTGCACCTCCTCAAATACCTTATATTTTATGGACTGTTGATTTCCCCGAGGTCTGTGTGGGGAGGCATTGTCTTATGTATGTGGCGTTCCCTGTAGCAACCTATTCTCTCTTTTACAATAATAGCATTGAACTTCAAACAGTTCCACATAAACCTAGTGCTTTTCATACCGTGTATCAAATTCTCAGTTAAACAAAAGCGTCTGACTGTGTGGTAAAAAGTCATACAGACTGGTAAAAATGTTACTTCAGACAAAGTGCGATGTTATCTAGTCTGGTAAAACTCTGCTTTTTCTGGCAAAATCATTCGAGAGTTTTAAAAAGAAATAGTAAATAAGTAATGAAGAAAGTCTAAACATTCTGTATTTTCGTATTCTTTTCAAGATCGTCTATAGGACCAGAACCCGATCTCCCAAAGCAACTCAATTAGAAATATCAGCTAAATTCTTAGATAATCCTTAAATCAGAGCCTGAGTTTGAGACAAGTCAAATTGGGATCTCTTGAAACTTTCTGAGAAAAAAACACCTCATTCTTTCGTGTTGTAATACAAAGTTTGAGTCCAGTCTCAGATGAGCAAAGTCTCAACTATTTTAGACAATATTTGAGCTGAGATTTAGCTCAAATTGAGATGCTTCGGGTGATCGGGACCAGAACCCAGCTTTACTTCTCTCAGTGAGATTTTTAAAGTCAGGTATTTAATTTCTTGTATGTTAAACAATTTCAATCATACGGTCTTATCGTTGATATTAATAGTTTGCCTATATTTAATTAACATGTCAGCTATTTTGATTGACATTATAATATCTAATTATTCAAATTGTAAGTTTTTGAACATTTGAATTTGAGCTTGATCAAAGACGATATCTTTTATTAAATATTTACTATTAAATCAGGGACCGATTATTTTACGAAATCAGGGATTGATTATTTCTCAAAACATCTCAAGTAGAAATCTCAGCTCAATATGAGAGTTTACTCAAATCAGAGCCTGAGTTTGAGACAATCTCATTTTGGATCTTTAGAAAATTTCTAAGAACAAACTCATCTCATCTTTTTTGTTTTGTAATATCGATTTTGAATCTGGTCTAAGATGGGAAAAATCTCAATAATTTGAGATAATATTTAAGCTGAGATTTAGCTCAGATTGAGATGCTTCGGGAGATCGGGGCCTGGAACTGATTATGTTATGAAATCGGGGACTGACCATCTCGTACATTCGGTTGTTGACTTTATTTACTAGTCAATATTCACCATTTCAAACTGAACTGAGCGTGTAAGTGGTCATTTTTCTTATGACGATACTGTCTTAAAAAGTTTGTAAATTTAATTTATTATTGCAAAGTATGCGTATTTCATTCAAGTGTCGTCATCAAGAAAAGTGCACCGAACATTTAATATTTAAACCCTGCCTCTTTCATATAGCATCATCCTATTTACTCGAATGTTGTTTTGAAGTGGTAATGAACGGAAAGTCCACAGTCAGCACAAAGACGTCTATCCCGTATTGTATACAGTGTATAATGATCGAAATATTAAAACAACTCGGTTATGTAAAAGTACAGTAAAATCTTTCAATAATAAGATCACCTTTGAAAACTTGATATTGAGGTGATCTCAACACTGAGGTTGAATAAAGAGCAAAACAGTGAAAATGGACTTCAAAATTGTGTTCTTTATTTTGAGATGGTCTTATTATTGAGGTTAAATAAAGAGCAAAACAGTGAAAATGGACTTTAAAATTGTGTTCTTCATTTTGAGATGGTCTTATTATTGAGGATGAATAAAGAGCAAAACAGTGAAAAGTTTAAAATTAAAATAGAGTAAAGTACATTAAAAACACATTGTTAAATTTTCACAATTTTGCTCTTTATTTAAACTCAATATTAAGACCAACTCAATAAGAAGATCAGTTTTCAAGAGTCCAAAGGGTGGTCTTATTCTTGAGGTTTTATGGAGATATAAGATAGCATTAACTAAGCGCTATGTCCCGTTGTTGGCAATCTTTGAACTTTGTCGTGGTCCAGTGGTTATGGTATCTGTCCGGGGTATAGAAAAGCACACAAGTGGCTTACAGAAGGTCGATGTTTTACCCAGGTGTCCGCCTGGTGTCTTCTTGCACTTAAATACAAATCACATTGGACTGCAAGCCACATTATAACAAAGAATTTTGTTATGAAAGCGAACGACTGAAAAAAGATTGTTCGCCAGACAATACAGGCCTGGTCTAATATTATTTTTTTGCTGTAATTATATTGTCTGCGTAAGAAAATGACTTAAATAGTTGCTTGACCTTTCTGGAGAAAGCTCGCACTTGTTTCAGGTTTGTTGTATCAGAAAATTGTATTTGAATTGACTATATTTCTGTCGTTTGTTTCTTTTCCTTCTTCTTGTACCTCACCGATATTATATGCCTTGTTATATTCTTTATTACTTATTGTAATATTGTCATACTCATGCTTTCATGTATACATGGACTGAACATTACTAAATAAACTTGTCTTTACTTGTCCAGTGTCCCCCCCCCCCCCCTCTTCCCTGTTTGTCCTCTTTGATTGTCCTAGTTATCCCTTATGGTTGGATATGCCATTCCATGAGCCTCTGTTCACTAACGTATGTACCGTTGAACCTCCTCAAATACCTTATGTTTTACGGATTGTTGTTTTCCCGGAGGTCTGTGTGGAGAGGCATTGTCCTATATATGTGGCGTTCCCTACATTAATTTATTCTCTCTCGCGAAAAACTTAAAATTATGTGAACCCAACCTTTTGCAGATTATAATTGTGTCTGAATAATTTTAAAGGTAAAGAACTTTGAACTTCTTGGAAATTATACGGGCTCGTCCAATGATTGTGCATTGCTAAAAAGGGGAAGAAAAGGCGTGACTTTCCTCAAAGCCAATGTTAATAAAATAGTGATAGTCAGCAATAGTCGCTACCTGTTTATATAATACAAAAGGTTTGATATTGTCAGTTTTCATTGTTTGAGGGGGTAAGGAACTGTGAAATTCTTGGAAATTATACGGGCTCGTCGAATGATTGCGCATTGTTAAAAACGGGAAGAATATGCGTGACTTTCCTCAAAGCTGATGTTAATAAAATAATGTCATTAGGCAATAGTCACTGTATACCTGTTAATAGAATACAGAAGGTTTGATATTGTCAGTTTTTCATTGTTTGAGAAGGTAAAGAACTTTGAAATTCTTGATAATTGCACGGGCTCGTCAAATGTATGTACATTGCTTAAACAGCAAAAAAGAGCGTAATATACCCAAAGCCGATGTTCATACAATAATGTTATTAATGTTATAAAGCAATACTCGCTACGTGGGTATAAAACAATGGTACAAAGTTTGATTTATTTGTTATTAATGCACCCATATTGCACCTAAATCTTATAGCAGCATTTCATATTATATGTTACTGCCAAAACTTGATGATCAAGGTTAGCGGGTATATAGGCTACCAAACGGAAGCGTTTGCTGGTATTGTTCGAGATTTTAACAAAGGGATGGTAACTGTACGAGTGTTTTATCATTAGTACAGCTTTATTATGATGTCTGTTCTAATTTAATGAGCTGCTATTAATATTAACGACGTAGTACGAGAGGAAGCACCGGCCAAACATCCGTGCCTGGTTTCAAACAGTGTAAAACAAATCACAAATGTAACACACTTCATGCATCGGTTTGCTTGAAACAAAACATATCATACAAATGTCAGGGTTTTTTATTTAATATGTTCGTACTCTGGCGACCCAGATATGCATAGCACATCATAAAAAAGTCGAATTGTGGCTGGATCAAATCTTTTGTATTTTCTTTTGTGTCTATTTCAGTTATATCTGTTTCAATGTTTTTGGAAATACCCAAGTATATCACAATGCTATATCACTCTTTAATAAAATACGGGAAATATTTGATAGATAGATTAGACTGGAATTAAATCATATTAAATTTTAATTTCTTTAAAACATAATCTAGGACTTTTCTTGTTCAGCAAATATCCATCGTATTTCCTATGTAGCCATGTGACCAGGGGCTGAACAGGTGACCAGCTTAGACTTCTGGTATGGGAAAGACAAAAAGTAGAAAAAGTGAAATAAACTAACTTTCATACCAACTGTTTTTAATGGATAATCATATTTGTACTTTTTCTTCAACATTTGACATAAATCTTCTGAATAAATTTTAGAACTGAAGTGATGAGGATAATTTTTTTTGAAAACTGTATATTCACCGAAACAATTAAGAATCCAATTAAAAGTGTATTGCATATATATTATAACCTTACATGTTCATACATATGACAATTCAGTTTTTCACTAAGCATTTACTCAACATTTACAATACATATGTGAGGGGAAAATAGGACCACTGTCTATAATATAACGTACTTCTCAGTTCGAAAGACTTAATGATTGTTCAATTAAATATTTTTAACTGTAGCTCTATTTTCTTTGTTAAAAATTCAACCAATTTCGAAATACTGTTTTTTCAATAATACTTTTTTAAATAATGTTTACATGTTTATGTAGAAATATTGAACGTTCTTTATGCAGACTTAGAAGGGTACACTTTGACCGTCTCGGAGGAGTGATGAGTATGGGTTGACATTTCCAGCCCTCCTTCCCCCTATATGATTTGAAAATTCGCGCATGAAGAACAGAGCAGAACAATACATGTACATGTATTAGACTTTTTCACAGATGACAAACAATTGTTATACATTACATAATGGATAGGTTACGACGTTACAATTTTGTATAAGGAATGGTGATTAATTTTTTTCGACGTAGCCGTACTACCATGGCTTTGTATTTGCATATCAGTGTTGAGTAAACCAATCAAATCTCACGTTAGCCACTAAACAAACTTCTCTGCAACCGAACAACGTTTGTAACCTTGACGCGGATTGGTTAACTTTTCGATAAGGGGTACGTCACCTTACCGAAATCCACTGAATTTCTGTGAATTTACCGAAATCCATTTTGGATCTGGAGTGACCAGCAATCGTTACATCTCGGCATTTTGTATTTTGCACAACAAATCTTAACCTTCAAATTGCGCCAACTATCTTTTTTAATATATTTCTTGTTTTTCGTTAAGTCACTGGTCCAATTAATGACGAACAACGCCAAGAGAACACAGACCTACAACAATACAGTACCACAACCCCAAAATAGTCTGTAACTATTTATAATAATTCATTAACCATGTATTGACGGAATACAAATACTCAAACTGAGAAAACTTGTAAGCTAAACACACTCATTGAAATAGTTGGAATTCCTCACACAGCGTTATTCACTTCAACAATCGAAACTTTCCTTCTATTAATATCATTAAGCCCTTTGAATAATTGATATTGGTCGCATGAATATGAATGTAGTTACTTTCTTTCTCGATTTTATGAACACGAAGTAAATACTTAAACTCCGTAACTTTTATACGAAAGCCTTGTGGTGACATTTATACTTCAAAATTCTCAAATTCAACTTCATGAATTCACGATTTAAATTTCACGAATTCACGATTTCAACTTCATAAATTTACGATTTCATATTTCATGAATTCACGATTTCAACTTACTGAAAACACGATTTCAACGTCATGAATTCATGATCGTGAATTCGTTAAGTTGAAATCGTGAATTCATGAAGATGAGATCGTGAATTCATGAAGTTGAGCTCGTGAATTTATGAAGTTGAGCTCGTGAATTTATGAAGTTGAGCTCGTAAATTCATAATGTTGAAATCGAGAAATTTTGAAGCTGCAATGTCACCACTAGGCTTTCGTTGTTTTTATGTTCAATGATGTTTACGTTTACTTTAAACTCACCTTTTATGCAACATCACACCCTTCTACAATACTGTCATAAAGAGATAAATAACTCGGCTTACTGTGCCGCAATACATTTGTAAAGTTTAACATCGCTCTATGCATTTATTGCTCATATCGGCATTTTAATTCGGGTATATTATCCACTATGTAATACGAGCGATTATTTTAGCTGATTTGCTTTGCCCGCATTCAACTGCATGTTTTAGCCTTTAGTCTAATATTATGAAATTCATAAATATTCGACAAGATACACGTTTAAGACATCATGGTTAGAAATTATCTTGGTACTATAATGTTATGTACAATGTACATGTATCTATGCCTAATTATGATAAGTCATATACATAAGTATAGTTCATAGTTTACAGTTTATTTACAATGCTCATTTCATGTTAAACATGACAACATGAGTACATAATATACAGAATACTAATAAACTTGTAAAGATGCGATTACAATTAGAAACACAACTGTACAATACATATACGATATTATAGGATCGTACGTTTGTGATCGTAAATTCTATTACATATATATATTTTTTGGATTTTTTTAAAAAACCCACCCATTATGGTGTTGAGATTAGTAGTAGCAGCAGAAGCAATATTATACTTGTTATACTACTACTAGCAGTAACAACTGTCAGCTGTCAGCAGTCACGATTGTCTGTACACTTTTAAAATTGTCTTACTGCTAACATAATTCACACGGAAGGTGCGGGCTTGTTTTAATACTCTGATAAAAGTGTTCGCTTCTGTTCTGACAATCTGACAACACAACTTCGTCCTTTCTTGCTATCTCATCTCTTACACGGATCGCGCTAGTTTAACGTCATCCATAAACCTTTAATAGAGCGTTAAAAGATTAATTTACTGTCGTATTTGCTTGACGAAGTCTATTCATAGAGTCGCACAATGGGGAACAAATTCCTATGAAAACACAGGGTACAAAGTAAGACCATGTTATACATATGCAAACAATGGTGGAATCTAAATGTATCCGAATATAACAAATTTCAAATATTTGACGAAGTATTTCTTCCAATATTTCTTAATTTCAAAGACGCGCTAAACTTATAGTAAACAAAATCAAACCCATTCAGTCTGCTTGGCGCCGAATTCGGCAGAGCCGGGGATAAAATGATATTGTTAAGTATTAAAAATGTTACACTGTACAACAACAGAACGGAATGAATAGTATTTACACACAAGTGTGAAGTGGACTTTTACCGACATACCGCAGTAAACATTCACATTTGAAGTAAGTATCACACGATATCGCACTATCTTACCATTGGATTGACCATTTTGACATATTGTCAGTCTAAAGACGATACTAACTCTTGAACTCGGATATATATCGTGTCTTGGTCCACTAACAATCAATCTTGATCAATTATCAGGTATTATTTAAGCTGAAGTGTTTGATCTCTGGTTTGGCAATGCACATCATTCGCCTCTGATAGTTTTGGTATGGTTACAAAAAACCTATTAATTATTATAATATGAACACTGAATTTTTTTTCTAAACGTCCATTAAATAAAATACAAATTTGAGAAAATGGTTTTATTTGCCGACTTAAAATTTGGAATTCTAGTATTATACATAGTACTCTATCGATCTTCATAAAGAAAATAACTATTCATCGTCATGGTTAATCACGCGTGACGGTGAGTACCATTTTCAAGGTTTGGCACAAGGATCACGTGTATTGTGTAGTAAGCGGTAAATTTCATAGCAATGCAATCCACGTTGTATGTCGAACATTAAAAAACACAGAAAAGATGGCGAGAATTACCACTGAAGAACGCGCCAGGGCCGTCAGTATGATTGATGCTGGTACTCCAATTAGACAGATATGACTAACTTTATAAAATAATTAATCAATTCAAATAGGATTTGGAAAACATATAAGGTTTGTATTGTTGACCACTTTTTTAATATTTCTGGTTGCCCGTCTGACCAATAGGCGCAAATGTGTATATTTGTTTCTATGAAATACCAAGTGGACGTTTAGAATTGTATTGCGTGTACAATGAACTATATCTAGACCAAACCCATGAGAGATACATACAAATTTCGCCTGTTGTTGAGAGGTTGTTTCTATAGAGAGTAAAGTAAGTAGTATAGTAAAACCTCAATAAATAGACCACCCTTGGGACCCTAAAAAACATAGTCTTCTTATTGAGATGGTCTTAATATTGAGGTAGAATAAAGACGAAACTGTGAAATTGGACTTGGGAATTATGTTCTTAAATTTGAGGTGGTCTTATTATTAAGGTGGTATTGTTATTGAGGTAGTCTTGATTTTGTGGTGGTATTGTTATTGAGGTGGTATTATTATTGAGGTGGTATTATCATTGAGGTGGTATTGTTATTGAGGTGGTATTGTTATTGAGGTGGTATTATTATTGAGGTGGTATTATCATTGAGGTGGTATTGTTATTGAGGTGGTATTGTTATTGAGGTGGTATTGTTATTGAGGTGGTATTATGATTGAGGTGGTATTGTTATTGAGGTGGTATTGTTATTGAGGTGGTATTTCTATTGAGGTGGTATTATCATTGAGGTGGTATTGTTATTGAGGTGGTATTGTTATTGAGGTGGTATTGTTATTGAGGTGGTATTGTTATTGAGGTGGTATTGTTATTGAGGTGGTATTATTATTGAGGTGGTATTGTTATTGAGGTGGTATTATTATTGAGGTGGTATTATTATTGAGGTGGTATTGTTATTGAGGTGGTATTGTTATTGAGGTGGTATTATTATTGAGGTGGTATTGTTATTGAGGTGGTATTGTTATTGAGGTGGTATTATTATTGAGGTGGTATTGTTATTGAGGTGGTATTGTTATTGAGGTGTTATTGTTATTCAGATAGTCTTGTTATTGAGGTGACCTTTTTATTGAGGCGGTCTTGTTCTTGAGGCGGTATTATTATTGAGGTGGTATTTCTATTGAGGTGGTATTGTTATTGAGGTGGTATTATCATTGAGGTGGTATTGTTATTGAGGTGGTATTGTTATTGAGGTGGTATTATTATTGAGGTGGTATTGTTATTGAGGTGGTATTGTTATTGAGGTGGTATTGTTATTGAGGTGGTATTGTTATTGAGGTGGTATTATTATTGAGGTGGTATTGTTATTGAGGTGGTATTGTTATTGAGGTGGTATTGTTATTGAGGTGGTATTATTATTGAGGTGGTATTGTTATTCAGATAGTCTTGTTATTGAGGTGACCTTTTTATTGAGGCGGTCTTGTTATTGAGGCGGTCTTGTTATTGAGGTGGTCTGGTTTTTGAGGTAGTCTTATTATTGAGTTGGGCTGGTTTTTGAGGTAGTTTTGTTTTTGAGGTAGTCTTGTTATTGAGGTGGTCTTTAAGTGAGGTTTTACTGTTCTTTCATTCACATATTATAGTTTCAGCATTACGTTCCGTGTACTTAGTAAAAGCGCGCTACGTTACTTGTACATTTGTATTTCGCAACGGGGTAAGCTTCGAGTAATATGTTCGCTGTGCAGAATCTATAAGTAACCATTTCGGGCAATGAAAAAGACGCTTCCTACACAAACCTGCCAAGTATTCACAAGAATCTGTATTAAACAAGTCAGCGACGAATCATGAATATGTGAGTGCACAATTAACCAGAACTGTCTTATGTAGTTAGGCTTTGAGGGAAATCTCACATTATTTTAGTGAATATACGATTTATAGCTAAGTATGGACTTGATATGTCGTACCCCATAACTTGTTTCTCGTCCTTTTGAGAAAAACAACTTTAAAGTGTTACCCTCCTGTAGAGATAGTTACATCCGGGGTTATGGATTTGCATTTCAAGTTTATTTAAGTTATGTGCGTTCCATAGCAATATAGGTAGTACAGATAGAAAGAGTTTGGAAAGGCGGTTTTTCAACGATACCAAATACTCAAAACTGCCAACTATTGAGTCACGGGGTTCTGGTAGTGAGGTGACGATGTTTCTTAATACGGGACCGTGGTATTTACCCTCGGAGCGCTAGTAGAGACACCCCACGCTGCTATCTGTAGAGCATCAGCATGAACAAATAAGACTAAGTAATTCTCGTATGTTTGTGTTCTGATTTTTTTGGACAATGCATGACTTGCAAAATTGTTATTTTCAACAAATCTACATCTTAGGTGGCATTTTGATGAGTAGATGCTGTGTTTTATCATATACTGACGCGACGTTGAGTTCACCACGCTGTGAGATCTTGTTGACTGAATAATACTTGGTGTAGATAAAATGCCTGTTATGAATCTTTGGGTGGTTTTTTAGTATGATATCATTATAAAAAATACTTGAGTAGTGTTCCTTGAATTACCACAAAATTCTCGAATTTGGAAAAAAGTGATGTTTCGATGAGTTGTTAGTTTATTAGTGAAGTATTTTTTATCGGTTAATATGTATACGAGTTGTAACCTGTTACCCTACTTGTGCTAATTCGGACACTTCTACACCCAAGTGGCTGCCTGACAATGTCTACAGTAAAACCTCTCCTAAAGTCCACCTCAATAATAAGACCATCTCAATAATAATATCACCTCAATAATAAGACCACCTCAATAATAAGACCACCTCAATAATAAGACCACCTCAATAATAAGACCACCTCAATAATAAGATCACCTCAATAATAAGACCACCTCAATAATAAGACCACCTCAATAATAAGACCATCTCAATAATAAGACTACCTCAAAATAAAGAACACAATTTCAAGTCCATATTCAATGTCTTGCTCTTTAAGACCACCTCAAAAAGAAGATCAGTTTTCAAGGGTCCCAAGGGTGGTCTTATTATGGAGGTTTTACTGTGTATTTATTGTTCTAGACTAAAACATATTCATAAAAAACTCGGACCAAGAAGGTAACAATACGCCTCTCATCAAGTGACATGCTTGGATACAAATTCTAAAGGTTCGAATCTACTTAAAATGAGGCATAGTGGTCGAGGGGTATCGTGTCTGACACATAATCCAAAGCTCGGGGGTTCGAATCCCGGCTTAGGCGAGGTTGAAAAACCCACCCATTATGGTGTTGAGATTAGTAGTAGCAGCAGAAGCAATATTATACTTGTTATACTACTACTAGCAGTAACAACTGTCAGCTGTCAGCAGTCACGATTGTCTGTACACTTTTAAAATTGTCTTACTGCTAACATAATTCACACGGAAGGTGCGGGCTTGTTTTAATACTCTGATAAAAGTGTTCGCTTCTGTTCTGACAATCTGACAACACAACTTCGTCCTTTCTTGCTATCTCATCTCTTACACGGATCGCGCTAGTTTAACGTCATCCATAAACCTTTAATAGAGCGTTAAAAGATTAATTTACTGTCGTATTTGCTTGACGAAGTCTATTCATAGAGTCGCACAATGGGGAACAAATTCCTATGAAAACACAGGGTACAAAGTAAGACCATGTTATACATATGCAAACAATGGTGGAATCTAAATGTATCCGAATATAACAAATTTCAAATATTTGACGAAGTATTTCTTCCAATATTTCTTAATTTCAAAGACGCGCTAAACTTATAGTAAACAAAATCAAACCCATTCAGTCTGCTTGGCGCCGAATTCGGCAGAGCCGGGGATAAAATGATATTGTTAAGTATTAAAAATGTTACACTGTACAACAACAGAACGGAATGAATAGTATTTACACACAAGTGTGAAGTGGACTTTTACCGACATACCGCAGTAAACATTCACATTTGAAGTAAGTATCACACGATATCGCACTATCTTACCATTGGATTGACCATTTTGACATATTGTCAGTCTAAAGACGATACTAACTCTTGAACTCGGATATATATCGTGTCTTGGTCCACTAACAATCAATCTTGATCAATTATCAGGTATTATTTAAGCTGAAGTGTTTGATCTCTGGTTTGGCAATGCACATCATTCGCCTCTGATAGTTTTGGTATGGTTACAAAAAACCTATTAATTATTATAATATGAACACTGAATTTTTTTTCTAAACGTCCATTAAATAAAATACAAATTTGAGAAAATGGTTTTATTTGCCGACTTAAAATTTGGAATTCTAGTATTATACATAGTACTCTATCGATCTTCATAAAGAAAATAACTATTCATCGTCATGGTTAATCACGCGTGACGGTGAGTACCATTTTCAAGGTTTGGCACAAGGATCACGTGTATTGTGTAGTAAGCGGTAAATTTCATAGCAATGCAATCCACGTTGTATGTCGAACATTAAAAAACACAGAAAAGATGGCGAGAATTACCACTGAAGAACGCGCCAGGGCCGTCAGTATGATTGATGCTGGTACTCCAATTAGACAGATATGACTAACTTTATAAAATAATTAATCAATTCAAATAGGATTTGGAAAACATATAAGGTTTGTATTGTTGACCACTTTTTTAATATTTCTGGTTGCCCGTCTGACCAATAGGCGCAAATGTGTATATTTGTTTCTATGAAATACCAAGTGGACGTTTAGAATTGTATTGCGTGTACAATGAACTATATCTAGACCAAACCCATGAGAGATACATACAAATTTCGCCTGTTGTTGAGAGGTTGTTTCTATAGAGAGTAAAGTAAGTAGTATAGTAAAACCTCAATAAATAGACCACCCTTGGGACCCTAAAAAACATAGTCTTCTTATTGAGATGGTCTTAATATTGAGGTAGAATAAAGACGAAACTGTGAAATTGGACTTGGGAATTATGTTCTTAAATTTGAGGTGGTCTTATTATTAAGGTGGTATTGTTATTGAGGTAGTCTTGATTTTGTGGTGGTATTGTTATTGAGGTGGTATTATTATTGAGGTGGTATTATCATTGAGGTGGTATTGTTATTGAGGTGGTATTGTTATTGAGGTGGTATTATTATTGAGGTGGTATTATCATTGAGGTGGTATTGTTATTGAGGTGGTATTGTTATTGAGGTGGTATTGTTATTGAGGTGGTATTATGATTGAGGTGGTATTGTTATTGAGGTGGTATTGTTATTGAGGTGGTATTTCTATTGAGGTGGTATTATCATTGAGGTGGTATTGTTATTGAGGTGGTATTGTTATTGAGGTGGTATTGTTATTGAGGTGGTATTGTTATTGAGGTGGTATTGTTATTGAGGTGGTATTATTATTGAGGTGGTATTGTTATTGAGGTGGTATTATTATTGAGGTGGTATTATTATTGAGGTGGTATTGTTATTGAGGTGGTATTGTTATTGAGGTGGTATTATTATTGAGGTGGTATTGTTATTGAGGTGGTATTGTTATTGAGGTGGTATTATTATTGAGGTGGTATTGTTATTGAGGTGGTATTGTTATTGAGGTGTTATTGTTATTCAGATAGTCTTGTTATTGAGGTGACCTTTTTATTGAGGCGGTCTTGTTCTTGAGGCGGTATTATTATTGAGGTGGTATTTCTATTGAGGTGGTATTGTTATTGAGGTGGTATTATCATTGAGGTGGTATTGTTATTGAGGTGGTATTGTTATTGAGGTGGTATTATTATTGAGGTGGTATTGTTATTGAGGTGGTATTGTTATTGAGGTGGTATTGTTATTGAGGTGGTATTGTTATTGAGGTGGTATTATTATTGAGGTGGTATTGTTATTGAGGTGGTATTGTTATTGAGGTGGTATTGTTATTGAGGTGGTATTATTATTGAGGTGGTATTGTTATTCAGATAGTCTTGTTATTGAGGTGACCTTTTTATTGAGGCGGTCTTGTTATTGAGGCGGTCTTGTTATTGAGGTGGTCTGGTTTTTGAGGTAGTCTTATTATTGAGTTGGGCTGGTTTTTGAGGTAGTTTTGTTTTTGAGGTAGTCTTGTTATTGAGGTGGTCTTTAAGTGAGGTTTTACTGTTCTTTCATTCACATATTATAGTTTCAGCATTACGTTCCGTGTACTTAGTAAAAGCGCGCTACGTTACTTGTACATTTGTATTTCGCAACGGGGTAAGCTTCGAGTAATATGTTCGCTGTGCAGAATCTATAAGTAACCATTTCGGGCAATGAAAAAGACGCTTCCTACACAAACCTGCCAAGTATTCACAAGAATCTGTATTAAACAAGTCAGCGACGAATCATGAATATGTGAGTGCACAATTAACCAGAACTGTCTTATGTAGTTAGGCTTTGAGGGAAATCTCACATTATTTTAGTGAATATACGATTTATAGCTAAGTATGGACTTGATATGTCGTACCCCATAACTTGTTTCTCGTCCTTTTGAGAAAAACAACTTTAAAGTGTTACCCTCCTGTAGAGATAGTTACATCCGGGGTTATGGATTTGCATTTCAAGTTTATTTAAGTTATGTGCGTTCCATAGCAATATAGGTAGTACAGATAGAAAGAGTTTGGAAAGGCGGTTTTTCAACGATACCAAATACTCAAAACTGCCAACTATTGAGTCACGGGGTTCTGGTAGTGAGGTGACGATGTTTCTTAATACGGGACCGTGGTATTTACCCTCGGAGCGCTAGTAGAGACACCCCACGCTGCTATCTGTAGAGCATCAGCATGAACAAATAAGACTAAGTAATTCTCGTATGTTTGTGTTCTGATTTTTTTGGACAATGCATGACTTGCAAAATTGTTATTTTCAACAAATCTACATCTTAGGTGGCATTTTGATGAGTAGATGCTGTGTTTTATCATATACTGACGCGACGTTGAGTTCACCACGCTGTGAGATCTTGTTGACTGAATAATACTTGGTGTAGATAAAATGCCTGTTATGAATCTTTGGGTGGTTTTTTAGTATGATATCATTATAAAAAATACTTGAGTAGTGTTCCTTGAATTACCACAAAATTCTCGAATTTGGAAAAAAGTGATGTTTCGATGAGTTGTTAGTTTATTAGTGAAGTATTTTTTATCGGTTAATATGTATACGAGTTGTAACCTGTTACCCTACTTGTGCTAATTCGGACACTTCTACACCCAAGTGGCTGCCTGACAATGTCTACAGTAAAACCTCTCCTAAAGTCCACCTCAATAATAAGACCATCTCAATAATAATATCACCTCAATAATAAGACCACCTCAATAATAAGACCACCTCAATAATAAGACCACCTCAATAATAAGACCACCTCAATAATAAGATCACCTCAATAATAAGACCACCTCAATAATAAGACCACCTCAATAATAAGACCATCTCAATAATAAGACTACCTCAAAATAAAGAACACAATTTCAAGTCCATATTCAATGTCTTGCTCTTTAAGACCACCTCAAAAAGAAGATCAGTTTTCAAGGGTCCCAAGGGTGGTCTTATTATGGAGGTTTTACTGTGTATTTATTGTTCTAGACTAAAACATATTCATAAAAAACTCGGACCAAGAAGGTAACAATACGCCTCTCATCAAGTGACATGCTTGGATACAAATTCTAAAGGTTCGAATCTACTTAAAATGAGGCATAGTGGTCGAGGGGTATCGTGTCTGACACATAATCCAAAGCTCGGGGGTTCGAATCCCGGCTTAGGCGAGGTTGAACATCCCTGACTTAGGCACATGCACAGTCAAACCTCAATAATACGACCACAGTTGGGACCCTTGAAAACTAGTCTTCTTATTGAGGTGATCTTAATATTGAGGTTGAACAAAGAGCGAAACAGTGAAACTGAACTTGCAAATTGTGTTCTTAATTTGAGGAACTCCTATTATTGAGGTGGTCTTTAAGTAAGGTTTTACTTGTTACTTGAGTATGTATTTGTTTATTAACTAGTAAGATATACATTTAGATATACAATTCTTTGATGTAGCGTTTTTCTTCCTTAATTTTGAGTTCACAACAAGACTTGAAACAATTCGATAACAATCACCATAGCAACTTGAACAGCTTCCATTAACAATGTTACCATTTCACAGGAAAGTAATGGTAACTAATAAACTCTGATTTTCATTAAATGTTTAACATACAGGTCTTGAAAAAAGTCGATTTCTTTTTACTGCCGTTGTCAGCCAAAGTCAATAAAATTATATGTAAAGTGGCAGTGAGATTATTTCTAATTTGTTTGTTTTTCACCTCTTTGACATCTTTATCTGTTTGTTCAAACAAAACTTCAGCAATTTAAAGCTTCCTCAGAGGCCTTTAACATGAAGTAATCCCCGATATACGCCTCGCCAACTATACACAAGCTTTACGGTGTAGCCGGGTATTTAACTACGTCTTAAAATATTAGATTCCGAGTTAGTTAATAAACAATTCGTGTATTCTTCAAAGCGATGCGGTCATGATTATTTTATAGACAAGAATATTACATAAACAAGTGAGACTAGAGTTTTTTTAAGCAGTAAAGAATGGGTTAACGCGAAATTTAGTCACAAAAATCGACCCCCTTCTACGAATTTACGATAGTTTTACGGTTTAGATTTTTTAGATATCTTGATTTTTTTTTTCTGCACAATTTATGTCAACGAAAGTAAACAGTGGGTTTTATTCTGTGCCAATTTCACCAAACTTCACGAGACGGATTGTTGTGTTAAAATGAAGTCATGTTTTTAGGAACACGAACAATCGGTCAATGGCGCTACCGGGGTTCGAACCCGGGTATACGGATTGCCGGTCCTTTCTGCTAACCAATACACCACAACGACCTAACCTCATTTTCGTGTAATTTAACTTATGTAATAAGCCAAATTGACATACATGTACAGCGAAAGATCAATAATAAGTCTGAATATTGAGTATATTACCTTAATTAGTTTCTATACCAGGATTAGCATTTGTTTCTAGTTTCTTATCATGTGTATAAGAGCATGTTTTGTGTAATATATGTGTTATGTCTCTTATAACTCTCAATTAGAATGGCTTTGTACATTGTTAACTGTTTTCATTATGTGCATAGGAGTGTTATTTATACAAAGAAGAGACGTTAATAAACACACATACAGTTAAACTTCGGTAACTCGAGGACGCTGGGGTCCGTCAGAAAAACTCGAGTTAACCGGTGTTTCGAGTGACCCGGGGTTTCCATCATGTCCCATCAGTGTTTATTTCTGCTCGAGGTATCTGCGGTAAATTTATATGAAAATAGTAGAAACAAGTCCGGGACTCTGCCATTTCCTCGAGAAATCCGGGGTTCTCGAGTTGTCGCCTGTTCGAAAAATCGAAGTTTAACTGTATATATATAAAAGTACTGGTAAATAAATACATATATAAAAGTATTGGATATTTCATCACACGCCCATGCACTCGATCGGTTAATTACAAGGATTATTGTTGCCATTTTTAATTAACCTTTACAAAAAATCGGTTTGTTTGTTATTCGCCACACCCAACGTATAGTATCATGTAAAGAATAGATAGTTTATGATTTATATCGTGATCAATGGGATATTGATACTTGTTTTGTATTGGGTTTAACAGGCACTATTACTAAGTTCAAAAGGACACTTCACAGTAATTAAACAAGAATTTGAGACAATGTAACCCACGTATATACATAACATTGTTACAGTAATTCAAAGCGACAACCGTGAAATTATTAATTGATATTTTACGCCACCCCTTTGTTTGTCTAATCAGATCTTATTTTTTGTTATAGTAATGTCGAGTCGACACCCAAGTTGCCTATTTACTGTAACAAAAGATAGAAAGCTTCCAGAAATAACCACCTTTCCGTCTATATATATCAACGTTGACGCGTATTACCACCATGTACAGGCACGTGAGATATTACGGAAAATATACCCCATACCCTAAATAATGATATTCATGATAAAAAGCTACACATGTTTACTAATTAAAGGCAAGAGTCGATCAAATAACTTGTTTATAAGAATTAAACGTGTTTTCATTCTCAGTGTTGCATAGGTGGGGGGAGGGGCACTTTCAAAAATTTCAATTTCCACGTCATTGACTTCATAATAGTCTCATCTGAAAAAAATCTACAAAATAAAATTAATGCGCCACTTACGACAAATATCTCTTAAAATAGTATGATACAAATGTATGATTTGTTGTCGAAATCTGGTACAATGTTTCAAATAAACTAATTGACTTGGCTGTCATTTATTTTCCAATTCCCTTATATTATGATATAGAACTCGAAATCATGGCATCAGCAAATTAGCCCAGGGTCCTTCATAGTACTATGACCATACATTTTACGCAATTTCGATGAGTCATCGCATCAAAATATACTAAGGCTCAGGTTTATCCATATTTTCAATCACAAAGTACTTGTCTGGGACCAGAATATCTTACATTATCAGTGCCCATCTATATTTTATAGTGTAACACTAACCAGCTGTGTGATTGAACTTATTTGTCTATCAGTATGCACACGACTTATTGTGAGAATAAGTTAATTAACAGTTTTATCTGATGACTATATTTAACAATCACGGGTGTGTCATATCCCCTGATTGAACGTCATTAGTATGCACCAATATCCTTATATCATTGTTTACAATGACTAGGAATCAATCGTTTGTTTATCATTTTAGCATAACAGGAGGCAAATAAATGTTGCCACTTTTGACGTGACCGACATTATGTGTAGTACATAAGGTTAAATGACAAAATGTAATTTAGAATAACAATAAATTACATAAACAATTATTTCATTGTATTTCGTTGCATTTCATTACATAACATTTACATTAAACGTTACATCGCATTACACGTTACATCGGATTACACGTTACATCGCATTACAGTACACGTTGCATCGCATTACACGTTACATCGCATTACACGTTACATCGCACTACACGTTACATCGCATTACACGTTACGTCGCATTACAGTACATGTTACATCTACGCATTACACGTCACATCGCAATACAGTACACCTTACGTCGCATTACAGCACACGTTACATCTACGCATTACACGTTACATCGCATTACACGTTACACCGCATTACACGTTACACCGCATTACACGTTACACCGCATTACACGTAACACCGCATTACACGTTACACCGCATTACACGTAACACTGCATTACACGTTACACCACATTACACGTTACACCGCATTACACGTTACACCACATTACACGTTACACCGCATTACACGTTACACCGCATTACACGTTACACCGCATTACACGTTACACCACATTACACGTTACACCACATTACACGTTACACCGCATTACACGTTACACCGCATTACACGTTACACCACATTACACGTTACACCACATTACACGTTACACCACATTACACGTTACACCGCATTACACGTCACATCGCAATACAGTACACGTTACGTCGCATTACAGCACACGTTACATCTACGCATTACACGTTACATAGCATTACACGTTACATCGCATTACACGTTACATCGCATTACACGTTACATCGCATTGTCCGTCGCATACTATACTCATACGAACGTTTAGCTGTTGTACATGTGATATGTACCGAAATTAACGGAGGCGATAGGTTTATATTGATTTTTGGCGCATATCAACATCATGTACAATTGCTACAAAGTATGTAATTGTCTAATTATATAAATTCTGTCATTTCCATCGACACAATTTACAAACACAATTTCCTAAACTTGATTAATAATATGATATGAACAATTGGTCAATAGTTGAAATTTCTTTTCGAACGATGATTTACTCCTTAATCAATATAAAATATTTGTAGATCAATATGAAATCGAATTAAAGTAGCTGCATTCGTATGACGTTTAGTACTCATACGAACGTTCAGGAATCGTATAATGTATGCAGTATCCATAAGTTTCGTGCGAAATAAATGTTATCAATGTGTGTGCTCGATTCATGAATTCCTTTATTCCACAGGGGCTTGATATGGTGTATTGTAATCAAGTTAACTGTGGAATATACCAACACTATATACCCCTGTGCTAGTAGCAAAGATACGCGATCAGATAAATACGGATATTATCATAGAACAATTATAAAACATATTTCGCGCATTAGTCAAGATAAATACGTGTCAATTTAATCTCAGACAGTAAATGCATGTGGATGCAGATACTAAGTCATTTATTTCTGTTTTCGAACTTTCCTTGAACTTATCTTATGACATCCGGGTACATTTAGTCATCATACCAAAAATCGGCCACATTACACATAGGCCCATCGATGATCACGCTGTATCACTGTATATACATTTAAAGGGTCTTCAATGAATAGCTATCTATATTACCATTTCGGACATCTACAAAAATCGTCGCCTTAATTCTACACTGACGTACATTGTATTAGTTTTGAGAAATAAACGTTTAAAGATTGAAGAGTCAATAACTTTTTACACTTTCGTTTTTGTGGAATTGGAGTTTAGTCTATTTAGAACAGTTCTACACGATAACAAATTTCACCATCATTTAGAGCTCAAAGAGACGAATAAAACGATACCATACACTCAATATATAAAACGTTATAAAATGAAAACGAAATAGGCTAGAGTTAAACTGAGTTTTCATTTTCATGTTTCTACATGTCTGAGGAATTAGAAAATTTGAAAACCTGAAATTCGAAAATGTTTTAAGTAAGCCCTTTTTTCCTGGAGAACAGTCCAATTTATGTATTTGAACGGTTAATGTAAACTAATCAACAGTATCTACAGACAAGAGAGCTATGTAGGGAAAAGTATACTTGAGTAAAATCTTTAGTTATCTTTTATAAGTCTAAAAATAAATGATTAAAAAAGGAGAAATCATTTTGCCAATTTCTGCTCTTTAGATAAAATTATATGTACTATCAAGTTCTTGTGTCAAAACACAGATTTTATGAAAAAATGATTTGATTGACAATAAGACGTATTTAGAGTTCTTGCTGCTTAGTTAAATAGAATTTTTTTTCGCGAAATCGGTGCCAGTTCTTTTTGAGTAATCAAATGCACGTAGCCAATCAAAAGATTTGGGATGTACGATGTAAACTCAGCAGAGTCGTCCTATCTTGAGCAACAAACTTCTGTCAACAACATAGTCAATACCTCCGTTGAAAAATACAGTCGGACCTCGTTCATTCGAAGTCATCGGGCACGAAATGTTATTTCGAATAAAACATGGTTTCGAATAACCCATTTCAATTTGACTTGCGTTAGAAGATTCATCGGGACTATAAATTTATTTCGGATTATACAGAGTATTCGGTTTAAAGGTTGTCGAATAAGCGAGGTCCTACTGTACTTCATATTTTACCTCGCTGGAAAACAGTCGAAATTTTCATCTCTGAAAGAGTGTTGCTAAAAAAGTGTTGATCTGTTGATAGAGCGAATTAGTTTCAGAGAGATCTTCATGTTTTTTTTGAAATTATGTCTGCATATTTGAGTCAGTAAACGCTTTATCATTCCTATAGAATGTTCCTCAATTGTTATCTAAATTCATAATCTTGTCAATTTTATCCATTAGTTGAAATTTCAAGTGTCATAAGTATCGTTCTGTGATTCGCTTGTTTTCGTACGTAGATTTTTGACGACAATATAATCATATCATATTAACCATCACAGCTTGATCGGGCAAAACATTACACGTACATGATACAAGTGTTTGGATTGTAATTATTTCTCCAGTTCAGCATCGTTTTGCTTCGTTTTAATACCCCGTATACACCTTGTAAAATACGCCTTTTTTAAAAGAGCGTTGACTTGACATTGATGAGATACATAGTTTGGTAAACGGGGATTTTGTCCGCCTTGTACAATTCACGAAGGGGATTTTGTCCGCCTTGTACAACATGAACGATTTTGTCCGGAGGGGATTTTGTCCTACACTCTCATTGATTACCGGGCGATTTCAATAAGGATTGCTAGCATATACAGTCTTCATTTGACAAAGAGCGTTTGCTTGACATTGAGCAGTTGTCTAGATCATCAGACGATCTCAAAGATTGATCGAATTTAAATACGACATTTCACAAAGAGCGTTTGCTTGACATCGAACAGTTGTCTAGATTACCAGACGATCTCAAAGATTGCTCGCATGTATATACGTTATTTCACAAAGAGCGTTTGCATGATACTGAGCAGTTGTCTAAATCACAAGGTGATCTCAATAAGGATTGCTCGTATGGATATGTGTCATTTTACAATGAGCGTTTGTTTGATAGTGAGCAGTTGTCTAAATCAATAGGCGACCCAATACAGATTGCTATCATGTATATATATACGCTATTTTACTAAGATCGATTGCTTTACATAGAGCAATACTCAAAATATAGGCAATCTCTATACGGATCGCTCTCATGTAATAAGGTCAAGTATATTTTTTTTTACATTTTCAGGAAGTTGAAAAAGTTCGACGAAAGCGAATAGACCCAAAAGGAAGCTGGCTGACATTCGTGAACCGAATGGAAGACAAAAATCCCGAAAAGAAGAAGAGAAAGAAACGAAAAAGAAATAAAAAGACGAACGAAAATATACTTGTAAGGAGCTACAATACACAAATAAAACTTATTAAAAGGGCTCGATCCCTCAAATCATCTCAAATAGAAATCTCAGCTCAATATGAGATTTTGCTCAAATCAGAGTCTCATTTTGGATCTCTTGAAAAATATTCTGAAAAAAAACTCATCTCATCTTTTTTGTTTTGTAATATCCATTCTAAGTAGGTGAGAGGAATCTGAACATTTTGAGATAATATAATTGAGCTGAGATGTAGCTCAGATTGAGATGCTTCGGGAGATTAGGATCATAACTCCGATGGTCCCAAAGAAAGTCACTCTGATTTTTGAGTTGGACTGTTTATCGAGTTAAAAGTATAGAAGGTTCATCAGCATACGGTCTTATTCAAGCTTAATTTTGAAGTGCTCTTTGGGTGAGATTTTACAGTATACTAAATGCTTTGTAAGGAAGCTACTAGAACACATTTTAACGTCTCTGGTATGGAAAGGCCAGGGATCGAACCCAAGATCGTCCGCATTCGAGAATATTACTCTGTTCACGACTAGTTCTACAATGAGAATAATATCATGAGAATTTAATAATTAAGATATATATATATTCATACGTTATGTTGATTATAAACCAAACATGACTAATTATCAACGCTATGTTTGCAGTTGGGACCCCCGGGGCCAGCCGGACCCCCTGGTCCACCGGGTCCGCCAGGAACAAGTGTTACCAAAGAAGAGATCATTAAAGAATTAGAAGATCTCATAAAAGGTCAGTTGTGTTAAGAACTTGTTCGATCTTTTTGTACGGCTAGGAGAATATATGCCAGAGAACATATGCAAGAGTTACATTTTCTGGTTTATATTATAATGTTATTAATCAAGTGCCGAACGCCTTGGGTCAATTCGACTGTCCGAGGCCAAATAACAAGGTCAATACGAAATCACTTGATTAATGGCAATTGTATTAATTAACTATACAATATTTTTCAATTTTTATTAACACTAAACATTCAATTATGAACTAATTAGTAATTTTCAGCATTTTTGCTGGTTCAAATTTTCAAGATGGCGATCAGAGAAATGCAAAACGCCAATCTCGTATTTGCCCTGCTTTCTCAGCCAATCAAACGGCTTCAATTTCATATTGGTCCTGTTTTTTCGTGTTGGCACTGCTTCTCAACCAACCTTATGGCTCGAATCTCATATAGACCCTGTTTTCTCAGCCAATCAAACGGTTCGAATCTCATATAGGCCCTGTTTCTCAGCCAATCAAACGGCTCGAATCTCATATAGGCCCTGTTTTCCCATATTGGCCCTGGTTTTACCATTTATTAGCCTTGTTTTCTAAATATTGCCCAGTTTTGTCTCATATCAGCTGGGACAATTGTTCAATATTAAAGCCAATATAAATAGTTGATAAATAATACATTATATGTATCCATTACAGAGCACGAAGTCATACATGATAGCTGTAGACTGTAAACTTGTATTCATATGGTTCAGCCATGTTATATCATAGCATTTCTTGACCACACTTATTTGGTTTGCAGTCTCTAGTCTGTCTATATTAGGAGGCAAGTAATCATGCATCGGTCACTCATCTGCAATGATCTTTGCTGCACAATTCAATCTAGATAAGCTGCGACTATACACGTCAACGATCTAAAATAAACTGACAATATATATTAGCATATTAGGAACAATAGCTAATTTGAAAAAAATTGTCGGAGCAATTTGAAGGTTAAGATTTGTTGAGTAACATAAACAAGGGTGAGATGTTACGATTGCTGGTAACTCCAGCCGAAATTCTACAGAATGTCGGTAAGGTAACGTACCCATTATCGACAGGTTAACCAATCCGCGTCAATGTTACAAACGTTGTTCGGTTGAAGAGAAATTGCTTTTGTGTTTAACGTATAATTTGATTGGTTTACGTAACACTGATAAGCAAATAGCAAGACCATGTTAGTACGGCTGCGCCGAAAAACTACGGTGGTAAAATAATGAGGAAGTTGAGATTTATGCATGAGATAATTATTCTATGTACAGAATATAGCCGATAATGATTTCACTGGAGATATGCGTTGAGACCTGTCTCCTACTCAAATTTAAAGCACTTACAGTCGGACCTCCTTCATTCGACCACCTTCTATCCGAATACTTCAGCATCATCCGAAATAAATACCAGGGCTGCGTTTCATCAAAAATCCAAAGTATGAAAAGATAGGAGTAAAATCATCTGGAAGGAATAAGTCATGTTTGCTCTATATGTTTTGACAGTTTGAAGCGTAAATATCTTTAATATTTCATAATCTGAAAGATTCAAATAAAATTTGGGTGAATCTTTTTTTTTTAAATTTATGCAACAAAACATGCTTAAGTTGGCTTAGGTGCAAAAAAGTATACTCATGAGTGAAAAGCGCACTTAGGACTTTTGATGAAATGCACATCAGGTTCCGAGGTATCTTCTACACGTCCAATTGAATTGGGCTATTTGAAACTTTGTATTATATTAAACAAAATTTCGGACCCGACGAGTTCGAATGAACGATGTACGACTGTATTTTCTATGTGAAAACTGCTGTAAGCCGAAATATTTAATCATACACATGTCGTCTACAAAACATTTAACACAGACAACACACCAACTTCTCCAGAACAACATCATTTAGGTGATGCAAATATTGACTTTTGTTGATATGTTGTTGTCCTAGAGAGGTTGAATTGGTTGTGATGTTTTACAACGGAAAATAATTGACAGTTGCTGAAGAGAGATTGTTGTTTAAGAGAGGGTGCACTCAAGAATGGTGTAACGGTTACTAAATGCTTATTTTTGAGGTGCGCACATATAAATGGCTGGTTCAAGTGAAGATTAATAATCTCTCGCATGAGTTTGGAAAATTATTGACAATCTGCGGCGAATTTTACATAAAAAAGACCTTACATTATATTAAATTAACAACATATGCAGTATACAATTAGTGTTTCCATTAATTATACAATGATGAATCGACTTCATTTAGCATTTACGTATTAAACACGCATTATTGACACAACCTTTTGTCGGAGGAAAATATAAAGGAAGATGAAATGAAATTATTGACTTCAAATATGATTTACACTGGTGCGTAGCTGGTATATATGTCTATGCTCGATCCGGGGCTGTGTGTCTAAGAACATACTGTCAACGAATGCGTGTTAAAGAAATATTATGCTCATTTTTTTTGTTCATTTGTTTAACTAAACAACCATTAAAAATATATTTCCAATAGTTAAAACATCAATAAACGTACATTAACAAAGAATAAACTCATAATGTATTGATTCGTATTTGTTGAAGAAATATGTTTGAACATCATAAAATTAAAAAAAACACTTTACAGTTTTGTCTTTCAGTAATATGGTAAATAAGATATATTCCATCGGTTATATATTACTATGGTTCTTATTAGAGATGTTTTAGTCAATGTGACAACAATACTGGACGAGCCAATTCAAACAGTTTATGTGCTGATGAGCCAGATACATCTTTAAGCTTTATCTTTTGTTTTTTTTGTGGTCCATGATAGTAGCTAGTTTGATAGCTGAGTGGAGTGATGTTATCTGCACACATAATTCGAATTATGCAAACAATTTAATGCAAATCGTCACATATTTAAACAAGAAATATCGTGAAAAAAGATGGTCGGCGCAATTTGTTGTGCAACATAAAAAAATGCCGAGATGTTACAATTGCTGGACACTCCAGATCCAAAATGGATTTCGGTAAATTCGTCGAAATTCAGTGTTATGTACCCCTTATCGAAATGTTAGCCAAACGCGTCAAGGTTACACACGTTGTTCGGTTGAAGGGAAGTTGGTTAAGTGGTTAACGTCAGATTTGATTGGTTTACACAACACTGATATTTGAGCCTGTAAGTGACGTCATTTCAAGAAAACGTCATATGTGATGTCACTATTTGCAAGCAGGAAATATTATTTATTCCATATGGTCACTTCGAAGTAAACTGGAATAAAACCCATTCAGCAGAATGTAGTTAACTATTTTCGAACTGTCAGGATCACTTCTAGGTTCAAGTTTTCTGTCTATGGTTAAAGATAATCGATGATATATTCTGAAACTTGGTCAATTTCAGTCATTCGTTAAATAATATGTTTAATACCGCGTTGATAATATTATACGGCCACTGAGTTAACGGCCGAAATACCGGTTAACAGTAGTACCCAAGTAGTTGACCGGAAGTACCCAAGTAGTTGACCGGAAGTACCCGAGTATCACCAGACATAGACACACAAATAATACATAGATCAGAATAAGATAAAAGAATCAACCATCCTAAAAGTTAAACCGCCATTATATTTTTCAACAACGATAAGAGAATAATTTGCGTAGTGTACCGTTAATGTTTTTTATTGAAATATGATAATATACATGTATACAAAACTATCAACAGTTTGGTGTTCTGATGATGAGGATTGCCGGTTGTGTGATATGAATAACTATTATTATACAACTGTTTTATCACAGTTTGCTATTCCCCTACGAGACCCGCCCGTGTAAGAAATGTTCACATGTAAGATGGGAAACTGCGAGTTAACGTATCGTTAATATAATTGGAAACACTTAACATTAAGATTATCCCCGCCCCCATACAGTACGGTCCCTCCCCCTTAATTCACCGGTTCAGTTAGGCTCCTCATATCTTTTGTTCTCTGAACTAACGTAACATAACCATCTTAGTATGAACTTAGTTCAAACGTGTATATAACCCTTTTTTCTCTTACTTTTGTTTAACTGTATTAATTGTACTAAGATGGATGATCCCGCGTACTAAAACAAACAGTAGTTATTATCTTTGATAGTAAACTATTTTATAATTAAGAAATTGTAGTAAAAGTTATCGCTTACCGTTACGCTCGTAAGACGGTGAGTGCATTCTAATTCTTGTTGGATGCGTGGGAACTAGAAAGTTCTCAAGTATACTTATTACGTTTGAATATCAATAATTTAATTTATACGACGTTACGAATACACAGAAAATGGACCAGTAAAAGATACGACAAAATATAACATGAACTTACTCCACTATTTGATTATTTACATACACAGACGTATTATCAACTGTTTTTTCGTAATTTAGCTAATACAAAATTTCGCGCGAAAATTAAGAAACGAGCTTTGTGGAGACAAGTGAAGACAACATTCTCGGCAGCTCTCGGATATTTCCGTACCACTTCGTTACCTTACGAACATCCTCTAGTGTATGTTAGGCGGAGCACTATGTGGCAAAATTCAAAATTTCGTGCGGTCAAAAAATAGTTCTCGTAAAACAGATTAAAACTTCGATAAATTCGCATAAGAAATGGATTATCGTTGTCATTTCTAGTAAAAAACTCACAAATAGCTTAAATAATAGATTCTAATCCCGTTTCATCAGCACTCCAGCGTTCACGCCGCCATATTGTTTACATGATATTCGAATGGTATTTCCGAAAGTAGTGCCTTACGAACATCCGAGGCACTGGACGAAGTTGGCCGAGGTTTTCCGCATGGTGAAGACAAGTGACAGCATTATTCATAGTTCACCCATGATAAAGGGCTTCCCACGCTAATAGTCTGAAAGTGCAAAATGAAAAAATAGCAATTTACGTGGGTTTCATTTGACCAGTAACCATTCTGAGAAGGGATAGGTAGATTTATTTCGGTACAAGATCATATTGCGTTTTTCTTGAAATGACGTCACTTACAGAAGAGGTTGTAAGCCCCATAGCAGCTCTCAAATGCAAAATCAGATCGTGTAGATCCCGCACCGCGTGTTCGAGCTTCGTGTTCATATAAAGATCTGAATTTCATGCCAATATTTATCGTTGTGAAGGTGAAAGTTCATTCATAGCGTTCATAGACAATTGTGTACAAACGGATGATTTTTTTTCTATATAAAAATCAGGATATTTAAGTTTATTTTCGATTGTTATGTGTCCAAACTTGGAACCGTTGTTGTCCCACTAATAGCGTCGTGGTGATCAAGCATATTTAGAACGTATTCAAACGTACAACAACTTGAGATAAATAAGAAATATCTTGAAAAAAAGATGGTCGGCGTAAGTTGAAGGTACGATTGCTGGTCACTCAAGATCAAAAATGGATTTCGGCAAATTCACCGAATTCAGTGGATTTCGGTTAGGTAACGTACTCATTACCGGAATGTTAACCAATCAGTTAAACCAGTTTAAGAGAAATTACCTTGGTGGTTAACGTAATATTTGATTGGTTTACACAACACTGATATGCAAATAGCAAAACCATGTTAGTGCCAAAAAACGGTCACGATGTACTTTAAGTTTGTCGATCACTGAGTATGTTTAACATTGTGGTATACGGAAGTGGCGTATAGCCCAGTTTTAATCCAATGTTTATCCTACAATCGTATCATTTTTACAATTTTTTTGGACATATTTACCAATGTGCATGTTTCAGTTATTATCACTTTACGTAGCTGTTGATTAATCACAGTTTGCAGAGTGGTCTACTTCCGAACTGCGGTTTGACTGAATAATTTTTTGCTTTTTTACTTTCAGCCGAAGCAGAGAAAAGGGCACACGAAATGCTAGCTGATATGGTAAGCAAATAGCTGCCACTTACAATTTGAAAACTTACACAAGTGTTTTAAAAAAAAAAAAAGTTACTTTTTCAAATTGTATACTATAGTGCGACAGCTGATTCTTCATTAACAGCTGATAGGCAGTTCCATAGGGAAAACTTCACTACCTAAAGATAACTGATTGTCATTACTGTATGAATATATGTATAATGTAGTTTCTATAATTATAGACATGTTCAAGCTTTTAAACATGTACAGTTCCAGCCAGCTGATCTTTTCTTGTTGCTGCTGCGATATGATGTTTGTAATTTTTAAATATTTCCCAAAAATTGCTTATTTATGTTAGAAAAAATTCAATGTTCAAGGGCGATAAACGTTGTTGTAATATCTATCACAGAATCAAGAGTTAATTCCCTTTAGTTTGCTGAGTTCGCTATGTGCATAATAAATGATTACACAAATTTCGTTTCGTTTTAGACACCGGCGAACAATTCCCACATTCACCTCCCACAAGATTCGGCACAATATTTAAATGTACCTAGAATATACAGCGGATTTTCCATGCGGCTGGGGTCAAAGACTAGAGTCCGACGGAAAACATTTATGGAGATAAAGTCATTTCAACAGGTAACTTTACGGTGATTTTACGAGACAAAAATACTCACGCACGTGGTGTATTAAAGGCTTAATTCAGCTTTAACACCGGCGATATAAATATCTTTAAATTTTCATGTGGAACACTAAATTAAATCAGTTTTAGCATTGTAGATGTCGAGATGGCTGTGACGTCATGGTTTTAAGTTGATGGCTTTTTATCAATGATACCGATTACATTGTGAATAGCAGGTTTATTGGAAGAATTTAATAAATCTACAAATTTAGCCATACATGGCCTATGATAATATGATAAATGTACCAGTCGTAAAACTATTTTAAAATTAAATTAATTAAACATGGAAAACATGTTACATTGCTCCTCGGGCCCTTTATTTTGCTCAGTTGGTCCTACTAACAATTTGGATATTGTAGGTGTAAATCCTGAGTGAGATGTGTGTTCTCCGTAACAAATTGAAAATAATGCTTCAAAAACCAAACGTCATTATTTTGCCTCTGATACATACAGGGAAGTTTTAAATTTCTTGCTGAAGAACAGAATACTATTTATTTGTAGTCCGGGAGCATTGGCTTGGTAAACGTATCGCCGTACATGGCTGATCTTTTATCGTATATACATCCAGTACAGCGTAACATTGCGACGTCAACGTTGAATGAGTTATGTACATATATATCCATAAAATATATAACAATGACTCCTCATGAACCCCCATTCGTAGTTGAAGGATTAAAATGGAACAGAGAAAGTCACATTCGCAATACAATGCCTCCTCAAACTGATTAAATTAGTATAGGAAAGTCACGTTCGCAAAGCAATGCGTCATCAATCATCAGCATTCTGACCTTAATAAAATACATTTACATCTATCATATCTGTAAAACACTGGTAGCGTATTTCACTGAAATGTTTTCGCGGTTTTTTAGAAAAAGCCAAACAAAACAGTAACAAATTGTTAGCAGCGATGTTCTCCTGCAAAGAGTATTTTGTTGTGTGTGATATGGTGATTTACCCCTGCAAGGAGTGTTTGACGTGCGCGATATGGTTTCTACCTTAATTAGAAAATTACACCATATTTTGCCAATGTGTTCTAGTTTTGCGATGCAGGTCAAAACTTTCAAACTAACGTTGTTTATTGAAAAGTCAATTGCGTGTTTAGGACACGAAAACGTCGAGTTTTCACGTCGGCGTAGCGACAAATCCCTCCCAGAGTGTATTTGTAATGTGTCAGGAAACTGTTACAGCGATAAATTCATTCTATTAGAAAAACTTGATCCGAGCGCTCTATAGAGATAAGGACAGTTAGATATATTTGATATTTAGAGGTTACTATATGGGAATTGTATGCCTTACGGCGATATTGGCATATTGGGACAGATATTGGCCCGATGGCTTTATTTACGTGCAATAATGAGCGTTGTCAGCGTGGAAACACATCGCCAACGCACAAGACCTACTGGCGGATAAACTGTGCATAAAAAACCAGAATATTATGTTTACGAAGATGCTTTGAAAGCACTTGATCAATTATGAATACTCTTCACTTGTGTTGATCAATTATGAATACACTTCACTTGATCAATTATGAATACACTTCACTTGATCAATTATGAATACACTTCACTTGATCAATTATGAATACACTTCACTTGATCAATTATGAATACACTTCACTTGATCAATTATGAATACACTTCACTTGATCAATTATGAATACACTTCACTTGATCAATTATGAATACACTTCACTTGATCAATTATGAATACACTTCACTTGATCAATTATGAATACACTTCACTTGATCAATTATGAATACACTTCACTTGATCAATTATGAATACACTTCATTTGATCAATTCCTCGATGGTTCGTTCTGTTCTATACATATCATATATGGGCTAGACCATTGAGTACACATGTTTGTCTTGGAAGTAAAAGTTAATACAATACTCTCTGAAACGATGGTCAGAAATAGAGCAGGTTTTGCACAAATGGTCGTATTGCGAGCGTATGCCAAAACAAGCAGCCCAAATTAAAACAAAACACACAAAAAGTAATAATCAGTATTAATCGAGTGATTTAGGAACAGCATTGCTCTCATGTCCTATTCCTGAAGTTGCCCTACATCGTTGGTACATGCCTCATCCTCATTTCTTCCTTACCTTGTCTGAAAATTACTATTAAACCTCACCTAAAGTCTACCTTAATAATAAGATCACCTCAAAATAAGAACACCTCAAACTTAAGACCACAATTAAGTTTCAAGTCCATTGTCACTGTTTGGGACTCTTTATTCAACCTTAATATTAAGACCACCTCAATAAGAAAACCAGTTGTCAAGGGTCCAAAAGGTGGACGTTATTGAGGTTTTACTGTATTGTGATTGATAGATTGTTATTTAAGAAAATCATACTCCAATATATGGCGGTGACGTTGTGGTTTTATGTTGATGTATTTTTATCAGTAAGAACGATTGCATTGCTTTAAAGGAGAATAGCAGTAATATTGCCCCTGTTGTTCATTTTTCTCAGTTGGCCCTATTAACAATTTGGAGGTCGTTGGTTTAGATCCTAGGTGAGATGTGTGTTCTCCGTAACAAATTGACTGAAAATAATGCTTCAAAAAACCATATGTCCTTTGCCTCAGATACGGGGAAGTCATCAATTGCTTGCTGAAGAACATAATATTATTTATATGTAGTCCAGGAGCATAAGCTAGGTAAACTTATCGCCGTACATGACTGATCTTCTTTCATAACATCCAGCACAGCGTTACATTGCGACGTCAACACCAAATGAGTTACGTACATATATCCATAAACTATATAACAGTCACTCCTCATGAACTCCCATTGGTAGTTGAAGGATTCAATTGGTACAGGGAAAGTCACATACGCAATACAATGCCTAAGGTGTCGAGTCAATTAACCCTGGGGATAGGGCTATAATGAATTGCCTAGGTGATTACCTATATCAATTAACGAGAGTAGAATTAGGAGGGGACGATAATGGGAAAGGAAAAACGTAAGACAGTTAACTCCCTGAAAACCGGACGCTGTCCAGATATGGTGAATAGCCTGGTTTTCTGAGCGATTCGATTTCTCAGGAAACTTATCATTAGACCGCACATTGCTCACAGGCTGCCTTCTTGAATGAGTGTTCATGTATATGCACTTCCACTGATAGTATTGCGCGTTATTTGTCTACAAGTTTGTTGCAATACATACTTCTACAACAAAATATCAAAAGATACGGCCATTGTTATATAAAGTGCGTAATAACGCAATTATTTTTGCAAAATTGATTGAAGTCAGCGTTTACTATTGAATTAATAAGAAGAAAGTATGGAACTTCGAAAATCGTCCGATTTTCTGAGGATTCCGTATTTCAGAGAGTCTGGTTTTCAGGGAGATTACCGTATTTCTCTACAGCACTTAAAGGCAATCATAGCCACACAGCCAAATTACAGCCTTGAAACTTTCAAGAAAAATACTGGGGGTTTAATCGATTTTATAACTAACTAGCCCAACTGTTAAAGTAATAAAATGTCATTTTTATTTGTTTTTTTTCTTAAAAAACATTAAATTATTTTTCACACAGTTCATACATCAGTATAATTCGTTAAAAAAGAAAACACTCATACTGAATTCGTAAACAAGTTTTTAAACGTCCAGGTTTGTAATGTGACAAAATCGGGGTTTTGAATCTGTTGTACAATGATACTTCGTGCAAAACAATTTACGTTCAGATGAACCTGATGCACCTTTAACGACTTCATGGATTACAAAGCAAATGGAATGTGCGTCAGCAATCATCAGCATTCTGAACTTAATAAAAACATATTTACATCTAGCATATCTGTAAAACACTGGAAGCGCATTCCACTGAAAAGTTTTCGCGGTTTTTAAGAAAGAGATAAATAAAACAGAAAGAAATTGTTAGCAGCGACGTTCTCCTGCAGAGAGTGTTTGTCGCGTGTTGTATGGTTTCTAACTAAATTAGAAAATTACACCATATTTAGCTAATGGATATATAGTCCTGCGGCGCTGGTCAAAATTTTCAAATTAATGTAGTTTATTGCAAAGTCAATTGCGTGTTAATGACTCAAAAACTTTTTTTTTCACGTCAGCGTAGCGACAATTCCCTCCCAGAGAGTATTTGAAATGTGTCAGGAAACTGTGACAGTGATAAATTCATTGTATGAGAAGTACATGATCCAAGCGCTCTATAGAAAAAAGGACAGTTAAAACATATTTGATATTTAGAGGTTATTATATGGGGCTTGTACGGCGATATTGGCATACTGGGAGAGATATTGGCCCGATGGCTTTATTTACAGTGCTATATTTAGTAACATATGCAATAATGAGCGTAGTCAGCGTGGAAACACATCGCCAACGTACAAGACCGACTGGCGGATAAACTGTGCATACAAACCATAATATTATGTTTACGAATATGCTTCAAAGCCGCTTGATCAATTATGAATACACTTCACTTGATCAATTCCTCGATGATTTTGTTCTATACATATCGTGTGTGGGCTATCTAGACCATCTATTAGGCAAGTTTGTCGTGGAAGTAATACTTTAATACATTACTCTCTGAAACGATGGTCAGAAATAGAACAGGTTTTGCACAAATGGTCGTATTGTGAGCGTATTCCAAAGCAGCCCAAATTAAAAAAAAACTCACAAAACGTAATTATCAGTAGTAATCGTGTGGTTTAGGAACTGTATTGCTCTCATGTAGTGTTCTTGGTGTTGCCTTACGTCGCTGGTACATGTCTCATCCTCCACTCTTCCTTACCTTGTCTCAGAATTACTGTTAAACCTCACCTAAATACCACCTCAATTATACACACCACATTTTCAAGTCCATTTTCACTGTTTCACTGCAAATATCTATTCAACCTCAATATTAAGCCCACCTCAATAATACCAGTTGTCAAGGGTCCCACAGTTGGTATTATTATTGGGGTTTTACTGTATAGTGAATGATAAATTGTTTCTTGAAGAAAATCAAGACAGTCATACACCAATATATTTTTATTAATAGGTCAAAATCAATATTTTAAAGAAACAATAAAGTACATTATAAGTGATTCAAAACATAACGGTTTAACCTTTGAACTAATATAAACGTATATTAGTGACGTTATTATGTCAAAATTAATTTGACGTTACAAACTAAGCGTTTTGTCTGAAGATGTTTTGGGGGCTTAAGTATGGTGTATATAAATAAACAAACGAGGAAATAGTTACAAATATTACATCGTTTGTTTGTTTTCCATTTGAAGAGAAGAAGGTTTTTAAAAATGATATACATGCTTACGTGACGTTGTCATTTTGTAGCTTATTTTTGCATCTTGTTCTTAATATCGGAATTGCTATAGAACGAACATTAATACTTCTGTGTCTGGTCACTGATACAGATTTTGTCGTGGCGCAGCTGGTATTAAATATTTTGTATTTGTAAAAAAATCGCTACGGATAATGCAGTTACTTATTCAGACAAATACGCATTCATCACTTTTCGTAATTACGAACAATCCTATAGCAGAATTGTTTTAAAAACGAGAATCAAAATTAGTAACTTATTTAATATTTGTGTTTCATGACGAGTTGTCATAGTAACATTTTGAATTTGTCTTTTTCAGCCATTTGGAGGGGGAAGTTTTCAAAGAGGAGAAACATTTAATGCACAAGATGGCCGATTCTTTGCACCACGTGACGGTGTTTACCAATTTACTGCAAATTTACATATACGACTGCGGACCAAACGTAAATTGAAGGGAAAACCAAAATTAGACGAACATGTGAAAGTTGTGATATGCATCGATTCATTATGCCAAACAAATACGTAGGTTTCTTTTTCCTCAATAATAAGACCACTTCAATAATAAGACCTATCCAATGATAATACCACCTCAATAATAAGACCATCTCAATAATAATACCACCTCAATAATAAGACCACCCCAATAATAAGACCCCTCAATAATAAGTCCACCTCAATAATAAGACCATCTCAATAATAAGACCACCTCAATAATAAGACCACCCCAATAATAAGACCACCTCAATAATAAGATTACCTCAATAATAAGACCACTTCAATAATAAGACCACATCGATAGTAAGACCACATTAATAATAAGACCATCTTAATAATAAGACCACCTCAATAATATGACCACCTCAATAATATGACCACCTCAATAATGCCACCTCGAAATTAAGAATACAATATTCAAGTCCATTTTCTCTGTTTTGCTTTGTATTCGACCTCAATATTAAAACCACCTCAATAAGAAGAAAAGTTTTCAAGGGTCCCAAATGGTGGACTTATCATTGAGGTTTTACTGTACACTCTTTGTCATAACAGGTAAAGCAAGTCGATAGGCTTACCGTTACAAGTTCCTGTTTAATACTTGTCAGTCGACACCCGACACATACATCGGGTTACGAACATTTGGCTTTCTGTCGAAACTGGTATTCTCTACCGCAAACTGTTAATGTACTGTTTGGTTGATTTACTTGTCGGTGAAAGAAAGAGAATAAGTTGCTGCATGAAACGCCACATACATAAAAAAATGCCTCTCCACACAGACCTCCGGGAAAACAACAATCCATAAAACAGAAGGCATTTGAGGAGGCTCAATGGTCCATATATACGTAAGGGAACAGGGCCGCAAAGAATATAAAGTGAAAGAATTGCACAGGGGGAAGGGAAATCCAACACATATCCAAAACACAAAAAAGAAACAATAACCATATAGCGATTTACAGCCTTGAAACTGTCAGTTTAAATACTGATACAATATTGGCATAGCACACACTTTAGAAAGGTAACTGCACAGTGCTGATTGGACACAGCATACCGTTACCATGACAACAACTCTTCCATGTGTGCATTCAGTGATAACCCCCTATCTTCTTGTCAATTTAATAAAACGACAGTTTTATCATAATTATTGTGATATTATGTGTATGAAGATTTGATAAGAATTGACAATCTAGTTGGCTATTTGAACATAGATTATAATGATCTATGACTGCTAATTATGTTGATATAGCCTTAATATCTGCGTTCTTTAATAAACGTTCAACATTACATGTGTATGCAGATTTTGCAAACAATTTACGTGACTAATACAAAAATGACGTTTGATGATTTTGACAAATAGTTACATTCCTTAACGGCCCCACTGTTTTATTCTAAGACCATTTATAGAAACATCAAAGTTTGGTGAATTTCCAATATCTCTAAAATCAGGGTAGGCAGGTCACATTTTTAAATCTTTAAACATCATATATTAAGTATACAAAATTTGCAAAACAATGTGACTAATGAAAAAGCTGGAATGTTCTGACTTTCGCCAAATGCTCACATTACTTATTAGGGACCCAACATGAATACAAAATTAAGACATTGTTGCACCTTGAACAATGAAGAGTCGTCTTATACAGATATTGTCCAATAAATTGAGAGTTTGGGTTGGATAACGGAAGCGTGCAAGGCTCAAAAGTTGAAGTAATTGCTTACTAAACAGTTGGTCATACAATATACGAAACAAACGTAAATGGCATTATCGACTGTACGTAATTGGCTGACCCAACACGCTGTTGATTCAGACTTAGTGGAGAATACCATAACTGTATACACTTTGTCTATTTGGTCAACACTATACATAGTCATTCATTTACTAGAGAACGGTCGCAAACAATTTATGAGGTGATCAGCCAATGAAAACATGTGTTGCAAGATATTGACCAATAGAGACAGAGTATTCAACAACAGTATTTTTGACTAATTGTGAGTCGTTAGTTGAATTATCATTGCTTTATGACAATGTTTATTTCAGGTCTATAGAAACTATAACGAGTGTTCACATCGACAATATAATCATGACAGCGACTGTTTCTGGACTTTTACAACTCCGGGTAAGTTAAGTTTGTACCGTGCAATCTCTCTTGAACAACGCCCTTTGCGAAATGCAATTTTCGGTCGTTACTGAGAGATTGAGCGTTTGAATTGATAGTAAAAAATTTACATGGGGAAACTGATATTGTTGTTGAAGAGAGGGAGGCTGTCGCTCAAGAGGCGGCCGTTCTGGAGAGACTGTACTGTATGTTTAATGATGCCGGGAAAACAGACCTCTGCAATGAAGAGGTCACCAGACTACCGAGAGCAATAGATAGTTCCCACATTTACAATATTTACATCCCTTGTTCTGAATAGTCAGCCATATTGATAGGCAAATTTCCTTTAAGTTTATAGGTAATATAATGTAAACGATAATAAAATAAAATAAGATATATAAGATTACTTATTCATTATGCTCATGTGGGCAGATTGCTCAGAAAGTTGAAGAAAAAGTGGTTTTCACATGCAAATTCTCTCTGTATTTTCTCAATTATCACATGAATTACTCCAATGAGTGGCTGCTGATAAAGAACAAAGGAGGTAAATATTGTAGATGTGGTAAGTATCTATAATTTATAGCCACACTAATAAGGCCATTATGCATTATGTAAGTTTGATATATTGGTGATGTTAGTCGTATCTCCAATACTATATATACTTTATATTCACATGTTCGCTACACACGATCTCAACAAGAATTATGGCCCTTTGCACACACATGTATTTGTACGAGTACCAGGAGTTATATATAGTATATATACTATTCATTTTCACGAAGGACATACGCAATTGACGAGTTAGCGGGAACCGCAATGTGTCAAAGAGTGCATTTTAGAAAAAATATAAATTTTGATAAGTCATCCTTAGTTTAAAGATGTATCTGGCTCACTAGAACGTAAAATGTTTGAATGGGTTTAAGCCAGCATCGTTGATACATCGGCTAGAGCATCGTTAGTAAGATCCATTGCAATGTATAACCAATAAAAAATATCTCGTGTTAACATATTACGAACAGACAAAACTAGAAAAATGTCCCACTGGAAGTGTTTTAATTTGTGATAATATAAACTTCATTTTTCAAAAATGCAGAGAGCCGCGGTCGTGGTCCAGTGGTTAGTGCGCTGGACTTGTAACCCGGCAGGTCATACCCTTCCATGAAAATTTGATAAAAAATGTCGATTTTCCTCCTCATGTGGAGAAGTTGCCGGCTCCTTGTGGAAGGGTAAGTTAGTACTGGTTAGGTTTCAGTCCAGGAAAAACTGGTTAGGTGAACCGGCCGCCGTATATAACTGAAATATCGTTGAGAAACGGCGTTAAACCCGATGAAACATCAAAAATGCAGATGATTACATAATGAGTTCATTCTTTCATGATGCATATTTATTGATATTTTGACTGTATGTCTGTAAGTTTTATAATCCAGAGATATTGATTTTAGTTGCTATGTGTTAAAAATCTACTCGGACATTTTCGATTTCCATCGATGTTAAGTACTCACCGGACATCAGTGTCATGGGTGTAATATATACATGTCATGGAAGAAAAATAATGAAAAATTGTTAGTAAGTTCATGCGAGAATTTTCTGTTAGTGGCGTCGATACTTAGCGCTCTGACCCATTACAGTCAGTGGCTCTTTTGCAAGTTTTGACGACGATAATGTGACTTTTACCCTTATTAACATAGACTGTTTTCTGATGCTACTGACTTAACGATACCGAAAGACCTTTAGTGCACCCTGTGACATTTGGTTACAAAAGCTAAGATGTAGCAGAATAGAACTTTGCTTGTGTAAGGAATACCAGTGTTTAATACTACATTGAATAAATAGTATAAGCGTCATTAGATTGAAACTGACTGCTGCTTAGTTTTAGTGGAATACCAATTTGGTACGGAATATAACCCTAGACGTATCAAGACCATTCTCGATAGCTCTCGGTTATTTCCGTACCACTTCGTTACTCTACGAACATCCTCTAGTGTATGTGGCAAAATTCAACATTTTGTGCGGTCAAAAAATTGTAATCGTAAAACGGACTTAACTGTAATAACTTCGATAAATTCACATAAGAAATGGATTATCGTTGTTATTTCCCGTTAAAAACGCACGTAGTTCAGTCTTCATATAGCTTAAATTTGAATCACGTTTCATCCGAACTCCAGCGTTCACGCCGCCATATTGTTTACTGTGAGGTTTCGTTAAAATCCACAAAATGGCAATACTTGTAGAAGGCGAAGCTAAAATGTACTCGTATTTGTACATAAAAGGTCATAACTCGTATGAAAATCATTCGACTGACAGTGGTTGTGGAACATTAATTATGATACAAAAGTCGAGGCACATGTCCGTCGCAATGAGCTAAAGTGAACTAAATGCCCTATATGAACTATATGTGGCACTACAAAGTTATATACCTGAAACTAATGCAACATTTTGAATTACCACATTCTTTCAGGTCTGTTCTTTGTATGGCTACATGAAATATTCAGGACAGCATTATGTTAAATAAGGCATGCGTTATCCCAGAAAACAGCATCGACAAAAGTTACAAAAATAAATCCTTTTTACATATTTTTCAATTTTTTTTTATGTTTTGCAGGAAAAGCAGTATACTTCACTATACGTTGACAACTCATCATCATTCAATATAATTGTGATGAAAGGTTCGGAATACTCGGGTATATTCCTAGGAATATAAGTCTTCCTTCATGAAATCACAGCTTAGACAAAGCCGCCTAGAGCCAGAACCGTTACACAAACTTTCAATTTCAATGCATGCAAACTGGCGTGAACACAACCCAATTAAGATGAAAGAAATGGTTCTTCTAGAGCGACAGCTATTTAAAGTCATGAAACGTTTTGATGAGATGTCAAACGCGTGTTGACAATTCCATTATTTAGATAAGATGTTAAAATACTAGTTCATGAAAACGAGTGTTTTATATAAATGTGTAAAACTGTGAAAAAAGGGCGAAATTGACTCGTGAGTCAATACGATTGGCATACCATGAGCATGTTACCAAAATGTCAATTATGTGCCATACTCATTAGCGCCAGTGAACGTCGGTGACAAACGGAGGTGCTGCATGGAACTGAGAAAGAAAGAGACGCCCTGTTCCGATGTAGCAATGTATTGTGTAATCTTCTACTACTCGTGTGTGCATTCGTACGTGATGTTCTGGCAACTTCAGATTAAGAACATGAAACTTCCATGTCATAACACGTTGCAAAATCGTGTATGCCCACTCATTTCCGATTTTGCTAATCAAATAGCAACCGGTGATATTCTGGTTCCGGGGAGTGGGCAAAACTGGAGTAGAAATTATCGGAATAAGCACGATACAGTGAGATATAAATCTTTTTCAGAGCAACATTTAACCCGTCCTTGACATTTTAAATGATAACTCGTATAAGAAAAACTATTTCATGGGATAGTAAGCGAGTCAGTTACCCAAGGGTTTTAAAACAATGACATTTGGTACCAGAAAGTAGGTGACAGTGGTATATAAGTAGCATACCACATTTGTGCCAATGATGCACTTGGTAAAGGACTCAGACCAATGTCGGACTTTTATATTGCCCACGCAAAATCAGTGCATACAGTAAAACCACACTTAAAGACCAGCTAAAAAAAAATAGAATACAATTTTCAAATCCATTTTCACTGTTTTGCTGTTTATCCAACCTTATTATTAACACCTCGTCAATATCAAGACCAGTTTTCAATGTTCCCAGGGTGGTCTTTTCGTCGAGGTGTAACTGTACATGTTAACAAGCACAATGAAAGAGGGACAAAACGACGGGTGAATATAGAAATATCGCTTTAGAACCAAACCACACACTTATCCTACAATAGTGCATGTACAACGTTCAGTGTGATTAAGAATATCCCTGTTGGACAACGTTTTCCACTAAATATGAGATGACTAAATTGCAATGACTAATAAGATGTCTTGCGAAATATATGTCGTAACTCAATAAGTATAAGTAAGCATAGTTTGCATAGAAACGGGAGCAATATGACAAACATAGCTCTTTGAACGGTCCAGTGAAGAATCGAGCCATATATACTCAGTACATTTAAAAACGCACACTTTTTTACCAACCATACTTCTTTAAATTTCATTTTATTATTTTTTTAAATGATTTTTTTATGAAAATACCTGTCGATTGTCATGAAATTTAGCAAACATATTGCGTACACGTGCAAACAAATCGTTCAAGTTCTTTTCTTGTATGAAATTTTAGAAATCCCACACTGTGCGTTATTAAATGTACTAAGTATATTATGTCTATTAATGGTAGGCATGGACGGAACATTAACAAGGGAGGTATCAGCAGGTTTTTAGGGAGAGAGTTAGCACAATGGTTAAGTATCAATCAAACATCAGAAAACATGATTGAATGGCTTATTGTATTAGTCATTTAAACTAGACTGTGACGGGGACTTGTACCAGCTCGATACATACTGCTTTTCGCTCTGAAAAAGAATGATACCTTACAATCGAAGTTTGTTCGATGGTTCAGAGTTTGCAACGTTTAACAAATCCTTGACATTTTAAATGATAATTCGTATTAGCAAAACTATTTCATGGGATAGTAAGCGAGTCAGTAACCCAAGTGGTTTTAAACAATGTCGTTTGGTTCCAGAAAATAGGTGATATTGGTATATTAGCAGCATACCACATTTGTGCCAATGTGGCCTGTACCAGCACGATACATACAGCTTTTAGCTCTTATATATATGGTTCAGAAAGGTGTAACTAGAGCAACCTCCTCTCAACATTAACGCCTTATATTGCACATCCCAAAGGTGTTGCTCTGGAAACGTTGCACTTAGTTGAAAATGTTCCAGAAGTGCTGTATCAGTGTCGAGTAAAACTTTAAACACATGTCTACTAGTATATAAGACCATCTCTTTTCCACGTTGACTAATGAAAGTTGATATTTTAAGCAGCAAGAGTTTGTTATTCCAAAACGTATGTTTTTGTTATCTTTGAACCATATCCAAAAGTTGAAAAATACGATGACATGACTGTCGTTCTGCAATTTGTTCTATTATTAAAATTACGTTTACAAGGACATACCCAAAGTCTTCCCCAGTCGATACAACAGGAAGTACGAAATGCGTGGATATCTCGAAAAGCGGGCCGATGTATACATGTATATATGAGCGCTGCTATGGGATTTACAACCTCTTCTGTAACTAACGTCATTTCAAGAAAACACAACATGAAAGCAGGAAACACAATTTACTTAATATGGTCACTTCGTTTTCATATTGCCATATTGGAAAATCTTGATTACGGTCAGTACATGATGACGTCAAATGAGACGTTTTTAGGAAATGACGTCACTTAAAGAAGAGGTTGGAAATCGTACAGCGGCGCTCATATATTCCATGTTCCTTTATTGGGGGAATTCTCGAGTAAAAGACAGGATTAAAATTATTACTTAACCATATGAAACATTGTCCTACAATCTTAAAACAAAATGAAACCAATATGAAACTAATATAGTTCGGTGACCTTCGTACAATGTTTTATAAAAAGTTCTGCTGTCAAATCGGAAATCCTTTCCTATGTGATATCAACTTTTCAACATATCGTGAATTGGATAGCACTAACGCCGGAAAATGTGAGATTTCAAATGGCAAATGATGATGTATATCTTAGCTAAGCTGTTGAATATTGTTAGCAATTGTCTCTGAACGAACGATTTCACTCGAATACGAGTAATTTATACAGACATTCCCATCATGCACAGTTTGAACATTAAAATAAGATCATGTACGAGTATATTCCACGCAATTAATAACGCAACAAAAAAGTGTCCGCGTCAGCATGGTAACATTATTAAGAAATAATTTCTCAAACTTAATCAATTATCAAATATGAATCATAGGGCCATAATTTATTTTATATTTGTACTCATTTGTTGCAATAAAACACTGTTTTACACTTGGAACAAAATTAAGGCTAAAGTGATATAGTTGCGTTATTAAAGGCGTTAAGAATATGAAACAAATGAGCATTGAGAGGACCTGGACCTGTCAGTATCAAATATTTGCAATTCGGCCAAAAATTAGAAAAGGGTGTGTGCTAACTCTCTCCCTACGTACCCTCTGAACTTTTAATGGTCCACAAATATTTTGGTTCTCTCCGCAGGATTTATGTTAATTTTCATGAACAATGAATCATTGCCGACCTACCAAACTAACACTACAATATAGGAAGCGGAAATAGCTAACAGATACATTTTTCGACGTAGCTGATGTATAACATTGATTTTGATCTAAATTCTTGACCAAACCAAATGTAGTCCTCAAAGCGGACTTTTTAAAATCTGACCAATCATATTTTCACTCAAGAGACACCAAACGGGGTTTTCGTAAGATAAGCGTTCGTTAGCAGTTCAAATTTTGCTGGTATTAGTTAATATGTTTAAATATTCATATAGGAATAAAATGAACCTGACAGGACATTGTAGATCCGAGTAAGTTTTTTTTCAACATGTTGCAAAAGCATTCTTTCATTTAACATACCGGAAGACATCATTCTATCTACACCGTTTATCTTTTTTTAAAGATATTTCTTGTTTCAAATACTAGTAGACCTTAATATCACTTTTCTAGAATATCTACATTTTCAGTTGGTGACACATAACCAATACCTTGGGTAAATTAGATTCCCTTACAACTCAACTATCTCCGAAAAGTAAGACAATAACAACATACATTTCAAAGTAACTATTTTTTTTGTGATTTATGAGTAGCACTTGGACACCCGACTGCATTGGACTGACCGAGAATAACATAGTCACAGTTCACACATGGTTAACAACATAATTCATGTACAATTATAACTTCTGACATGATTGTTTCAAACCTCCGTATATATGCTTGTATAAAATAACATTTCATAATAAACTTTAAAGAAAAAAACAGGTATTAATGTGTCGGCAGCCACAAACTCCAGGGCTGCGTTCAGTTACGGCTATCAGTGGCGAACGTTTTGTGTTGTATCCCTTGCTTACCGTATCACATTGGCTGCACACGGGAACCAAATTGCAAAACGTTACGAAACGATAGGGCTGATAGTCGTAACTGAACGCAGGGCTTACATGAAAATCTCGTGCACAAGCACCTGCTAGCGACACCTATCGTAGATATTCTACATTTATAAGGGACATTATTTTCTCCTAATTCCTAAACGGAGAAAATGACATTTAACTTCGTGATTACACGCACGAATATACAAAACACGTTGATTCAACCCAAAAAGCTCTGTAGGTGTACTCTTAAAAGTTTCATAGAACTACAAATCACAATTTCTGACACAGGTATTTTCCTATGCTGGCGCTAATTCGACGCGTGGGTCAGGACAGAAAATACTGGTATCGGAAACCTGTAGTGGAAAAATGTTAAGAAATATATCTCTGTTTGAGGAAAATTACCACCAATTTTCTCATATTAGTCACCAAGGATATTTCCTCCTAGAAAATGACCATGTACCTTTAACTAAACAGTCTTTCAAAAAAGTACTAAACACGACAATAATGTCGATAGAAACAGATATAAAAACGCAATAACAATAAAATATACGATTTAACAAACTGCAGGAAAACATAAACACAGTATAACCTCACCTAAAGACCACCTCAATAATAAGACCACCTCAAAATTAAGAACACAATTTTCAAGTCCATTTTCAATGTTTTACTCTTTATTCAACCTCAATATTTGAACCGCCTCAATAAGAATAGCAATTATCAAGGGTCCCAATGGTGGTCTGGTTATCTAGGTTTTACTGTAGTTGACATGTGACGAAAAAAACAAAATGTTATTGTTATCGTATTCGCCAATACACTAAACACAACTTCTAAAGAAAAATTATCAAAATGGGATTTCATATTAAATGATAGAACAAACCAATTTTCTTGCCCAAACCAGACTGTATCACAAAGACGTCGTAATGCCCATTTTGTGCTCCTCTACATCGACAATGATGCGAAAAGCTTTGATTTTTTTTCTTCAATATATCACTTTTTTAAGAAGGAATAAAATAAATATCTAGAAATGTTATAAGAATACATTGAACAAATAATACTCTTATGGAAAGTTTAACCCAACACTGTATGTACAACTATAGTAAAACCTCCATAATAAGACCTCCCATTGGACCCTTGAAAACTGGTCTTCTTATTGAGTTTAACTTAATATTGAGGCTTAATTAACTAAGAGTAAAACATTGAAAATGGTAGTGCAAGTTGTGTTCTTTTTTTAGGTGGTCTTATTATCGAGGTGGTCTTATTATTGAGATGGCCTTATTATTGAGGTGATCTTATTATTGAGGTGGTCTTATTATTGAGGTGGTCTTATTATTGAGGTGGTCTTATTATTGAGGTGGACATATTGAGGTGGTCTTATTGTTAAGGTGGTCTTATTATTGAGGTGGTCTTATTATCGAGGTGATCTTATTATCGAGGTGGTCTAATTATTGAGGTGGTCTTATTATCGAGGTGGTCTTATTATTGAGGTTGTCTTGTTTATGAGGTGGTCTTATTATTGAGGTGGTCTTATTATTGAGGTGGTTTTATTATTGAGGTGGTCTTTAAGTGAGGTTTTACTGTAAATATGAAATGTAATATCCAGATATGTCTTTGTTTAAGGTGCATGTTGATATTGTGACACAATGTCTTAGTTTACTTGGTATACAGAATAATTAGCAAAACGAATGTACCGACAATGCTATCATTTACACACGCAAACAATAATGTATGGGACTAAGATAACATACAGTCGGACCTCGTTTATTCGACAACTTTCTATCCGAATATTTGGTATTATCCGAAATAAATATTAGATCCCGATGTATCGTCTTCTTCCATAGGTTCATGAGCTATTCGAAAAGATGTTTCAATCAAAATAATTTTTAAACCAGACAAATTCCAATGATCGAGGTCCGACTTTATATGTAAGAAAGGTGGTAAAAAAGCATCAATTTGAAAAAAACTGTTCGAAAGCATTTGTTAAAATAAATCCTCAATTTTGATAAAAATACAAAGGTTTATAAACCAAAATGATTGAAATCTTCGGCTACTAAAGTAATATTGTTGTCGAAGATATTTCTAGATTTATACTGAAATGACCACCCATTGCTAAAGATGTTTTAATTCCTCACTAATTGGTCTTAGGTGAGCAGATTTAGGAGATCCGCTTAAGGATCGGTCAGATTTTAAGGCGATCATATGAAACTACATTTTCATAACATGGTTTTAAAGCCGATTAGAATTAATTAGACAACATTTTAATTCGTAAAACGCTGAATTACGATCAAACGTAAGTTTATTTTAACCAACCATATTTGTTAAATAATTAGAGTCTGGTCAAAGTTCAAATATTTCTTCATCAAACTGAAACATAGTTGATCTTGTTCCCAGTTCAATTGTCCATATACATGGCATGTTGTGTCTGTGGAATTTGTAAAAAACGAGTCTAAGATTGTTTCCAAAATTTCATAAAATAAAAAACTGGAATTAATCAAGTTTTATCAGCAATTAAACCGTTTTCTATTCATTTATGTTTTGAATATGTTCCTTTGACGGTTATATGTTCATATCAGTTCAGTTAACAAATTATGGAGAGAGAAACTGGAAGTTCATCGAGTGTTGCGTCTAATGTATCAGATGACGTAGATGATGATGTTATCGATGTTGTTAACGACAATTCACCTTCTACAGTCGGTAAGTGATTTATCGCTCATCTTACCAAAAAAGCAGATTTATGTTTAAGGGTATTGTATTTATCTGGCAGACCAGTAACACACATAGATCTTCTAACTATGATGACGTAAAAACAATATTTTATTTCACATATTATATGACATTGTGTTAATTAGTCAGTGTCTAGTAAGCCAAGTTTGGCTGGGCATAAAATATTATTTATGTTTTTACTTTGTGTAATATTTTATGTTTGACTCTATAATAAACAATAAATATAGGTCTAAACAGTTTCAGAGAGCATCCCCAGGGTTTCGTTACGAATTTCACGAATCTGATCGCCCTTTACACATTCTTGTATTTGGTTGTTGTTGAAGTTTTCCGCAATATTTAAGAGCAGCACAAGTAAGATATTCTTGATATTACGATTATGTCCCTTTGCGCTTTTACTAAAGTGATTATTTAAATGTCTAGTTTGGGGCTGGAGTTAAAAATGTCCCCGGTGCAAATGAAAACAAAATGTATACACTGAAACATGTTTCTAATTGGTCACCCAACATTTCTGCTGCTTATGAATCTTGATAAAAATATTTATTCAGATATGTTTGTACAATCCTGCGTGGACTTGTACTTTCCGAAGATTGAGATGTGTGCAATAATGAAATAACACAAATTTAGTGAATTTACATTTCTGTGGGTTTGGAAAAATATGACAATTCAAGAAGTGACCAATTAGAAAATCATTTGAGTGTAGACTGTACGTAATGATTGAAACCTGAGCATGGCCAGCCTATTAGACACGAATACTACTACAGTTTATTTCAATCTTCAAATGCTGATATGTCCCCATTCACCCTAGCTTACATCGAACTTCTGTTCGTCTTTAAGATCGCCTGAAAATGCGCGTGCTTAAAATAATTTTATCTTAATATATAAGACTTTCGATATTTTATATAAAACTCCAAACATGGTCTGTTTAATATTGTGTTGGAAAATACTAGGAACTGTTCCATGACGTAGGTTAAAGGTCTATATCTTTATAATGTCAGAATGAAGATAATTTGAGAATAACACAATGCCCTTAATAAACCTTATATAAATCACATTTTACCAAATAAAGAAATGTTTGAGATAACAGAAATCGATCCTTTCACACATAATACAGCAACCAACAGTAACTGACGATCTCAATAAAGGGCTTTACGTGGTCTATACTAATTATTGCACTTAATTTACCCTCAACTTTTCCTTTATTGTCAAGTATAAGTACGTAAATGTCGCTGATCTTACAAACGTTATATAAATTGTACATATATTACAGCACGTAGGTAATGTCCCAGATGACATGCACGACTATTTTCAATATGTACAATGAGTTAGTATGAACGTTTCAAATATACACTTGTCAAAATTTATGTGTGCCGTTTTTAATGTCATTTAACTTTCATATTGGTTAGCACTTTCCCTCGATTCTTGGTTCGAATTTATCAATTTAAATAACATGGTGTGTTGTGTCAGGGTGGGCACACGCGCTATTAGACTCTTTCAAATCAACCAGATCATCTTAAGTGGGAACGGCAGTATTTGTTTTATGGCAGCATCACATTTATTGATTTAATTTGTTCAATCTGTTGATTTATGACATGAAAGATATAGAATATTATGACAGGTTTCTACGCGATATTTGTTGAAATTTTCAGCAAGATCTGACTAAAAACGAACGAAATACGGTCATATTTATACCTGAACACTTATGTGAAGCGTACGAGTCATTCCAGTTTTCATGATACACATCACTGAGAAAATAAGACGCTAAAAGGTTGAAAATTCAATTTGAACAAAAAAAACAGTTTATGTGTATGCTAGTATTACATTCAACATAGTAAAACCCCAACTTAAGACCACTTCAATAATAAGACCACCTCAATAATAAGACCAACTCAATAATAAGACCACCTCAAAAATAAGACCACCTCAAAAATAAGACCATCTCAATAATAAGACCACCTCAATAATAAGACCACCTCAATAATAAGACCACATCAAAATTAAAAACACATTTTGTTCAAGTCCATTTTGACTGGTTTGGTCTTTTTTCAACTTCAATATCAAGACCACACTCAATGTGAAAACCAGCTTTCAAGGGTCCTTAGTGTGGTCGTATTATTGACGTTTTACTGTATACCAGCCAGACTGGTTTTTGGACATCGGATGATGATGATTTGTCTGATTGTATTAGGATACATGATATGTTATCAAACTTAACGGAAAACAATTACAATCAATGACAATGGTAATTTTCTTATGATTTCCAACTACAATGAACTTCATTTGCAATAAATATCTCATTCTTTTGAAAGAAATAAGAAAAAAATGCAATTCCAGTTTCATCATGCGTTGGTAAAATTTAGGCAGCATTCCGTTCAAGATGAACTTTTGCAAAAACTGGACAGTAAATGTTACTGAGAATTGGAAATAGCTCATGTTATATGTTATAAATAATTCTCATTGAAGACATTTTGATGCCCAACTGAAATATTGACTTTCTAACAAAGTCAATATTTGGATGTTAAAATGAAATATTCCCATTTTAAATATTTTATGACACAACTGTCCCGCCTAAATATGTGTTTTGATTCTTTTCAATACATTTTTGACTTTTATTACATATTCAGAATATTTATATTTTATTTCATTAAGTGAAACCACCTGTGTACTAAACAGACTTGCAAATTCAACTCTTCAAAATTCACTGTATTGCTTGTGAAAATGTTACCAGATTACATCATGAACGTTCTCGAAAATGGATATTTTGTTACACAGTAAAACCTCAATAATAAGACCAACGTTGGGACCCTTTAAAAACGAACCTAGGTTTGTACCTTGAACCTTGACTAGCGTATCTAGGTACGTACCGTACCGTGATCTGGCTCAATGTACGCAGCCCTATTGAAAACTGGTCTGAATATTGAGGTGGTCTTAATATTGAGGTTGAATAAAGAGCAAAACACAGAAAATGGACATTAAAATTGTTTTCTTAATTTTGAGGTGGTCCTAAAATTTAGAAGGTCTTTAAGTGAGGTTTTACTACAAGTAACACACTGAAATTAACGAAAATTGAAACATGCCATCAAGAGTTGTATTCTAACATTTCAAACAAATCACAAAAGTACACCATGTGAAAGGTCTAAGCCTGTAAATCGTTTGTGAATAAGGCAATTGGTCATATTTGCACCTTCCAGACTATAAAAGAACACTGTCGTTTAGTCATATCCTCGTGTACTTGCTTTTTTCCAAATAATTGAAACTAATCAACGGCCACACTCACAAATCAGAACCACTCTAGACAGAACGTCGCCTTATTGCCAGAACCCCATTACTCAATTTTTCGCGGTTTTGAGTATTTGGTATCGTTGACTGTCTTTCCAAGCTCCTTCTGGAAGGCACATAACTTAAATAGAATGTAATTCCATAACCCCGTTTGTAACAACGATCTCAAGAGGGAAACGCTTTAAAGTTGTTTTTTCTCAAAAAGACAAAAAACAAACAAGTTATATGGTTCTGGAAATAATCTTTACAAAATAAAAAGGCGAGGGGACACACTAAAGATTACCCATCATACCAGGGAGGTAAAAAATGTCGATTTTCCTCCACATGTGGAGAAGTTGCCGGCTCTTTGTGGAAGGGTAAGTTAGTACTGGTAAGAATTCAGTCCAGGAAACACTGGTTAGGTGAACCGGCCGCCGTATATAACTGAAATATCGTTGAGAAACGGCGTTAAACCCGATGAAACAAACAAACAAACCAGGGAGGTAAACGCACGGATTGGAAACAAAGAAACCAAAAAAACCGACACGATACTAACATTGAAACTAAATAACAAGCAGGACTGAATGAGATAGTCGGAATAAGTGTGGTTACCAGACTGTTGACTTAGCAATCTAGTGACGTAAGCGATTAACATTTCAGGTAATATGACTATGACTTATACGTGCGTAGGAAACAAGAGAAAATATAACAAAATTTTAAACTGCATACGTCACATCGTAAATTAATACTGTCTTAGCAAGATGATGGAAAAACATGTGATAAATGTACGTATGAATTATTCGTAGGAAAAGTTGTGAAATGTTCAATTATCTGAAAACATGACACTGACATTTCTAATGTGAGACAGAATCGTACAATATCATGAGTACTCTGTCATTGTAACAGTCCCAAAACAGAAACCAATGAATATAATTAAATGCTATCTGATGGTATCAAAATCACATTTACAAGGCATTTATTATCATAAATGAAGTGCGGCTCCATAGTGTTTTGTTTGGTTGTATGTCACTCTTTGGAACAATCAAAAAATACAATCTGAAACCGCTTTAGTGTGGGAGACATTCGAATTTTCCAGCAGACAATAAAAATATTTTTTGGGAAGACTCAAAACCATAAAAATTAGATTCTAAATTTATTTTTCCAGAAACTTCGGTAGATGAATCAATTCCAGCATACGATGATGATGATGATGATGACGACGAAGACGATGTATTTTCACACCACAAGAAACAACGTCGAAATCGAACGACTTTCACCTCCGACCAGTTGAGAGAGCTAGAGACCGTTTTCCGTCATACGCATTATCCGGACTGTACACTTCGGGAACAAATTGCTGAAAAGGTTGACCTAACAGAAGCTAGAGTACAGGTGAGTTTATGGTTGGCATTGAACCATATTTTATAGCACTCTTTTTCATACAAACGGGCCTTTACATAAGGTTATTTATTTACTATTTTGTGGTTATTTCGCATTCGGATATAATTAATTTAGTTACAGAGAGAATAGTCAGTATAAGTTTCGTCGTACTGGATTATATACAGTGTATGTGTTATTAAATACACACTGGTTAATTCTTATAAACATATTTATGAATCTACCAAGTACCTAATTAAAATAACTTCTGTTAGAAATTTTATATAATATATCTCCTTAAAAAATGTGTTTTTTTCCATGCTCTAACAAAGATTTGACACTAGTTCTATATTTTAAAATGATAGATGGATATCTTTTGCAAACTTTTCTAACTTTCTTACATACTTAACCTTGTTTAAGTAGATCACCGGTAAGACGAAGGTTACGATTATTAAAATCTCCTAGGTTACTATGTTCTATTACATATATAAAGTTGAGATATATATACGCCATATGAATTTGATCTCGGAGTATCTCCGTCTAGTGAAGGAAAGTGTATTATGTCGAAGTCATAATCATCTCGTTTAATAACACATTGAAAATTCTAAAACAGTCATGTTACTTTTGTACGTTATAAATTTGGAAAGAAATGTGCAAATATATAATATAAACGTCACATACGACCGATATTGTAAACAACATCAGGAAAAAATATTGTAATCCAAGGCGCAACCGCGTATATTTTTTATATTATTGATAACATAAAATATGATAAAAACACATTTTTATACATGCAATTCATATAATGGGAGTCATTTTACGTTTCTTTAGAAATTGGTCTAGTAGTTAGTGACATTTCCAACAAAGGTATCTATTTGGTGATGAGAAAAAATCGGTAAATGGCGCCACCGGGATTCGAACCTTATTAAGTGAGATAAGGTTAACTTTACTTTGGACGAAGTACAGGGCGAGTATTTACATTCGCCACACAGCACTTAACGCCAGCTGTAGTAATATTGATATAAAATCATGTTTTGAGGAACACGAAAATTCGGTCAATGGCGCCTCCGGGATTGATCCCGAGTCTCTGGATTGCCGGTCCGTTAGTGTCTTACCTACATCTTATAATATTTCATTTCAAATTTATTTTATTAGTGAATTTTTATTAATTCGAAAAAAAATGCTTGAGGTTTTATCATAGGCAGGTCTAGCTCGTCTTTGGATGTACATACATGTATGTATTCTATATGTGATACAGTAAAAACCCAATAATAGCTTCTGTAGACAATTCGTAGTATCTGTATGAATTTTTGTTTTAATGTTCCTTCTCCGTCTCATATATGTATATACACATGTACATGTAGAGATTTGTTTGTCCTCGTGGGTCATATGGCTTACCGGATTTAAAATGAAATAAAATCAATTTTCTACAAATTGTAATAGATTTTTGCGAATGTAAATTGATATATAAAATAACGGCATGTCGGTGAAAGATTAATACAATATTTCGAGTACTCTCTCTGTTCTAGATATTGCGTTTAATAAATGAACGCTGCTATTGGATTTACAACCTCTTCTGTAAGTGACGTCATTTCAAGAAAACTCCACATGAGATGGCACTATTTCCGAGCAGAAAACAATATTTACTCCATATGGTCACCTCGTTTTTATATTGCCATATAAGGCAAGTGTTTCTTGCTGTCTGTGCATGGTGACGCACATTGGCGCTCAAATGATGATACGAGCGTTGCTGTACATTTTCCAATCTCTTCTTTAAGTAACGTCATTTCCAGAAAACGTCATATGTGACGTCACCATGTACTGACAGTAATCAATATTTGCCCCGTATGGCAATATGAAACCGAAGTGACTATATGAAGTAAATGTTGTTTAAATGACGTCACTTACAGAAGAGGTTGTAAATTCTATAGCAGCGCTCATATTATAAACAGCGGATCTATCAAGATCGGTCATGGATCATATATTTCTTAAGTAGCTGCACGTGACCCAAAGGCATATCCTCAGGATCATAATGTTACGTTAACACTATAACATAACTAAAAGCACCTTCGGAAATTTGCCAATTCCTTATTAATCTGGTTTTCTATAATCAGAAATATAATTAATCCCGTTTAAGAAGTACACCAAAGTTTGTTAGATTAAAGTTCATATATTACATTATAATTAATTCATAAACGGATTAGGAATTTTTGTGGCTTATCCTAACGTAGTGCACTCGTTGGTAAATGCTTCCTAAGGATATACAACACCCAGGATTTGGCACGGCTGTCAGTGTCAGTGTGGGTACTGTATTCAGACCATTGTACTAGCCCAGTAACAAGAATACGTCTAGTCTGAGGCCAGAATATATACCGTAATCTGTAAAATATTATAATATATTTAATATCTTGCAATGTTTTTGATTAGACAACAAGCTATTTATAAGTCAGATAAATAAGCCAGGTCCACGTGGGGTATTTTTTAGCTATTAGGATGGAAGAAGACACCACAGGATCATCTTAATCCATGAAAATATTTGCCGCTTTCAAGAAGCAATTAAACATTTTTTCCAGTAATTCTCAAAAATGCATAAACATCTTCTAATTAACATTGTGAAAACATACTAAACTTCGCCATGATGTTGAGAAATTAATTTATAAGACTTATGATTGAATTTGATCTAGATCAAATTAGGATCATTTTTCCAGCATCGGTCATAAATTATTAATTTCCAATTTTTTATTAATAAGCATGACATTTGAATTAAATGTCTCAAAAGTTTTGCTTAATGTTCATATCTATCACAGTATGTAAAAAAGATAGCTTTGAATATCAATTATTACAAAGTTTGAAAAGGTCCTTTATTTGATCTTGATCCTGATCCTGGAAACAGATTATCTGTGAACATGGGGCCAGGGCATCACCGCCGACCTACCGCAGTGCAGCTGGGTAGCTTCCTCACGTACATTTTCTACATTCTTGGCGGATTTAAACTACTAGCGACAAGGGGCCCGTTTTTTACAGTTTAATTATCACGATTATGTTTGCAATGAAACCCCTCACACATTTCCGTAGACGTTGATATCGTGGATAACTCGGTATATGCACATTTAAAAGCGGGCCGCAGGAATGAATATATACAAATACATAACATGCTTTATTCAGAAGTTAAGGCATTATGCCCATGATTCTCAGTTACAAGTTATATAAATACATACAGTTTGTTAAATCTTGAAATACGATGTTCTAGGCATCGTAAAAACATTTCTTTAAACAATTTGAATTATACATCATTCTTATAAATGCCTTTGTACATTATATATGCCATATTTAGTATGAAGCCTGACAATGTATTACTAAAGTAAGGACAAAAACCACATATGAACCTACGCAACACATGGTATCAAGCATATGGGTACATAATTTTATCAGGAAATAGGAATAAGTGGTGAGAGATAGAAAAGAATGTGCATCAAATACCATTTAATTCATAGCAACCATTAGAACACCTGAGGTAATGTAATATGGATTCAAAATACAAAAACATAAAGGGTGGATGAACATGTGACTTTTTGTTGACTCAAAATACATAAACAATATATGTATATCAGCGACTAATCTGAGACTAAAGTTGCGAAAGTCTTGTCAATTAATTTATTTGATAAATTGTAGATAATTTGCAAAATTTAAAAGCCTAGCAGTTGAACCGTTCTATAATCGCACTATGTACACTGAACCTCTTTTCTGATCACCCCCCCCCCCTCATATTTTCCCATAATCTTTACATGGGGAATATAAAGTGACCAATAAAAAGTGTTTGAGAAAAGAAAATGTCGATTCCGGTAGGACGAAAGTGATCCAAATCGCAAGCAATCCCAGTTCAAATAAGCTAATAAAAATTGTTAATGTCAGGTATATAATATGTAAATCATGATTTTACGTCGAGTACTCGCTAGTTCTCACAGCTTGAGCTATTATGACGTTAATACCTTACTTCAATGATATTTTATCATGTACAGTTAATAAACATGATATTCCATCACGTACTTAACTAACACTAGTTGGGAGTCGGAAATTAGTGCTATCGTTGAGAGATACTGCACTAAAGAGGTTAAATAAAATTGATCGTAAATAATAACTGCAGGAAAACTGGTACTTGCGTTGAAGAGAGGTTGGTGCTTAAGAGAGCGCTGTACTGGAGGGTTTGCGCTGAAATATACATGATTTCCTCTCTTCAAGAGAATGCAAATACTTGATCACCGACAGATCAAACTGACAACAATATTGGACGTTGGTTTTGCTACTGTTATTGGTGCAACGTCTGTCAGAGACCGTATCGAGGGTTCAGTGCAAGACTGTACTAACTCCTATATAAATACACAGGAGTTAGGATAGTCTTGCGCTGAACCCTCGATATATTGTTATAGTGTGGTTCGGCGTCAGTGCACAAGATATACAGTCGAACCTCGCTCATTCGAATTATTCGGATCTGAAATTCTATTTCGAATATAGCGTGGTTTCGAATAGTACATTTCTATTCGACGTGTATAAGATACATCGGGACTTGATGTTTATTTCGGATGATACCGAGTATTCGGATAAAAGGAGGTCGAATAAACGAGGTCCGACTGTAATAAATTGAAACTATTTTGACCAGTCAGTTTCATCTTTAGAGATTTTCAGTCATCCCAATCAGGGCTGAAATATTGTTGAGAAACGGCGTTAAACCCGATGAAACAAACAAACAAACAAACCTTATCAGGTTGGGTGTACATGTGACTTTTTGTTTACTACCAATATTCTTTATTTCCGTCTCATCTATGTACAGTACAACATAATACAAAACAATATACTAACTACAAAAAAAGTACATAGCCATTCTGTATAGAATTATAAGAGACTATTATCAACAATAAATATCACATTCGATTCAACAATATGTACAGGTAAAACTGAGGATCAGTCGCTAATTGTATATTAAAATTGTTATAAAACAGAACACAATACGATACTGAAGTACAAAAAGGGCGCAAATGCGCAACTAAAAAATAGTATTAGAATAGTATTACTACGCGGCACGAAAAGTCACGTTTTCACCCACCCTGCTAATTATCCTTGAATACGTTTGGAATATTATCATCTAACAGTCGCCATGGTAACATAGCTAAAATGGATAACCCGGACAATGTCATTAGACATACTAAACGCTTAAAGAATACCTAAGGAAATAAAACATGACATTCCGAAATAAAACCGACATCGCAAGAAAATCATACTTCCGTGTACGATCGATCATAGATATTATATAGAATGCAATTAAGAGCCATGAATCATACGTCAATCCTATAGAAAATGGTCATTTTTATGAAGACATGTTTATGTTTCTGTTGTTGTAATAATTTGGATACTGACAAATTACGGGGGTTCAGTAATGAATGCGAGATTTATGACAAAATGTGGTTCCGTAATAGTGTTAATTTGACGAATGATGCTTTGTAGTTTCATTTTCATTTCAAAGGTACTATGAGATGGTCAACGAATATGGAATTATTACGCACGTCACACAATTAATATGCAATAATGATGATAATAATAAACTTTATTTATTGAAGATAACTCATTGAGATAATCAAAAAACATACATCAACTTATCGCACAAGAGACCAACCATCATATATGCGTAAATTATTACAAAAAGAAAAAACATGCAGAATAAGCACCACTACAATGCTAAACTAATACGTAACAAGTCATTTTCAAAATCTGCATTAACACTATGTATGAAAGTGAGATTAAACTGTTACAGGGAACCCCGCATTCACAAGACCATGCTTCCCCACATAGACCCCCGGGAAGACTCATTAAGCACCGAGGATGTGCTAGGGTACACTTTGGGAATAGTGGTGCAAGGAATGGTCTGTCCGACCATAAAGAACAACTAAGGAGAATTTAGGGGGACATAGAATGGGGGATGAAAAAATGAATAATAGAAGGGAACGAAAGAGGAACTTACCATACATCAGTCTAAACATAAGTAGAAATGATAATCATACAGCGATTGACAGTCGCGGAACTGTCAGGAAAAATTCTGGCGGTTTATATCAATTTAACAGCTAGCTAACCTCGCTACATGCTCATCAAATTATATTGAATGCAATTAAGTAACTAGGCAGAAAGTGCCAAAAAGTGACAAAACATAATTCAATACATCGCGAAGCAAATACAAATATATACTAAAGAAGCATAAATATTGATTGAAACTGTCATCAAGATAGAATAGTGAGCAGATAGTGCATATTCTTCTGTCAATTATTATACATTGTCCTGACTGTGGTAATGATGATTCGCCATATGTACTTTTAAACCATAATTTAACAAATGCAGTTTTAAATGAGTTCAAATATTGCTTATGTCTAATTTCTATTGGAATTTAATTCCGTACCTCCATACCTCCATACCAGAATAATCGAACGTGCGTTTCCAATAGTGTGTACGTGGTATTTTACATGTTAAATCTGTTATGTTAACTATAAAATATTCCGACGCTTCTCACAATCGACATGCAAATTATACAATGAAGGTTATGATAATGTGAGAAGAACTTACTACGACTTGAACGCTAGTTATGTACTTCAAATCCGCGCTGTTCGCTCGATTTCCAATACTTGGGATGTAGGTTCGAAACCCGAATGATGCATTTGTTCCCCGTGATCATTTGCATAAATATGATTACATAAAGAACAACTAAGGAGAATTAAGGGGGACACAGACAACGATATGCGGAAAGGGGAACTTAACATACATCAGTCTAAACATAAATAGAAATAATAATCGTATACATAATCGTTCCAATACTTGGAATTTACGTTCGACACTCGATTGATGCAATTGTTCTGTGTGATCATTTGCCTAAAGATCATTACAGTCAAATCCATTTACACCGCATCTGATTCATGTGAAAAAGTTGTCAGTTACGTGCGCAGGAACATGTTAACACTGCTTGGTACGCTACGGAGTACTGAAATACCGTGACTGAAAATTTTAAAACCCCTACGAAACTTGTGTATAAAACCTCGATAAGTGTTTGGAATTGACTAATAAAAACAACAGTATATGGTAATACCAATCAAATGTACCAAGACGCATATAGCAAATGATCCAAAATATGATGTCCAAGAAATTTGGTTACATATTGAAAACCTTGGTGTCCAAGTTTTTAAGTTCCTTAGATGCCTCTATAAAATATTGGTAGTTACATATTATCATAACATGTATTTGTTTCATTGAAGGGAAGATGAAAAATTACAAAAATAACCAGATCTGGAATGGAAAAGGCGTTTTAAAAATGAAAATGTAACAAGGATACGAAATGTTAACTTTTAAGTTTTCAAAGCCAGAGCTTTCTAATATCGTAAATACATGTCAATGTCAAGCAAATACAGTAAATAAATGTCAATGCCAAGCAAATGTCGTAAATAAATGTCAATGCCAAGCAAATGTCGTAAATACATGCCAATGCCAAGCAAATGTCGTAAATACATGTCAATGTCAAACAAATACAGTAAATACAAGTCAATGTCAAGCAAATGTCGTAAATACATGTCAATGTCAAGCAAATGTCGTAAATACATGTCAATGTCAAGCAAATGTCGTTAATAATGTCAAGCAATAATACCGTAAATACATGTCAATAGCAAGCAAATACCGTAAATACATGTAAATGTCAAGCAAATACCGTAAATACATGTCAATGTCAAACAAATACAGTAAATACAAGTCAATGTCAAGCAAATGTCGTAAATACATGTCAATGTCAAGCAAATGTCGTAAATACATGTCAATGTCAAGCAAATGTCGTTAATACATGTCGAAGTCAAGCAATAATACCGTAAATACATGTCAATAGCAAGCAAATACCGTAAATACATGTCAATGGCAAGCAAATACCGTAAATACATGTCAATGTCAAGCAAATACCGTAAATACATGTCAATGTCAAGCAATAATCCCGGAAATACATGTCAATGTCAAGCAAATACCGTAAATACATGTCAATGTCAAGCAAATACCGTAAATACATGTCAATGTCAAGAAATAATACCGTAAATACATGTCAAGCAATAATACCGTAAATACATGTCAATGGCAAGCAAATACCGTAAATACATGTCAATGGCAAGCAATAATACCGTAAATACATGTCAATGGCAAGCAATAATACCGTAAATACATGTCAATGTCAAGCAATAATACCGTAAATACATGTCAATGGCAAGCAAATACCGTAAATACATGTCAATGGCAAGCAATAATACCGTAAATACATGTCAATGGCAAGCAATAATACCGTAAATACATGTCAATGTCAAGCAATAATACCGTAAATACATGTCAATGTCAAGCAATAATACCGTAAATACATGTCAATGGCAAGCAATAATACCGTAAATACATGTCAATGTCAAGCAATAATCCCGTAAATACATGTCAATGTCAAGCAATAATACCGTAAATACATGTCCATGTCAAGCAAATACCGTAAATACATGTCAATAGCAAGCAAATACCGTAAATACATGTCGAAGTCAAGCAATAATACCGTAAATACATGTCAATGGCAAGCAAATACCGTAAATACATGTCAATGTCAAGCAAATACCGTAAATACATGTCAATGTCAAGCAATAATACCGTAAATACATGTCAATGGCAAGCAAATACCGTAAATACATGTCAATGGCAAGCAAATACCGTAAATACATGTCAATGGCAAGCAAATACCGTAAATACATGTCAATGTCAAGCAAATACCGTAAATACATGTCAATGGCAAGCAAATACCGTAAATACATGTCAATGTCAAGCAAATACCGTAAATACATGTCAATGTCAAGCAATAATCCCGTAAATACATGTCAATGTCAAGCAATAATACCGTAAATACATGTCAATGTCAAGCAATAATACCGTAAATACATGTCAATGTCAAGCAAATACCGTAAATACATGTCAATGTCAAGCAATAATACCGTAAATACATGTCAATGTCAAGCAAATACCATTAATACATGTCAATGTCAAGCAAATACCGTAAATACATGTCAATGTCAAGCAAATACCGTAAATACATGTCAATGTCAAGCAAATACCGTAAATACATGTCAATGTCAAGCAATAATACCGTAAATACATGTCAATGTCAAGCAATAATCCCGTAAATACATGTCAATGTCAAGCAAATACCGTAAATACATGTCAATGTCAAGCAATAATACCGTAAATACATGTCAATGTCAAGCAATAATACCGTAAATACATGTCAATGGCAAGCAATAATACCGTAAATACATGTCAATGTCAAGCAATAATACCGTAAATACATGTCAATGGCAAGCAATAATACCGTAAATACATGTCAATGTCAAGAAATAATACCGTAAATACATGTCAATGTCAAGCAATAATACCGTAAATACATGTCAATGTCAAGAAATAATACCGTAAATACATGTCAATGGCAAGCAAATACCGTAAATACATGTCAATGTCAAGCAAATACCGTAAATACATGTCAATGGCAAGCAAATACCGTAAATACATGTCAATGTCAAGCAAATACCGTAAATACATGTCAATGGCAAGCAAATACCGTAAATACATGTCAATGTCAAGCAAATACCGTAAATACATGTCAATGTCAAGCAATAATCCCGTAAATACATGTCAATGTCAAGCAAATACCGTAAATACATGTCAATGTCAAGCAAATACCGTAAATACATGTCAATGTCAAGCAAATACCGTAAATACATGTCAATGGCAAGCAAATACCGTAAATACATGTCAATGTCAAGCAAATACCGTAAATACATGTCAATGGCAAGCAAATACCGTAAATACATGTCAATGTCAAGCAAATACCGTAAATACATGTCAATGTCAAGCAATAATCCCGTAAATACATGTCAATGTCAAGCAATAATACCGTAAATACATGTCAATGTCAAGCAATAATACCGTAAATACATGTCAATGTCAAGCAAATACCGTAAATACATGTCAATGTCAAGCAATAATACCGTAAATACATGTCAATGTCAAGCAAATACCATTAATACATGTCAATGTCAAGCAAATACCGTAAATACATGTCAATGTCAAGCAAATACCGTAAATACATGTCAATGTCAAGCAAATACCGTAAATACATGTCAATGTCAAGCAATAATACCGTAAATACATGTCAATGTCAAGCAATAATCCCGTAAATACATGTCAATGTCAAGCAAATACCGTAAATACATGTCAATGTCAAGCAATAATACCGTAAATACATGTCAATGTCAAGCAATAATACCGTAAATACATGTCAATGGCAAGCAATAATACCGTAAATACATGTCAATGTCAAGCAATAATACCGTAAATACATGTCAATGGCAAGCAATAATACCGTAAATACATGTCAATGTCAAGAAATAATACCGTAAATACATGTCAATGTCAAGCAATAATACCGTAAATACATGTCAATGTCAAGAAATAATACCGTAAATACATGTCAATGGCAAGCAAATACCGTAAATACATGTCAATGTCAAGCAAATACCGTAAATACATGTCAATGGCAAGCAAATACCGTAAATACATGTCAATGTCAAGCAAATACCGTAAATACATGTCAATGGCAAGCAAATACCGTAAATACATGTCAATGTCAAGCAAATACCGTAAATACATGTCAATGTCAAGCAATAATCCCGTAAATACATGTCAATGTCAAGCAAATACCGTAAATACATGTCAATGTCAAGCAAATACCGTAAATACATGTCAATGTCAAGCAAATACCGTAAATACATGTCAATGTCAAGCAAATACCATAAATACATGTCAATGTCAAGCAAATACCGTAAATACATGTCAATGTCAAGCAAATACCGTAAATACATGTCAATGTCAAGCAAATACCGTAAATACATGTCAATGTCAAGCAAATACCGTAAATACATGTCAATGTCAAGCAAATACCGTAAATACATGTCAATGTCAAGCAAATACCGTAAATACATGTCAATGTCAAGCAAATACCGTAAATACATGTCAATGTCAAGCAAATACCGTAAATACATGTCGAAGTCAAGCAATAATCCCGTAAATACATGTCAATGGCAAGCAAATACCGTAAATACATGTCAATGTCAAGCAAATACCGTAAATACATGTCAATGGCAAGCAAATACCGTAAATACATGTCAATGTCAAGCAAATACCGTAAATACATGTCAATGTCAAGCAATAATCCCGTAAATACATGTCAATGTCAAGCAATAATACCGTAAATACATGTCAATGTCAAGCAATAATACCGTAAATACATGTCAATGTCAAGCAAATACCGTAAATACATGTCAATGTCAAGCAATAATACCGTAAATACATGTCAATGTCAAGCAAATACCATTAATACATGTCAATGTCAAGCAAATACCGTAAATACATGTCAATGTCAAGCAAATACCGTAAATACATGTCAATGTCAAGCAAATACCGTAAATACATGTCAATGTCAAGCAATAATACCGTAAATACATGTCAATGTCAAGCAATAATCCCGTAAATACATGTCAATGTCAAGCAAATACCGTAAATACATGTCAATGTCAAGCAATAATACCGTAAATACATGTCAATGTCAAGCAATAATACCGTAAATACATGTCAATGGCAAGCAATAATACCGTAAATACATGTCAATGTCAAGCAATAATACCGTAAATACATGTCAATGGCAAGCAATAATACCGTAAATACATGTCAATGTCAAGAAATAATACCGTAAATACATGTCAATGTCAAGCAATAATACCGTAAATACATGTCAATGTCAAGAAATAATACCGTAAATACATGTCAATGGCAAGCAAATACCGTAAATACATGTCAATGTCAAGCAAATACCGTAAATACATGTCAATGGCAAGCAAATACCGTAAATACATGTCAATGTCAAGCAAATACCGTAAATACATGTCAATGGCAAGCAAATACCGTAAATACATGTCAATGTCAAGCAAATACCGTAAATACATGTCAATGTCAAGCAATAATCCCGTAAATACATGTCAATGTCAAGCAAATACCGTAAATACATGTCAATGTCAAGCAAATACCGTAAATACATGTCAATGTCAAGCAAATACCGTAAATACATGTCAATGTCAAGCAAATACCATAAATACATGTCAATGTCAAGCAAATACCGTAAATACATGTCAATGTCAAGCAAATACCGTAAATACATGTCAATGTCAAGCAAATACCGTAAATACATGTCAATGTCAAGCAAATACCGTAAATACATGTCAATGTCAAGCAAATACCGTAAATACATGTCAATGTCAAGCAAATACCGTAAATACATGTCAATGTCAAGCAAATACCGTAAATACATGTCAATGTCAAGCAAATACCGTAAATACATGTCAAGCAATAATACCGTAAATACATGTCAAGCAATAATACCGTAAATACATGTCAAGCAAATACCGTAAATACATGTCAAGCAATAATACCGTAAATACATGTCCATGTCAAGCAAATACCGTAAATACATGTCAAGCAATAATACCGTAAATACATGTCAAGCAATAATACCGTAAATACATGTCCATGTCAAGCAAATGCCGTAATTGCATGTCTTTTAAAGAGACTACAAATCACTAAATATTTTACCAGTTTAATATGCATTCGTCTGTATGTTGATAGTATAATTTATTCAATGTTCAAGTTTTTATGATTTTCACAATGATTTTGAACGATATTGTTTCTTTAATTATACATTTGGTAGAAGCTCGCTTCATAATACTTGCCTTTACTTTGACATTTATAAAATTATAACTTATCATGGCATCAAATATTTCTATAAAGTTGCTGAAAGAGATATTAGGTAAGTGTTATATGGTTAAACTGTTTGTCTACTCTCATACACAATTGCAAATCATAACATGAACAAAATTGTACACTAGAAACATTAAGACATTGACTTTTTTTTACAGTTTTATGCGGAAATGAACATGAACATATGTGAACGTTTAATTTATTCTCATAATCCTGTCTTAATCCTGTCTTCCTCGTGTTAAAGCCTGATTCAGACAAATACAATTATGATACAAATCAAACAAATGAATTTTACCAAAAACATAGCTTATCATTATCCATATCAAACAAGCTATATTCAAATTAACGTAACCTGCAACCGCAGACTGACAGAATCTATTCGGATCAGATTATAGATATACTTGAATTTGATAAGAATCAGAATATATCTGTTTATTTTTGTTCGCGGCTTAAACTTTCATTTCTTATCAGTTAGATCTCAAATTCACGTAAAATTGTGAAAAGAGACGTAATACTGCTTAAGAGGATTTTTTTCAACGCGCAATTAAAATGTAATTAAGGCAAAATTACGCGTCTAAACAAGAAGTAATGCCAAGGTCAAAAATGCTCGAAAAATACATGAATAATTCAAAAACGTGGTTTTGATATCTCAAATCAAAATCCGTAAACTCATTATAGTTAAACGGCTTTATTCAGGGTGGTTGAACACGTGACTTTTTGTTTACTACGCGGCACGAAAAGCTGGCGGCGAATCACAAAACCTGGTCATCCAAAATCCGGTTGCATCGATGCCCAGATTGACATATAGATCTCTGTAGGTTTGCCGGAATGCGTGCCACAAACAATACGTACCGTTTTGTGAATCGCCGCCAGCTTTTCGTGCCGCGTAGTAAACAAAAAGTCACGTGTTCAACCACCCTGCTATAACTGACATATCTGGGCAAAATTGAGTTATTAACATTTCTGGATATACTATGTAAGTCACTACAAAACATTTTTTTTAGTTAAACGACATGTTTCAGGGAATTACAGCACTTTTAATATGGTCATCAATACTATAAAACTTTCACAAATTTAATACACCAAATATGTTTTCAGATACAATAATATTTTACAAATATATGCTTATTATTATTTTTTGATGAATCAATTATAACCATGCATTATTTTGTTTCTGCTCGCCGTTGAATCATAAATCTTCAGTGAAAACGTGACGTCATCTGTATTGTGATGTTCGAATATACACGACGGATATTTGTCTTTTTAATTTAAGATTTTAATAAATATTTTATCTTTTTTTCCAGGTGTGGTTTCAAAACCGGCGAGCAAAATGGCGAAAACAAGAGAAAAATATTGTCAGAATGTTCGATGTGTTTCGTCATCGTCATGATTCTATGACGTCATTATCACCGTCACTGTCACTCCTTCCACCAACTTTACCCGGCGTTCATCCATCAATGTATCATCCTTGGTTGCCAAGGTTACCGTTTCCATGGTCCACGACTCCATCTTCGTTCACGTCTTTGTCGCATGTAATGCCACGTTCCATGTCATTCCCTGCATTTACCGGTAAGTTAAATACTTTTCTGCATTTACAAGACATATGTTTATGCTTTATTACAAATACGCCTGAAACGTACGGTAATGCGCCAGTCAATTGTAACCACGCACCCCCCCCCCCCCCAGGTCCGGGGAATAGCGGGGACTTTGACTTTCGGTCCAGCCAATCCCAGGTAAAATCCCCGCCCTGCGGGGACAAACTGCTGGTAAAATCCCCGCCAAATGCCCCCCCCGCACCCCGGGGACATCCTAGGTAAGGCCCATTCACCGCTATTTTCGGCGCGAAAACAAAACCACCGCATTCACGGCCCATTTCCCCCGCTATCCCCGGTATACCCCCGGACCTGGGGGGGCCGTGGTTACAATTGACTGGTGCATAAACGAGACATCTAGTGACCTTCACATTAAGAGTCGCTTACAAGAGACAACACATTTTATAAAACATTACACTTCAAGCTTACTGAGGTGTTTAGCCACCACCAACTATTACTCTAGAGGTATACGATGTGGCAGAAACTGGTGCGACATCAAACGACACATTCACTCATGATTTGGATGAGATCGTGTGCTAACAGAAACAAGTTAAGTAAATTGTGTGATAATAATATATTACTTCGCGAACTGATTCACGCCTATAATTGTTTTTTTCCAGATACATGCGAAAGTGTATCGGCATCAAAACCACAAGATACGCCGTCAGCGATGTTGCCTAGCGACAGGCTTGGATATTACGCACACCAGTTTTTACAACGTCTAAGTGCTGACCACATCACTTCCGGTGCGCGAGATAGAGCACGGGAACCTCCAGGAATGGAAAATACATAGACCATATTCGAAATACAAACAATTAAATCTGAAATTCATATACATTACTCATTCAAACTATTGTATTTAACACAAATAAATAAATGTATGTATTGAAGGGTTTGATATTTGTATACAGTAAAACCTCTATATTAAGACCACTTTTGGATCCCTTAAAATCTGGTTTTCTTATTGAGGTGGTCCTAATTTTAAGGTTGAATCAATGCAAAACAGTGAAAATGGACTAAAATTGTGGTCTTAATTTAGAGGTGGTCCTATTATTGAGGTGGTCTTTAAGTGAGGTTTTACTGTACATTATCGTTATGTGTGATTCCCGCTTCAAAAGTGGAACTCGTCTATTTAATGTGACCAGAAAAATAGTCATTTTACTCGTGCTTCGTATGAATTGAGAGAGCTACTACAGGGAAAGCCACACATACACAAGACAATACTTCCCAACACAGACCCCTGGCAAACAACATGCTACGAAATAGTAGGGTCTAATGAGATACAATAGTTAACGTGTGTAGGGGAACAGGAGAACAATGAATAGTCTGGCCGACTATTAAAACTATCACGGAGAGTTTAGCTTTAATTAGGACAACAAGGGTGGGGGGGGGGGCGATTGAATGGATGGAATACATCACAGTACAAGACAAGAAAGCCAGAAGTCTTTGGCCGAAAAGAGGGAAAAAATGAACATGGACTTTATCTCAAGTCAAGAAACTGCACATTTAGGTAAGGGGAATCATAAACACAGATCTCAGGGAAAACAACAGTTTTTAAAACATCAGGCATCTGAGGAGGTACAAGGATAAATACGCAAGGGAACATGGCCTGGCCTGGCCGACCATAAATGACAATTAAGGAGAAGTAATGAGGACAACCAGGGAGGTGAAATAATGATGAAAATAGGTGGCATGTAAAGCGACGTAGCAAATACAATAAATATTTGGTTTCTAAAATTCATATATTGACACAGACTTACATTCAGGTAAACTTGCAAACCCCAAGTTTTGTATTGACTCATCTAAAATCGAATTATAAACATGTTTGTGAACAACTTCTTATAGCCATTATATGTACAAAATATGATATCTAAACATGAGCAAGATGTCTATCTGGCGAGAACAAGTTACCCCTGATTCACCCGCAACGATTGTATAACAAGTTGTAAATACATGAGCAGGTGTGGTTGAAAGAAATGCCGCAAATAATCACGACCACAAATGTAATACGATGATGTGCGGTAAAACATTTACCAGCATATTACATTTCGGTCATTGACTTTATTTTTAATCCCAGCTAGGATTGTGTGGTAACATTTGAAAAGTGGTCAAGTGTTAATAGCGTTATTCCCCCTCTGTTACATAATGATAACTGTCTCATGTGGCCAAGTGGTAAAGGCAACCCCATTTGGGATCGGGAGCTCGATGGTTCGAATCCCGGAAAGGGTCCGTTCTGCTATGGCTGGTTGGTGAACCGCCAGCTAGTTAAATAATGGTAACCGTGCGCCTACCTGCCTAGTGCTTGGCATTAAAGGATAGGAATCAGGAAGTAAATGTGCTCAGAAAGTAGGTGTCTCATAAGTCAGAAATAGCTGGCCCTTTAAATAGGGTTGATAATAAATATACACTTTTTATATAATTATATGACATACTTATTAATAAAACGTAAAGTGACTTGTTAAGATTGTTATAATATCTTTTGAAACAAGGTAAGTATTTGGTAGGTCCAATAAGATATAAGCCTATTTTATCACTGAAATATATTCATTACCGTTGCAATATTGAGATTGACTAATAGTAATTTAAAGTCATTAACATTTCGAAGTTTTGTTGAATAAGCTCGTAATACGACGGAATGCTCCTCACTGAAAGTGAATTATAAGTATGTAATACAATGAATGAGTATATGGCAGGTGTAAACTTAATGTTTTATGTAAGCCGCATGACAAGTTCAATGTTCATGTACTAGTATGTGACACAAATGTAAGGTTACCGACACTGTTGTCACTTCATGATATGTCATAGATGGAACTACTACGTTCTAAAGATCAAAAGTCATGACAATACTATACTCTCAATGTACAGGTTATAAGTGCCGCCTGATGTTTCTTATGCTTACAATGTCGGTATTTACTGCTTAATACAGTAACACTTTGAAACCTTGACCTGCCGTCGGATCTAGCAATTAGTTCGAGACATCTAGTGCTCGAGGCAACTATGGTATGCATGTGTATGTACGAACTGACTGTTCCCGGTACGAGTGGTGTACACTACAATATGGAAATGGTTCAGATAATAAGTTGCCGGTCGAATTTATATAAAATTTGAGACTGACTTTACTCAATGAAGATTGAACTTGATAAATTGTTGTTTTCGATTGTTATTACCTTTGCAATTCAAATGAAAATTAACAGTAAAAAATGTTCGCCGGGATTTTTAAGAACCTGTTTGAGGTATCTACTGTGTTCGAGCTAAAACTGTTCGAGTTTTCGAAGTTCTACTGTATGTCTATCTGTGCTTTTTGTGTGATCCCGCACTTTATATGTGTCACTTCCTACTCGATTTCTTTTTCATTTTTACACTCCTTTGCCAGAATAGAACAGAAGAGAACAATAAATTTAATAGACTCTTTATCACATATTACAAACAAATTACATATTGTTATGGGTTACGACTTTACAATTTTGTATAAGTACTGGTGATTAAGTTTATTTGATAGTCATTGTGATTCAACAGTTATTAACGGCCATATATGCCATACAGGATATTTAGAGAATTCCAAAATTCAATAAATAAGTAGTTTTCCTTTTTCAATATGTTTGGACATCAGGTCAATAATCCTGCATCGTACATATACGTGAAAAATCTTAGTAAATATTACAACAATAATGTTTTATTATTTACTTAAAGATATGATTGTAAAACTTTATGTATTTCCTGACTACAGATATACAGAAGGATGCTTCTGTTTTTGTATTATGGATACATTAGGGTAAAATCGTCTATAAAATTGTTATAACCTGACAGATGTACTATAATGATTGAATAACAAAACCACCCCATGTAAACTGTCGGGATCCACCAGGAGAAATATGTACGCGAAAATGGTAAAATACAACGTTTACTGTCATGTCCCGTTGTTTTGAAATACCTACATGTCTACTTAAACACAAATGCCATTCCCCGTCGTTTTGAAATACCTGCATGTCTACTAAAATACACCTGTCATTCCCTGTCGTTTTGAAATACCTACATGTCCGCTAAAATACACCTGACATTCCCGTTCGTTTTAAAATGCCTACATGTCTACTAAAATACTAATGTCCTTCCCTGTCGTTTTGAAATACCTACATGTCTACTAAAATACTAATGTCATTCCCTGTCGTTTTGAAATACCTACATGTATACTGAAATACTAATGTCCTTCCCTGTCGTTTTGAAATACCTAGATGTCTACTAAAATACAAATGCCATTCCCGTTCGTTTAAAAATGCCTACATGTCTACTAAAATACAAATACCATTCCCGTTCGTTTTAAAATGCCTACATGTCTACTAAAATACACCTGTCATTCCCTGTCGTTTTGAAATACCTACATGTCTACTAAAATACACCTGACATTCCCTGTCGTTTTGAAATACCTACATGTCCACTAAAATACAAATGCCATTCCCGTTCGTTTTAAAATGCCTACATGTCTACTGAAATACAAATGCCATTCCCCTTCGTTTTTTGATGCCTACATGTCTACTAAAACACAAATGGCATTCCCCGTCGTTTTGCAATACCTACATGTCTAGTAAAACAAAAATATCATTCCCCGTCTTTTTGGAATACCTACATGTCTTCTAAAACAAAAATGTCCTTCCCCGTCGTTTTTAAAATACCTACATGTCTACTAAAACAAGAATGTCATTCCCTTCGTTTTAAAATGCCTACATGTCTACTAAAACACAAATGTCATTCCCTGTCGTTTAGAAAAACCTACATGTCTACTTTTATTAGGATACGTTGACAAGAGGTTTAAATTTCAAACAGACTTGAAGACATGTTTTTCGTTCATTAAAGCACCACCACTCCTATTTGTCATCTTTAGTTCATCTTCGTTTTTCTTTATGGTCGGCCAAGCCATTCCTTATGCCCATGTTCCCTTGCGTATTTACCCTTGTACCTCCTCAAATGCCTTACGTTATGGACTGTTGTTTTCCTGGAGGTCTGTGTGGGGAGGCATTGTCTTATATATATTGCGTTCCTAGTAGCAACTCTCTATTACATGTACTTTGCTTGTTATGAACAAAGAATTTGCCTTACGTTTGCAAAAGGACATTTGGGTGAATTAATTCGCACGAAAGGTATTTCATATCACAATAACAACACCCCGTTTTAACAACAGAAAACACATATAATGTTGTATATGCTTTTATTTATCGTCGCCACCGGTTTCCCACATGGGCGACGACTCCGGAAGAATGTTAGTCATATTAGATTTGGAGGATAGTGCATGATACAGAAGATGCCCCAGTTCCAGAAGCACCCCTGGTTCTTTTACGTGCTCGATGTAAAGCATCATACACGGGACATCGGTTTTTAAAGTCTCGTCCGAAAGACTGTTAGTACGGTTAGTGATGGAGCGGGGAATCGAACCAGCGATCCCTGGATTACAAGTCCAGCGTTTTACCACTGGACCACTGATCCGCTTCTAAAAAACACATATAAGAGTTCAGGTTCTAGTTAAATACGATGCGGGTCATATTCGCTGGAAGTAAATGTCATTAATAGTATGATATTTGATATACACATTATACGTATATATCTTTATAAACATACTCAGCACAATAATGTCGAAATGAAATGGCAGAACGTGCGTTTCATATTACAATTAGCTTTGTTATTCTTTCATTTCAACCTTCTTAAATACTTTTTGGTACTGTATATGAACTCTAAGGAGGCGTATTGTCGCTTAAAATACTCGTGCCATGAATTTGTTCAATGTTGAAAACAACAGAAATGTGACAAATTGCTAAAAATATTGGAAAAGCCAATCTCGGCATGTCCTCGCTCTGCAAATTAGGGTAGCTTTCTTGTTCGGTTACATACATAATATCAAGGTCACTTTACTTATCATAAGTAAATCATACTTTTGAAAGAAATGAGCACATTGCAAAATTTTAATGCAGTTTCATCAAGCTTTGGAAAATTAAAGACGGCATACTGTTCATAATGAAATTGTGCAGAAACTGGACGGTAAATGTCTCTGAAATGTGTATCAATATCATGTTATATGATACAATAATTTCCATTTAAGGCAATGTAATGCCCAACTGGTATTTGTGTTCTCTTACATTTGTATGTTCAATAGTTTATGACACAAATGTCCGCCCCAAAACAATTGTTTTGACTCTTCAAATAAATCTTACATTTCTTTGGTATCCGCATTATTGTATTGATTGAATCAACAACTGACTGTTTCATTTGCTACGGACACAATGTCTATAAGGTTGTGACATCCTTACACAACAAAATGTGTACTTTGTATGTTTTTTTGTATGTTTGTATGTATGCTCTATCTGTATTTGTGTTGTTTTGTGTTATTATTGAACCAAATGCCGAGCATATGAATAAAGATATATATATCAAAAACAGTATTTAAACGATCTACACCGATCACGTGTTCCGTTACAAAACGTGTCTAAATTTGTTTTGCTATTTTCTACCCAATATTGTATGTTGGTATATTCTGTTGTTCATGCAAGATGTAGAATTGATGAAAATCTCCTGAAATACATGTAAGTACAGTTGGGTGAAATGAACTTGATTTATGTATGTATGCGACAGTACTTTTTAAACAGACTTTACTTGATTTCATTCCTGGTAAGATTGTGTTCCTAACATACATACCAATGAACGTTTAAGATACTTTATATGCTTTTATTACCTCCCATAGTTTGAAGAGCATTATATATTTACAATAAATACAAAGACATTAACATATATACTAGGATGCATAATATGACATATACAATCTATGAAAATATTATTCCAAGTATCAAATGAAACACACAATTCAGTAAAAAAAACAACATACAATGTAAAATAATGTAAGAATGAACATCAACGAAATGTTTAAGCAAATACAGAAAGATATAACAAAATAGTAAGCAATATTCTCAGTCATGATCCAAGTTTTACGTGAAAAACTCACAGTCACGTAAACAGCAAAGTCTAATAGCATTAACAAATTATGAAAGGCGAATAGACTTGCCACTTAAATGACACACATATAGACAGCTGAAAATTGTAAACGTTCATTATGGGCCATACACTTCAAAGCTTGACAGTCTTATTTTCTATCAAAATATGATTTGTAATAATTTTGAGAAATTGGCAAGTTCGTGCCTTAATACAGACATACTCAAAACATTGCATTGTAACCTTTCTCATAAGTTTCCTGGGACTGCAAAACACGAGTCCAATATTCATGTAAGTATTTTCTGTGCTAGCGCTAACTCGGCACGTAAGTCAGGATAGAAAATAGCGGTATCGGACACTTTCAATATTGTAGATTACATCCGCATTAAGGCAGTTATCACCGATTTTCTCATATTTATAACTAAGGATATTTTATCAAATAAATAAGACTATACACCTATAAAATTTATGTTAACAATCTTGTTTTGACAATACAACATAATACCACTCTCAGTGTACAGAAGGAGAAACCTCCTGAACGGGAATTCAGGGAATTCCCCTTTCCTGTTTGTCGATCAGCAAGTGTGTTGCTATATTTAGTTTTGTATTCCCGTTCAGGAAGAGAAACGCCACAATTATAACTGTCTCTTGTGGCCGAGTGGTAAAGGCAACCCCATTTGGGATCGGGAGCTCGAAGGTTTGAATCCCGGAAAGGGTCCGTTCTGCTATGGCTGGTTGGTGAACCGCCAGCTGAGTTAAATAATGGTAACCGTGCGCCTACCTGCCTAGTGCTTGGCATTAAAGGATAGGAATCAGGAAGTTAATGTGTTCAGAAAGTAGGTGTCTCATAAGTCAGAAATAGCTGGCCCTTTAAATAGGGTTGATAATAAATATACTCTTTTTATATAATTATATGACATAATTATTAATAATACGTAAAGTGACTTGTTAAGATTGTTATAATATATTTTGAAACAAGGTAAGTAGTTGGTAGGTCCAATAAGATATAAGCCTATTTTATCACTGAAATATATTCATTACCGTTGCAATATTGAGATTGACTAATAGTAATTTAAAGTCATTAACATTTCGAAGTTTTGTTTAATAAGCTCGATATAATTAAACGGATTGTTCCTCGCTGAAAGTTTTCGAAGTTCTACTGTATGTCTATCTGTGCTTTTGGTGTGATCCAGCACTTTATATGTTTCACTTCATACTCGATTTCTTTTTCATTTTTACCATCCTTTACCAGAACAGAACAATACATTTCATAGACTCTTCATCACAGATTACAAACAAATTACATATTGTGATGGGTAACGACGTTACAATTTTGTATAAGAAATGGTGATTAAGTTTCGTTATTTGATAGGCATTGTCATCCAACAGTTATTAACGGCCATACATATATATATAACTTTATTTCCTCCAGATATGGAGAGCAAAATACATGTACATTCCAAAAATTACAAATAACATACATACATATATGTAAACATACACGCATATACATACATGTATATAAATCGTAAATACAATTACATATAGACACATGCATATATTATACATGTACAGATATTAAGCAATTAATATTAGTTACATAAAACATAATAAGTAAGTAAGTGGGTTGACGCCATCACTAACAGCAGCTCACTTAGTCTTATATATGATAAACTGGAATTCGAAAGCATAAGCCCAAGGGGATGCTTAGCGAAAGAGTCAGCCCTTATAACATGTGATATTCCACACTATATAGTAGAAAGCCTAGACTGCGAAATCGAAAATGCTAGACCATCATCAGTGTGGATAAAATACAAGGTAACAAACAACCGGAACATATTAATACATTCACATAATAGCTATGCATTAGCACATACTACATACATAAGAAGCAATTTGGTAATGTTCTAGACTTCGACAGTCAGTTGCTATTGCGAGGCTTAAGATAAAATCACACTGTTCAATAGGTGACATGGAAATTAGACTGGTGAGTTGATTGATGTCTAAACTTGTAATCATGGTTTCCCACAATATTTGCCGTTTATGTTCATTGCCTCGACAAAAACAAAACCAGTGTGTCAAGATGTCATCATTCAATAATCCACACTTTTGGCACATGTTTATATATTTTCTTGAAAAGAGTTTCGAGACAGCGGACATCAGTTTTTTGACCATATAAGATAGTCGAGGGTTATGCCGTAAAAGGATCCACAATGTACATGGGTTATCACTCCTCAACAGTATCCCCAAAGTAAATGCATTTGGATACCGACCAACAACAGTATCATAGCCTAGCGTCCGTGCATGCGACGTAACATTCAATGTCAATATTGTTTTCCATGCATATTTAGATGGAAATCTTCCTTCTTTGGTATATTCATGTAGATAATGAGAGAGGTTGTATTTCTTCAGCAGACGGTATATATCCGGAACGAATCCACGAGTTAGTTGATCATAATTAAAATAATGTATAATTCTGTCATTAAATATTCTCTTGGCAAGATATGTATTTGGCAAACGACATAGTTGACACAAGAACTGAAGTTTCCTCCGATCGATGATGGTTTCTATAGACTCAACATTCAATGTACACAAGGAGAAATCAGTTGCTGAACTTTGGTGAAGTGACTGCATATTTTTAACACAGAATCTGTGCGAGCGCTCTAAACATAAAAGATCCGTATTTGATAATGCATTCCACAGTTCGCAGCCATAAAGTGCTTAAGAAATCACCACAGCATTGTACATTATACGCATTGAAATTGGATTCAATCCGTACGGGTTAATACCACTATTGAGAATACTAAGATATGTGCCTCTCAGTTTAGTGCAAGCATCGTTAACGATTGATCTTGTGGACAAAAACTTATCACATTTGACTCCAAGATGAATGTACTCTGTTGCTTCCTTGATGACACTATTACCAAGTTTAAATTGTCTATTCGGTATAGAATTTCCACGTTCATTAAATACAATTACAGCACACTTATCAGGATTATAACTGTAGCGCCATTTATTTGAATAGTTACAATAGATATCAAGCATGGCATTTATTCCCTTAATTGAGTAAGAAATCAGTAGCATATCATCCGCAACAGTAGGAGAACTTAGACGCGTATCATACAAGCAGATACCATAGCCGCTATTCTCCAATTCATTAAAAAGTCCATTGATATATAAAAGATACAGAATTGGTGAACTCTTTCCTCCTTGTCGCGTGCCTTGCATGACATTAAACCAATCTGAGTATTTTCCTCGGTATTTGATACAACTTGACATATTAGAATATAGTTCTTTAAAAGCGAGAAATGATGTAGCATCAATAGATGTTTCGAATAAAAGCTTGTAGAGCAACCCATCATGCCATACGGTATCGAACGCTTTCCTACCGTCCAAGAAGCTCACATATACTTTTGAATTTTGTTCTCGTGCAAAATTAATGCTTTCGCGTAAAATGAAAGATGTCATTAAACACGACAGACCATCTTGAAATCCTCCTTGTTGTTTATTTATAGTGCTAATTATGTTGTCTTTTGATCTGTGTAGTAGGATCGATTCAAATAGTTTCAACACAACGGAAGTTAAAGTGATTGCGCGATAATTGTCGGGATTGTCTTTCCGCTTATTTCCACCTTTGTGTAATGTTACGTTAACACCACGCTTTAGAGAGTCAGGGATAAAACTATACCGTAACATCCATGTGAACATATTTGCAAATATTGGTGATAAAATGTCTTTAGCATAAATTAGGTGTTCATATTGTATTAAATCATATCCACTTGATTTTCCTTTTGGACACTTGTCAATAGCTTCACGAACTACTTCCGGTAATACAGTGGCAGTATTGTCAGGGTTCATATCATGGACACTACCATTCAATTTCTGCACCACATAGTTCCCCCAATTGCTGTCCCAAGAACGTTCAACAGAAGGCGTGTATAGCGTTTTAAAGTAGTTATTCCAACCCTCTGTTATGCCATCGCGATCTCTTACAATTTGGTCATTAAATTTCATACTTGCTCCGGATAAGTTCTGATTTTTCTTCCTCTTAGCGTTAACCAATTTCCAGAATTTGTAGGAGTCAACTTCAGCCGTGTGGTCGATCTCGTAGTTCAATTGCTGTATATATTGATTAATATAATATCTATGCGTTCTCCTGAAATCACATTTGGCTTTTTTATAATCACAATACACCACATTGTCTGTATTTCGAGGCCGTCCCTCCCCACACCATGTACGCCTAATAGCCTTCATTTTCACATGCGCGTCAGCCAACTCTTTACACCAGTATGGCTTTAGAAAGACTAAATGTTTCTTTTTCGGCACTGATTGCAAAGCATATGATAAAAGTTTATCAGATATAAGAGCATAAGCATTTTCAACACCAGTCATATTAAGTTCACAGTACGATAGCTGCTCAAGATCACCATCATGTAATAATAGTTCATTGTAGTTATTAACATTTTCTGTGGTACATTTTGACCAATTGACATAAGATTGACTGTAACAATCATTATCATACATAACATAAACAGGAATATTCAATACACACACAACCGGTCTATGTCTCGAAACATTTAAACAATCGTCATCTAGAATTTCACATTCTTCGAGACAGTCAAGAACATCTGACGGTATACATATATAGTCAATTAAAGTGGAGTATTTACCATCATATGAGACATACGAATAGTGAGCACCAGTACAATTTATAGAGGCATTTACAGGAACAATATTTACATCATCACAAAGTTTACACAACAACATATCTCGTGTACGTGAGCTAGATATATCATAGGTGGCATTAAAGTCGCCTAAGAGTATAACTGAGCCCCTATGTGAGTACGTATACCATATATCATATAGTTTGTCAATGTAGTTTCTATAACTGTCTATACTATGATTAGCACATGGTAAGTATACCTGAAATAAAAACACATATTGATTTTGTGACACCTGAACCTGAACACCTACAATTCTATCGTCATCAATCGATAACGGTACAACAAAATTATCAAACCGCTTATGCCACATTATTGCAATACCACCCTTGCCAATCCTTCTATTACTTGGAAGTGAAAGATCATTATCACAAATAACATGCGATCTATACTCCGATGACAAAGTGTCCAAAAATTGTGTATTTTGTGGGTAAAGATAATGTTCTGAAATGCCACAAAAGTCAATGTTATATTTATTTAACGTGTCGCAAAGATATGCTGAACTGGAAATTATTCCAGTAGCATTCCATGTCATAATATGTAAACTCATAATAAATGACAGAAAAGTACTAATTATACTTGAATGAATCCTAAATGCACAATGATATTCACTAGTCAATGTTCACCGTGTCATTATCTGTTTGTAGATGTGCGTACCGATTAGTACGGTCTATACAAAAATTGTCAGTTGATTGCATTTGTCGAAATCTCGGCGGGACATCACGTGGTTTTTCTAACTGTTGATCTTGTCTTCTTCGCCACATCGCGTCACGTGACAGCCAAGGCTTGCATATAATACCATACGGCCAGAAGCCATCCTGTAGTACATCGTCTACTGAAGTGCTATCTTCACCATTTAACCGTATCACTACTCGATTGTGCGACTGTTTGGACGGAAAAATTCTAACATGTGTTACTTTAAGCCCATTACCGTTCACATAGTCGACGAGATCTTGTTCAGTCACTGACTTATCATATCCACCGACAAAGAAACGTTTTGTTCGAAGTTTTTTCACTTTTGTGAACCCATCTTTGTCATATTGATTGGGGCGCACCGTAATCACCACTGGTATTGATTGCGTATAATTACACATATTAGAGTCATTTTTTGAGTTTGACCTCTTGTGAGTATATCGGGTCTGTCTTCGGTTATTGTGAACTGGTGTTCTTTCTCGATCAGAAAGCCTCGGCTCTGGAGATTCAATGACAGGTTCAGAATGAACCATATTTGTAGGTTCAGACTGGTTCGAATCTACTACTTCACTAGTGTTTAAACATGTTGGTACATCATATTTTTCAAATGACAGAGGCCCAGAATTATACACGAAATTTTCAACTTTTACAATACGAGTCTGTAGATCAACAATAACAGAATGCACAGGTTCGAGTTCTGTCGAGACATCAGGAACCTGAATATTAATGTTTCTCATAGTGTTGGACATTGCATTTGAGCACATCAGCAAATTACATTTTATAGAATCAACAGCATGAAATACAGACTTCATCTGTTCAGCTCGCTGTTTTTCCAGTGCAATCGAAGTCTGCAGTCAAAAACTCAATAAATTTATAGTTTTCCCGTTTCAATAATTTTTGACATCAGGTCAATAATCTTACAACAATAATTGTTTATTATTTACTTAAAGATATGATTGTAAAACTTTATGTCTTTCCTGATTACCTATATGTCTCGGTTGATATACAGAAGGATGCTTCTGTTTTTGTATCATAGATACATTAGGGTAACACTCGTCTATAAAATTGTTATAGCCTGACAGATGTACTATAATGATTGAATAACAAAACCTTCCCATGTAAAATTTCGGAATCCACCAGGAGAAATATGTACGCGAAAATGGTAAAATACAACGTTTACTGTCATGTCATTTGTGTTTTAGAAGACATGTAGGTATTTCAAAACGATGGGAATGTCATTTTTGTTTTAGTAGACATGTAGGTATTGCAAAACGACGGGGAATGACATTTGTATTTTAGTAGACATGCAGGTATTCCAAACGACGGGGAGTGACATTTGTATTTTAGTAGACATGCAGGTATTCCAAACGACGGCGAATGGCATTTGTATTTTAGTAGACATGTAGGTATTTCAAAACCATAGGGAATGACATTTTTGTTTTAGTAGACATGTAGGTATTTCAAAACCACAGGGAATGACATTTTTGTTTTAGTAGACATTTAGGTATTTCAAAACAACGGGGAAGGACATTTGTGTTTTAGAAGACATGTAGGTATTTATATATATTGCGTTCCCTGTAGCAACTTATTCTCTCTAGTACATGTACTTTGCTTGACATTCATGAACAATGAATTTGCCTTACGTTTGCAAAAGGACATTTGGGCGAATTATCTCGCACGAAAGGTATTTCATATCACAGTAACAGCATCCCGTTTTAACACCAGAAACACCTATAAGAGTTCAGGTTCTAGTTAAACATGATGCGGGTCATATTCGCTGGAAGAAATTGTTATTAATAGTATTGGTATTTGATATACACATTATACGTATATATCTTTATTAACATATCATTGGCTTGTATTTCCTTTTAAACACCGTAACTTGCATAAATATCCACGTTACAAGTACCAATGTGTCAATATTGATTTAAGAAAAGTGAAAATGAAGATTTTTATAATTATTTTTTTATTATTTTTTCTTCGACACCTAACACACATGCTGTTTATGTAGAATCGACCTACTTTTCGGGGATCATTATGGGCCATACACTTCAAAGCTTGATAATCTTATTTTCTATCAAAATATAATATTTAATAATTATGAGAAATTGGCAAGTTTCCTGGGACTGCAAAACACGAGTCAAATATTCATGCAAAACACGAGTCCAATATTCATGCAAAACACGAGTCAAATATTCATGTAAGTATTTTCTGTGCTAGCGCTAACTCGGCACGTAAGTCAGGATAGAAAATACCGGTATCGGACACTTGCAATATTGTAGATTACATCCGCATTAAGGCAATTATCACCGATTTTTCTCATATTTATAACTAAGGATATTTTATCAAATAAATAAGAACAGAACAGAACAGAATGATTTATTAATATCTGGATTTAAGTATAATACTTATCATCCAATTTATACAATTTACAATAATAATATTAACATATTCTATGAGAGTAAGTACATGTACATTTATACATACAACATAGTCAAACAAAATATTACAAATACACATGACAAACGACAGTGATACAATATGAATAAAAACAGCATTATAAGTATAACATCTAATCAAGAACTTAATAGATTAGTACGTTCTTTAATAGCACTTTGTAGATACATAGTCAATCCTTTTAAAATTATATCATTATTAGAACTAAATAATTGAACCAATTTATACATACTAGGTTTTCGCCAATAATATTCTTTTATGTATCGCTTTCGTAAAATTTTATACATGTATACCTATAAAATTCACAAGCAATATTATTCTGTAATATAGAACTCTTTATGTTAACAATCTTGTTTTGACAATATAACATAATACCACTCTCAGTGTACAGAAGGAGAAACCTCCTAAACGGGAATTCAGGGAATTCCCCTTTCCTGTTTGTCGATCAGCAAGTGTGTTGCTATATTTAAATTTGTATTCCCGTTCAGGAAGAGAAACGCCACTTTTTATGGTTTTGCAAATGTCTGGAGGAAACATTCTTGTCGAGCTAGAATGATTTTGCCATTTGTCATATTCATATGAAAGGCTTATACATTGAATTGACCAATGAGCCCTGCTGTACGATTTCCAACTTCTTCTGTAAGTGACGTCATTTAAAGAAAACGTGACACGTGGTGTCGCACTTTGCATGCAGGAAACAATATTTATTCTTTATGGGCACTTCGTTTTCATATTGCCATATGGGACAAATATTGCTTACTGTCAGTACATGGCGACATCACATGTGATATTTTCTGGAAATGACGTCACGTATAGAAGAGGTTCGAAATCGTACAGGGACGCTCATATCTAAATGTTCACCGGTCAGATTAAAAAAATTATCCCACTAAGGCTTCCTGTCAAGATAATTGCAGACTAGACTGCTACAACCGCGAACAACATCAGTTTTTTCACCCGGACCTGTACTAGTCAAACAATGTAATCTATGTACGTTCTGCTGAAGAAAGCATTTAAAACAATATATATGTTTATAAAAGTAACACATAACTTGCTTGGTTAGAAAAAAGAACTGGAAAACGAGCCTTATCCAGTCGCACCTCGTTCATTCGAATTCATCTGGTTCGAAATTTTATTTCGAACCATTGTTTCGAATGGCTATTTCGATTCGACATGCCTAAGAAGATACATCGGATGATACCTAGTATTCGGATAGAAGGGTGTTGAATACATGAGGTTTGACTGTTTTAGTGTTGTTTAAGACTGGCATTGCATTGACATGAGCAAAATGCTTTCATGATTGGTCTGCCAGTCCGTCATGAATAAACATAAAAAACGTAGATGATCATAATGACATGTGTATGAGTATCCATTATTTCTTTTAATCTTTTTTTATAGACAGTATCAACTGATAAACTGTCAATTAATGTCATATTCTCGTTTAAAATATATTCATCTGTCTGTCCATGACGTCAAACCATTTTTAAGGACTTAGACATTGCGTACGTCAATCCACAAACTATTGGATAAATAACAAATTTCAGGCAATGTTTATATGTTTATCAAGACATATCTTGAAAAAAGATGGTCAGTGCAATTTGAAGGTGAAGATTTGTTGTGCAACATAGGGGAATGCAGTGTTGTTAAGGTAGACAATATGGAGTGGAGATTCATGGGAGAAAGATTGTTACAGAGAACGCCAAATACACAATAGTTATAATGCTGTAAAGCGCTATACAAATTAATTCTGTTTAGTTGTTCTACCCACGTGTCTCCATTAGATCGTCCTACAACCTAATAGCTGGTTTTCTACTTGGGTTACATGCACTGGCTGTTCATGTCACTTCAAATCCCAAAGAGGTAATATCTGAGAGTATAGAAATTATGTCTGAACCGAAAGTACATGTGTACACCAGTTATAATATTGTGCTCATGGCGTAATCAATAGTGAACCACCTCTCTGCAACCGTAATAAAAACTATGACATTTTTAATATAATTATGTCCTTGCCACGTATTCGTTTATTGTGCTACTAATTATTTGTATTAAGTATATTGACCTGGCTAGAAAACAACGTTGCCAAAGCCTATTCCCGTTATGTATTGTTAACAGTTAACCTAACTATATTTGGAAAAGTTGATACATATATGTCCCACCATCAGGTAGTAAACTACAACAGGATGGCAGGGAGGCAACAGGCTAAACAATATGCACAAACAACACAGCTCTGAGGCTTGTTTAGTGGTAGGAGTTCTACCTAGGGCTACGAAGGAAAAAGTAGCGGTGCAGAGTATTAAGGCTAGGAAAAGTAGTTCCTCTCTTTAGACAGATAGCGTGTATTTGCTTAACAAAATGGCGTTCATGCTGAACAATGTCGTCGGGTGTGGCGGAGGCCATATTGCAGCTAGCGAAGTGTTTTTTTATACAACTACCTTATCTAAATACGCTAACTAATATCAATTACCTCCCCTAGCTATGAAAACGCCGCTCCTATGGCCAAACAAATGTCTAAACGTTATATACATACTGGTCAAAAGTGTTAAACCACTCAGCATCTTAACATTCATATTGCAACTTATGTTTTGTAAACCTATCAAATCTTACGTTAACCACAAAGGCAATTTCTCATCAACCGAAAACTGTTTTTAACCTTGACGCAGATAGGTTAACATTGTGTATAGTTATTTCAAGATTTATCCAGTAAGTAGTGTTGTTAATCATCACCACGGGGAATTGTCCGGTGTTGGAATTAAGAAGACTTTCTTGGTTTTGTGTACCAGTCGCGAACATTTATATTGTTTTAAAAAGATAAATCGCTATGTAACAAGTTTATCACCATGGATGTGTGAGTTCACGACTTATGCAATAAGTAATGATGAACTATATTGAAACCGACTATACTGTGTCTATGAAATACGGAGTAAGTTTTATCCAGTCTCCAACGCATGTAGTGATCTCTCCTTACTGGTCTGTCTCGGAGTTTCTGTAGTATAGCGTAATTGAATGACCGACAGTCATAATATTTAGACATTTTTTTATGTTGTACAACACATTTTAACATTCAGATTGCAACAAATGTGCATACTTCAAGTTACGCCGACCATCTTTTTTAAAGATATTTCTTGTTTCAATTTATTTCTTGTTTTGTTTTATAGTACATATAGGATGAATGTCCACGTACGGCCTACTAACGGTTGCTCTGTATTTGTTTTCGGTCAATGCTTTCTGGTCGAAACTTAAACTAAACCTTAATTTACAAACAGTCTAGTGTGGAAACAAATAAATATTATGAATTCAATTATACATGTATTGATAATATTATTCATATTTAATATATGAATAATTCATATTATATTATATATATATATATATTTATGAATATAGCTTTTAGTAATTATATACGAAATCGCTATCCATGTGTCATTGTGACAGCTACAGTATCGAAATGACCAAACATTGTTGCGTATGATGCCGGTGGAGTCCAGGCCTTTGAAATAATATGCATGTAGATGCTCTAATGAAAACTATAGCATTTTACGCGAACTATTTTGTGTAAGATCATTGTATATTTTTAATATAAATGGATATTAATAGTGTAATGTCTGCAAAGAAACATGAGAGTTTCGTACAATCAAGTTATAAATACATTTAGATTGGATATATTGTTTGCGAGAACACATACTAGGACACTACGTTTTGAAATAAACTTTAAATTATTCTATTCTGGTGCTATTATAAACAGGGTATTGTTACACTAATACTAACAACAAAAGCATACAACTGAAAATAAATTTATTTTGAATCTGTTAACAAATAACTATATGAATGTTTTTTAATTCACTGGCAAATAAGTGAATTTAAAACAAACAAATTTAACAATAATACGTAGCTAAATTATGATTTTAAACAATATATTTGTTCAGATGTCACAGCTAGCGCGAATGTCATACACAGTCTCATGTGGATTTTCGGGAACGAATTCTTCCAAATGTCAAATATAAAACACTTTCTGGACGTAATATAATATCTTCACCAGGAATACATTGTCCACGATATAGTACCTAAAATGTAAAGAAATTAATGTAAGCATAAAGAAATTGTTTGAGTTTGCGAAAAACAGCACGACAGTAATAGATAAATATCAAAGAATGAATAGAACAACAAGCTATCATAGCCCAACCTAGTGACAATCAAACGCAATATTACTGTTGTTAGCATCTTATGTAGCAATAATAGATATTTGCAAACTATATGTGCTGGACATTATTCTATTATTGAAGGCATTGTACGCATAATATGTCTACAGTGTCAGTAGGTTTGTATGGAATGGTGCCACATACATTACATTATGTCGACTTGTGCTTTTGCATGGCTCTGTGCTATCTTTGTGGCAGTCCTGTTCGAATTCTTTATTAATTCATAATATCTTAAACATCTATTTTGCTATTATCTTAAATTCATTTAAGAAAAATGACGATTTATACAATATTTGGATAGGTAAAACTATGTAACAAAGTTTACCTCGGCATCAGCGTTCCTGACAGTAAATATCCAAGCATGTCTGCGCCGGCTGTCTATTCCGACCGCATTTATTGTTACATAGCAGTCCAACCTCCTGTCATAATCGATTAATATATTAAATGGATTATCATCAAAGTGTGCTGGATGTGTTTGTATATATGTTCTTGTAGCAGATAACAAAGTATTTAACACCGTCATATCTGCTTCTAATGGTACTGTGATGACGGAGTTCCTATTCTGACCCTTTGGCCGTGAGATGATGAACGCTACTTGAGGCTGGAAATAAATAAACAGAGAATTGTTAGATTATATCATGGCGCTCTGTGTCATGTTCTTATGGTTGCACATTTTCATTACAGTCGGAAAGGTTGCACTCTTGGTTAAATTCAACAATGTTAGTCATGCTAATACAATTTATAAAAAATATGTGGTTCCATTAAATTCGTTTCGTATTCGGGTTTATTCCACACCATCATATTGTAAACATTGACTTCTACTGTAATTGTTTGAACAGAAAATGAAAGATATACAAACAAACTGGCAAAGAAAAATCACATCAATTCACTTACCGGAAAAGTTTTCTTTTGTTTCATAACATTGTAAAGATGTTGTATTTTCTGCCTAGTAAATGGTTTAGTTGCTGTAGAATCGTCACTAAGTCCAGCATGTTTATCGTCAGTGATAACTATCGATCCTGTCGAGGAACTTTTTGTATATTTGTGTCCAGCAGCTCTAAGTATGGTGGCATGTAGATATTTTTTGAACTCTGGAAGTTTTAATTGCTTTAATTTCTTGTTCTCTGACGCTACTGATTCCATCACATTATCAGTGTCCTTCGCGTTTGCTTCTAACACACACTTAGTGTTAGATATGTCTTTGTGTGATACAATCACTGACAATAATCCATTAGATCCACCTAAGATGATATTTTTAATCTCCTCGGAAGGTTTTATCGTGTGAGAATTAAATGTTTTGTCTGTGATCGGATTTCCAACTGAGTCCCGAAGTTTGTTGATATGTAGTTTTCCTTTTTCTGTAGCCTAAAATGAATAAAATAAGTTACAGAATTTACAAGAAGGCTCAAAAAGGAACAACAACATATTTTATGTTCTGTAGCTGATGTAAACATATAAAACAGCTTCAACTTGAGTTCCACTTGAATATAAGATAATTAAATGACACCATATTTCACGAGTAATATTATAACGAATTTTGTTCATAATTAATATTAGTGATACCATTTTTTTTCGAAGGAGTGTTAAAATAATGTTATAAATAATAAATAAATAAAGGTAAATAAACAATAATTACATTTCTCTTTGTATCCACGTTGTCAACCAAAGTCGTAATCACCATTGCAAAAATGAAAACGTTCTTCAGTAATCGACAGTCGCTTGTAGGTAACGTATTTTGAAAGAAGTAACCTGCCATCATTATTAAATTGTACAAGTATTAGATCTACCTTGATGTTATGCTATACTTTACGATTCTAATTTAACTCTTGTAGATGCGTTATTATTTATAGGCAACTCTCTAATCGACATGCGCGTACGTATTGATACTCAGCCAATAGCAGATAGTAGAGATGTTACGTGTACCCGCATCGTAAATTATCAGAATATTCAGCAGAGCGGCGTCTCAGCTAACTCAGTGTTCGCTGTGCTTTCATTGGTTCGTCTTTATTAAAGACCATTTAACGATATATACATACAACGTTGATAAATGCATATTATCATTGGGTAACAGTGGCATTCTTTGAATCACATTTTTTGTTTTATTTTATAACATGTAACAAAATCGAAAACAGTGACTCAATCATGTATGTATATTTCATCTGGTTCTTTTCGAATGGCCATGTACTTAAGTATGTGTAATAGTTGCAGATGTTATCTATTGTACAAATTACTACATGTAACTTATATGATTGTCTGTCATGTATTTAATGTCGGACCTCGTTCTTTCGAATCCATCGAATAATACACATTTTCGACTAACGTATTTCAATTAGACTTGCATCAGAAAAAATCACACGGATAGTACCGAGTATTTGAATATAAGGTTGTCGAATGAACAAGGTTCGAATGTACTAAATACTAACCGACACGCCGTTGACCCTGTACATGGACCAATGAAAACATGTACGTTTAATGAATTGAACTATAAGCATTTCATTAAAGTTGTTGGTACTGGTGTAGGTAATTGAATACAGCTTGTAAAATGAAATAGCTCATATATACACGCCACAACACGAAACTAGTACGACGTGTCAATTGGACTAGTACGAACTTGTATGGGTCAAAACACTTAATCACCACAGGTGCAACACGGCAAATTTTGAAACCCCAGTTTTCATTATTAATAGGTTAACTTTGAGATATTTCCGATAAGAAAACTATTCATAACTGATTTTTATGTACTGAAACGAAATTTTGAAAGCTTTTTACAGTGGCTTACTGTCGAATAACGGTGAATAATTATCCGATAAACTCTCTGAGAAATTGTCAAAGCGATAATTTCACTGAAACGGACTTTTTACATAAGAAGATTGACGATGAGTGTCACACGTACAGTTCTTCCCCTTTGTTTAAATTGTAAGTAAAGCATTAGTTGTCGCCCTTCGCATTTTACTTTCAATAATCAAAATAAAACGGTATGTAGAGTGTACGGAATTACAAAACCTGAATTTTAGTTTCACACGTCGTTTGCTCGATTATAGTTATTCGTTAGTGATTTTGATGGCGGATGAATATAAGATCAAAACATAGGTGTATGGTCGGATATGTAAGAAGTGAAGCTTTTATTGGTAAACTACTTAATGGCGACGGAAAATGACGTCACATAAAATATTGAGTCACTCAACGAGGAAATGAAATGTAATAATTAGGGGTAAACATTCAAATAATATCAAAATGAACTTGAAATAGCTTCGGTGTAAGATGAAAGTTGTTTCACCTTAATACTGCACCATGCCATTCACTGTGTTATTCATGTTTAAGACTTACACTCATTGCTGGCATCACCTTGGAACGTCATTTTCATTTCTGTGATGTTTTACATTTTGTGAAATTGTGAAATAGTTGTCATTGTTTTGTATTCCTATTTCAGAAGCAGATTTGCATCGGCACGAAGACAGTTTAATTTAAGATTCTGCAATATTCACTTCTTCGATCATTTGAATGGTTTGCAACTAATCAACTTTGGCGATTCAGACTGTTTCATGTTGACCAGATTGTTTTAGAATTTTTCCACTAACAAAACATGCCATTATGCCAAAACGCTCTCCTGTAATTACAGTGATACGTCTGTGTCATTTACGCGAGAAATGTGCTTATTATTTGTATATTTCATATAATTATATTTATATGTGATATCATTTACCGGTATAATTATTGTTAAACTTACTTCCTGTGTTAATTGACCAGCTATAATTACAATAACGTACAATTTGTACTTATAAGGTGTCTTCCGTATTTGTTTTCCGTCTCATTTATGTACATGCTTACGTTAATACTTACGATATATGTGTTCATTTGATGTTATTATTAAATGTTTATTTAGATTTGCATCAAAATTTCCTATTTACATTCACTAAAACGTTTACAACTATAAACATATGTTCTGATACAATTAATGTTGCTATTGACAATATCGTAAATGTTCAACTATTGTTACTATTATATTTGATTATGTATGCTCATAGACTGTAAAATCTAATGTATTGAGAATTAAACATATCAAAATAACCATAAAACATGACATTCAACTTACAGGACATTACAAAATGGACATATCAGATTTATCTCAAGAAGATTTCATACATTCCTGTTTCAAGTTGGATAGATGGTCACTCCAAGGCGAAACTTACAAAATGCTGTATATGTGAACAACTTGCTTATATTGTTTTTGGAGCCGCTCAAAACTGCGACCAAGGTCACCGAGACTAGAAATATAAAATCGGTTTCCTCTCAATATCTACATATGTGTATATATAGGGGATATTTATGCATGTATCGCTAAGAGCACCTTTACAATCACCATGTATTCATTTTTACACACAGAACTTTGCATATGTCATGCCCTGACCTACTTATGAACTGTCAATTTCAAGTGCTACATAGATCAGTGCTTTCAAATTCTTTGCAATATGGAGGTTTTCCTAACATGTGGGTTTTCTATGACAAAATGTTCATTCCATTGAAAACAATAGCTTGAGTGTATTTAATTACTGTCTTTAGAAAGAATGCTTTTTTAGCTTTGTTCATCAAATACTCAATTGACACAATGTTAAGCCTGCCAAACTTTCTTCTAGGGCACATCTATATATTTTAAATAAAAAATAGGGGCGTTGACTCTCTAGTTAGTTAACTGAACTGGTCCATAATGAGACCGCTGCGAATCTCTACGAGATGGCCGAGTATACACGATTATTGCAGTGTCATTAGCGTGGTTCTCAGCTTATAAAATAATTTTATAATTAGTAATCTACTATTTCGGGTACCCGAAACCTGGTTTCGAGGTACCGCGGCGTTTCTTTTGTTGTTTTGGAAGTTTCTTTTAATAATTCAATAAAAGATGGCCTCTCATGTAAGATCCTGATTATCTTAGCTGTAAAGTACATTTCGTTTGTTTAAAGTACATAAATACTTTGTATTGAATTACTGCATTTTGTATCATATAGATGTACGTTAATCAAAAGTATCTTTAGTTTATTAATCAAATTAGCTTTTTGCATATCAGTGTCGTGTAATCTAATCAAATCTTACGTTAACCGCTTAACCAACTACTCTTCAACCAAACTTCTCTTAAACCTTTCGATAAGGAGCACGTTATCATACTGAAATCCACTGATTTTCGGTAAATGTACCGAACTTCATTTTCCACTACGAAATCCACTTCTAATACAACATCTGCACTATAAATTGCTAATTTCTTGTTTTAATATTAAATATTAGGTTGATTTGAATGTACATACAAACAATTGAAGGAAAATATTGCATATTAAGAAAAATATAAAGGATTACGTCTCCAGTTGATTTCGGAAAGGTTACGTACCGTTCGGTTAGGCCTATACTATTAGTTATTGAGTTTGTTACTGACCCACTACGGAAATATAGGGGGTCTGTAGGATTAATAGGGGGCGAGGCGATAGCACCCCTATTCATCCAACATACCCCCTATATTTCCGTAGTGGGTGTGTAACACACCCAATAATTGATTTATTTCATCGACCACCTTCCATCACTTATCTTGACCCAGATGAGGTGGGTGGGGTAAAACAAATCGATAATAACCTTTTTTTATAAATCCAGATTTCTAAGTAAAAATATTCATGTACATCATATTTGTCAACATTAATGAATATATTTTTATTGTTATGGTAAAGGAGATGCATTTTTGTGATTTCTAAGCCATTGTGTTCTTGTGTGCCAATAGTGGGTCAGCTTCTGACACACTATAGAAAAATAGTGGGTCACCACGTGACTTCTCTTATCCAATGAAAAGGCCAGAAACTAGTGGGAGGTGAAATAAATTTGTTTACCAAACCTAACAACATGAAGCTCCACTTGTTTATTGTTATATTTTTTATCATTATTGCAATAGTGTTATGTTTGCAAAGAAAACATTTTTATTACGATAGAGGCGTTATTCTTATTAATGTAGATATGAAAATGTTATATGAAACCCAGATGAACATAGTATTATTTGCCTTAAGAATTGCGTCTAAAAGTAGCTTTATAGTATATTTCAAGATTTATATAGTGCGTCGTGTTGTTAGTCAACCCCTCGGGAAATTATCCGGCGTTCGAATTAAGAAGACTGTAGATTGGTTTCATGTACCACTCACGAACGTTTATATTATTTTAATCAGATAAATTGATATGTAACACGTTTATTTTCATGATTTCACGAACTGATGAATTATATTGAAACAGAACATATGGTCCATGACTAATCGCACGCCGCAGTAATTTTTATCGAATCAAATAAGCATTGATCCACCCTTACATGTATCGGAGTTACTGTAATGTAGCGTAATCGAATGACCATCAAACGGTAATTTTTATCTTAACCTTATTGCAACAAATGTGCTTGCTTCTAATTGCACGTATGTTATACATGTATGTAAGTAATTATGTTGGTAAACTTTACTCTTAGAACTTTGAACAAAATTTATCGTAATCACCATTGACATGTTGTATTTATTGTATTGTATTTATTTATGTGGAATGATGGGCTCATTGTCTTTTTCTAAATAAACCTATCTATGTAAATTATTTCTGATTTTGGTAGTTAAAGAAACTCGTTATCATTGTGTCACTGTGGAAGCTTATTGTTGCTAATGCTGCCGGGGGAGTCAAGCCCTTTGAAATAATATACGTGCAGATGCTCTAATGAAAATTACAACATTCATTGCGAAATATTTTGTGCAATATCATTGTATATTTTTTGTAATATAAATTGATATTAATAGCGTAATTTCTGCAAAGAGTTTTGTAAAATAAAATTATAGATGCATTTATATTGAATATATTGTTTGCGAGTAAACATACTAGGGCACTGCTTTTGAAATAAACTTAAATTATTATATTCTGGTAATGTTACAAACAGGGTATTGTAACACTATTACTAACAACAAAGCATACAACTGAAAATCAATTTATTTGAAATCTGTCAACGTATATCAATACTGAATGTTTTTAAATTTACTGGCAAATAATTGAATTTAAAACAAACAAATTTAACAATAATACGTAGCTAAATTATGATTTGAAACAATATATTTGTTCAGATGTCACAGCTAGCGCGAATGTCATACACATTCTCACGTGGATTTTCGGGAACGAATTCTTCCAAATGTCAAATATAAAACACTTTCTGGACGTAATATAATATCTTCACCAGGAATACATTGTCCACGATATACTACCTAAAATGTAAAGAAATAAATGTAAGCATAAAGAAATTGTTTGAGTTGGCGAAAAACAGCACGACAGTAATAGATTTATATCAAAGGATGAATAGAACAACAAGCTATCATAGCCCAACCTAGTGACAATCAAACTAGAACAACAAGCTATCATAGCCCAACCTAGTGACAATCAAACTAGAACAACAAGCTATCATAGTCCAACCTAGTGACAATCAAACTAGAACAACAAGCTATCATAGCCCAACCTAGTGAAAATCAAACGCAATATTACTATTGTTAGCATCTTATGTAGCGATAATAGATATGTGCAAACTAAATGTGCTGGACATTATTCTATTATTGAAGGCATTGAACGCATAATATGTCTACATTGTCAGTAGGTTTGTATGGAACGGTGCCACATACACTACATTACGTCGACTTGTGCTTTTGCATGGCTCTGTGCTATCTTTGTGGCAGTCCTTCTTGAATTCTTCATTAATTTATAATATCTTAAACATCTATTTTGCTATTATCTTAAATTCATTTAAGAAAAATGACGATTTATACAATATTTGGATAGGTAAAACTATGTAACAAAGTTTACCTTGTCATCAGCGTTCCTGACAGTAAATATCCAAGCATGTCTGCACCGGCTGTCTATTCCGACCGCATTTATTGTTACATAGCAGTCCAATCTCCTGTCATAATCGATTAATATATTAAATGGATTATCATCAAAGTGTGCTGGATGTGTTTGTATATATGTTCTTGTAGCAGATAACAAAGTATTTAACACTGTCATATCTGCTTCTAATGGTACTGTGATGACGGAGTTCCTATTCTGACCCTTTGGCCGTGAGATGATGAACGCTACTTGAGGCTGGAAAGAAATAAACAGGGAATGGTTAGATTATATCATGGCGCTTTGTGTCATGTTCTTATGGTTGCACATTTTCATTACAGTCAGAAAGGTTGCACTCTTGGTTCAATTCAACCATGTAAGTAATGCTAATAAAATTTATTAAAACTATGTGGTTCCATTAAATTCGTTTCGTATTCGGGTTTATTCCACAGCATCATATTGTAAACATTGAATTCTACTGTAATTGTTTGAACAGAAATAAGATGTTACTCGTATAATGATAGATATACAAACAAACTGGCAAAGATAAAGCACATCAATTCACTTACCGGAAAAGTTTTCTTTTGATTCATAACATTGTAAAGATGTTGTATTTTCTGCCTAGTAACTGGTTTAGTTGCTGTAGAAACGTCGCGAAGTCCAGCATGTTTATTGTCTGTGATAAATATCGATCTTGACGAGGAACTTTTTGTGTATTTGTGTCCAGCAGCTTTAAGTATGGTGGCATGTAGATATTGTTTAAACTCTGGAAGTTTTAATTGCTTTAAATTCTTGTTCTCTGACGCTACTGATTCAATCACATTACCAGTGTCCTTCGCGTTTGCTTCCAAAACACCCTTAGTGTTAGATATGTCTTTTTGTGATAAAATTACTGACAATATTCCATTAGATCCACCTAAGATGATATTTTTAATCTCCTCGGAAGGTTTTATCGTGTGAGAATTAAATGTTTTGTCTGTGATCGGATTTCCAACTGAGTCCCGAAGTTTGTTGATATGTAGTTTTCCTTTTTCTTCAGCCTAAAATGAATAAAATAAGTTACAGAATTTACAAGAAGGCTTAAAATTGTTCATAAACATATTTAAGTTCGGCGGTTGATGTAAACATAAAAAAGCTTCAAATTGAGTTCCACTTGAATATAAGATAATTAAATGACACCATATTTCACGAGTAATATTATAACGAATTTTGTTCATAATTAATATTAGTGATACCATTTTGTTTCGAAGGAGTGTTAAACTCATGTTATAAATAATAAATAAATAAAGGTAAATAAACAATAATTACATTTCTCTTTGTATCCACGTTGTCAACCAAAGTCGTAATCACCATTGCAAAAATGAAAACGTTCTTCAGTAATCGACAGTCGCTTGTAGGTAACGTATTTTGAAAGAAGTAACCTGCCATCATTATTAAATTGTACAAGTATTAGATCTACCTTGATGTTATGCTATACTTTACTATTCTAATTTAACTCTTGCAGATGCGTTTATATTTATAGGCAACTCTCTAATCGACATGCGCGTACGTATTGATACTCAGCCAATAGCAGATAGTAGAGATGTTACGTGTACCCGCATCGTAAATTATCAGAATATTCAGAAGAGCGGCGTCTCAGCTAACTCAGTGTTCGCTGTGCTTTCATTGGATCCAGACCATGTTTCGTCTTTATTAAAGATCATTTAACGATATATACATACAACGTTGATAAATGCATATTATCATTGGGTAACAGTGGCATTCTTTGAATTACATGCAACTTTTTTTTGTTTTATTTTATTACATGTAACAAAATCGAAAACAGTGACTAAATCATGTATGTATATTTCATCTGGCTCTTTTCGAATGACCATGTACTTAAGTATGTGTAATAATTGCAGATGTTATCTATTGTACAAATTACTACATGTAACTTATATGATTGTCTGGCATGTATTTAATGTCGGACCTCGTACTTTCGAATCCATCGAATAATACACAGTTTCGACTAACCCATTTCAATTAGACTTGCATAAGAAAATGCACACGGATAGTACCGAGTATTTGAATATAAGGTTGTCGAATGAACAAGGTTCGAATGTACTAAATACTAACCGACACGCCGTTGACCCTGTACATGGAGCAATGAAAACATGTACGTTTAATGAACTGAACTATAAGCATTTCATTAAAGTTGTTGGTACTGGTGTAGGTTATTGAATACAGCTTGTAAAATGAAATAGCTCATATATACACGCCACAACACGAAACTAGTACGAACTTGTATGGGTCAAAACACTTAATCACCACAGGTGCAACACGGCAAATTTTGAATTCCCAGTTTTCATTATTAATAGGTCACTATGAGATATTGCCGATGGGAAAACTATTCATTACTGATTTTTATGCACTGAAGCGAAATTTTGAATTGTTACTAAAATCACCATTTTAAGATACAAAACTTATCTCCGAAGAAAAGCAAATGTTTTACAGGGAGATAACTAACGGCTACTCTAAGACTTTTTACTTGCATGTGATGTGTGTAATCATTGAATATAGCATTCTATCAGCGAAATGGAACCTATCTACGGCGTTGATGAAACTTTCAAACCTCTGTTAATATCGATAATTGATTTAAAGATTTCCGGTGGTTTACTGTAAAATAACGGTGAATAATTATCCGATAAACTCAGTGAAATTGTCAAAGTGATAATTTCAGTGAAACGGACTACTTTTTTACATAAGAAGATTGCCGATGAGTGTTCCGAGTACAGTTATCCCCCTTTGTTTAAATTGTAAGTAAAGCATTAGTTGTCGCCCTTCGCATTTTACTTTCAATAATCAAAATAAAACGGTATGTAGAGTGTACGGAATTACAAAAAGAGAGAGAATACGTAACTACAGGGAAAGCCACATACATAAGACAATGCCTCCCCACACAGATCTCCGGAAAAACAACAATCCACAAAACATAAGGCACTAAAGGAGGTCAACTCCCCAGCTGGAGGGTGGCTAGAATTCCCCTGCTGTCGCACTACAGAGGGGTACAACTCCCCCATTGTGCCTGCATTCCATGTAATACGCCTTTCACAGTACAACATTTTCTTGTCGACTGTGTTGACCTTTCAACCAATTTTTCAATACCACTGGCATAAAAAGTCTATATGAAACAATACAAGTTGGAAAAATTACACCTACATACTTTTCAAATAGATATTTTACAGTACATTCTTCACACCTACATACTTTACAAATAGATATTTTACAGTACATTCTTTTTTACCTTTCAAAACTCAAGGCCTTAAGGCCAATATAGATGAAATATCTCTTTTAATAGGTAAACATTCACCTGTTGCTTTCTGCATTCCATGTAATACGCCTTTCATAGTACAACTTTTTCTTGTCGACTGTGTTGACCTTTAACCAGTCCGCTACCAATGTTTCAATACCACTGACATTAAAAGTCTCTTTTAGACTATACAAGTTGGAAAAAATATAAGCTACATCAAAGAGATTGGCTTTACAACAAGTTATGATATTTTTTAATCTATACTTACATATATTACATTTACCGGTGAAGGAGGATTGCCTCGCTCACCCTGGTACATAAAATATATTCGTACCCTAATGATCCCAATTTTTACCCACTATATTTACACCAATTTAACATATACAAGATTATCACGTAGCCTTTTTTAGTTTCACATATTTTTTACATTCCTTGCGCGCTAAATGACCAAAGCTGTCGATGCGCCGTAAAACAACATATATAATAATAATAAAAAAGGAGGTCAAACAGTACACATATTAAGGAACTGAGGCGCAAGAAATGGCCCAGCAGACCACAAGGAATAACTAGGAGAATCAAAGTGGACAGTAAGGGAAGGGTAGGTGGGAATTAATGGATGGAAAAGATCACAGGACAAGTCAGGACAACTGGCCTTAATAGGCCAAAAATGGGCAGGAAAAAATCTGAACACTGTATAAAGTGACAGAATTGCATAGGGGAAAGGGAAATACAAAACACATTCATAACACAAACAGAAACAACACTCATATAGCGAATTACAGCCTTGGAACTGTCAGCATAAAATGCTGGGGGTTTAAATCGATTTAACAGCTAGCTAACCTCACACCTTATCACTATATGGTCATTGATTTCCAACATATATACATAAATTGACTAAGTAGGTAGTAACTAATCATTAAAAACAACCAACCATCACGTACATATCAACAGACAACTAATCCAGCACGGAGGAACAAGCAGGAAAAACCTGAATTTTAGTTTCACACGTCGTTTGCTCGATTATAGATATTCGTTGGTGATTTTGATGGCGGATGAATATAAGATGTAAAATTGTATTTTGACATCTGTCATGAAATACGTTTATTAACTATATAAATACAAAACAAAGGTGTATGGACGGATATGTAAGAAGTGAAGCTTTTATTGAAAAACTACTTAATGGCGACGGCAAATGACGTCATATAAAATATTGAGTCACTCAACGAGGAAATGAAATGTAATAATTAGGGGTAAACATGCAAATAATACCAACATGAAATTGAAATAGCTTCGGAGTAAGATTGAAAGTTGTTTCACCTCGTGAACATCTACCTTAATACTGCACCATGCTATGTCACTGTTTTATTCATGTTTAAGACGCAGAAAACTATTGATTATAGTGTCACCCCTATTATTTGAAGAGTACATTACGATTTTTAATTGCGGTCATATTTTATGTAATTGTATTTATTTGTGAGATCATTTACCGAATAATTATTTTGATGTTTACTTCCAGTGTTAATTGTCCAGCAATAATTACAATACCAGTTCGTTTGTACAAAAAAAAATGCTATGATGATAATTATTACATAACACATTAGACATACGAAACACATGGAAATGTCTAACAACAAAAATAATGATGCTAATTACTGGAGGTGTGTTCTGTAGTTTGTTACCGTCTCATTTATGTACATGTACATGCAATCGTTATGACATTCACCTTACACGTCATTACACAATGGACAGATCCGATCTGCGGTCAAGGACACCGGAACTAGAAATAAAAATCGGTTTCCGCTCAATATCTACACGTGTGTATATACATTGTATAAAGGTGATGTTCATGCATGTATCGATTACAGTACTTGGCAGCATTGACAATCATCGTGTATTTATTTTACTCGTATGCATATTTCGTGACCTGACCTACTTATGAACTGTCAATTTCAATTGCTATAGATCAGTGCTTTAGCATTCCCTGCAAAATGGAGGCTGTCCTGAAACATGTGTTTTCTATGAAAAAATGTTCATTCCATTGAAGAAAAAAACTTAGTACAAATGTATAATCAAAAGTATATTATTGTGGATGCTGAAAGCCTTGTTTCGTGGTATTGTCGCTTTGCTCGTTGATTGTTAAGATTAATTCACAAACGTTAATAAAAAGTATATTTAGAAAAAAATGCGTTTGTTGAGGTTTATTTATCAAATAAGCTTTTTGCATATTTCGTGTAATGTAATCAAATCATACGTTAACCGCTAAACCAACTACTCTTTAACCTTTCAATAAGGGGCACGTTGCCATAACGAAATCCACTGTTCGTTTTATTCGATGATAGTAGACTAAATATGTAGTCTCTTAAACCAGGTTTAACTCCCTAGTGATGCTTCTTCGACTGATTGTTTCAAGGTTCTACTCTATTTACACCCATCATTTGTGTGTTGTAATTACAGTCGGACCTCGTTCATTCGTTCATTCGAATGCATCGGGTCCGACATTTTATTTCGAATAAAACTGGTTTCGAATAACCCATTTCAATTCGACATTCATATTAAGAAGATATATCGGGACCTTGTTTTTATTTCGGATAAAACGTTGTATTCGGATACAAGGTTGTCGAATAAAAGAGGTCCGACTGTAGTTTGCCTTCATAATTGTTTACTTTTATGTACGAGTATACTGGTCGTGATTGTATTCAGTCAATGCGAAGTGAGTTGATAGCACCCGCTCGTAGCAAACGCGGTTAAATACTTAGTTTGATTATTTCTTGTTTTTCCATGAACACTATGAGCGTGAAGATGTTTGCGACTTCTTGGGAACGACGACATAAACAGTCGTTCCAGGAGACCTCAATATCTAATTACTGTGTTTACCGAGCGGCTGGCGTACCATGAGCAAAATGCATTGGATGAGTTTGTTTACTCCGAGAAATCGAGATTCAACAATTACTTATCTCTAACATTGACTTGCTTCTATTATTACTCATTATCAATGCCTTTTTTTGACTTGGTAAATACTTAATTTTGCATACATTTACTTATTGTCATGTTTACTTGAGCTTTGTGTTAATATTTACTTCGAGAGTGTCATTAACTGTTCGGCTCCTTTGTTCATTTTTAGTAAAATATAATATTATATAATTATCACTAGAGCCAAATCAAACACACGCACACACACAAGTTTAAGTATAAATTAACGAATTTCTGTGGACCAGGAGATTTACTTCGTTATGTACAAACTCTGTCCGATTTTTCGTTATAATCGAGTACATTGTAAGCGTGTTCAACTGTACATTATTAAGAATGGCTTGAAATATAAAGGAGGGATTACGTTGTTGAAGGGAACGCCACATTCACACATTCCAATGCCTCCTTCACACAGATACCAGGGAAAACAACAGTATTCGATACAATACAAGTTGAGAACGTGTAAAGGCTAACATCTATAGTGATTGGGAAGTAAGGAATTGTCTGACTGATTATCAAAAAACAACCTTGGATAATTTGAAAGGACAAAAAGTTGGAGACGGGATGTAATGGAGGGAATACATTGCAGGACAGGCTTTGATATAAAGCCAAGGAATTGTACATAGGGAAATGGAAACTTAATATTTTCTAAAAATAGTGAACTAGTTAAATTGAATTCGTGAATGATTGCCCTGAATTTAACTTCGGCAAAATGTGATATTGTTGTTAAGTAATAAATCCTTTCTAAGTTCAACAACTATCGGGGCATTATTTCAGTAGCTGGCTTGATTTCAACAGGGCAAATTGTTAGTAACCGTTTTTACTTACAATGAATACTATTAATTATCTTTCATCATTTTAGACAATATCCAATGATGTAACACAAGCTACAATGGAATATGAAAACTGTTCGCCACAATGTTAGCTGTATCACACGACGGTTCTGGGATTGGATACACAATGCAGACAGTAAATGGCCTTTGCTAATATATAAAGTATTATCACTGTCAAAAGACTACTAATTGTTTGATGTTTTCCGATTTCTTGAAAACGGCATCGTATTTACACAATCAGTTCGAGTATTTTTGCATTTTAATGTAAAACAAGAAACATCTTTAAAAAAAGTTAAACGACGTCAAACAAATTCTTACACAAAATTAACTCGGATCTATATGATATATACTATAATCATGGACCTGTCTTATCAGGGGTCATTTTATATAACAATTATGTTGTTTTCTCGTAGATTCGTGCTCCTCAGCAGAAAAGGCATTGCAAGTTCATTCAGTACACATTTTCATTTTAAACTAAAAAACCCATTAATGTAAACCATTACAAAGTCTGAAGCAACAGTTGTTTATGTTTTGCAATTAAACATGTGCTTAAAACATAAGGTCAGTGATCTGGATCTTCTGAAAGCTTTCTCATTAAATTTGTGCCCCTTTGAAATCTGCCTCGTTCTGGTTTGTAAACAATTTGATGACGTAAAAAGATGATGCAGCAATATCTTGACGAAATATATCTTGGATAACTAGTCCAATTTATGTTTTCTTTTGCAATTTTGTTATATTCTGTAAAAGGATGTTTGACAATAAATGAAAAATTTGCAACAACAGATGATAAGTATAAAATGTGAAACGAAGCGTTTAATACGCACATATTTTTGGACTCAGTGCTAACCTGGCTAAAATGTGACTGAAATTAGGTCAAATGTAGCAAGTAGGCAGCTGGAAAATTTTAATTTTTAAGGGGCACGAATTTGATGAGAAGGCTCGAATCGATGAGAAAGAGGCATACGTGCTAAAACATATGTGACGTTGTCTGGAGAAAGGGGGCCAAATGCGGCAAACGTCATTTTCGAGGTATCGCGTCGTTTTAACTCCAACCCAGACTGGCACTTTAGGGTCTGGAAATGCAGGTTAGTGTTCATCTAATTATCAAGCAATGGACATAGATCCACTGTAAATTTGTTGACACCACGTGTAGTCAGGGGCGTACCTGGACGATTTTGAAGTGTACGTCAAGTATCGTCGGTGCGAAACAAGCAGCAACGCTGCGAGTGGTGGGTTGTGTGGGAGGGGGCACCCTCCCGCCGGTTATAAAACAGAGAGAATACGTAATTACAGGGAACGCCATATACACAAGACAATACCTCCCCACGCAGACCTCCGGAAAAACAACAATTCACAAAACATAAGGCACTTAAGGAGGCCAAACGGTACACATATTAAGGAACAGAGGCACAAGGAATGGCCCGAAAGACCATAAGGAATAACTAGGAGAATCAAAGTGGACAGTAAAACTTGTTTAAGGTATGATCTTCATGTTCGTTAATAAACTATCTATATTATACGTTCATGGACAGGCAATCCTGGAATAATGTAATAATCAATTTTAAACAGACTTCATAATCATGTTTATGAGTAACATGATAAATAACATTTTCTGAATTGGTATTACATTATAATTGTTCATGTTAAAGATATATTTACCAATGTAGCAACAGCACGGAATGAAACCCGTTCAAATGTCTTACGTATAGACTGGCCAGACACATATTTAAGCAATAAATATATTTATATCACCAGCATTTATCTCTGCTATGCACATCAACTATGCAATGAACACTTATCAACAATACATTTTTCGTGAAATGTAGGACTACTTATAATAACGAATATACCTTCCAACTGATAATACTCAAATTACGGAACTGGAGTATTTTAATAGTACTTGTCTTAAATCGGGGCCAGTCCTCTATGTATGAAATTTGATCTTTAAAGTACGCAAACACGAACTGGCGAACGTTTAACTAGATAAACTCGCAAAACACGTAATTCATTGTCGAAGGTTAACTATACAGTCACGTGACATATGACAAATGACTTTATTGTAATTTATTTTGTCAACATACTTTCGTGAGATTGAGATATGGTTATATATTCACATGCTAAGTAAATACTCTGTCCCAACAGTACGTTACTCATATTCAGAAGAACCTGAACTGTTATTTGTATGTTCAAACAAAGTTCTTTAAATGCTGTGTAAACATATTTATGTTATGTCCGTATAACGTTATATGATGTACCTTTGAACTTATATTTTGACATTTTTTAAATAGTTTATATAGATTCATTCTTATATCATCTTATTTCGTTATGTGCATCCTATATTATATTTATATTATTGTGTGTCCTAATCACAGCACAGATGTACACAAATATCTTAATCTTCAAACATAGCATAATCTTCAAACATAGCATAATCATCAAACATATTAAACTCTTCAAACATAGCATAATCTTCAAACATAGCATAATCTTCAAACATAGCATAATCTTCAAACATAGCATAATCATCAAACATATTAAACTCTTCAAACATAGCATAATCTTCAAACATAGCAAAATCTTCAAACATAGCATAATCTTCAAACATAGCATAATCATCAAACATATTAAACTCTTCAAACATAGCAAAATCTTCAAACATAGCAAAATCTTCAAACATAGCAAAGTCTTCAAACATAGCAAAATCTTCAAACATAGCAAAATCTTCAAACATAGTAAAATCTTCAAACATAGCAAAATCTTCAAACATACCACAGATGAACACAAATGTCTTAATATAACTCACCAAATAAATATTATGTTGTTAAATCATGCAAAAGTGAAATCTCTAATATTCAAACAATATATATATTCAGTTCATATGTGGACTTACATAGAGAAACTAGAAAATAACTATACCTTGTATTATTTCATGTTTATATCCAACATATACGATATATTTCATTGCAAATATAAGACATTTTCATATAAAATAAGTTTCAAAATGCATTAGTATGACGCTTTACAAATAGTTCACAGGTCTCAAAATGTGCGTTGTAAATGTACTGAGTATATATACAATGAAATACATGTTATCCATTTTAAAATAACACAAACTGCAGTTACTGTAAGCAATTATAACAAAATAACATTACAATTGCTACAGTTGCACTAAAACATGTGTTAAACAATATGTTTATCTATCAATAAATGTGTACTCACGTGTCTGTTGACTGTATGATAATATCAATCTATCTGACCATTAGCATCAATGAGATCACATAATTCCAATTAAATAATTACAGTCACAATGTTTACCAAATTTTACTCGAAAACTGTCCTAATATTCAAACATTGCACGTATAAAATTACACAAATGTCCTAAACTTCAAACATTACACACATGTACATAAATGTCCTAAACTTCAAAAAAGAATTCCTCTTCCTCTGAAACTTTCTCTCGTTCTCCAACTGGCCATGTATGTAGAAGCAGTAGGTTCGATCCTCAAATTATCTGTGTATATGTATATATATAAAGTGTTAGATCCACGTAGAACGACCATGTTAGTCCGCACAGTACAAATCTTACCCAAATATTCTCACACTTATTGACATACTATGTGGCACGATTCATAGAATAACGGAGTTCATAGAATTACGTTTACTGGTTCATATGTAACATAGCATTACACAGTTAATAGAATTCCGCAGTTCACAGGCTTACGTGGCTCACAAGTTTATACCCTGAAAGTACAAAAAATAATAATTTTAAAATAGGTACTTGTCAGCATTACATGATTTTATATAACTTATAACTGTGATCTTGAAGTTCGCGGAACCTACAACTGTGACCTTGGAACCGTTAACTGTGACATTGAACCTCACGGAACCTATAACTGTGACATTGAACTTCACGGTAACTCAAGTGGTGCATCTATCATTAAAGGCGTATCCTACAATTTACGCATTTTTTTCAAACGCTAAGTTTTCCTTTAAACTTTGTGTATATGATCAGTGTAAATGTATCTAACCAAAATATGTTAATAAAAAGTGGTCAATACTACAAATATTACATATTTTCATAACTATTTTCAAAATTCTATTTGAATTTATAAAGTTAGCCATACCTGTCGAATCGGAGTACCAGCATCAATCATACAGACGGACCTGTCGCGTTCTTCAGTGGTCATTCTCGCTATCTTTCTGTTTTTCGTGTTGGACATTCAACGTGGATTGCATTAAAATGAAACTTACCGCTTACTACACAGTGCACGTGATCCTCGTGCCAAAAGTTGAAAATCGTACTCACTGTCACGCGTGGTCAACCATGATGATAAATAGGTATTTTTTTTGTGAACGTCGTTAGTGTATTATGTATAATATTAGAATACCAAATTTTAAGTCGGCATATAAAACCTTTTTTCTTAAATTTGTATTTTATAACATGGACGTTTAGAAAGTTTGTTCAGTGTATGTACAAATATATGACAATTGTTAATTTTAATTCCTAACATATTAACATGATAGCTTATGACAGTTATACAGTTAGTAAACATCCAGGAAAATATGTATTGGAGGGTAGGAACAACTTGCTATTTTTATTTTATCTGTAGGAGGTATAATTTATCTTGGTTTTGGTAAAAATATATTTCAATTTTGGCTGAAGAAGTTGCATTTTCTTTGGAAAAAACAAAGACCTAAATATGGTATTTAGGTCTTTGGAAAAAACAAAACAATAAGACCAAGCTGAACAATTTGTAAATTTAAAATGTCAAAAGTTTTCTGATTGTTTTAAGATCTAACATTAACATCATGCACCCAATCTCGTCAGCTCTCGGATATTTCCGTACCACTTCGTCACTCTACAAACATCCTCTAGTGTATGTCAGGCGGAGCACTACGTGGCAAAATTCAACATTTGGTGCGGTCAAACAATAATTCTCGTAAAACTGATTCACATAAGAAATGGATAATCGTTGTCATTTCTAGATAAAAACTCACATATTTCAGTCTTCATATAGCTTAAATATGTGATTCTTATCCCGTTTCATCAGCACTCCAGCGTTCACGCCGCCATATTGCTTACATGATATTCGAATGGTATTTCCGAAAGTAGTGCCTAACGAACATCCGAGGCACTGTACGTACACTGACCCAAAATGAAAACTTCACATCGACGTTAACATTATTTTGAGCAAGGAATTGTGTAGTTATACGCGCCTTGTGAGGCGTTGCATTTTCATGCTGGAAAGTGCATGGGTCCGTTATTTTGCATGAATTGTATCATTGTATTGTTTAAAACATAGATATAACATTAAGCATTGAGATTTCCTTGGATACTGACCAGATCAGTTTTCAGATTCCCCATTATCCCACCCCAGACCATAATACTGCCACCACCAAATCTGTCTCTCTCCTGAATACAACAATCTGCAAGTCTTTCATTCCTACGGCAATAGATGCGTATTCTGCAATCTGCATGGCTGACAGTAAACCGTGACTCATCGCTAAAAAGTATCGATTACCACTGGTTGTGCGTGAAATGCAAATGAAGTCGTACCCATAACAGTCTGCTGTCAAAATCTGTCCAGTATATAGACGACGAGCACGAATAGGAACACGGTTGTATCAAACGGTTTATTCGTCTGTACATGAACCCCGTAACGGCGAGAAGTAATGGTTGCTGGTAAAAAACGATTACGTAGGTGAGTCAACGTGATAACGCGATCAGTACGTAACGTTGTAACACGTACGCGTCTGGGTCTTGCACGATCTCTGACAGATCCAGTAGTGTTGTACCGGTTCGCAAGATTATGAATAGCAGATCTGTCTGGAGCAACCAAAATGACGCGCTACCCATTGACCCCGCCCGGAGCATACCGATAGCCTGGTTTCTCTGATCTTCAGAAAGACGTGGCATCACTAAATGCAATTGATTTTTAAAACAAATTCAAAGCAGCAAATGATTACTTGTCAGTGTAAAACCTGTAAGTGAAACCAATGTTGCTGCGCACGTGCAAAGTAAAGAAAACGTTTTTCCTGTTTGGACGCATGAATATATACCGTCGATTTTTAAAACAATTGCATAATCGTTATCCACAATAAAATCGTGATAAACATGTGTAACACTTACAACAACATATGGGCATTTTAATTTAAAGCAACTGTTTCAGCTATTTGATGCTATGGTTAAACCTGTACTTTGCTACGGATCTCAGATATGGGGATATAAATATGCTCCTGATATAGAAGCTGCGCAGCTTTCCTTTTGTAAAAGATTTTTGGGAGTCAAAAATGCTATAAATAACTGTATGGTGCTTGGTGAATGTGGTAGACTACCATTGTGTGTAACTTACTTAACGAATTGCATTAAATATGGATGAAGCAAGATATCCAAAACATTGTTATTATATGTTACGCTCGATTGATAATGCAGGTAGAATTAGCTAGGCTACAAATGTTAAAAACCTTCTATTTTTGTATGGGTTTGGTTTTGTATGGGTTTCACATAATATTGGGGATATTGATACATTTATTATTGTCTTCAAACAAAGACTTATTGATTGTTATAGACAAAACTGGAATCAGCAACTACAAGAAGCAAGTAGATGCCATTATTATAAACATTTTAAAACATTGTTAAACACTGAAAGATACCTTACAGTGGAGATGCCTGTTAAGTATAGATTAGCCATGGCGAAGTTTCGTTGTTCTAGTCACAAGTTAAATGTAGAGACTGGTAGACACAGTAACTTTCCTTTTGAGGCAAGAACTTGTCAATTTTGTTCTCGAAATCATCACCACAATATAGTTGAATGCGAGTATCATGTTTTCTTTCAATGTCAAAGGTTTAATAGTGTTCGTAATCAGTACCTTTTCAATTGGCATACTTCCAATAGCACTTTACATGATCTCTACAATATCCTCTCATCAAACAATGACAACACTATTTTCAGAACTGCCCTCTATGTAGATAAATTGTTGAGTCACTTTCAATACCAACTTTATTAAATGAACATGACCGAATGTATAAATACATGATTTTGTTTTATCAATTACAGTATTAAAACATCATAATTATCATCTGATAGCATACATATAAAACGCTCCTTTAATGAACTATTAGTTTGCATACATATACAAAAAAAACTGTATCGTAGCTATCCTTGAGAGCTTAATATATTGTAATCTTATTGGACACAACTGTTGACATTGTATATTGTTGCACATGAATGTATTGTGTATTACGTACCATTCCTATTCTGTAACATACGTATAACCATTTTACGTCATTACGAAGAAGCCAATGCTCCCTGTATGTAAATCATTACTGCAACATTCAAATTAATGAGGGAAAATGATGTATGGATGTTATTAAAATACATTGGTTGATATAAAATAATGAGTTGCCTAGATACTATTTAAATTGGACTCATGTCTCTCATAATTGATTTCGTAAATAAAGCAATTTTAGGGAGTGGTAATGCTTATTTATATAATAGCAACATATTAGCCAATTCCTCTCTAAGCAATAGAGGAGCGGCAGAAGTAGAGCATTCTGAAACACTTACTGAGACAACGCATAATTGAAGTAGAGAGTATCATAGAACTGTCAAGACTCTTGGAAAACAAAGAAGCAGATGAATTTGTGACATCTTTGAACTATGGCAAATGGTAAAAGGTGATTATAAACAGTTATATGTATGCAAGAAGCTTGTTACGGTTATTGGTAAGCTCTACTCGGCGATATTTGTGTGGATGAGCCGTAAGTGCTCTTATGTGACAAATGATATAGTAGCACTCGTTATAATGTTTTGTTTTGTGGGTGGACATGTTCTACAAATTTATATCCAGTATGGACTTACTTGAGTTTAGTAGAATAATGACAGAAAACCCGTGGTCACAGTGCATCAGATTTCTAAGAACAGAAGTATATACTTATGACAATTACGATTAATACATATTGGTTAGTAATGGTGAGATTACATTGTACTATGTAAATGGCCAATTCAGTTGTGTTGTTTTGATATGCTTACTTGAATGTTTGCCACCCTAGTAAACCTAGCATATTCGCTTTCTATGTCTAGGTTTGCCTGCTCGATATGAAGAATATATATTTATGTTTGTTATTGCACATATACATGAATAAGGGCTGCTTTGTGTCTTATTTTGGTTTCCGTCTAAGGTTATCTATCATTCTCATTTCTGTTTTCGCTGTCTAGGTTTGTCTTTCTCATGGAATCAGTACACATTAAATGTCATGTTTTGAATGTAGAACTGGAGTACGTGCTTATTGTCACTGGTCATGTATTTATCTCTGTAATATTAGTATCTGGTAATTGTCCACCGTATCACATATACGTATAAGAAGTTGTGCATGCATTGTCACAGGGTCAGTTAGGCACCCACTCTCTTAGAATAAAGCCATACATTAATTAATTCACAGTTAGAACAATTCTGTAGTTCTTATTATTATCTCCACATCATAGAGACATATAAACTATGTTGTCAGAATAAGAGTTATTGAACTAACAACAATTTTGGAATTAATTTAATTTGTAGATTTGAACATTCAATGTGTAGGATTTTTGATAAAAGAAATCAGTTCTGAATTTCAAATTTCACAATGGATTTAAATGGTGTACCCACCCATTAATGAACTGGACGAGTTCAAACCTTCTGGAAGCCTGGAGAACGTTCCAAGAGCATTGTGTCTTGGTCTGTGTACGAGCCATATTAACGATTTGACAATTGAAGACTTTGAAGATAGTGCTTCATTATGGTGTGCCTACTTTCTTACTTTGTCTTGGTCTGTGTACGAGCCATGTAAACATGTAACAATTGAAGACTTTATAGGATAGCGCTTCATTATGCTGTGCCAACTTTCAGGCTTATTAACAACTTACTTAATAACAACTGTTTCGAACTATAGTTTACGCAACTGTGAAGCAAATTTATTGTTCCAAAGTTTAATACGAGTCTAGTATTGCTTGAATAGCTAGAGATAATCATCATTCTACATATTTTTTTATTTTCTAGCAAATTTAGCTGAACCTACTCTTTATACATGAAACATGAAATATACTCCATGCCATTAAAAACGTAACTTAAAATTGACCATGTTCACACAAGTGACATTATAAAGTAATAACTATACTTCAATTCTCAAACAGTTTTTCCTAAATAATGTAATAGATGTCAGTCGAAAACTGTACAATATGTCAGATATTGAATTGTCGAGGGGCGAAGCTGACTGACCGACCATCCAACCACAATTTATTAAAACAGTGTTCATATAATTAATTTTTGTTTAATTCTCCTGGTGGATGTGTTTATACACGTTGATTGCATACTAAAAAGGAAACACTTGTACTGGCAAAAAAGAGTGAGTTTGAAGACAAAGGTTATCGGCTTAATTACATACGTAGATGATATTTGGTTTTTGCACACGATAAACTTATTTATGTTTGTACGTTAATGAATTGTACGAAACACATTTAACACTCTGTCATTTTACTCTTCTCGTGACATTACCTACAATCTTAAGAAAACCAAACTGATAAAAATGACAATATATGATAGCACTTAATTAATCATAACAGTCATATTTTAGGTAAACTAGAATATTAATAACAGAAGATCATTGTCATGGTATGCGTGCTATGATTTCAGATTTGATATCATTACCAACAGTTTTAACTCGAATATCAAAAATACCTAAACTGAGCTCCGTACAATATGCTTTATCTAGTTAATTAAACTGTTTCTCGCAAGAATGAAATGTGGCTTACTCATTAACTTATATACAATGAATATAATCATTACGAAAGTATTTGATTTATTATTTTTCGGCGCAACCGTACTAACATGGTTTTGCTATTTGCGTATCAGTGTTTTGTAAACCAATCAAAACTTACGTTAACCACCAAGGCAATTTCTCTTCAACTGAAAAAATATGTGTAACCTTAACGCAGATTGGTTGACATTGTGTATTTCATGATTTATCCAGTAAGTAGTGTTGTTAGTCATTACCCTGGATTACCTGCCCTTACCATTACAGTATCGGTGTGCAGAGTACGCTGAGTACCAGACTAATTAGTCATCACCACGGGGAACTGTCCGGTGTTGGAATTAAGAAGACTTTCTTGGTGTAATGTACCAGTCGCGATCATTTATATCGTTTTAATCAGATACATCGCTATGGACCAAACCAGATATTTACTTGTTCATAGAAGTCTGCCTTTTAGTCTCTTATTGACTTCTTAGAATGCTTTATACCAGAGGAGCCTGTAACACTTTTCATATTCAAGACAATATCGCAGTTCCATAAGTGGGTGGCGTGGTGAACTGCATGACATATTTTTTTAGAGAATTATTATATGTAATACTGTTACGTATGTACAATGCCAACCACATATTGAATATTTTACTACCGCTATTAAAAAAGCTTTTTTTAAATGATGTGCATGTCCTTCTAGTCTCGTTCACAAACAGACAGACGGACAAATTGCCACACCTAAAATGCATGTCATTCAACATTACAACTGTGGGGAACAAACTGTTATTTAGTTTATAATTATTGCAAAATACATCCTTTAAAATATGTGTGAAAACGAAATTGCTTTTTCAATTCTTTTTGTAGTGGGATTGAAATGATTTCAGGTACATGATAGAGGTTTAGGAACACTTGCATTGTAATAACATGTTCACTACGCTGTTGACTATGTTTTCATCTGATACTTTGAGTGATACTTTCACATTGTCGTGATCTGTATATGAGTCATATAAACGATTTGAAGATAGTGCTTCATTGTGGTGTGCCAACTGTCTCACTTTGTTTGAAAATAGTGCTTCATTGTGGTGTGCCAACTGTCTCACTTTGTTTGAAAATAGTGCTTCATTGTGGTGTGCCAACTGTCTCACTTTGTTTGAAGATAGTGCTTCATTGTGGTGTGCCAAATGTCTCACTTTGTTTGAAAATAGTGCTTCATTGTGGTGTGCCAACTGTCTCACTTTGTTTGAAAATAGTGCTTCATTGTGGTGTGCCAACTGTCTCACTTTGTTTGAAGATAGTGCTTCATTGTGGTGGGTCAACTGTCTCACTTTGTTTGAAGATAGTGCTTCATTGTGGTGGGTCAACTGTCTCACTTTGTTTGAAAATAGTGCTTCATTGTAGTGTGTCAACTGTCTCACTTTGTTTGAAGATAGTGCTTCATTGTGGTGTGCCAACTGTCTCACTTTGTTTGAAGATAGTGCTTCATTGTGGTGTGCCAACTGTCTCACTTTGTTTGAAAATAGTGCTTCATTGTGGTGTGCCAACTGTCTCACTTTGTTTGAAAATAGTGCTTCATTGTGGTGTGCCAACTGTCTCACTTTGTTTGAAGATAGTGCTTCATTGTGGTGGGTCAACTGTCTCACTTTGTTTGAAGATAGTGCTTCATTGTGGTGGGTCAACTGTCTCACTTTGTTTGAAGATAGTGCTTCATTGTGGTGTACCAACTGTCTCACTTTGTTTGAAGATAGTGCTTCATTGTGGTGGGTCAACTGTCTCACTTTGTTTGAAGATAGTGCTTCATTGTGGTGTGCCAACTGTCTCACTTTGTTTGAAGATAGTGCTTCATTGTGGTGTGCCAACTGTCTCACTTTGTTTGAAGATAGTGCTTCATTGTAGTGTGCCAACTGTCTCACTTTGTTTGAAGATAGTGCTTCATTGTAGTGTGCCAACTGTCTCACTTTGTTTGAAGATAGTGCTTCATTGTGGTGTGCCAACTGTCTCAATTTGTTTGAAGATAGTGCTTCATTGTAGTGTGTCAACTGTCTCACTTTGTCTGAAGATAGTGCTTCATTGTGGTGTGCCAACTGTCTCACTTTGTTTGAAGATAGTGCTTCATTGTGGTGTGCCAACTGTCTCACTTTGTTTGAAGATAGTGCTTCATTGTGGTGTGTCAACTGTCTCACTTTGTCTTGATCTGTGTACGAGCCATATCATATTTGACAATTGATAACTTTGAAGATCGTGCATCATTAATTGGTGTTCCAACTTTATCACTTTGTCTCGGTCTGTAAACAAGCCATATTACATTTGACAATTGATTCCTTTGAAGATGGTGCATCATTATGGTGTGCCAACTTTCTCACTTTGTCTAGGTCTGTGAACAAGCAATATAACATATGACAATTGATCACTTTGAAGATAGTGCATCATTATCGTGTGCCAACTTTCTCACTTTGTCTCGGTCTGTGAAGAAGCCATATTACATTTGACAATTGATAACTTTGAAGATGGTGCATCATTATGGTGTGCCAACTTTCTGACTTTGTCTCGGTCTGTGAACAAGCAATATTGCATTTGACAATTGATAACTTTGAAGATGGTGCATCATTATGGTGTGCCAACTTTCTGACTTTGTCTCGGTCTGTGAACAAGCAATATTGCATTTGACAATTGATAACTTTGAAGATAGTGCTTCATTATGGTGTGCCAACGTTCTCACTTTGTCTTGGTCTGTGAACATGGCATATTACATTTGACAATTGATACCTTTAAAGATAATGCTTCATTATGGTGTGCCAACTTTCTCACTTTGTCTCGGTCTGTGAACAAGCCATATTACATTTGACAATTGATAACTTTGAAGATGGTGCATCATTATTATGTGCCAACTTTCTCACTTTGTCTTGGTCTGTGTACGAGCCATACATACCATTTGAATATAGTGCTTCATTATGGTTTGCCAGCTGTCTCATTTAGTCTGTGAACAAGCCATATTGCATTTGACAATTGATAGCTTTGAAGATAGTGCTTCATTATAGGATTTGCCAACTTTCTCAATTTATCTTGGTCTGTGTACGAGCCATATTACATTTGACAATAGAAGACTTTGAAAATAGAGCTTCATTATAGTGGGCCCACTTTCTTACTTTCTGAACTATTGTTTACTCAAATGTATAGCAACGTAACATTTCTTCAAACTTATTCAAAGTTTACAAATTTAGTTGAACCTGACCTTTATACCTGGAATATTTACATGTGAGAACAATACAGTATTTTTTTCACATTTTATTTCCTATGCAATCCTGGAGGTAGTTTCTATAAATAGTAACCACATGCACCTAGTGAAGCAGAATTTGATTTTCCTTTGATCTGTTTCAGGTACTTAGTACATAAACTCATTCAAGAGCACTAACAAGCAACACGTTTTCTGTGAAGTGAACTTAAATAACATACTGAAGTATAACAATAAGGAAATTACCTCCTTAATTATATTAATAAACTTAAGTATTTTCATGAAATTGGAGCCTAAAGTAAATATTGCATTAGTGGTAAATACATCATGAAGTCATTAAAGGAAACAGATCACATCAAATGGTATGTACATATTAAATATTAGTGATTTAAATGACTTTTTAATATACTTGAGATTTTCTGCTTAAATGTTGACTTGTACTTAATATTGTGGAAAAGTGATTTTCATTTTTTACAAATAGACACCCATTTTACTTAATAGACACTAATTTTTACTAATAGACACCCATTTTTGTCGAGCCCATTTGCAGTGAGCTCAACATAGCTGCAACTATGGAGGTTCAGTGTATGTATATATGGCATCCATTCAGATTTAGTTTGTTAGGACCATTACTCTGTCATTCATTGGGGTATTTTTCAACTTACATGGTACAACAGTTCACTAATAGACACCTATCTTTAAAAAGGATTTAACATGTTGTTCATGTGTTTGTTTCATAGATTTTTAACAATCACATTTCTAAACCATTTTACAAATTAACAAATGAAAAATCAAGACAAGTATAATAGATATATAAATATGTGTAGTTTGAAAACTGATCGTGTTTAAGCAGAAAAGAAAAAAATTCGAACAGAAATCAATATGACTACTAAGGATTTAGTTGTTATATTTTATTGTGGCACAAATTCTATAAAAAATGACTCGATTCAAAATGGTAAAATTCGGATAATAATTACTGAATTTTTTTATAGTTCACACTAGTTATTCGTCCAAGCAACTGTCCGAAATTTAAAAATCATTTTGACTCACATTTAGCTTGCTAACAGTAAATTGTGGACCACTTATTTTGTTAAATGGACTAATAAGTTGGTTGCATCAATTTCTTAATTTAGTGTGCATTAGCTCCGCCTTTCAACCTGGCACCTTATTGTGTCACAGGAACTAGACAGTCAATTTTACACAAACAAGTTGGCGAGAGTATTTACTAGTTATAATGTATGGATAATTTTACTACGAGAGCTAATATCATATGCTGCAATGCATTGGCTTGTTTAGAATAGGGTTACAGGCCAGGGTGAACTATAAATGACTTATAGATTGTTTATTGCAACTTTAATGGAACAAGTTTCTGCATTTCACTCCCTCTGTGCGCTGGTTAGAAATTTTTTTTTTTGAAGTTTCAATAAATGATGTTTAAGTAACATGAATTCAAGTAAAATTTATAAATAGACATTTCAACTCTTTAACAGAAAACATGTACATATATATACTTAACGCCATTAAAAACGCAACCAAAAAGTGTGCATATAGATAAAGTTACTTAACAATGGCAAAAATAATCTTTATTTTGCCCAAAAAAAATTGGTCTAGAGTTTAATAAAAGTTTTGAACAAGAATTAACACATAGATAATTGTATCACACTTTTGACAGTTGATACTACAAAATGACGCCTAGTTCATGTCTAATGGCTTCAAGAATACAAACATGTACATGACTGCATAAGGAGCATTGCTAAGTATAATTAGTAAGTCAAAGTACTAAATCACCATATGTACTTAATTCTGACCTTAGGTCATAAAACATCACAGGACATGTATTATTCAATAGAACACTTATCAAAAGCAGTATTATTCAAGTCCTATTCATACAAAAAATACATGTATACACATCTATTGCACACAAGCATCACATAGAACACTTCATAACAATGTACATCTATCAGCGGGGATATTCCATTATATACATATAGACACAAATACACAATGTCTTCCATTCAGAAATCCTCAGAAGTGAGAGTCAAAAACACAGTTATTCTTCAATTAGGAGATAGAAATAATGAATAGATGTTTTTGGAGACAGAATTGATGCACAGTAAAAGCAAGCTGTCGATTCAATCATACACATAAATAACAACATGGAGATCACAAAAGTACTCTTCAGTCTGGAGAAAGGAAACATACACAGGAAGTATGAAGCCACTCAGTCTGGGGTTTCTATAGAAACAACAGGCACTACAACTTTTAATGAATCTTCCAGTGGATTTTTTCTTGGCCGAGTTCGTTTTAGTGTAACTTGTCCAGCACCCTCGTTTTCGGGGTTACTACACTTCTGGGCCGAATATGAAATGTTTCCATATTCTTGTAGACATGGACAAACTCCCAGAATAAATTGGCAAAAATCTTTTCTGATACCAAACCACCCTGAAAAATACAAATTAGTATAACAAAAATACTCAAATAAATAAAGCAGCAACACTTTGACAAACACTTTTTCTGCACATCAAAGTTTGAGGATAACACCACATGTCCGGTCCCCCCCCCCCCCTGAGATTTTGGCAAAATTGGATTGTCCCTAATTCAAGCCTCACTATTTTAGATCCAAAAAAAGTATATTACATCACAAAAAAACACTTTGCATTGCAAGAAGCTAGGGGCCTCCAAAAGGCGATTTAGATTCACTGCCTTACCAGGATCTGTACCCCCTGACCGGCCCCAACGTAAATTGCTGGATCCTCGCATGGCCTGACTAGACAAGACAAAAATTTTATATTATACTGTATAGTGCGATTTTATTAACCACAAACGTATGAAGATATTACATGGATCAATACATTTCCTGATAGGTGTATTGAAATGTTTGCGTTTATCTGTAAGCTTGACGGAGAAGAAGCTGTGGTTGTTTTTTGATAGAATAGTAATCCAAACAGCAGGTATTGCTTAAGGCACAAGAGCACATTTCCTTACCTAAATTGGCATGGATCGGTCCTGAAAGTTCATATACCTGTTTGCAGTCAATCTAACAGCACTATACATGTATGTACGGTATGTGACTTAATGTTATTCATTATCACTTTCTAATTTTGTATTCTCCTTTTACAACTATCACACTTTTATGGAGATCTTTAAATACTAATGATAAGACACACACAGATGTACTTCATGGCAGGAAATTATCAACTAATTATGAATGCACTAAGGTAGAAGTTACAGAAAATACTTGAAGGTCAACAATAAGAAACAAAGGTTCTCGGAGGCGCTTCCAAGGCAAGACAAAACCCTGCCACCTGGCAACCATGTTTTTTGACGGAACTTAATAATTTATGCAATCTTGTAAGAGGATCAAGAGACAATGCTACAAACCAAATGGCAATTACTACGGAGCCCCTAAGGCGATGCCAAATTGGAATTTTGTTAAGCGTCAACCTAAGTTCGCAAAACCTAGCTACGTAGAAAAAACAAATATCCTCAAATAATAAGTGATGCATAATTTTAGATATTTTAATGAAAGAAACATCATAAAAACAAAACAAAATGGTTTGTTTCAAAACTAGATCAATACATGAATAAACTCTAATTTAAAACTGACTCGTTTTCACACAAATTGACTAGTTTTCACACAATAATCACATCGTTGTCGGATCTCAACTAAAATTGCCGTTGTCGAATCATGGACATCGAAAATATTTGAGAATTTTTAGCTTAGAATTATTTATTTTTTTTGGCTCGAGGAGCGCAAAACCTAGGCGCCACGGACGCTTAACAAAATTACAATTTGGCATGGCCTAAAGTTAAATTCATTTTTATTCGTAATTCGTTTTATGAAATAAAATTTGAATTTACAAAATAGTAATTCGTACGTATGAAATAATAATTCAATTTGACAAAATAATGATTCATTTTTATGAATTAATTATTCCTATTATATAAATCAGAGAAGTAATTCGTAAAAACGTAATATTATTTCGTAAAAATGTAATATTATTCCATAAATACGACATATTATTTCGTAAAAATGAAATATTATTTCATAATTACGAGATAATAATTCAATTTTATGAAATTGGTCAAGTGGTTACTGAGGAGAAGTTATTTGAAGTAAAAATGTTGACCTGCACGTCGCACTAAGGACACAGAGCAATCAAAATAGCTCACCTTGAGCAGTGCTCAGGTGAGCTAAAAATCAGAGGACTTTACATGTATTATTTTCTTGAAATGATGAATATGGCAATACTTCAAGTAGACAATCCGGTTGACGATGATAGCAATGAGACGTTAAAGCACGTCAAACACCAGTAGTCAATGGTGAATGTGAAATGTCACATGAACAATGCACGTATGTTGACCCTTTTTACGGTCAGGTTACTCTCTTATAAAGACAAAATAGTGTTAATTTGTATGGCATGGAAGAACTATAGTACTGTAAAACAACTAACGTACTGCTTAATATGGTATGTACTTTCTCATCCTTCCAAATATATACAATGTAAGTTCTATATTGACTAACAACGTCAATACTATATTTATATATACTCAGTACATTTAAACCCAAAATGTTAAATTTCTCAAATGTCATGAACTTACCCAGGGATGCAAGATAACAACTAACGTACTGCTTAATATGGTATGTACTTTCTCATCCCTCCCTATATATACAATGTATGTTCTATCTTTGACTAACAACGTCAATTCTATATTTATATATACTCAGTACATTTAAAAAAAGCAAAATGTAAAATTTCTCAAATGTCATTAACTTACCAAGGGATGCAATATAACAACTTAACATGATAATATTTCATTGTGATGAACACAAAATTTTCTTTCAAAAATGTGTATTTTGATATGAAAATGAGTTTTAAAATACAATAAAATGACATTTAAAAAACATATCACATGCACACAAAAATGTGCGCTTTTACATGTGCTGAGTATAGAATGACTCGTAAATTACGGTACGAGAAGTGAAAAACTAATATATCGATTTTAAGTGATAGCAGCATGCTTTATTTTGTACATGTCCGCAGATATTTCATCTCCATATTGATCCAAGTGGATATATGAAGCCATTTCAAACATGACACATCTAACAAATGAAGAGCATGCACAGTTTGAGTCCATTTTTGAATCATGTTCAGCAAGAGTACTTTTATAGTTCTTCATTAGGTGTCAACAAATATCTTTGTTTCAGGTTTCCTGACCTGCCCTCTTTTTGGCCCCGAACCTAGAACACTTTTTTTGTGAGTTAATTTTTTTTTTCTTTTTGGTACAATTTCTTCTCTTTGGTACAATTTCTTTGTGTGGATTTTTCATTAGCTTCATATTTCTGCCCAGTTATTAGACACTTTATGAGTACTCCATCTATAGAGCATTGTATTCATCTTGATTAAACATTATCCATGTTAAAAGGGAAAGGACCTTTGTCTTTTAACATATATTCATTTAAATCTATGTTTAATTTGCTGCGTTTGAAAAGATAAAAATCTCCAAAAAAAACAACAACAATTTCCGAACTACCTACTATTTTTTGGGGGGCATGAAACAAACATTTTCTTTTTTAGGCCTTAATAAAATGCCTCCAAGATCAACATCATTTGTAACCATTGCATAATCCTAAAAACATTGTAACATACCATTTCCAAATGTTTTGTCTAAATACTTGAAATTTCCCAACTTTTTTCTCTAATAATTAATCATGGTTTAGTTTATTCAATATATACTGACGCAAAAAAGAAACTGTGCACTAGTGATTTTTTTTCAAGCCCAAGATTACATGAGATATTGTATTGGAAAATTTCATTTAGCTATTCCGAGCAGTTATAAAAATAGCAAAAATAAAAGTGCACAGGTTCTTTATTATGCAAGTATATATAAGGGAGATAATTCCAAGGAGACTATACTAAAAAAATACTTACATTGGTTGCCTCCCTTGGCACCAAACGATAACAGAATAAGGGTGAACAATGATATAAATAATGGAACGGTTATAGCAGTATACTTGAAATGATTATCTTCATCCAATCTGTTTGCCAGAAGTATCTGAAATATAACAATGACAATACATGTACAGGCCACACACAAAGGCATTAAATATATTAGCTATTCAATAAAGCATGTCACAACGAAGTTGTCGTTGATATATCAATTGCACACTTGGAATATTCATATATTCTTTACTTTGTGTGATTCCATGGTATCTCAATTGACTTGAAGGGATCTCTAATTATTTGAAGGGGTCTATAATTATTTGGAGTCTAATTATTTGAAGGGATCTCTAATTAATTGAAGGGGTCTCTAATTATTTGAAGGGGTCTATAATTATTTGGAGTCTAATTATTTGAAGGGATCTCTAATTATTTGAAGGGGTCTCTAATTATTTGAAAAGCTCTTCAAATATTTGAGTTTATGTAGATTGGTAAATAAGTGGGTAACTCTTTCAAGCACAGTCATATAACAAGTGAATTTTCAAAATGAAATTTAGTGGCCATTAATAGCACTAATATTGGATATCAGACTGTTAAGGCACAAATAATCCTGTCATTCTTAAATGCTAATATAACAAACCATGCACAAATATGTATAGACAACAGGCATGAGAATTCAAAATTTCAAAATAAGCAGAAAATTCGGCAAGGGGTCAAAGGGGCCGCTGAAGCTCCTGGCTTTTAAGCAACTAAGTTTGTTTAAATTGTCTGAAACACGGCCCGTATGAGCAAAAATTCTCATACCTGACACAATCTCATCTCACCTCAAATATTAACATTGGAATGACAAGCAGAGAATATCCAACAGCAGTTGTTAAGTTTCCTCTTCTTTGGTCCCTGATGATGTCAGGTGAGCGTGACAATATGATGGCCAGGATGATAGCATATATTACACCTATCATTGATATGCACATCAAAATCCAAATTGGAATAAATACAATCTGAAAAAAGTATCAAAAGATGACAATATCCCTTTTTACCTACTACAACATGGCTTCCACCAGGGAGAAGCAAGTAAGCAATAAAAAGGCAGGAATCCACAACAAAATCAGTCAATAGCCCTACACTCTTAACAAAATTTGAGAATACAAAAGCATGAGACCATTCAGTAAGGGTATTTGCGTCTCACGTTTCATAACGTTTTGCAATTTGGTTCCCTGTGTGCAGTCAATGTGATACAGTGGGCAAGGCATACAATTCAAAACGTTCCCAACTGTTAGCCGTAACTGAACGTTTATTTTTCAAAAAATTATTGGTCCAAAAAAGGAAATAAAATCATGTGAATAGATAAACAAATTCAACTCAACCTCCATTAATTAAAACTAATATTGAGAGAGGTAATCACTTTTTTTATCAAAATTCTTATTGCATTAAGTAAGAAACTCAATGGTTTAACCGACATGTTTATATCTATTCAAAGATATATCAGTGATTTTTTGGGTTAATTTCGCTTCCAAATAAAGCCTACTTCCCCTCATCAGAAATTGTATTTTTTCCCCAAAAAATCATCATATTTCCCCAATTCTTTATTTTTCCCGCTCTGACTGAATTTCTTTTTAACAAGTCATGTTTGTTTGTTTAACCTTTCATAAAAGTAGCTCTGCTCTAACATCACCTCATACATATAACAAACGCCAGCCTCAGCTTATAAGTTATATTTATAAGCAAAACAACCATTAGGTTATTTTCCCAAATTTGAGATTTATCACTTTTTTTCCAAATTGAAAAGGCACAGGCAGTAAAATTATTTAAAAAAAAACCACTGTATATTGATGAGATTTTGTACCCTAGGAGTCTAGTGCATTAGCAGGGTACTTAATTCTGTCCATCCCCCACAAAGCGAGTCTATTATGATAGAAATTTTACTTGCGAATTCGGACAATCCCCATTGTAATAGCTTTTTGTTGTAAATTAATATTACTTGTCCATGACATTTGACAAAAGGCTCAAGTGCTAGACTTGTATGAGTAGCAATATACTATTATTAGAAATAGGACTGGTCTTTTATTGAAGGAGTTATGAAAGCCCCGCATGTGTGTCTCTGTACTATGACTTTTCCATGCGTCTTCGTAACTGAGCCCCACTCAAGCCTATAGGAAAAACATGGGATTTTGCCGCACAATTTTAACGGCACTCAGTATAGAGATGTCCGTGGCTGGACTAGAGTTATGTATACTGATGACATTGAAATAAAAAAAAATATATATAGACAGAATAAATCAGGTAGATTCCTATAGGCTGTGTGGGCCGCAGCCTACACATTTTTTTGAAAAATTTAAAAAATAACATGGCCTAAACTGCAATGTGATATTACCGGTAAATGTATGATTTTGATGTTTTTGATGTTTTTGTAAGCATATTTGACGGAATGAAATATACAGTAAAACTCATCTTTCACAATCTAACTACATTTTTTTTCAGGGGGGACCATGCCCCAGTACCCCCCTCAAACTAGCCTACATATCAATTTCAGCTAAGCTATGCCCCTGTAAATGATGTGCATTATACAGTGGTGAGAGTAACTACTATAAGACAATGAGAGACATCAACCAAACTTAAAATCAGGTATTCAATCCTAGTGTAGGTAACAATGCCACATTTTATCAGAATCAAACAAGTCCATATTATAGACAGTACTTACCACCCAACTCCATTTGATTACATTATCCAGTCTTAATGCAAGAAAAATGAATTGTAAAATGTTGACTGAGCACAGAAGTTCCAACTGTAAAATAAAGCAGATTCTGTAATATCACAAATATAACCTTTGTGTCTATGTATATATGAGTGCTGCTATGGGATTTACTACCTCTTCTGTATGTGACGTCATTTCAAGAAAACGCAACATGTGATGTCACTATTTGCAAGCAGGAAACAACATTTAATCCATAAAATTTATGGTCACTTCATTTTCATATTGCCATATAGGGCAAATATTGATTACTGCCAGTACATGGTGACGTCACATGTGAGGTTTTCTGGGAATGACGTCACTTAAAGAAGATGTTGAAAATCGCACAGCGGCGCTCATATACAGAATACATTAAGTATATAGAAAAACAAAACAAGTCTATGCGCTACTTTACTAAAAGACAGAGTAGGTGCACTTTCACTCTCCAACATCATGATTCAATGTCCTATTAAGTTTTAATTTATACTTGTGTTCGTCTGGCTTACATCATGTTTATTACATGTGATCGAAAAGTTATCAGTTGCTTGCAGAAGAGCAAGATAGTTCAATTTGATAATTAATTCTCACAGAATTGGTTAGGTCAACTGGCTGCTGTATTTGACTGAAACATTGTTGCAAAACAATGTAACACTCGAAGAAAAGCAAAAAAAAGTGTTCCATCACTTCTTATGGGGGATAATCACCAGGCCTGTCAAATCTTAACTTTCAATGTATATACAGTAAAACCTCATTAATAAGACCACCATTGGGACCCTTGAAAACTGGTATTTTTATTGAGGTGGCCTCAATAATGAGGTTAAACACAGAGCAAAACAGTGAAAATGGACTCGAAAATTGTGTTCTTAATTTTGAGGTGGTCTTATTATCAAGGAAGGTGGTCTTTAACTGAAGTTTTACGGTAATTAAGGCATCATCAATTTATCAGACTCATTTTGTTAACAGAGACTTTGCAATCAACGACACCCAAGCAAGCCTTGAAGGACATAAATAGAGTAGAAGATAAGGATACAAGAATACAAACCTCGAATGATCTCTCATTCTTGATGGCCCAAACACAGAATCCTATAGCAACAATGGACATGAACATAAGAGGAATAAATACAAACATCCAAGAGTGAGTCCCAGACTCAAGTTTATCACAGGCCAGTATGTCGAAAACCAGCAACATAAGATGCATGCTTGTAGTCATAACCATGGCTTTAAACTGAATAAAACTGTCACCTTCCAATCTGAAGTGAAAAAAATAATGGACAATTTATGTATTATATAACTATGTGTACATGTATAAAAAATCATGAAAACATATTCTATATCTACACCTGATAACATCTATATCTACACCTGAATGCGTCTTCTGTATCCACACCTGATTACATCTATATCTGGATACATGAACTTTATCTATGGCTGTAATCATCTACTGTATCTATGTTTGCATAATGTATATTGTATCTATACCTGAATATATCCACTGTTTCTATATACGCATGCTGTATCTATGTCTGCTTAAATTTACTGTATCTACATCTAGATACATCTACTGCACCTACGTCTGGTTACGTGTAGTGTATCTACATCTAGATACATCTACTGCACCTACGCCTGGTTATGTGTAGTGTATCTACATCTAGATATATCTTCTGCACCTACGCCTGGTTGCGTGTAGTGTATCTACATCTAGATATATGTACTGCACCTATCCCTGGTTATGTGTAGTGTATTTACATCTAGATACATCTACTGCACCTATGTCTAGTTACGTGTAGTGTATCTACATCTAGATATATCTAATGCACCTTTGCCTGGTTACGTGTAGTGTATCTACATCTAGATATATGATATATCTACTGCACCTATGCCTGGTTACGTCTAGTGTATCTACATCTAGATATATGATATATCTACTGCACCTATGCCTGGTTATGTGTAGTGTATCTACATCTAGATACATCTACTGCACCTTTGCCTGGTAACGGGTAGTGTATCTACATCTAGATATATCTACTGCACCTATGCCTGGTTACGTCTAGTGTATCTACATCTAGATATATGATATATCTACTGCACCTACACCTGGTTACGTGTAGTGTATCGACATCTAGATATATCTACTGCACCTACGCCTGGTTACGTCTAGTGTATCTACATCTAGATATATGATATATCTACTGCACCTACACCTGGTTACGTGTAGTGTATCGACATCTAGATATATCTACTGCACCTACGCCTGGTTACGTCTAGTGTATCAACAACTAGATATATCTACTGCACCTACGCCTGATTACGTCTAGTGTATCAACATCTATATATATCTACTGCACTTACGCCTGATTACGTCTAGTGTATCAACATCTAGATGTATCTACTGCACTTACGCCTGATTATGTCTAGTGTATCAACATCTAGATGTATCTACTGCACTTACGCCTGATTATGTCTAGTGTATCAACATCTAGATGTATCTACTGCACTTACACCTGATTACGTCTAGTGTATCAACATCTATATATATCTACTCATCTACTGCATTTACACCTGATTACGCCTAGTGTATCAACATCTATATATGTATCTACTCATCTACTGCATTTACACCTGATTATGTTTAGTGTATCAACATCTATATATATATCTACTCATCTACTGCATTTACACCTGATTACGCCTAGTGTATCAACATCTATATATGTATCTACTCATCTACTGCATTTACACCTGATTATGTTTAGTGTATCAACATCTATATATATATCTACTCATCTACTGCATTTACACCTGATTACGTTTAGTGTATCAACATCTATATATATATCTATTCATCTACTGCATTTACACCTGATTACGTTTAGTGTATCAACATCTATATATATATCTACTCATCTACTGCATTTACACCTGATTACGTTTAGTGTATCAACATCTATATATATATCTACTCATCTACTGCATTTACACCTGATTACGTTTAGTGTATCAACATCTATATATATATCTACTCATCTACTGCATTTACACCTGATTACGTGTAGTGTATCAACATCTATATATATATCTACTCATCTACTGCATTTACACCTGATTACGTCTAGTGTATCAACATCTGTATATATCTAGACTACTCATCTACTGCATTTACACCTGATTACGTCTAGTGTATCAACATCTGTATATATATCTAGACTACTCATCTACTGCATTTACACCTGATTACGTCTAGTGTATCAACATCTGTATATATATCTACTCATCTACTGCATTTACACCTGGATACATCTGGTGTATCAACATTTGTATATATATCTACTCATCTACTGCATTTACACCTGGATACATCTAGTGTATCAACATCTGTACATATATCTACTCATCTACTGCATTTACACCTGGATACATCTAGTGTATCAACATCTGTATATATATCTACTCATCTACTGCATTTACACCTGGATACATCTAGTGTATCAACATCTGTATATATATCTACTCATCTACTGCATTTACACCTGGATACATCTAGTGTATCAACATCTGTATATATATCTACTCATCTACTGCATTTACACCTGGATACATCTAGTGTATCAACATCTGTACATATATCTACTCATCTACTGCATTTACACCTGGATACATCTAGTGTATCAACATCTGTACATATATCTACTCATCTACTGCATTTACACCTGGATACATCTAGTGTATCAACATCTGTATATATATCTACTCATCTACTGCATTTACACCTGGATACATCTGGTGTATCAACATCTGTATATATATCTACTCATCTACTGCATTTACACCTGGATACATCTAGTGTATCAACATTTGTATATATATCTACTCATCTACTGCATTTACACCTGGATACATCTGGTGTATCAACATCTGTATATATATCTACTCATCTACTGCATTTACACCTGGATACATCTAGTGTATCAACATCTGTACATATATCTACTCATCTACTGCATTTACACCTAGATACATCTCAATATTTTTGTACTACAAGTACAACAAGGGCACAAGATCCATAGAGTTTTTACAAGGGACAGAAATAATACTGTTTTTAAAAAGTGACATTAAAGTTGTGCAATAACAGGTCTTTAAGTGATTTAAAATGTAGATCAATGGATAAGAATTAAGATCAAACCAGGATTTACCTGTATAATGGGTGTCTGAACCACACGAAACTTCCCACTAAAGCACCAAATATTACAAGAAATTTCCACAGCCATATAGGCAAAAACACCACCCAGTAACTCCATTCTATAGTGTCATCAAGTCGCAGTGAAAACAGCAGTGAAAACACCAATAAGCAAGAATATACCACAAATTTGCTGAAAAATGAGAAAAAAACTATGGTTAGAATACAAATTTAAGAAAACCCACTAAACGCTAGTATCAAGCTCAACTGATGGAGCTAACCAGGCGGCCGTCAAACCCTATATGGGTGTTCAGCGTGAACACTCAATCATTTTAATTGAAATGTTTATCCGAAATAATAGTATCCGGAATATATACACTTTCAAATAAAACATGTTGTTAAGGGTAAAACGAATTCGAAAAAGCTTGCCTCGGATTGAAATCTTGAAATATTATCTTGAGGTTTATCATGTTGGTAAAATACTCTTCATTGTTCCATAAATATATATTGAAAACGAGTTAAACAAGGAACAAAACTAAAACCATGTAATTTTAATTATCACGGCCGTGTAAATTTAATGAGTCACCGGATGTGTTTGTTGTGTTATTTTAATCTGCAAAATATTCATTTTTAGACAAGTTTTAAGACGACAGACCTATAGAAGTTGTGAAAATATTACAAACACACAATATAAACATTTATATGTCGTTAAATACTATACAACCGTCGTTTTGCATTGACATGAGGCGGGTAATGTCGGTAAGAATCCTCTTTCGTGGACTATTATAAAGTACAACTACAAGCACATGACAAGTTGATTTCTAATGTAACACTACGATATTGTACGTATTGCAATATATCATGGTTAGCTTAGTACACATCGTGATACACCTGAATAAATATTTTTGTATCATTACTGTTGTAGTTGTGTGGGGTTAGACAGCCGCCCGCTTAGCTCAGTCCACAGGTGGCCGGTGCGTAGCCATGACATTTTAAACCCGCATTGAAAAAAAATATTTTTCACTCTGTTCTTATAGTAAGATAAAGGTGTCCAACTTCATACGCATTTACAATGAAAATATATACACACATTTGCTTTGACGTACTTTTCAAAGCCATTTCTCAACCGATTTTTATCACTGATGTCTTAAAATACACACAAGGGATTTATGTCGACAGTGTATATACTCAAAAAATATTCACAAACAGAATAGACTGTTGTTTTTAACGTCAAACATCAAGAATGGCTAGGTCGGACAACTTCCTACCGTTAGACCGAGTCGGTATTTTCAGAACAAAACTACTATAAATCGCTATTCACCTGACGAACGACTTTAGATTTCAATAAGAAACATTTAAAAAAGTATATTTCAATATCAAACAACTTACAAATTGTCATACAGACGCGGAGATCGCTATTTTTTCGCTCTCAACTTTCGTTTTACACGAACGCAGCCATTTTGAAAGGTGGTACCCGGCTCTGCGTAAGAACACATTTCGTAAGCCGAAAACCAAGTTTTTTGGTTTTCGGCTTACAGAATGTGTTCTTACGCAGAGCCGGATACCATCTGTCAAAAAGGCAGCATTCGCGTAAAAGGAAAACTATGAGTGAAAAATAGCGATCTCCGCGTCTGTATGTCGATTTGAAAGTTGTTTGATATTGCAATATACTTTTTTTAATGTTTCTTATTGAAATCTAAAGTCGTTCGTCAGGTGAAAAGCGCTTTATAGTAGTTTTGTTCTGAAAATACCGACTCGGTCTAACGGTAGGAAGTTGTCCGACCTAGCCATTCTTGACGTTTGACGTTAAAAAAACAGTCTCTTCTGTTCGTGAATATTTTTTTGAGTATATACACTGTCGACATAAATCCCTTGTGTGTATTTTAAGACATCAGTGATAAAAATCGGTTGAGAAATGGCTTTGAAAAGTATGTCAAAGCAAATGTGTGTATATATTTTCATTGTAAATACGTATGAAGTTGGACACCTTTATCTTACTATAAGAACAGAGTGAAAAATATTTTTTTTCAATGCGGGTTTAAATTGTCATGGCTACGCACCGGCCACCTGTGGCTCAGTCGGTAGAGCACCGTAAGTTCGAACCTAACATCAGGCGCACTTTTCCCCTTTGATTTACTTCAAGTGGTGCTTGACGGCCCATGGTGGTTGAGCCTCAAATGCCAGAAGGGGGAGGAGTGTATAATGGTATGGGGTTAAACAGCCGCCCGGTTAGCTCAGTCGGCGCACAGCGCCATACTAGTGTTAAGGTGTTTGAACTTTGAGCCCCACAACAGGAGCACTTTTCCCCCTTGATTTCCTTCACTGTCAATGCTGGGTACTTTCAAAAACAAATGGCTATGATTGCGCGACTGTAATCCTAAAGTTGCATTCTAGTCTTACGGGTGTCTCATAATGGCAGATAATACAGGAAATGATTATAAATATAATGGGAGTTTGTTACATTAGAATAATTAACAGTATTGCTGCAGACAATCGTTGAACAATGCAATTATGAAACCTGACTATATACCTGAAATATATTGTAATTAATTAATTTAATTTATAATTGGTGAAAGTGGTCACTCCATAAAAATTCAATATTGACGAATGAAGTGTTATTATCTTAATATATATAGACTAGGAGTACTAAAGTTTGTTACATTGAAGTTAACAACCAAATTACTCTCGGCAGACAAACGTTGAAAAATGCAGTTATTTATTAATTTAACTGACAATTTAGTTGGTAATTATTTAAATTAATGTATACATGCACATAATTAACAAATTTAGCTAATACTGCCACTCTGTAAAAATTTGCTATTGAAGAATGTAATTTTATCGCGTCATCTGGACCAATCAATTTCGGAAAGACAACCATCCATTATTGTCAGTCTGTATGTTGTATCAAATTAACTGGTGGTGGTCAGCTGGCTTCATTATTATGTACAAAGAGAGGATTTTCAGTTTCATCCTGTGATATTTATATATTCATTATAACTCGTTTTGAGACAAAAACGATATGCTGAAACACTTATTGTATACAGACTGTTTCAATGTATTTTCATATATTTTCACTTCTAGTTAGGCCTAAAAAAATAATCGTTGTTTCCAATGACATTGAGAAAAAAAATAGGGTAGATAGGTAGGCTAATTAAATTTTTTTTACCAAAAGCACAAAGACAAAGTTCTTATTACTAATCTTTCATTCACTGGACAGATATCTCTTTCGAATCTGATAAATAGGTCTACGCCAAATTTTACCTTCGATTGATAGATAGATTTTTTTCCCCCCAAAAAAATGTTTAGGGACAGCGGCAAAAAATAGGGTTGGTCAGGACACCGGAAACAAGAATATTGTTTTTTAGGCCTTATCATAGTTATGTCTTTTACATGCTCATGTATTAATACTTTGACCATCTTATTCCCTTACTATTATGGAGTATGTATTCTTTGCAATCTTCAGTTATTTATTTTTCCTTGAAGACATTTGATAGATACAACAAAGTTTTAGGTACTTTAGGTACACTGACTGCGCACCAGCTTCCATTTTTGTTTTGGGTGAATTTTGTTAATTTATTATTCATAAGTAAGATAAGATTTTTTATACTTAGTATCGATAATTGATTCAATGCAAAGTTCTTGTGAGTATTATCAGCATTTTCTCAACATCATGTTGTTGAAATAACATTAGAATGTCGTATATCATTGTTGGTATCTATTTTCAGGTTTGACAAGCACTGAGTTATCGGATAAGGATGGTTGGATGTTCTTGATGAATTTGTTAGTATGATGTAAGTGTGCAGAGGTGTGTTTTTTAAAGGTAGGGAAGTAGGCAAGAAAAGGTTCTCAATTATTCTACAACGTTCCATAATTTGTTAAATGTTCTTTACATCAAATTATTGGAACTGTCAGGAAATTTCTATAATATAAACTAAAAATTAACCTGACCTATAACTGCAAGCCGAAACCACAAACACATGGTACAAGATGAATTTCACAATTTACAAAAAAAAATCTTGTCTTCAATTTGAATATATCTTATATTGTAGAAAATGGCATCTGAAAGTTTGGCCATCTATCCTCACACTAGTCACTATACTCAGTCGTGTTCGTCTTCCAATGTGTTCTATGAGAATGTGGTGAAAAAGGACAGTGAGATACAACTACGCGATGCCGAAGTCCAGCGTTTGTTGCAGAACAGAGATCGACTGGTCACCATGCATAGAGAATCGCCCCAGTCCAGTATGTTGTGTCCCGACCAATCAAATACAGTACCAGTCTCGTCCAAAACTGATACGACTTACCAGTCTGAGACTGGTTCGACTGAAATGTCAGATGAGCGTAAACTGTGCCAGTCTGACAGAGGTCATATTTGTATGACGTGTTACAAAGGATTTAGGAATAAGCCGCAGTTAACGCAACATGAACTTGTGCATAATAATGTTCGGAAACATGTGTGTTCATATTGTGAGAAATCATTTAAACAGATCTGTCATTTAAACCAGCACAAACGTGTCCATACAGGTATGAACATAAACTTCATTTCGACTTGTGTTTCCAGCTTCAGTCAGTACACATATACATATAATGTATGCAATTAAATAACACAAGTTGTATATGAAAAATTTGTCTGGAACATTTTTAAATTCCTTTGCTTACGATAGTAAAAAAGTTCTGTTTCATATTGTACATGTCAAAGTCTTGTAGAAAAATAACTACACTGACCTGAATATCTTGTGCTTACCTGTTGATATTTTGAGGGTAGCCTAGTTTTAAACTTAGGCTTTTTATGGCATTAAGTATACATGTATGATGTTGACGAGAAATCTCTTAAAATGATGTCAACATGAATTATGAACTTTACCTATTTGAACACCCCTAACACAATCTTTATTATACAAGTGTGAATGTATGTTTATGGGTTCCATTTGACCCTGCAGTTGACCCTTTGACCCCTAGAATTTCCACAAAGCTACATTTTGGCCCTCATGATTCTGGCTAAAGAGTCAATTATAGGTTATTTGGCCATAAAATGGTAAAATCTAGTAAAAAATATCAAAAAAGCACACACTTGATATTCATTACCCCTGTGAGCATTACCTTGTGGAACCCCTGTGAGCATTACCTTGTGGAACCCCTGTGACCATTACCTTGTGGAACCCCTGTGACCATTACCTTGTGGAACCCCTGTGAGCATTACCTTGTGGAACCCCTGTGTCCATTACCTTGTGGAACCCCTGTGACCATTACCTTGTGGAACCCCTGTGACCATTACCTTGTGGAACCCCTGTGACCATTACCTTGTGGAACCCCTGTGACCATTACCTTGTGGAACCCCTGTGACCATTACCTTGTGGAACCCCTGTGACCATTACCTTGTGGAACCCCTGTGACCATTACCTTGTGGAACCCCTGTGTCCATTACCTTGTGGAACCCCTGTGACCATTACCTTGTGGAACCCCTGTGACAACCTAAATATCAAGGTCTAGCAAAGAGTTTTATCTTCGAAATAAAATTAATTTATTAATTTAATTATTCTGGAAGATCAAATAGAAAGGTGTTTCAGTGTTAGTTAGTTTAGTTTAAACATTTATTTTACATTGATTGTGAAACAAGTTCTTACAACTTTTACTAATCGCTCTCGATGTCTGCTTCCTGGCTACCAACCAGTATGTGTGAAGTTCGTGATTAAACCCCACCTATTGCGGGGTTCGAACTCATGACCTTCAGATATGGAGTCGGGCGCTGCAGTTATGATTGCGCTGGTGATTGTTTTCACAATAAAATGGTAATGATGTTATGGATTGGTACACATATATTTTAGGTGACCGTCCTTACAAATGTGATATTGAAGGGTGTGATCGGTCATTTGCTCAGCTGTCCAACTTGAATCATCACAAAAAGAATCATGAAGACCACATACGTCGAGATGTATCTCGACAGTTCAGATGTGAAGTTTGTGATCGAAGTTATGCTACTAAAAATAGTCTAAATACACACATTCAAAAGGTTTGATTTTTGTTCATGTTCAGTTAAACATATTTTTACCAAGAATCAGGTTGCTGACACATAATCAGGCTTATGTATTATTTTGGATATTTCACTAATGAAATATGAAATGGTGTGACGTCCTACATTGATGGCAACCTTCGTCCTACATTGATGGCAACCTCCGTCCTACATTGATGGCAACCTCCGTCCTACATTGATGGCAACCTCCGTCCTACATTGATGGCAACCTTCATCATGCGTGAAAAAGTTATTTTTAATGATAAAATTTATGTACAATTAATAGTAATATTAGATGTTACTAATAAATTATGAAATTTATTAAACTCAGATGTGCTCATGTTCAGCATTTAGGATCATTGGCTGTCCGTTGACTTCTGATTTGATTTTGATCAAACTTCTCAGGAGTGATTCTCATGTGGACTTCTTTCAAAATTGCACTTATTGTTCAAGTATGCTGCCTAAGTTGGTCACACAAGCTAAAAATAGTTTTTATAAGTGTTAACTTTGAAAGTCTTCTTGTCCAAAACCATAAGGCCTTGATATTTGGTGTGTAGCATTGTCTCCCCTTACACAAGATTGGATAAATTATTCAGTTAAGTAAACAAAAATTGGCTGCAAAGGGTTGGGGCCATGTTCCTAGTATGCATGTAGTGGAAAAAAAATTACATCTCCTAAAACTACTACATGGATTTGCACTGAAAGCGACAGGAATGATTCCAAAATGGACCTAATTCAGCCAAAATGGCAGTGTACGCAGGTGAGCGATAAAGGGCGGTCTTTTTCTGGTTATCTTATATAGCCTGGCTTTGTGAAATAGATAAAGTAACCCACAGACAGGCATTTGCATCCACCTGTGGTGCTCTTGTTTTGAATAACTATTGTACAGTCTTTGAAAATCAATTATGTATGTTACATCTGAACTGTTTTACTTTCATTAGACACTTTTGTGTATTTTAGTTGCACTCCAATTTGAAAGCAATGGAAGGCGGTGTTTCAAACCCTGTGCATACAACCAATACACATTTACCTAAAAAGAGGAAGAAAAAATCGGATGTTTATGGAGGAAATTCAGACTTTGATGGCATCAATTTTAAAAGTGAATCCGAAGTTAGTGGCGATGATGACCTTCCTACACAGGTCAAGGTCAAATCTAGGATTGGACACAAACCCGTTCTTACTGTTCGAATCAGTACACCAACAAGTAACGAAGAGAGAGATTTAAACAGACAAGCGCCAAGGACAACGTTACCTTTACCCTTCACAATACCATATGAACGTTATCACCAAGGTCAAGGTCAAGATAGTTTTGTCTCCACATTTTCTGATCCCATCACCCAATCGCATAATCTAGGTCAAGGTCACTTGTTACAAACTCAACATTCACATTTGTTCTCTAACATAGATGATATTCATAAATCTAGTAACATTTTATCTCACAATCCCTCCCAACAATTGCATGCATTGAACTCTGATTCTGGCAGTAATAATGATGGGCAAAGAGATCGAGCACATTTAATGTCTCCAATTACTTCTTATGACTTGGTGCTTGCTGAGCAAAGGGCGTTAATGCAATTGGCTGTCTCACAGAGAGAGTCCTGTAATGTGATATCAGACAATGACCAAAGTCAAATTAATCAAAGAATTTCTCGAAATTCTAGTCATCTTCATTCCATTTCTAATGTCGCTTTACTACAGCAAGAGCAACATGTGTTTCCTAGCAACAATCTTTCAGGTTACCATGGTAACCAACAGAATCAAATTTCACAGAGAGTCATTAGAAATGATGCTCCATCCCATATAGCCCATCATTATCCCGCCAGTTCCATTATTTCTGATAGTAACCAGAATGTAGGGTCTCATCATATGTTTGACTCTGCCTTCAAAGACAGGAACCTTAGAAACAATCATGACCGATTTTGTCACAGTCAGTTTTAGTGTTCTTCAAACTAGAAGGTAAATTAAGTTGGTTTAGTATGTATACATGTATTGGCATTATCCTTTAGTAAGGGTGAGTTTTAGTGCCCTTGTATAAGGATTAATCTGAAATGTGTATTTATATTCTGATCAAAATAGCTAACTAGTCAGATATGTTGTTTAAACATTTAAAGAAAATACTCAATATTTTAATGAACATATTACAGTTTTGACTGTGTGGGGTCAAATTCATGCTCGACGCTGTTTATATGTAAAATGTTGCTCACACTGCTTAGGCAGACTTTCATGTCGCATTTATTATGCTTCTTGAAGGGGGATCATATAGCCACCACTTTGTCAGTTCACAATTGTGTGCTTCCATCTTGCATTTGTATCCATGATATTTCTCAGCAACCATCGACCACAATTACGATGAACTTACTGGGAAGCTTCACTACCAAGTGGAAATGGTCAAATTGTCAACATGTTCTGTTTCGATGATTTTTCACACACTTTGGGTAGCATCCATTATTTCTACCCATAATTTTGTTTAATATTATGTTAAGCATAGATTTGAATGTTTAATTTCCCGGTAAATCTGTGCTGTTCTTACATTTGTTACTGAAGTACGCCTATCATAGATGATGTCTCATAAATTTGCAATACTATTGTAGATGAATTCTACGCCTCTTCATTTGCTCACTTGTTTATGTCATGATTTTATCAATTTATTGACTATTTAATTTGATAATTATTTTACAGTACCACATTATGGTGCTATTGTTATAAGTGTATGCTTATTAATTGCTTTGTAATATTAAAAAACTCTTAAAGTTATAACTGACTGTAGTCAGGGTTTCCACTAAGTGATGAATCTCAAGGGTCATTTTGATAATTTTTGACCAGATATTACCATTGTATAGCCAAATTACCTTTAATTTAGAGTATGTTGACCCGTCGGCCAGAATTCTTAGGGTCAAAAAGTGGCTTTTTGAAAATTTCAGGGGTCAAAGGGTCAACTCTAGAGTCAAATTGATCCCCTGTGTAAATTAATATAGATTCACTCTGTAATATGCTGGTATAGTTTTAAGCAACTGATATGTCTTCAAAACACTAGATAATTTTGAAAGTGCGGTATAGAATTTTATAATGTCTACTTGGCGCCATTATAAAACTGTTGCTTCCTTATGTATTGTGCTATGATATTGCTTAGAATTGTTTGTATCAAGGTAGCTATTCTGTTATGAAGATGTATATGTTTTCAAAAGCTCTGTGAAAGTTATTAAAACTGACCCGAGTATTGCAGTGAATGGATAAACAATGTTTATCCATCTTGTTATTCACCTAATTCTGGACACAAACGGCATCCAATACTAGATATAGTTTCGTGTATGGTCAAATATTTAGTGACTAGTCAGTCTTTCACATAGAATGTTTACTTTTATAAGGCATACTTTTAATTCACTGATAAAAATAATATTGACTATGGTATATGTTTTGATTTAAAAAAATGGTTTCAGAAGTGATTCGTGTCCTGCATCAACATTACAGTGTATCTTAAAGCAAAAATGACACATAATTGAAATACAGTCGGACTTCGTTTCATTCAAATTTATCATGTTGAATTTTATTTCAAATAATACTTGATTTCCAATAGCGCATTTCAGTTCGAAGTGCGTAAGAATATACATCGGAGCCTTTATTGTTTTCGGATGATATAGAGTATTCGGATAGAAGGTTGTCAAAGCAACATGGTCCGACTGTATGTGCCTTAACAGCACATTGTAATCATCAAGACAATAATGTTAACAGTTACGTACTACTCGAGAGCTTAATTATACAGTTAAACCTCTCCAGAGTGGTCTTCTCTTTAGCAACAACCTCGCTTTAACACCATCATCAATATTTACAGTAGTAAGAATTTTCCGTTACTGTAATTTTTCTTGAGCAACAACCTCTTATTATCATCCTCATGTGTCTCTGAGAGTATGTTGCTCTGGAGAAGTTGCGCTGAAGGTACAGCACTATAATCTCTTTTCTTTCAGTTTAATGTTTTTTTAATAAATTGATGAAAACAATCTCCACTGTGCCATTTTACAGACATCTTTTGTCCTTAAAAAGTGATTTTGTGTGAATACGATTATGGAATGTATGGGTTTAACGCTCGGTGAAATTTACGTTATATAGTTTCTACTAACTGCATGTTTTCTGTTATGCTAACTATAACGTCATGGTGACTGCTTCATGGTGAAATACTCACTTAACATTTGTTTATTGGTGCATCTTGAATTTCTTACGTTTTTCTGGCAGACTTTTTTGTCCAATTTTTCTTTCATCTTGCCTGATATCTTACATACTGAATGTGAATACCTTTGCAACACTTTTACACTGCTTATATTATTTGTTGATACTTGCGTCTATTGGTACATAAAAACTTATTATTAGTTTTGTTTTTGTAATAACTAGTTAACTTTATGCCATCAAACAATAAATATGATAATTTTTGTTTCATTTGATACATGCTGTTGAAACTTATTCGAAGCCACATATTAATTACATTGTAATACAAAGGGAGGTAATCTGTGGAGTTCTTGAATTTAGCATTGAGTCGTCCAATTATTAATATTGAACATTAATTTAAAGAACAATGCATGGACTTCTGTTGCATACACTTGGCCCTACGTGTTCATAAACTATAGTAAAGTCTTCTATATTTAACCATTAAATTATAACCCAAAATACTGTTATACACATTGGACCATAATCTGGATTGTTAACATGAACAATTGAGATGTTGGTGACATCATTATATACTTACTTTGTTTTACCCCAGTTCTGTGATATATAATAATTCAGTATAGCTGTACCTAACTATCAATGCACCCAATTTATTTGCACACCTTTTGAGATTTAATATATATTGAGAGTTCTATGCCACATATTTGATACTGTTGCTTTTTTTGTCTTTCCCTGTTTTGTAGTACATATTCTACTGTGCCAAGCTTTTGACTTCTAAGATATTATACAAGATATTTATATGTTTACGTTTTGTTTTGTCCCAGAGAATTTATCCCTCAACTGAGGGAAATTGTAGGAAGTGGATTCTAACCATAGGAGATTGTCATGAGTTCTCTCCCTTTATCCCTTCTAGAGTTCTCTCCCTTTATTGGCTTGTTTTGTATTTTCTTCTCACCAAGTAAATTTGATTTCTATGACCTTATGATATAGCTCAAGGGGCACTTTAGTCCTATGGACACATTTTTAGTTTTGAAAATGAGTTTAATTATTCAGTTATATATGAGCATAAACCTAAAAATGCATATTTATTCAAGTTGTAAATTGAAAATGCTCATTTTATTGGTTCAATAGTATTGGTCCAGAAGAGCAGTGGCTGTTACTGGTAGGCAATAGCGAAGTCATGATGTTTATTTCATTAGTCCATTGTCGAAAATAGTTCATTAGTGTCATTACACATATACAAAGTCATTTATCATTTAAAATGAAATTAGAATAGAGATATAAGGACAGTATTTAAGTATATCTGGTATATTTGTATTGACTATATCAGATCAAACCATTTTACCTGTCCAAGGCTAAGACATGTTACTCTATTGTGTGTCATTGATTTAACAATATAATTTTATTTATTGCAATATAATTCCTGCCATATATTTGTGCTATATTTATAAACTTATTTCCTATTCAATTTACAATTGCTTGATTTTATTTCATATTACTATATTACTTGCATCTAATGCCCAATAAATGTTGTGTACATTCTGTTTGTGCTGTGTGTAATTTCTTTATTTGTAGAACTAGCATGAAATGCATCCCGCGTGTTCGATTTACTGGATCATGTAACAGCCTTTAATAGTTAGCCTTGGTCCCCGAAATGAGGGGTAATCCAGAAATAACCAGATTGAGTCAATTACTTTCTTGTGATATAAGCTTAACTAATTAAACTAATTAAAAGATGGTGTCTATTCTTTAATACATGATTCCTGGAGATGTCAGAATGTATGCTTACAATGTAATAGCATACATGAACACATTGCCTGTTACGGATTAGGAGGGGCAGTTGGTGACGTTGTTTTGCTGCGTTGCTTAACATTCATAAATCACTTCTCTATATGATCACATTGGCATGTAATACATTTCTTGTGCTGAGCGATCCACTGGTCAAACACTGCTGTAAACCATTTGTTGTCTTAACTAGACAGAAGGGAAAGTACACAATTGTTGAAGATTTTATTGAAAAAGTGTATGATATAAATATATACAGAGGCAGTCTGGTAATTTCTGTCTCAGCCCTCGTAATTCCCTGATCAGCCCTCTTTATTCCTGGATCAGGCCTTGTAATTACTGGATCAGCCCTCATTATTCCTGGATCAGCCCTCATTATTCCTGGATCAGCCCTCATTATTCCTGGATCAGCCCTCATTATTCCTTGATCAGCCCTCGTAATTCCTGGATCAGCCCTCGTAATTCCTGGATCAGCCCTCGTAATTCCTGGATCAGCCCTCGTAATTAAAGATTGTTACATGCTCCTGTGGTTCTTTCTATGTGTTCACTTCTTGCTATATGTCAAGTATGTGACGAGCTCCTGTGTATGCTTCTGCTTTTTGTTTAATATTATTTTCTTTTTATGGTTGCAGTTAACAAACACACAGCAAATGGAGGAGTATTCTCACGGAAGCATAGATCATCTCTAGCATGAGTAGTGTACACATCTGTATGCTTATGTAACCTATCTGCTTGTAGTTGTTTTGTTTGTTTTTGGTTGTTATCTTGCATTATTGCTATGGTAACAATTTGAATTATACAGTCAAACCTGTAATTATTCCCTAGGTGATATCTTACTTCAAAATATAAAGAAAATTAAAACAAAGCAGTTTATTATTTTATCTGAAAGACTTGAAGTTTCATTAATCACTGATGTTTTGGCCCTTTGCAATAAATGTCTGAAATATTTCGTTAGCTGTATGATTTATCGATAACTAGTGTTAATGAAAACAGTGACATTATAATTCAAACAAAAACATTTCTTGTCCGTCCTTTTTTTCATTTGATAGTATAAGAAACAAAGAACAATAAGTTCAAACAAATCCTGTCTGTGTTTAAAATTATCATACTAAACTTAAGAAGCTTGATTAATGCTTGTGAAACTGAACATAGAACTAACATTTTGTACTACAGTAAAACCTCACTTAAAAACCACCTCAATAATAAGACCACCTGAAGATTCAGAACATAATTTTCAAGTTCATTTTCTCCGTTTTGCTCTTTATTCAACCTCAATATTAAGACCACCTCAATGAAAAGATCAGTTTCAATGGTCCCTAAGGTGGTCTTATTATGTAAGTTTACCTGTATATATATACAGTTCATAGATGTTTTCTCTTTTGTTGCTTAAAAGTTGTTTATTTGGTAATATCTTGGCATTTTTTAACAGTGACTTTTGTTAATGGTTGACATTATTTTTGTTTTATGATTTTCTGCCTCTGAATTTGTTCTTACCAGGTATTATAGATATGGCTCAATATCATAATGTCTGTATGTAGGCGTTTGTAAGTTAACGTTCTTCTAAAAGTAAACAACTAGATGTATATTATACTATAATAACTGCATCCCTCGTGATCAATCATTTTTGCGGATACAGATGATATTGGCCTTGTGTATTAGACAAGATATTGTTTACTGATGTGGCGTTTCTGAATATAAACATGTTTTGTACTCAAACCTATGAATGGTAAGTGTTTGTTCTGTAGGTATATTAAAAACAAGAATGTACAGTTAAACTAAAATCATGTTTACGGTATTTTGTTATCAACTTTAACATGCTGTAAATTGAATGTTCTTATGCAAGCAGTGCTGAAATAGGAAATTATGGTTCTTAAAAATTAGCAACTTAAGGATAGGTAATTCGAATTACTATTTTATAGGCTTTTTCTTCAAAACATGTTTCCATTTCGATACATGTTAATTGACTGTGGCACTTAAAGACCACTAATATAGAAATGGGTTACATAAAGTGTCTGTTATGTTGATAGACAAATAAGATGTTACATAACATCATGGGCCATTGTTGTAATTACATTTTACTGGCGTCTTTAAAATAGCTTTGTTGTTTTTTCTGATAGACTCTGAGCTGTTGTAAGCAAGTTGTTTTTTGTTATTTTCACTTCCTTTTACATAAGGTTAGTGTTTGATGATCTAGATTTTGTATATATGTTGTTTTCATTATGTGGGGTTACACTCTTACACAGAAGTCAAAGTAGAGGTGAAAATGGAAGCCAAAAACATCAAGTTTTATTCTGAATGATTTAGGTAGTGAAGAAAAACAATATTATGTATTACATGTATTTCAAAGAGTAGGAGATTACTCTATAGTTATTTTGCAAATATAGTTTATAAGATAAAACTTTATGAATACATGTATACAACTCGTTTATAGAGATAAATGCAACACAAGTCTATCAGATTCTTTATTAATATTCAAATAGACTAGTTTTGCTTTTTACATCTTGGTTTTGTCCACGGCTGTAGAAATTCACTAGCTCAACGTCCTGGACAAGTCTATATGCCGATTTGGGCTACCAACAGTTACGTTGGACTTAAATCAGGACAAGTCTGTTATGCATGCTTCCATACCCTATTCTATGCTTGTACAAATAGCCTCCCATGAACACTAGTCCAGGACAATGGTATTTAAAGAAAAATTCTAGAGCCCTGATGTATATTTGCATATTTCTGGTTTATATATTTGTGTACAGTGCGGACTGTGCAATATGCAATTTATTACATGATAAATTTTCTATACTCACCTGTGCACAAAGTGCTCATGTTGAGCTTTTAGGACTGTTGAATGTCTGGCGTACAATCTGACTCCCTTGTCCAGGGTTCCATCATCCATCCACAGTTTGTTTGTTGGTACTGTAAAGGTGAGAATTAAGGCCCAATCCTGATCAAACTTAAGGATATTTCCTAAATAAGATCTTGGTCAAGGTCAATGCTGTGTCATTGGGGTCAAAGAGGGTGAAAGGCCAAATTATATAAGATAGTTGTGGACACTCATGAGGCTACATTGTCACTGAACTGATTGAAACCTGATCAGAATGTTTGTATAAATGAAATGCAAGTCCCTTTCATTACTGGGTTATGTGGGGTCAAGACTTAGGTCTTAGGAAATGGATGTTGTGTTCTATAGAAAGTTGCATTGGTTCAAAAACTATATCACAGGGTGCCACATTTTCTACCAGAACACCATATACATGTACCTTTACTGCAATGTTTGTCTTAATGAAATGCAAAACAAAATGGTACTAGATCAAGTGGCATCAAAATGCAGGTCACTGTGTCAATTCTTAGAAATCCTAATGGACACTTCAGAGGCCACATACATGTATTCGTACTGAGCAACATAAAAACTCATCAAAATGTTTGACTCAATGAGATGCAAGTCATATTTGATTCTGTGTCATGTGTGGTAAAAAAATAAGGTTACAAGTTCAAAACACAAAAGTCCTAGTGACACTCTAGATGCCACATTTTCTACCTGCACGACATGAAACCTCATAGTGATGTAATGCATACCATGTATACTGAGCATACCATCAATACTGAGCTATTTTGGGTAAAAAACTAGGACACTGGGTCAAATCATAGAGTAATCTTTGCCCTCTTGTTAATCAATGTAGTGCAACAAATTTAGGCCCGACTTCGTATGGACTTCGTATTGAATTGTTACAGATATTTACTTACGACTGCTACCTTTGTTCATTCTCTTACTGACAGTTCCACTGTTTCATTTAAATCATGTCTCCAATTTCCAGTATTATTTCATATTAATTGTGCACCTATGTTCATAGTTAATGTCGGGGGCAGAAGTCTTGGGGCAAATTCTAATAGGTTCCTTATAATCTCTAATGCTCACCTTGCAAAGCTGTCTATCATGTTTAGGAAACCCATATTATGCACCAGTGAGTGTTGTGCCCCAGGGGATAAGCAGTGAGCATATAGGGGACTGTTGACAGTGGATTGTTTTCCGCCACAGGGCATGTCTGGAGCATCTCTGACCCAAAGAAATTTAACATCACGGTGCTTTAGGGATCGGAATTAGACAACAAATTATACTATAGATAGTTTCCACATCTACAATATTTAACTGCCTTGTTCTTAATTATCAGCCATTTATATAGGCAAAACTGATAAGCCCTTATATGAGTAATTTACAAAAAAATGATAATTGAGAAAAAACAATTTGCATGTGACAACCACTTTTTCTTCAACTTACTGAGCCATCTGCCCACATGAGCATGATGAATAATTTTGTTTCAATATCCTATTAGTTTATCATTGTTAAACATTATATTCCCTATAAACAAGAAGGAAATTCGATCCCTATCAATATGGCCAACAGTTCAGAACAAGGTGGTTAAATATTGTAAATGTGGGAACTAACTATTTGTCTAAATCCTGTGTGTGTGTGTGTGTTTATCACCCTACCCTCTGCGGCTAACCATTGTTATATATGCATTATTTTGCATGAAAAGTAAAGAGTGGTCAGTGGTGATGATGAATGTCTGATAATACTTCAATCACGGCCTTATGGTACTCTGTTTTAAAATACTATAATAAAAACACAATTATATCATTTATTTGCAAAAATGCTATGTTGTATGTTCTCATTCAATGTCTTTGTTCATGCATATTATAGTATAATACGTTGGTTTGTGTTTTTGTTAAAGTTACTATAGTAATAGTTACTGTTCATTTTTGCAATTGATTTGTAAAAATATTTTTATTTTCATTTAATAGGTTGATATTGTTTGCTTGGTTCTAGCTGGGCTTGAACGAGCTGTGTTTGTATGTTATAGTTGATTCTTTTTTACAGCTTATCATTTGTATTATTGATAACATGACACAATCCGCATAATTCATGTCCTTCAACCTTCTGAATAAAGTAGTGGTTGCCGTTCTTTTGTTGTTGTTTTCTTTCATAAACGATTCTTAGACCTGAAGTTTGCCATCAGCTAACTTCCCAAGATATTACAGAGCATTGTAACAAGGATGAGAATGTTGTGCTGAAGTTTTACATATTTCAGTTATTCATGGCGGGCAGTTGACCTTAGCAGTGTTCCTGGGTTACCAACCAGTACTCAGCTGTTCATTTGGAAGCAACTGACTACTTCTTCATCTAAATCAAATGTTGAGGTCAACTGACTTTGTTGTAGTCTTTTCTGTCAAATTGTCGCAAAGGAGATACACTTCACCCATGGTTTGAATGTACGCCCCTCTAAGTAAAGAGTACAGTGCTCTACCGACGGAGATAGCCGTGTGGGCTCGGGAAGACTAACACTAATACTTATATGTATTGTGCCCGTCTGAGATGCATTGTTCTCTCTTATTGTTTGACCAAAGTTAATCTAATTCAATTTCCTCCATCTCTAGTTAGTCTTTAATATGTTATTTTTGTTAACATTATAATCATTTGCATAATCATTATAATACATTTATATACAATGTAATGCAGTATTTACACATTTGGTCGACGCACATGTTTAATTTACTGTAAATTTAGTGTGTATTCTCCGCAACTGTATATGTTTGAATATTCCTGTTCATACATGTTCTTATTAGTAAACATTGTGAAAAATGGTATCGCCAAGTCAGATTCATCCGTGCACTTGCCCATAATCAGAGGACAGAATTATAAATGCACTATTTAATGCCTTTACTGCACTGTAATAGAACTACCAATTAATATGATGTGGCCTAAATGAAACAAGTGTTCATCATATGTGTATTACTTTGGTAACCCGATAAGATTTAATACGTGAGTTTCATCGTGTACATCACAATGAAGTACTGATTATGGATATAGTACATTTATAATTAAGGTATATACGTTCATAACTTTGCACGAATTCACATTGTCACCAAACCTGACAGTTAAATACAATAATCAGGGAATTGTTCGAATATTCCTTTGTTGTATTTCGTCTTCAAGATTGCTGTTCTGAATCATTTTCTTTCCCTTTTCTCTTAAAAATGAGTGTACAGTCGAATGAGCTGTACTTTTCCATATGACTATATCATGCTTTCCATTTCCATCACGCTTTCCATCTCTTTCCCTGTCTTGAATTTCCCGAACTGTGACATGGCGGTCCTTCAACCAGTAAATCTCTGACATGAGCGGTGTGAAGTGACGTGATTGACTTGACTTCTGACGTCCACTCCGGGCTTCATCACTTAAGCTTTCATGTCGACCTTGGAATCTAGAATACCACTTAGAATTGGCTGTTTTCTTCATCATCTGATATATATATATGCTTTCTAAAACAAGTGTATCGTTTCTTATTTTGATTTCCCATTCAAAACACACATGTTTATGTCGGACTGATGTTCGATGCTCATTTTTTCTGACGCAGCTCAACATAATGGCTGCCAAACGGTTGTTTGACGTCTTATTTTAAATTCACGTCACGAACGTCACGTCAAGCTGTGGCGCGTTGTTCACCGTATATTTGATGTGAATATATTGCTTAATAAACGAACAAGACGCCATTTGTGTCAATGAAATGCGTGCTTTTTATTTAAATTTGGGCCGGGTTATGTTGAATGACGTTGCCATGGAGATTGTCTTCGCCGTATTTTTCTAACTAGGACTATCATTTTTTGTACACAAAATACAATATCCTGACCGACATTAATATAAATTTTCATCACATTCGATATTTTTATAAAAATAGTACAGCACTTTTTTCCGCGTATTTTTTTAACACCCCTCGTATATATATGTTTACAAGGTACCGTAATGATTGTTTTACATGTACATGACACTTGATAGATAATAATCAAAGACAGATTTCACCTAAATGTAAAGCATCGCGGCACTTAAAATATGCCTTTATTATGTAATTGGCTCCTAACGTTGGTATCTGTTTAATAATACAGGCACATTCAAACTTTGTGGTAAGTTAGTTAAATCATTAGAATACAAAATATACCAGGCAAGCAAAAAAGAAACGTCTACTATCATGACCATATAATATTTATTTATCGAACATCGGGTCTAAATAACTACATGATAATTTTCACACTTTTTTCTTGTCATATGGAAATGATCGCATTTTTTTCTGAATTACGAGGTGTGTCCAAAAGTTATATCACCACGACCAAGACATTTTGAATTATCACATTACGAACGCAATTTGCAAGAGTTTTCGGACCTGTTAAATCATGTTTTAGCAAGCGGAGTGAATATGTACGAGTAGTACTGACTATATGAGAATAAGTAAAGAACTAATAATAAACGTATATAATTCATGATGAAAACGACTTATATGTATGATGTGTTTATAAATGCTATTACTAATATACACTTAACACAAATGTTACGTACCCCGCTGACAAATTTAGGATATCGCAATAAAATATGAATATATCAAATAGAAATTTCAGACACAGAAATTTCAATATGTTTGTAATGTTTGAACTAACATTCAGAGCAAAATATAGCTAATTAATTTAAATCAAGCTAATAACATACCACCACACAGAAACAAACAAGAAATGGGCAATGCCCACAAACCAGGTATTCAATATAGTTAATTGTAACCAAGGCTCAATTTGTATAATGAATACATGATGATCATCAATGCTGCAAAGGTGCGGATGGTGATACATGCATACACACACTCACACTTAGATATATATTATATATATGCAACAACTATACACCAAGTTTAATTCCAATACACCCACGCATAGCGAAGATATTAAGTGGAAACTTTTATTAAATATTTAGTAACAATGACCTTGGACGGAACGAGTCCAAAAGCAATCCCAAGTGAGCTCTCAACATGTTCTTACTATACACTATTTTTTTATGTCAATAATTATGAACAACGAAACAAGTTACATAAATATTGAACTTTCTGTGTATTAAATATCTATTTGATACATTCATATCAAATTGCAATAATCTAAATATGTCAGCGGCGTACTAAGAGTATTTCATTGTCTATATTAACAGATATGTGTCTTAATTCCTGTTTAATATTAATATAACCTATAATGATAAGTGCAGCATTTTGTCCAACACAAAAGTGGACATTCACAAGCTGTGGATTTTTAAGATGTTTTCATCTTTCCGAAAAAAGTTTTGGTTTAGACTTGCTTAAATCTGATTTTAATTCCATGTTTGACGTTGACGCACTGTGACCGAAAAGTGAAGCTCCTTCCATAACAGCACCTACAGGATTTTCAGGAAAGATGATGCATTTGTCTGGAAACGACTCCCTGATTAAAGTCTGCATCACTGGTGACTCGGCAAGCCATCCAAACATAATAATAGTTGGAACATCGGTCATGTGCGATCTTTCCAATACATGTTTTAAGCTATCAATGATGTTTTCAAATGTCATTTTTATAAGACTTGTTCCTTCAGCGCCCAATACCTTTAAAACACCGCATGTAGAATATTTCAGATTGGATTTAGACTTAATAAAGTTTTGAAACGAAACGCCACGCGTCTTTTCAAATAAACTAATAAGTTCAATATACATTCGTAGAGAAACATAATCTTTCTCATTTTCTCTAATTGCAAGTAACTTATTATGAAACGCATGCATCAATACAGTGTAGTCTTCACCATGCTTATCCTTAAACTCATCCAGGACATCTGAGCCAAAAACATCAGAAAGGAAAGCACGGTAAATTTTGCCGACGGGATTACTTCCAAACTTCCAGCTTCTGTTTTGGGAAACATCTTCGATGTTTTTATCCTTCCGTATGATGTTAACTTTTATATCAACATTTGGTCCTGGAATATATTAAATATTGTATATTTCGTTTAAAAACCTGGTAAGAGGGAGTAGAAAATCTTGCATAATATAAAACTGTAATGATAATGAAATGATAGAATATGGAATTTCCATTTCCACTGATTTCCACATTTTACAAGTCTGTTTAAGGGATATACTTCACTTACACATAATATATTATCATCTGCAAATACATTTACCGCGCGGCTGATGTAGTTTATTTCGTAAATGGGTCAATCATGATAGTTTTATTATTTATTAAATGTTATGCTCAGCTCTTAATTGTATCAGTACTTTTTGACAGAGTAGCTCTAGGTAGGCCGTCAGCTTTTCCGGATGTTACGTTATTTGAATAGTATGCGTTAAATCTCTTCATATTATAGACCCATGTAGCAAAGGTATGCAGGTTCTGACTAGATGCTTGTTGTGTATCACTGTATTTTGCTATTTGCTTTTATTAAATTGTTTCACCATAACCGCTTGCCTTACTTTAATTTTATAAAATACTGTTTAATCTCTTCAACAGCAAACACGAACAAGGATAGAAAGTCATATTTCAACGGTTTTTGCATAAAAACACAAGTTAATCATTAGAAATTCCGGCATTTTTGCAAACATAATGTGTGATATGGAAGAGCACCTTCAGGGTTACTCAAGCGATTATGGTGGCAGTCCTAACGTATTTGATATCGCGAGAAAATTGTTTACCGCGGTATCATGAAATACGCGACAGCATTTAGAAAGGCGTATATACTTAGTATGGACCACATTGTCATACGCTCCCACACAGCGAAGGTATCGGAATAAGCGTCCGATGCTAAAGGAGAGTAACATTGTCAGTATTGAACTGACATTTGTAAATCATCGATTCTGATTGTCAAGCAATGTTGTCACAGTTCCTTATGTAACGGTATAGTATCGTAACTTGGCGAGTATATATCGTACAAATTCCTTGCGAAGAGGGTAGAACCATCACAGACAAGTTTTACAAAAATAAATACTTACATCTGTCAAAAAATGCTATCAAAATAAACGCCCAAGTAAATGTTTGAAATGCATACAGCTTATTCATGACAATGCTTCAGCCCACAAAAGGTATAAATTTTACAATCTTTCTTAGAACAAGAAAATGTTATGATTGAACACCCACCTTATTCCCCTGACCTAAGCCCCTGTGACTTTTTCCTATTTGCCTTGCTAAATAAATGCTCTTAGGTAAGCGCTATGCAACTAGAAGTGCCCTTAGTTCTGCAATGTTTCAGTGCCTCAACAGTATACCAAGGGGAGACTACTTTGCAGCATTTAGTTCGTGGATAGCAAGACTTCAAAAGTGTGTATCTGTGCAGGGGGAATACTTTGACGTGAACAAATTTCCGATGCAGTGGAAATTGTAAACATACGAAGACCAGTGACATAATTTATTGAATGCCCCTCTTAAATACTCAAATATACTAAACGTATGCATTTTTGTTTTCCAAATATCTGCAATCACCTGTTCACGAATCTGAAACGATTTAATTTGCATACCTCGGCCGTATATACTTTCACACCCAGTGTCAACTACAAGTATATCTGTCTCTGTTTGAAGTGGAACATCAAGTCTGTCGAATTTCAAAACATTTTTATAAAGATGGTGAGACCAAATGCATGCGGCTTCTGGTTCACTTATGATGTGAAAATCTTCTTCCCGGATACCTGCCTGAAATGTTCGTGATAAATTAAAAAAATATGCATGGTTTGGTATACATGTGTATACCTGTCGTTATAGAACTAGTATATACATTTCATGATGGGTTTTTAATGATGGCCAGTATGTTTCAAACGTCAAGCAGGATATGTCATAGATAGAAAGGATGCACACAATCCCACACATATCCTTTAATCACTCATGACAAGAAAACGAACAGTGAAAATATGAAAATTCATTTTGGACAAAGTTGAAGAGGCTGGGGATAATACTTGTATAAAGTAAAGCTACTCGTGGAGCTCCTCAAATATGTACCCAATTACTTACCTGAAGTCTGGACATATAAAGAGAAGCCCTTAATAGCACTACCAGATGGGCAAAGTATTAACCTCAGTTGCCTTTTGTACGTTTGCGGGTTATGCAGTTATCGTCATCATAGATTACTAAACACGTCCTGTCGTTGTTGAAACAAAAGAAGCGTGATGGCCAACTGTAAAGTGGTCGATTGTCGAAGTATGCAGTTCGTTGTAGTATAACAGGAAGATTTACGACCGAAAATACTTACGTCCACGAATCTTACGAAGTTTTAAAATCGCACCACCGTAAAACTCCTGATGCGAAATTCATTGACGAAAATGTGTCTTCAAATCGTGTCATACTTACTGATAGGCAGATTTCCACAACAGAAGACATTATTCTACCTTTCTGCTTATCATTATATCCACGAATAAGTGAATATAATATAGAAGTACATATCCTCAGTATATACACTTGTCTTATTCCGTTACATTTCGTTCATTGTTTAATCTGTCTAATTCAGCTAGAGCATATAGACTTAATACTAGAAATAGTTTATAATAAAATGAACATACGTTTCTCGCAGCTTCTACTATGAATGGTTTGCATGGTTTCTTCAAGACTTCAGGAACAGTCAAAACAAATCCAAATTCTTCTGTTGCAAGAACTTTTGAATATCGCTGCCTCATTATAACTCGAAAATATTCAATACAAGCAGACAACACATCCACGCTAGACATACTCTTTCCCATGACATCTTTTATCGTTAACTCGCCTTCTATCTATAAAGCAAATCATACCCTTCGAAACTTGTCTCATTTAAATGCACCATGTCAATGAGTTTCAAAGTTAGCACAAGTTGCTTTTACCTGTTTCATCACATTTTGTCCAGTTTTACCGAGCAATGTAGCGCACAGTTACATTCATTTTTTTAATGTATCAATGTTAGGTCTTCTTATAAACATAATTAAACTGTCCAGTAATTTGCCGCTTCAGTACCTAGCAATATATTGTATACTGTATTAAGCGATTTTATTCCATTTTGCGTTATCAAAGTTCTCTTCATATAGCGTTGTAATATTTTTTTGTTAAATGTAATGCTACAAAGATGCAAAATGTCAGGGGACTTACAAAGCTGTTGAATAGCTCCAATTTGAATCCATGGAAAAAATAACAGTCCTTCTCCTTTTCGTCATTGCAAAGGGTTGTGTGTTGATCCTCGGCTTCAATTCCAAATGACAGGAATTTCTTCTCCTTATTGAATAGTATACATGTTGTCAAACGCTTACTGAACAATTGAACCTGTGGAAGGTATGATCAGTTAATGTTATTTATGTGTTCACGTGCGGAAATATCTATATGAGTACAAATTTGTAGTCGGTAAACATTGCAATTGTACACTGCCGTTGGACTGTTTCAATTAATATTTAGTTTAACCGATCTTTTCTCACGTTTGTGAATCACCACTATGATAGTTTTCGTCATCATACCGTTAATTTGTGTAAAATCTCGACTCTCTGAATTAATTTCAATTAGTATTGACTTGTTATAAAATTCATACTATCATGATAAGCAAATGGCAACTTGTGCAAATTTGCTTTAACATGAACGGTGACACAAACTTTACTTGAAATACACTTGTCAGTACTATGTGCAATGAAACGTATTTTGTACAGTAGTTTCTATGACTAACAATGTTGTCGGATCGAGTCATGTCTAGTAATGGTAACAAAGTTTAACACTGCGATGAATGAAGATCACGGACTTCGGATAGCATGTCGTGATTCCGCTCGGGACTACAGATATTTTGTTCAACGGGTCGATGGCAATATGTGCTATATATTTTATATTATTTTCACTCAATATACATTAATATACATGTACATTATAGCTTGTCACAATTTGTTTTACCTTTGCAGGATCATGAAGAAACGAAAAACCACACTCTGTCAAGTGAGTTCCAATGTTTATGACTACGACTACGTGGCGTATCCGTCCTGCCATTGATCTAACTGTACTTGTACCCCGCACTACTTTACACTAAAAATAAAATAAACAAATGTAGAAAAGTGGTTTTACAGTATATTCACATTCCATGTCGGTCGGTTAGAATGATGTAAATTGTCAGAGTCAAATACCGATGTAACGTTCAATTTCCTCTGGCCAAATTTCCCACTTTTCCATAGTCAGTTCCCCAGACTTCCCAAGACTTCACTCCCCCCATCCCTAGTCCAGTTTTTCACCCACTTAAAATAATAACGAAACATCTTATTCCATGCCATATACCGGTAATTATATAAATGATGAGAGTGAAACACAAATGTGACCAAAGGATATTCCCGCCTAAAATGATAATGTCTTATCATTACACCACAACATGAAATGACGAGTGTGATATAAAAAATGACAAAAATCATTTCCCCATATGAGTTATAATCAATTAATATTCCGTCCCAGTTTAACCCACCAAAAATGATTCCAGATTTTCCTCCATGTATATTTTTCATCAATAACTAACCTAAAAGAGAGGGCTATGGTGGCCCTATATCGCTTACCTGAGTACACTGCCAGTCTGACTGAAGTAGACTAAAGTGCCAATACATTGGTACAGGCTCAATAATAATCAATTCAGCAGTTTAGGAGGAGATATATCGTTAATTGTTTCCACTATATACGTATAGACAACAAGGCAATGCCCTTTGACGTCCATATTTTTTATAAAACTTATTTATACAATGGTTAAGATAATAAATTTCGGGTCGACTGTATATACATTTTGAGAATTCGACGGAGTTCACTCAATGAAGTACTTGATAAATTGTCGTTTTAGAATTTATTTACTTTGCAATTCAATAGATAATTAACAATTAAAAAATCTTCGCCGGGACTTAAGAACGTGATCGAGGTATCTACTGTGTTCAAGCCAAAACTGTTCGAGGTTTCGAAGTTCTACTGTACCTGAGTCTAAAAATAGAATCTTAAATCATAAACTTCGAAAATATATCACACATTAACCCAGTTCAATGAACCACCAAAAATCATTGATTAAAGGTTACGTAATTTAATTGTATAAAAACGACAATAAAGCCAAAGAAACCGAAAAAGTTTCGTCAGATTTGTATTTACCAATACTCACGTAAACATACACATTAACTTCCAAAGTGTCATTCAAAATGGACGTTTTGTTATAAAGTTGTCCGTATCTATGACTTAAAATAGATAAACTAAGCTTTTAAATCGTACAGGATAGACAACGAATAGCGTGGTATATTGTATACAGACACGAGCAATGACAAACTTTATTGACGTTATCTTTACGATTAATCCACTTAAAAAGGAGGTCACCAGGCAGCTCGTCAATGATTGAATGTGAAGGTCATTAATATCAACAGGTCCAGCAGTGCAATCACGTGTTTTAACGTTTACTTCATTACATCTCATGACGATGACTAACTGACATGCTTTTTTAACGAATAAAGTTGGCAGTTTGCATTTTGTTTATTTGCTTAAAATACCAGTTTCGTTCACAATTAATGCTAATAATGTCATCGCAATACCAACAAGAAAGATCTTTAAAAGATATGGTTGGTGCAACCTGAATCTAGGAAATGTCTTGCCATATGCATGTTTAGATTTATTGTGCAATATAAAAAATCGCCGATATGTTACAATTGCCGGTCACTCGATTCGGCTACACTACAGTAACTCCGATACGTGTAAGGGGAGATCACTGCGTAGGCATTAGATAAAAGAACTCCGTAGTCCGATTAGTCATACACAGTAAACTCTCTTTCAATATATGTCACAAGTACTTATTGCGTCAGTCGTGAAATCATGCATTCATGTTAATAAACTTGTTACATGTGGATTTATCTGACTAAAACAATATAAATGTTCGTGACGGGTGCATAAAACCAGGAAAGTCTTCTTAATTCCGACGCCGGCCAATTTCCCATGGGGTTGACTAACAACACTACTCTCTAGATAAATTTTGAAATATACTATAGAACTACATTCGGACGCAGTTGTTACGGCAAACGATATTATGTACATGTGGTGATCATACAACCTTGTCATGTCTACAGTATTAAGAATAACTCCTCTGTTGTAATCAAAATGTTTTGAAAACATATGTTTAACACCATTGCAATAATTGTATTCATTATTTTGCTTTGGAAGAAGAAAATATATAACAATAAACAAGTTTTTTTTTCTAAACAAATATACAGGCCTTGACGAAACGATAACCAATCCGCGACAAAGCTACACACGTTGCTCGGTTGACGAGAATTTGGTTTAGAGCTTAATGTAAGATTTGATTGAATTACACATCGATGAATGGCAAAGAGCGAAACATTATTTTTCCCGTTGCGAGCCTCAAAATGGCATCTGACGTCATGTAGCGTTGTGTGCTAGTCTGCCAATAAGTACTTTTTCAATAAATTAATTTGTTGTATTTAATTATAAAATAAGGAAACCAATACCAAATAATTTTCTTTCCGATATCAAAAAACATTGCTACATCATGTATAATTCGAAAAAAAATACAAAAAAAACAAATAACTTGAATCTAGCAAACAACGTGTGGAATGAAATTCAAGTTCTTTTCTCCTTCCCCCATTTCTATATATATACTTGAATTGTCATAACTTATGTAAGTTGTTGGTAATGGGATAACTATGTCCCTTGGAATAGAAAATATGTAGCTGTGGCACCATCAGGAATAAATAGCCAACGCAAAAGTGAAAAAGCAAAGTAGAAATTATAGTTTATCACATAACTTGCACTCCAGGAGTGGCATAAAGCAGTGACATAAATATCATATGTAACTAGTTACATAAATAGCCAGTGTGACGTCACTTATGACGTCATAAATGGCCAGTGTGACGTCACTTTAAATGACAGCATAGTGTTTACAATTGTTCTGAATTTCGGCATTTATTAAAAAAATTGTTTATTTAAAGATTTATGGTGTTATGTGATAAATAGAATCTTACATTCGTGCTTATTTGATATTGTTTTTATGAAACTCGTCGACTGAAACGAATATGACGCTCGGTAGAGCCTCGCGTCATATTATTTCAGTCGACTCGTTTCATAAAAACAATATCACATCAGCACTCATGTAAGATCCTCTATGTATGTACATAATAACACGGACATATAAACATAATAATAATTAGGTGAAAACGAAACTAGCAAGCTATTTCAAACCGAAAGTAGCTCTTAAAATTCGACAGAAATAAAATAGTTTAATTTATTCGAAAATAGCTATTTAATCGACTTAAATGTACTCACGTTCCTTCATTCAAATAATTCGTCATTAATTCCAAAAGAATTACATCTTTATCGTGCTTTATTTATCCATAGAAGACGATTATTTGTAATATTTTACTTAAATGACTTTTATGTTTCAACATTGCGGGAGAGCCTTTTTTCCAACTTCACGCGATTCCAACCTCAACCTTTGACCCGGTGCAGATGGTATTTGTTACTAACACAAATGGTTATTGTAAATAGTCCTACTTGTTCTGCAAAACAACACTACAGTTTATTCATATGTTTATTTATATCGTGTAAATAACATTTTTATGCAAAATAAGACAAATCAGACGTCCCAAATGAACGTTCAAACAGCATAAGCAATTTAAATATCAAATCAATGAAATATAGAAATCTGACTGTACGTATAGCGCAATATGCAAATATACTTTTTTGAATAAGTGAGTTAAATCAAAGTCCCGAAAATGTATTTTGTCAACAGATCTACGATACTAACTTGAAATATAATTGTATTGTATTGAGTTTAATGGTTGTATCTTCTAGTATTATATTGGATAGGGGTAAAGCAAAAACAAATGTAGACAGTGTGAAAAACATACTTGAAATAAAATTACTGAAAATTTGGCTGTAACAGCTAGTACGGACCACTTGAAGATAGGCACAGTAAATAATGGCCAAACCACCACATATAGCATCCCTCTAGTGTGGATATGTACAGCGAATAAGGATCAAAGCACCATGTAAAGACCCGTAGCTCGTAGTATGGACCCCTTGGGGTTGGACACAGTAAATATCGCTCAAACCACCATGTAAAGACCCGTAACTGGTTGTATGGACCCCTTGGGGTTGGACACAGTAAATAACGCTCAAACCACCATGTAAAGACCCGTAACTGGTTGTATGGACCCCTTGGGGTTGGACACAGTAAATATCGCTCAAACCACCATGTAAAGACGCGTAACTGGTTGTATGGACACCTTGGGGTTGGACACAGTAAATATCGCTCAAACCACCATGTAAAGACCCGTAACTGGTTGTATGGACCCCTTGGGGTTGGACACAGTATATATCGCTCAAACCACCATGTAAATACCCGTAACTGGTTGTATGGACCCCTTGGGATTGGACACAGTAAAAATCGCTCAAAGCACTATGTATAGACACGTAACTTGTTGTATGGACCCCTTGGGGTTGGACACAGTAAATAGCGCTCAAACCACTATGGATAGACACGTAACTTGCTGTATGGACCCCTTGGGGTTGGACACAGTAAATAGCGCTCAAACCACTATGTATAGACACGTAACTTGTTGTATGGACCCCTTGGGATTGGACACAGTAAATATCGCTCAAACCACTATGTATAGACACGTAACTTGTTGTATGGACCCCTTGGGGTTGGACACAGTAAATACCGCTTAAACCACCACGTAAATACCCGTAACTGGTTGTATGGACCCCTTGGGGTTGGACACAGTAAATATCGCTCAAACCACCACGTAAATACCCGTAACTGGTTGTATGGACCCCTTGGGGTTGGACACAGTAAATAACGCTCAAACCACCATGTAAAGACCCGTAACTGGTTGTATGGACCCCTTGGGGTTGGACACAGTAAATAACGCTCAAACCACCATGTAAAGACCCGTAACTGGTTGTATGGACCCCTTGGGGTTGGACACAGTAAATATCGCTCAAACCACCATGTAAATACCCGTAACTGGTTGTATTGACCCCTTGGGGTTGGACACAGTAAATATCGCTCAAACCACCAAGTAAAAACACGTAACTGGTTGCATGGACCCCTTGGGGTTGGACACAGTAAATATCGCTCAAACCACCAAGTATAGAATAGTAACTTGTTGTATGGACCCCTTGGGGTTGGACACAGTAAATATCACTCAAATCACTATGTATAGACACGTAACTTGTTGTATGGACCCCTTGGGGTTGGACACAGTAAATATCGCTCAAACCACCAAGCATAGACTAGTAACTGGTTGTATGGACCCCTTGGGGTTGGACACAGTAAATATCGCTCAAACCACCATGTAAATACCCGTAACTGGTTGTATGGACCCCTTGGGGTTGGACACAGTAAATATCGCTCAAACCACCATGTAAATACCTGTAACTTGTTGTATGGACCCCTTGGGGTTGGACACAGTAAATATCGCTCAAACCACCATGTAAATACCTGTAACTTGTTGTATGGATCCCTTGGGGTTGGACACAGTAAATATCGCTCAAACCACCATGTAAATACCTGTAACTTGTTGTATGGACCCCTTGGGGTTGGACACAGTAAATATCGCTCAAACCACCAAGTATAGACTAGTAACTGGTTGTATGGACCCCTTGGGGTTGGACACAGTAAATATCGCTCAAACCACCATGTAAATACCTGTAACTTGTTGTATGGACCCCTTGGGGTTGGACACAGTAAATATCGCTCAAACCACCATGTAAATACCTGTAACTTGGTGTATGGACCCCTTGGGGTTGGACACAGTAAATATCGCTCAAACCACCATGTAAATACCTGTAACTTGTTGTATGGACCCCTTGGGGTTGGACACAGTAAATATCACTCAAACCACTATGTATAGACACGTAACTTGTTGTATGGACCCCTTGGGGTTGGACACAGTAAATATCACTCAAACCACCACGTATAGACCCGTAACTTGTTGTATGGACCCCTTGAGGTTGGACACAGTAAATATCGCTCAAACCACCATGTAAATACCTGTAACTTGTTGTATGGACCCCTTGGGGTTGGACACAGTAAATATCGCTCAAACCACCATGTAAAGACCCGTAACTTGTTGTATCGACCCCTTGGGGTTGGACACAGTAAATATCGCTCAAACCACCATGTAAGTACCCGTAACTGGTTGTATTGACCCCTTGGGGTTGGACACAGTAAATATCGCTCAAACCACCAAGTAAAAACACGTAACTGGTTGCATGGACCCCTTGGGGTTGGACACAGTAAATATCGCTCAAACCACCAAGTATAGAATAGTAACTTGTTGTATGGACCCCTTGGGGTTGGACACAGTAAATATCACTCAAATCACTATGTATAGACACGTAACTTGTTGTATGGACCCCTTGGGGTTGGACACAGTAAATATCGCTCAAACCACCAAGCATAGACTAGTAACTGGTTGTATGGACCCCTTGGGGTTGGACACAGTAAATATCGCTCAAACCACCATGTAAATACCCGTAACTGGTTGTATGGACCCCTTGGGGTTGGACACAGTAAATATCGCTCAAACCACCATGTAAATACCTGTAACTTGTTGTATGGACCCCTTGGGGTTGGACACAGTAAATATCGCTCAAACCACCATGTAAATACCTGTAACTTGTTGTATGGATCCCTTGGGGTTGGACACAGTAAATATCGCTCAAACCACCATGTAAATACCTGTAACTTGTTGTATGGACCCCTTGGGGTTGGACACAGTAAATATCGCTCAAACCACCAAGTATAGACTAGTAACTGGTTGTATGGACCCCTTGGGGTTGGACACAGTAAATATCGCTCAAACCACCATGTAAATACCTGTAACTTGTTGTATGGACCCCTTGGGGTTGGACACAGTAAATATCGCTCAAACCACCATGTAAATACCTGTAACTTGGTGTATGGACCCCTTGGGGTTGGACACAGTAAATATCGCTCAAACCACCATGTAAATACCTGTAACTTGTTGTATGGACCCCTTGGGGTTGGACACAGTAAATATCACTCAAACCACTATGTATAGACACGTAACTTGTTGTATGGACCCCTTGGGGTTGGACACAGTAAATATCACTCAAACCACCACGTATAGACCCGTAACTTGTTGTATGGACCCCTTGAGGTTGGACACAGTAAATATCGCTCAAACCACCATGTAAATACCTGTAACTTGTTGTATGGACCCCTTGGGGTTGGACACAGTAAATATCGCTCAAACCACCATGTAAAGACCCGTAACTTGTTGTATCGACCCCTTGGGGTTGGACACAGTAAATATCGCTCAAACCACCATGTAAATACCCGTAACTGGTTGTATGGACCCCTTGGGGTTGGACACAGTAAATATCGCTCAAACCACCAAGTATAGACTAGTAACTGGTTGTATGGACCCCTTGGGGTTGGACACAGTAAATAACGCTCAAACCACCATGTAAAGACCCGTAACTGGTTGTATGGACCCCTTGGGGTTGGACACAGTAAATATCGCTCAAACCACCAAGTAAAAACACGTAACTGGTTGCATGGACCCCTTGGGGTTGGACACAGTAAATATCGCTCAAACCACCAAGTATAGAATAGTAACTTGTTGTATGGACCCCTTGGGGTTGGACACAGTAAATATCACTCAAATCACTATGTATAGACACGTAAATTGTTGTATGGACCCCTTGGGGTTGGACACAGTAAATATCGCTCAAACCACCAAGCATAGACTAGTAACTGGTTGTATGGACCCCTTGGGGTTGGACACAGTAAATATCGCTCAAACCACCATGTAAATACCCGTAACTGGTTGTATGGACCCCTTGGGGTTGGACACAGTAAATATCGCTCAAACCACCATGTAAATACCTGTAACTTGTTGTATGGACCCCTTGGGGTTGGACACAGTAAATATCGCTCAAACCACCATGTAAATACCCGTAACTTGTTGTATGGATCCCTTGGGGTTGGACACAGTAAATATCGCTCAAACCACCATGTAAATACCTGTAACTTGTTGTATGGACCCCTTGGGGTTGGACACAGTAAATATCGCTCAAACCACCAAGTATAGACTAGTAACTGGTTGTATGGACCCCTTGGGGTTGGACACAGTAAATATCGCTCAAACCACCATGTAAATACCTGTAACTTGTTGTATGGACCCCTTGGGGTTGGACACAGTAAATATCGCTCAAACCACCATGTAAATACCTGTAACTTGGTGTATGGACCCCTTGGGGTTGGACACAGTAAATATCGCTCAAACCACCATGTAAATACCTGTAACTTGTTGTATGGACCCCTTGGGGTTGGACACAGTAAATATCACTCAAACCACTATGTATAGACACGTAACTTGTTGTATGGACCCCTTGGGGTTGGACACAGTAAATATCACTCAAACCACCACGTATAGACCCGTAACTTGTTGTATGGACCCCTTGAGGTTGGACACAGTAAATATCGCTCAAACCACCATGTAAATACCTGTAACTTGTTGTATGGACCCCTTGGGGTTGGACACAGTAAATATCGCTCAAACCACCATGTAAAGACCCGTAACTTGTTGTATCGACCCCTTGGGGTTGGACACAGTAAATATCGCTCAAACCACCATGTAAATACCCGTAACTGGTTGTATGGACCCCTTGGGGTTGGACACAGTAAATATCGCTCAAACCACCAAGTAAAAACACGTAACTGGTTGCATGGACCCCTTGGGGTTGGACACAGTAAATATCGCTCAAACCACCAAGTATAGAATAGTAACTTGTTGTATGGACCCCTTGGGGTTGGACACAGTAAATATCACTCAAATCACTATGTATAGACACGTAACTTGTTGTATGGACCCCTTGGGGTTGGACACAGTAAATATCGCTCAAACCACCAAGCATAGACTAGTAACTGGTTGTATGGACCCCTTGGGGTTGGACACAGTAAATATCGCTCAAACCACCATGTAAATACCCGTAACTGGTTGTATGGACCCCTTGGGGTTGGACACAGTAAATATCGCTCAAACCACCATGTAAATACCTGTAACTTGTTGTATGGACCCCTTGGGGTTGGACACAGTAAATATCGCTCAAACCACCATGTAAATACCTGTAACTTGTTGTATGGACCCCTTGGGGTTGGACACAGTAAATATCGCTCAAACCACCATGTAAATACCTGTAACTTGGTGTATGGACCCCTTGGGGTTGGACACAGTAAATATCGCTCAAACCACCATGTAAATACCTGTAACTTGTTGTATGGACCCCTTGGGGTTGGACACAGTAAATATCGCTCAAACCACCATGTAAAGACCCGTAACTTGTTGTATCGACCCCTTGGGGTTGGACACAGTAAATATCGCTCAAACCACCATGTAAATACCCGTAACTGGTTGTATGGACCCCTTGGGGTTGGACACAGTAAATATCGCTCAAACCACCAAGTAAAAACACATAACTGGTTGCATGGACCCCTTGGGGTTGGACACAGTAAATATCGCTCAAACCACCAAGTATAGAATAGTAACTTGTTGTATGGACCCCTTGGGGTTGGACACAGTAAATATCACTCAAATCACTATGTATAGACACGTAACTTGTTGTATGGACCCCTTGGGGTTGGACACAGTAAATATCGCTCAAACCACCAAGCATAGACTAGTAACTGGTTGTATGGACCCCTTGGGGTTGGACACAGTAAATATCGCTCAAACCACCATGTAAATACCCGTAACTGGTTGTATGGACCCCTTGGGGTTGGACACAGTAAATATCGCTCAAACCACCATGTAAATACCTGTAACTTGTTGTATGGACCCCTTGGGGTTGGACACAGTAAATATCGCTCAAACCACCATGTAAATACCTGTAACTTGTTGTATGGACCCCTTGGGGTTGGACACAGTAAATATCGCTCAAACCACCATGTAAATACCTGTAACTTGGTGTATGGACCCCTTGGGGTTGGACACAGTAAATATCGCTCAAACCACCAAGTATAGACTAGTAACTGGTTGTATGGACCCCTTGGGGTTGGACACAGTAAATATCGCTCAAACCACCATGTAAATACCTGTAACTTGTTGTATGGACCCCTTGGGGTTGGACACAGTAAATATCGCTCAAACCACCAAGTATAGAATAGTAACTTGTTGTATGGACCCCTTGGGGTTGGACACAGTAAATATCGCTCAAACCACCAAGTATAGAATAGTAACTTGTTGTATGGACCCCTTGGGGTTGGACACAGTAAATATCACTCAAATCACTATGTATAGACACGTAACTTGTTGTATGGACCCCTTGGGGTTGGACACAGTAAATATCGCTCAAACCACCAAGCATAGACTAGTAACTGGTTGTATGGACCCCTTGGGGTTGGACACAGTAAATATCGCTCAAACCACCATGTAAATACCCGTAACTGGTTGTATGGACCCCTTGGGGTTGGACACAGTAAATATCGCTCAAACCACCATGTAAATACCCGTAACTGGTTGTATGGACCCCTTGGGGTTGGACACAGTAAATATCGCTCAAACCACCATGTAAAGACCCGTAACTGGTTGTATGGACCCCTTGGGGTTGGACACAGTAAATAACGCTCAAACCACCATGTAAAGACCCGTAACTGGTTGTATGGACCCCTTGGGGTTGGACACAGTAAATAACGCTCAAACCACCATGTAAAGACCCGTAACTGGTTGTATGGACCCCTTGGGGTTGGACACAGTAAATAACGCTCAAACCACCATGTAAAGACCCGTAACTGGTTGTATGGACCCCTTGGGGTTGGACACAGTAAATAACGCTCAAACCACCAAGTAAAAACACGTAACTGGTTGCATGGACCCCTTGGGGTTGGACACAGTAAATATCGCTCAAACCACCAAGTATAGACTAGTAACTGGTTGTATGGACCCCTTGGGGTTGGACACAGTAAATATCGCTTGAGGAAAGAGCAAGACGTATTTGGCACAACTGGATTAATAAGGAGTGCATCCTATCTAAATTATGTTGATGGAAGAAATGTTTTGCGGAGTCGTCGTTATGTAGTTACGTCAGATATTTAAAAACGATCATTATATAGGTGTTCAGCACACGACCCATACGAGGAAAGAGCTTTGAGCGCCAAGCCCTCCCGTGGTAAGGGGGTTGGTTTCGACAACATAATGGGTCATAGATAAATGTATATGAATGCTGAAGCAGACTTATATAAGCCTAATCAGTGTATGGGAATTTTAGCATTAAATGTATCCTAGACGTGCAACGGCAATTATGGTCAAGTGCACGCTTTGAAGCTGGTACCAATATGTATCCCAGCTTGAATCTAAACACTAATGCTTGTTTGACACATAAACGAGAATACAATTGTGGTGTATTTTGACATGTAACAGAGGTCATGTCTAAATTTCCAGCATTATGCCTCATGCATAAATTTTACTCGATAGTTTAATATTTATCGAGAACTTAAGTACGATACGTGTTGAATCTTCGAAAGCTGTGTAATTGTGATACTCCAAGTGATATTTGCTGCATTGCCAGCATTATCATTTTATTTTATCATATACATTGTGTGAGGTTTGCAGCAGCACATATTTAACACAATGTGTTTAGTGTTCAATGTGTTTTTGACACAAGTATCAAGATCTCAAATAAATTGAGCATGTTATGTAATGATTATTGGTACATGATATTTCATTAAAAACAACAAACACACAACAAACACGTAGGTAAATTTAAATGTTTCTTATTATTATTTTACTACATTTTGGTTTACAACAAAATGTACTTTTCAAAACATTTTACACACACTATACATAAGCAATATATCAATGGGACCATCTTCAATATTTTAATATATTATATTTTAATATAAACCAAGCTTGTATTTGATTATTCTTGTAGTACAATCAATAAATATCGATTCCCTATTTCTCAAGTACTCAGAAGACAGGTTAATCATGTGCTGCGAGCCGGCTGCCACAACCTTTCTCTTTTTTTTTCTTTTGCATGGAGTGCGGGAGGTAGGGAGAATCCATGCTCTGACCAGCGAAAAGGCTCTCTCCGCCCCCTGACTTCTGAGTATTAATACAAGAAACTTTTAATAATAAATAAAATACACAAAGACATGTATATGTACTTATATGTTGGACCATCTATTCTGAATTTTCTTCAATTATCCCCGCCATAATTTACGTAAATTTTGTTCATTACTAAATCCCACTATCAAAAAACCCATCGAAAGAATAATATGGTACCTAAAAGAAAATAATAATATCTACAGACAAATGCAAACATAATTTAAACAAACAATATGAATAAGGAAGCCACAGTTTTAAGTTCAGTTTAAACTTACCTATTTCACATCTGCTGTGAAACAATTTGTTACAACTTTTATAACACTCGATGACTGCTTCCTGGGTAACTAACCAGTAATCGTTCATAAAATAGATATTGCAAAGTTTGTGAGAAAACTCCACCTATGAGGGCTCCAACTCATGACCTTTATATCAGGAGCTAGATGTCTACCCATACACCACTATGCTTCCATAAATATGCAGAATATATATATCACAGAAAATAAATAACTGAAAGAAACAAATTTTAACAAATAAACGGGTCAGTCAATAACATGAGTTAGCTATACTAACAATAAATTATTGCAAATGTGTATAACAATATTCATTACATAAGTATTCATATTAACTAAACATTTGCTATCTTAACAATTACACATATGAATTACAAGTATTCATAATATAAGCATGGCCAATTCAATGACACACTTTCAATAGAATGACTGTGCCGCTACATTTCAACAATAGAAATAAGTACATAGACATTGTAATATTTCAACCATACATTTAAATATAACAATAACATTATCAGTCAAATTTATACAGAACGGACTACAAAACTTGTCCAATAAAATATGTTTTCATATCTGTATAATGTTTCAGCCTTGTTACCATTTTTTACTGTAATACAACACTGGTATTACTAGTACAACAGTAAAAACTAATACACATTTTACTAACACAACTCAAAAACATCACAAGTATTATCCATACCATTTAATAAATTACTCAAATTGTTATTACACCTGTAATACTTTACCAGTATTACATACAATTTCAAACAGTACACCTGTAATACTTTACCAGTATTACATACAATTTCAAACAGTACACCTGTAATACTTTACCAGTATTACATACAATTTCAAACAGTACACCTGTAATACTTTACCAGTATTACATACAATTTCAAACAGTACACCTGTAATACTTTACCAGTATTACATACAATTTCAAACAGTACACCTGTAATACTTTACCAGTATTACATACAATTTCAAACAGTACACCTGTAATACTTTACCAGTATTACATACAATTTCAAACAGTACACCTGTAATACTTTACCAGTATTACATACAATTTCAAACAGTACACCTGTAATACTTTACCAGTATTACATACAATTTCAAACAGTACACCTGTAATACTTTACCAGTATTACATACAATTTCAAACAGTACACCTGTAATACTTTACCAGTATTACATACAATTTCAAACAGTACACCTGTAATACTTTACCAGTATTACATATTATTACCTGATTCCTTATATAAATACAAATCTGTTATTTTTTGCTGTTTCACATGAAAGCTATCAATTTGTCTTGTATTGAACTGTTTCCCTCTCGCGCTATGACGTCATTGGAATTTCCAAATTTTATTTTTAGACGGCATATCATTAGCGTTCGGTAGGCCTATATTGTTTTGAATTTAAAAGGTTTTGTTTCTAAACATTTTCTGATGAAATGTTACCACAAAATGGAAAACAAACACATACTACAGCGTCTACATTGTCTTTGTTTGGTAACGTCCACCATCTTTACAATCGGAGGAAATGACATCAACGTCATTTTAACGTCAATATAATTCCCGCGCTTTTATTGGACGTCCTTTGAAATTATAGTTTCCCTGTATTTCATACAAAATGTTTTAACACTTTGTTCAAATAAAAAAATTATCAGGTAATAAAACAGTTATTTTCTTTTTTGTTTAGATAAACCTTTGATCAGGTAATAAAACATTTATTTCATGGTTGTTTGGGTAACAGTAAAACTGTTGTCCCTTGGTGTCGGGGATGTCATTCTGAACTGTTGCCCTCGGCCTTAATTACAATGCACTCATGCTATTCTTCTTAACATATTTCTGTTTTATCTGTTTACCTGTCAAAAGATGAGATACAATTTACATCACTATAGTTCCTTAGTTTATTGAAAAATAAAACGGTATTTAAGAATAAATTCTAAAACAACTTATACTAAATGCTTCTGGATATATTAAAAAAACAATCAAAGTAAAAGACACCAATTTTCACCTATCTATTGTTATTTTATTGAGAGTGATGGAAAATCACAGATGCCAAATTTCAAATGCTGACATACAGTCATATAAAGTTTTAAACTGAAGGTCAAATGGTTCAGAAGATATGAATGACACAAGTTTTGAAGTAAAAAATGCAGATTTGCAGGTACACCAGGACCATATGTCTATATTACCCAAGCGGAGAGTGAATGATAATAATATAATATATTTACACATTGCTATGCCTTTATGAAGGGATGCTGCCACACTCTTACACTGGGTAAGGCTCAGTTGTTTAAAGGCATCCTCATATGTGATGTCAGAAGCCTGGAATTACACAAATGGTAACCAGTCAAGTATAAAACAGTGTTTTACATCCTACAGATGTCACATGTTATTTGTAAAAAATATGTTTTGGCATTGTATTTAGAATAACTTGTCAAGGCAAAAGACATTAAAATTAAGACCAAGTCTTTGTACATAACATATGTTTGAAAGTCATGAATACAATAGTGTCAATCTTAATAATTATACATATATATTTAAATATTGGAATATAAATATATAGACAGGTAAATAAAGTAATGATTTATACCTCTTGCATTATTAATATTAATGCTTCTTTATTTAATACCTGTCTCACATACTGTTCTGCAAGACTGTAATAGAAGTATTGAGAAGCAATTAAAAAATTTCAATCAAATAACATTACACTAATAAAAACATCAAAACTCTGAAACTGATAAGTAAAATTAAATGAAATCATATAAATGTCATTTCACACCGGGAATACATATACAGCATTTATATAGATATAAATTGATTTATTTATTTTACACAAACACATGATATTTTGTCTATTTCCATAAAGTTAAAGATGTTTCAATAAAAAATAAGTTTTTCCCTTAGATTGTCTAGTTATTGTGATAGTCCATGGTAAGAAACCAAAAATAAGCATTTTAAATACTCACAATTTATCTTTAACAAATTCAGCTTTCAATTTCGCACTTGCACATTCTTTTAATTCACCGCCTAATGAGCAGATACTGAAAAGTTCACATTGAAATTATATTTTATGAAATGTCTTGTAATAAAATGCATGCAGTTGTCTCCTCCATTGTAGGGACATAACATTTTATTGATGTTAATAAATAGAAAATTTATATTTGAAAACTACATTCAAAAGCATAGGATTGAGTTGATATCCAACATTAATAAATATGCTATGTATATCTTTAAGTCCAATGTGAATTATTTTGATCATTTTGATCATCATTATGCAGTCTTTATTAGGAAATAATATTAGGGTTTAAATTAATAGCACTTATTGCTGCCACAATACGATTGGTATAACTGACCTTTTCCTTGTCACAAATTTCTTCACGATGTTGTGTTCCACAGTTAACAGAGCCTGCAGTAAAAATGTATACATTTGAACAGTTAACACACATTCACTGAAAATGCCACAAAGTTAAGGACAGTGTAAATTTCAGAAGGATCAATAACATGAACAATATTCCATACGATGAAATAAACAGAAAGGTTGACCTGAAGTCAATGTGTGATGTTTGTTTTCAACACCTACAACTTGTACTACATAATGCCATATTTTTCATATAATAACAAAACCACATTTTCAACTTAAAAATCCTGTTTTAAATTCTCAAACTTGTGATTTGTAACGTTACTAATATCTCTTGTAATCTTTCGATAAACATATTTTCAAATATAGTGAATGTACAGTCAAACCTGTGTTAAAGACCACCTGCAAACAAAGACCACTATTGCAAAACCTGTCTGCAAAGACCACCAATTTGATCTCCCATCAGACCATTTTCAATGGTATTTAATCTGTTAATAGAGACCACCTGTAAACAAAGACCACATTTTGCTGTTCCCATGGGTGGTCTTTACAGACAGGTTTGACTGTTTATTTTTTTAAATAGAGTATATTGTAAAAGGAATGCAATATTTAGGCACACATAAATTTACCTGTTGAGTGTAAACACCAAATCCAAAACCATAACAGTGTGGTGCTGTCATTTTTTTTATAAATTTGCAATGGCTTTGTAACCAGTCTACATTACTGTCAATATGCAATAGAAAAATACAATTCCAATCCAAAGAGAAACATACATATTTAATAATTTATTCAATATACATTGTACATAATACTAACTACAACAATTATTTCGGTAAAAATATGTATCTATCACTACTCAAATTCAGTTATAAGAGACTACACATTAAAAATAAAAACACACACTATTTAACCATTGAAATAATGACATAACTCTTAAAAACATAATATTATGTCATACAATATTTACATGAATGTAACAGACAGGATTAAAAAATGTCTCAAAAAATCAATTACATAATATAATTATTTTATTATCAGATATTAATTTTCATTTTCCAATGCCAATTTTTGTAACCATAAACCTAAACCAATTAACTACATAAGACTACAGAATATCACATAAACAAATGCAAACATCAACTACTTTGTCTTGACTTTTTTTTTCAAAGCAGAAAACTAATAATCTATTGACATAGGTATTTGTAAAATTAATGCAAAGAATTAATTTTCAAAGTTACCTTTTCATGACTGTGGATGAAGTGATATTCAAGCAGCGCTTGTATGCTTCTGGAATCTGAAATATGTAAGTTTATAAGAACATGACACTTATTTCCTGTGCTAATCTGTTAGACTTACATGAAATAATACAAGTTTTTAACATTGGCAAATTTGAATATGATTCAAATAAGAAGTTGCAGTACATACCTTAGACAAAGCTAACTTCGAATCAATTAAGAAATTTCTGTCTTCTTCCTCCTGCAAACAACATATATACCAACATAAGATTTGCATTATTATAATGTACAAAATTATATCTTTTCAAGGTTTATGATATATATATATCTATATTACTGCAATTAAAAACCAATTAATTTAATTGGTTAAAAGCTCAAGGTGCGGACAAGGTACAGTAAAACCTTAATAATGCGACCGCCCATGGGACCATTTAAACTGGTCTTAATGTTGAGGTTGAATAAAGAGCGGAACAGTCAAAATGGACATGACAAGTGTGGTCTTAATATTAAGGTGGTCTTTAAGTGAGGTTTTACTATATATGACATTCAAACAAATTTCTCCTTCATGCGCCTCATATCCTTTTTGGCAGACGGCTTGAATTGGAAATTTTGATTGCTTGATGTCTACAAATTACTGGAAATTGACATTTTAGCTTCATACATGAGTCAATAGATATAGAAATATTTTAAATGATTGAATTTTTATAAGTTTGTGTCCATATCAGTTTGATGACGTAAACGTGATCAGACGATTGAAGATTAATTTTAAAATCAAGCAACCTTTTAACGATGTATATTGAGGAACATTACGGGGCAATATACTGCCAGTGACATAAAAGAAATTGGATACACAAAAAGTATTTCCATTACATTTGAAAAGGAAAACATTTTTAACTGTTGAGAATATTCATGACTAAATAAGATCAAACATAGTTTATAAAGCAAAATCATAAAAAAATCATCAGTCTAATTATTAGATATAGACTATATAGATATGAAATTCAGAACATTGCTCGATTTACTTAGTTCTAATGAAAAAATTTATTTGCTGTATTATAAAACTCACCTCATCATTTTCAAACACATTCTCACTCATCCAATGTTTAACATGCTTGCTCTGAAAGAATAAATGTTTTGTGACATTAACAAAATCACTGATTTATTTCCTATGACAATGTTTTACTGACAGTTAAATATCAAAAACGAAACCATGAATAACATGAAACGTTACTTGCAACAAACCAATGCATGTATAATAGATTTTAATTAGGCTGTCAAGCTAAGTTATTACTATTTACTAACCAAACAATCATCACACAAAAAAGGGTTAGGAGAGTCTGTGTCATCTCTACCAATACATGCAGGATGAAACCACTCATTACACTTTAAGCACTGCCAGTACAACCTACATATACAACAAGATATAAGTTATATAAAACATTGATAATATGTGTCAAACGACATATGCAACCAAATTATTTGAAAGACAAATGTAAACAATGAATTATCAAACCAATATAATGTTTGATAGTACCAATAAACGTATTTCATAGTATAGTATATTAGATAATTGCTATCTACCAATGTTTGATATCTTATCAGGAATAATTTTCAGATTATTTCAATTTAGTTTTCTTGGGTTTACATATTTTATTATTAAAATGGTGAGAAACAGTAAGGTAATTATGTCATAATTGATCTATTTATGGCAATAATTCATCAATGGGAAGCTAACTTGGCTTATTTATACCCTAATCAAGGTGAATGTGATACACATATACATGTACAATATATTGTAAATGACCAAAAGCTATTAATTGCCTCATGCCAATAAATGCATGTATGTATTTTATATTGAAATCATTTTATGATGTTAATTAATTTTAATAGCTCAATAAAGCACTAAATTGTACCTTCCATCATCCTGAGTTCGGCAGACACAGTACTCTTTCTTCTGCTTTTTTATTTCAGTATATACATATGATGATCTCTTTCTCTACAATGCAACAGAATGAAATGATGAAGTAATAGCAAGTACACAATAACGAATATTGAAGTATATTTTAGTATGATTTTAGCACTGAACTAAAATGCTGGCAAACAATTTATTTCAGAAGTTAGGGCCCCAGAATTTATTGAAATGTATATTACTGATTTAATGAATGATATCATGACCTTCATGATAGTAATCAATGTGATTGTCAGGAATTGCAAATTAATTGCACTTTTTATCACGCTGTCAGGTTCTCCCAGCTGGACCGATTAACTTGGGTGACCCGGTAGCCCCCTCTTTAACACCTCACACATGGCCATAGTGTTTCAATAATGAATGATTCAGTATGTATGTTGGCAATTATTTTAAAAGAAGAAGAATGCATGGTCACAAACCTTTTTACAGATATTTCGTAGCTTTCTTCCATCATCTTTCTAAAATATAAATCCTTGATAATTAGTTCACATATAACAGGAAATATTCATCAACACTGTTTCTCATTCATCACAGGGTTAAATCTGAGACAAGTAATTAATACAGAGATTGGTATTTAGCCAATAAACAGCACATTCCAATAAAACAGATTTTATTTTAATTGGTTTATATTATATGTTACAACACTTGAATGGTCTGCACTTAAAAATCAGTGAAACAATCTAATTTAATGTAAACCATTAACATCAATTAAGTATAGTTATTTGTCATGTTGATATGATTTATTATATATTTTTTTCTTAATATTACACTGCCAATACTAATAGACAAAAATATAAATACCTTATCTATAATGACCACATCATCATCTGTCTTCAATTTTTTTATTACCTATCATATAAAGACTTATTAAATAGGTAGCAAAATAAAAATTATTGAAGAATCCTAGATAGTCAAGTCAAGTTGTTATGCCTTTCTTCTTTATAAGTTTTCCACTCAGCAAATAAATACTATGTGCTTCACATCAACATAAATAATGCTTGATGCAAACTCATTATCGTGTGTGCAATTAATATAATGTTGATTGCAAACATAAATCATAAATGTAGAAAACATTAATAACTAGAATGCGTCCATAGGACACAGATGCCCCCACTTGCAGCCTTTGTCACAAAAGCAAATGCTATTATTCTGCTCATAGTTTGTGAATGGATATCAAAATTACCAAGTGAACAACTGTACTGATTATGGTGATAAGTCAAGGGCCATAACTTTGCACTTACTGGGCATAATCATACATGAAACCCCAGGTACACAACTATACAGGTTGGTGAGTGTAGCTGATATACTGTTGGAGATATGCGCGACACAAAATTACACGCTCTGTATGCTATATTTTCAATAAATCAAGGGCCACAACTTTGCACTTACTGGGCTCACCGAATTATGAATCCCCAGGTGCAATATAACACATGCATGTGAACATTTCTGTAAAGTCTTATAACTCTGGCTCATATACTTTTGGAGATATGAGTGACACAAGATTGCATACTCTGTAGGCTATATTTTAACTAAGTCAAAGGCATAACTTTGCACTTTGGAGATATGAGTCACACAATATTTTGTGACGGACGGAAGGAAGGACGGACGGACAAGGGCAAATCTATATGCCCCCCCCCCTTTTCAGAGTGGGGGCATAATAAATTTAGGTTTAACAGTTTAATAGTTAATTATCAAAAATCTTACTTCATGTGCTGTAGTCCATTGCACTGCTTTCATATTCTCTGTCTCCTTTGTTTGACACAGTGGCTGAGGCTGGAGAGAAATATAATAATCTGTACAACCAATTATCATATTTAATATATAAAATTTGTGCAGGTATTTTGATCAGCGATTTCTGTAAGTAGACTGGCTTGAGAATTTTCTTAACCACAAATTGTAATAGTCACAAATCTTCAAAGTACTGTTAGAACTGTATCAACAACAAATTCACCACTTGAAAATGATTTTAAAAAAAGAATATTTGAAAGTGAATATAATTTACCCAAAATCCAATATTGCATAGCTTGCAAGTAAATTCTGCACCATCTGTCATTTCATTGATCTCATTTTCTACACAATAGGCTTTAAAATGAAAGTATCGCAGACATTTCCTGCACTGCAACTAAAAGTATATATAATATTTCATATAATTGAACTCACCTGTGGGTTTGTAGTGATACAAGATTCTCAAGAATGTAAATAAAGAGACACACAATATAAACTAGATGGTTGGTTTTAAGCAAAAACTGATGTCTCCTCGTCAGTAATTGTAATACTGATACAATATTGATAGAGGATTTTAGAATAAAATATCGAGCAAACAAGAAATATAGTCATATGACCTTTCTTTGATTAGTTCATCATGCACTGTATATGTATAAAAACATCAAAAGGCAATAACTTGGTGAAAAATTATCTGAGCAGAACGAAACAACAAGGATTTGAGATGAAGCACGGACAAACTTCACCATTGTAAAAACATCGAAGGGCCATAACTCAGTGAAAAATTATCAGAGCGGAACCAAACGACAAGGACGCACAACTACACTTGATGCTGATCAATCCTATGAAGTTTGGTTGAAATCCAAGCAGCAAAATACTCATACAGTTCATTAACAACACAATTAAAACAAAAGTCTAGCGAAAAACCTGCTCTTCTTCACTATCAATTTGAAATCCACACTTTGGACAACAATCAATCAAATACTCTGAAAATAATGACAAAACATATAAAAACATCGGAAATGAGAGCAATTAAAAGTATTACAGATATTATTCTGATGTGCCGTTAAACTTCCAAAGCTCAAACTGCCATCTATTGTTTGCGGCACCATCGGTGTACATGCATATGTTCGACCTGACAGTCGCCGGTGCAAGTGTACTAAGGATGTTGAACACATGGAATCTACTGTGTTCCAGTCAAAACGTTAGCGGTTATGGTTTTCATAATTTATTACGCATTTTAATAAACAAGATAAAAACAAGTCATTGACAATGAGTGTGGTGAATTTCATACACATGTCATACAAGGGGAATCTCTTTAAGTTTATTGAATGCAATATACATCAGTGAATATTATTAAATTTATGCAAGGTCACATATGACGCAATAGAGTAAATAATTGGTAAAGTGAGGAAAGAATAACACAGTCAAATCAGTCAGAAGGTCATACCTGACAATAATAGGTAAATTCCCCAAAGAATTAATCACACGGAAATTATTTACATGCAAATAATATGTGAATTATTCAGTAACAGTCAATAACCTACAGGAGAAAACATTTTACCTTCAAAAAGCATGAATTTGGTGGCAATATGTTTCCTCATTTGCTTCAGTTCATCTGCATCAATGTCCAGGTTATCAGTGCCAATCAAGTGTTTCTCAGCAAACTACAACAATAATGAAAACCAAACTGCAGGAGAAGATAATGTTATTATATAAACTATGAATACACACAGATTGAACTGACCATGAGTAACCATTTTCTAATCAGAAAGAAGCATTATTAATTTAATTTTGTTGATATTCACAGCACAATAAAGTCTTTGGAGATGTCAATTCAAAACATGGGATATTCACAAATGATTTAAAAATTCAGTGCAAAATACTATGGTCATTAATGTTTTTTTCACTGCATATCACATCATGTACAACCGATGAAAATTCCATAATTGTACAATTATCATGAATGTTCTATTTTTTAAAAAGCTGGGTGCAATTTGGTACAGTCAGACAGAAAGAAATATCAATGTTATCCAGTTTTAATATGCAAAGACAAACAAACATACATACTATTAAGCAATATACACCACAATTAAATCCATCTGTCTGCCTACAGTGAGGTTTGGTCTGGATAGTCCATTTTGATGGCATATGGAGATCATTAGTTCTTTGTGTATATCCTTCAATGAATTTGCTGCAATATTTCATGAATGTACCACAAATTTATCGACAAATACCATTGTTAATTTTACAATGCACAAACAGTATCATTATAACCGAATTTCATTCTCAATCAAGACATTTATCTAAGAAGGGATATTTTGTCTGTTATCAACAGAAAATTCTATCAACCGGTTGATAGTTTTACTGTTTGTACTGTCAAACGCAATGACAAGATGCCCTTATGCAGGAAATGAAAATAAGTGTCTACAAGGTTATAGATTTTTCTGTCAATCCTGGCGACTGCAATAATATATATATGTTCTATTAATAGAATTAATAAAATAATGAGTTTTACATTTATTAAATTATGTTTATTACAGTAAAATAAATATCATAATTATATATTTTTTGGGATAGCAAAATTGTCAACCTTCGGAAAAACTGATACCATTAAATCACTTACCTCCAAGATGAAATAATATCATCCATTTCAAGTTCATTTTCACCAGTTGGATTATAGAAATACACTGTTGCGGATGAAATTTCCACTATCTGGGAATATTATTTGAATCCAATTAATAACAAAATAGAAATACATCTCTATACATTATTCAAGTACTTAAAGATTTCTTAATGTAATATAGAACAATACAAATACACACACATAAAAGCTCATTGTTCAATCACATTACAAACAAAGAGAACCAGTATTGTACATTTTATAGCAATTACATACAAAACAATAAGAAATCAAATACATAAAAACAAACATCTTACCACCAAAGTCCAATGGGAGCTTCTGTGATATGCTCCTATAACCATATTAAAGCTGCTTAACTGAAAATAACATTGGATAATTCAGCCAATAATCGATTTTAAATGAATTAATTAAACAATTAAATCAAATGAGATTGTACAGCTTAATGTGCTGGTTATGTAAATGGGTGTAGCATCCATTATGTACTACATATTTAACACCATGGTACAACTTAGTAACAGGAAAAACGTTTCCTACATTTCAACTATCACAAAGATATTGTGCTCGACAATACAAGTGATTACACCTCACTTCTTGTTTTTTAGTCTATCTAACACAATTATAATTACCTTTTGATTGTTGCGACCAGGTACAGGCACCCATGAGCCTCCATTACCATTCATAACTGCAAACATAGTCGAACTCACCATTTGAAGAATACTTCTTCCCAGATCATTTTGTTGGATTGTTATCATCTTTATATAACAATCAATGACCTGGAAAATAATGTTAGCCCTTTTTTATGAATACATCTTATATTTATATTATGCATAACAAGTTTAATGAGTCAACCTTACATGTATATACATTATTATTCATTCGTTTGAACAATATCACGACAGGTATGTTGGACTACAAATAGGCTATGCATGTTAACTGATGAAGAGAACCAGTTTATACTGTGCAACAAATATGCTACTTACTGTATAGTTACTATATATATATATAGTAATGTCTACATGATAATATAAATATGATTACAAACAACATGTATCTGAATAGCATTTGAGATTGAATTTTACTCATTGTTAAGACCAAGAAATATGGTAAATTTTACACAGAATATGTACAATACTAACTTACGTTATCAGTAAGCCAACCAGATCCTCGAAGACACTGGATGTCGGCATCAGTGACAGTTGTACCAAATACCTTGGCCACAGGAATGTCATAATCACAATTCAATCCCCATAGTCTATCCACAAGATTTGAAGCTGGAAAGTATTGTTAAAAGTACTGTGATAGCCAAAAAATGTTTATCAACAAAACACTAACTTCTTAGGAAACCAACGTACAACAAAATGAAAGTAATTGGAAAAAGCTAAAATTTGTATGCTACAAAAGTCTGTACATGTATTAAACAAGTGACTGACCAACCATCCAAACACTTCATAAAATGTTAAATTCTTAAAAGGTTCATCTATCCAAGTGATGATCATTGATGAAAACCACTTAAATGATTATTATAATTGCTTCAATTACATGATTCTTAGTTAAATTAAACAAATACCCTGGATCAGAAATTACCAACAATGAATGATAATCAACAAGTATTCCAAATGAACAAAAAGTTGGCGTAAAAAATGCTTTGTATTTTTGGTTTAATTTTCATACCCTGCAATTCATCTCTTTCACTCTGACTCAGCTGTCCCCAACCACTGGCCAATTCATTGCCTTTAAAAAAATCAAAGGGTTACATGGCATTAATAGTATACAAGTCAAATTGAGCAAATAAATACACACATGAGAAATAACTTAACAATAGTGTTCTGTAGTTTTCCATAGCTTTAATTATGTCAAAACAAGTTGTTCTTCATACAAGACAAATTCAGAGTGTGAATAGTGTATATTCAACTAAATGTTGGTATGATTGACAGTTAAAATGTCAAATACATTTCCATTGCAATTTTAAATAGCTTTGTATGATTTGAATCCATTGTTGTTCCTTACATAGGGATTAATTGTATATATCCAAAAAAGATGTTTGCCAATAGACAATAATTGTGTGGTTCATATAATGACAAAACTACCCACTGTTCTGATCTATGTCCTCAGGTATGCTGTAATGACCTTCCACTTCTACACTTAGGTCATGAGCAATATTTTCAACTGAAAAATAATAAATCAAAATCATTAGTACAATCTCATACACGCTCAGCATATAATTTTACCATAAAAAAAATGTTTGTCTTTCTTAATTGAAACATATTGCTGGATATCAAACACATCCTCTCGCAAAATTGATCTGTTCCACAACAAATCTAAGATTGTGTCATGTGAAAGATAATGGCATACAGGGGCGGATCCAGGAGTTGGGGGGGGGGGGGGGTAACATTTTGGTCATCTTTTAATTTTGCTGAAGCCTGAAAAAACGGCAGCGACTGTGTTTTTTAAGTTATTGAACATAAAACCAATTCAGAATCACTTATTTGAAAATATTATAATTAAAGATCTCTGTATATTTCGTATTTATACTCAGACATACATGTAAGGTTGGGGAATTTTAGGGGGAGCGCGCGCCAGGTGCGCCTCCCCTTGGATCCGCCAGTTGCATACAATAATCATGCGCTAGTGAAGTTATACATATAATATGCGTTTTAATATGGAAATGAACATCAATTTGTATTACATTAAACATAATAAATGAGGAAACAGAAGTTGTGTATAAAAAATTCCAGGTTACACATTCATCTAAATTTATATGTTTTGTTATGTTTCTCATCATTTTGTTATGGCAGGCATAGTTTTCACAAAATAACATACATTTATGACCTAATACATGCAATGTCCTAGACATTGACATGAAAAGGAACATACATGAACATGGAATACAATTGACACATATATAAGTTAAAAAACATTAAAAGAAATTCATCTAATACAAATTTCAAATAAAATACGAAAAGGTACATACCTACATCTGCTTTCACTTTAATTTTTTTTCGAAGGCCAGATGCTCTCAATCCGGACCTCCCTCTGTATTTCTTAAAATACCTTCTCCGCTTCAGGGGTTCTACTCTTAAATCAATACATGTACCATCATTCAAACTGCTTACGATATTGTCAATGCCACACTTCACTTTCTCTAAAACATCTCTGCTCTGCAGAACATAGGTCTTATTTGTCAAGTGCTTCAGTGAAGTGCGGCATTCTTGTTGTAATGTTCGTAAACACTTGAATTTCTTTCCTGAAAAAAATACAATATGACTTCATTTCAGTGCTTTATTTTCAGATTTGATTTTTTTTATGAAAATAAACATACTAAGATTTATGCAGTTATCATGTCTATCTATAACACATCTTCTACTCCTAATTATCACAGTATGTTTTCAGCAAATAATTTTCTACATACATGCTGTCTTTTATTTTCATAATTAATATATTCTCCAATTATGACTTAAAAACTTTCACCTTCATTGAAAGAGAAAGATTTATAAATACAAAAAATAGCTAATTCTTCTTAAACCTTTATTATCAATATTGATTCTTCATATAATTGATGTGGCATTTTTATCACATGAATAATTATGTTTTAGGTTATACTTTAATTTTTTGAAATTATTGATAATACAGACTTTAAAAAAAAAAAATATGGCATAAAACCTTGCTCAGATTCTTCAGGTTTCTCTCCATGGGGTGATGGTACATCTTCAGGACATTCAACACTGGTATCATTATGCTGTGTCTCTGATCCTGTAAAAGAATTCCTTATTCTGATGTGTTTGCCTTTGATTCATTTTAAGGTAATCTTAATAATAATTCCTTCTTGTATCATTGGTTACCCATTCAATAATATGCCATAATTCTACATAAAACTGACAATTACCACCATATCACAAGCTTTGAGAAGTTTTATTTGATCAAAATAAAAGAGGTCATAGACCCATGGGACTTTATAACACATGCGCAATAGTTATGATGGCAAGTAGATGGTATGAGGTATTGCACACAGACAACTTTTGAGTGGTCAACAGAACAAATAGGATGTAACATCTTAGTGATGAAAACGAATTCCATTACAACATTTCCATTCAATTTTCTAATAAGTACCCCTGCCATTCTATCAAGAAAAACAAAATGAGCAGGATGTCATTCATAGCTTACCTCGTGTAACTATTATGTCATTGTCAACATTGTAATATTGCAATGCCCAATATTTTGCAGACAGTTTCTGCCATTTAATCATTCCATCTTCTTCCAACATCACTGCAAACATATGACAACATGGCATGTGTTTTTGGGTCCACACATAACAGTTGCATGCTGGGTAACTTTCTATATCGCCTAGATAAACCTGTTGTGTTGTATTACCATGAAAGATGGCAACATCGGCACTTTCCACAATGGATATACTGTCGCTGAAACAAATTGACTGAGTTTTAACTCTGTTCCAGCACAAAATGATATTACAATGTCTCATTTCATATGATACTACATGTAACAAGTAATTGCCCATTTTTAGAGTGCATTTCAGGACAGTTGTTTTCAAACCATCAGTAGTAAACAAAAATCTTTGACTATATCTGAGTATAATCTCAGATAAAAGTCCATAGTAGGACAAATAATAGTCACTCTGTTTAACCTCTTTATTTTTTAATATTTTGCCTAATAAGGCTTTATCAAAATGATGAAACAGTTGTTTCAAACTACATTGTCAACTTTCTTATACAACACATGAAAACAATATCCATTCATAATTCATATATTCATAATTTTGATAAAGCCTTTTTAGGCCAAATATTAAATAATAAAGAGTTTAAACAGAGTGTATATCTGGTTAGATTGTTAGCAAAATTTAGACACTAATGCAGAACAGGCTCTGTTGTAAGATAATGTATTTTTGTTATAAACATGATGATATGAAATTGATTTACAGGACCAGTAAATGCTATATTGAATGTGCTTGATATATGTTCATCTGTTACATGAATATAGTATCTTCAATAATGGTTGTTAGGCCATTAATCATGTAAGAGAAGCAACATTAATATACATACCTGTTAATCTTTTTGGACTTCTCAATTTCATCCATGCAGTTTTGTATAAATTCCCTCGGCCTATCATGCAAAAACACGGGAATCACTTCGTGGTACATTCGAAAACTGGAGCTTATCTTGATATTGAGATCCACATACCTAAAAGTAAACATATTTTAGATTTCAAATGCATTTTCAGTAGCTAATCGAATAAATATGAATATATTAAAATGAAGAATATTATTCCCTACAATCATCATCATGCTTTTGACAAACTTAAATTACTTGACATCCACAGCAGATTTAGGTCTTATATATTTTATGTATTTTATTGTTTCATTACATAAACCTTGACTATATAGAAACTATACATTTGTAGTTGTGATTCTAAACAGCATTGTACAATGTTTTTAAATTTTAAATGACCAAAGAACAAGCCAAATTTTAATCGCAAGCCAAATTTTATTCACAAGACATCTTCACCAGCGCTAACTTACTGCCAACTCATGTATATTATTAGCATAATATATAATTGCCAGATAAAATTGTTTTTACATTAAACCATAAATGACCCAACTAAGAAGACATTGAGCTGACAGAATACAAACTGATTCATATAAATATTTAATAAGCTGTGCTATCAAAATTGATAAAGAGCTATGCAGTAAATAAACCAAGTGATATTTAATAAATGTGTTCAACATCAATACACCAGTAGAAAATTTTCAACTGTAAAAACATTTTTTAGTTGTCATTAATTGTAGCTGGTGGTAAAACAGGGAATGTAATCTTGTATTTATGGACAACTGTATCAATTTTCACACAGCTAACTTATTTAATGCAATAATATTATAGCAAAATATTATGTATGCCATCCAAATAATACTCACTTTTGAAATCGATCAGGAAAGAATTCTTCCATTAGTAATTTGACCAGATTAGAGAGACTATTTGTCGTCTTTCGTTTCAGATACGTGTCTTTCAAAATTTTGTGGACTGTTTCCACCCCATTTGTTGTTCCAGCGCGGAGTTCGACAAGTTCCCTTCTGTAGGCAGCACACCATTTCTTAACGAAACAACAAAGACACAATAAAAAAACAAATGTGCATCTTAATAAGAGTTTTGGCATTGAAATGATTTTCAAAGAAGCCAACATCAAAGTTCAGATCACATGATGGTCCCCAAGAAGACTTATATCCGTGAAGAATTGATCAATTAATGTTGAAAGCGTGACATAATTGATAATATTTGCTTAAAAACATCAATAAATGGATAAGTACTTACAGATTGGTCTGATATCATCCCGAGATACTGTTTGACAATGACAATAAATATCACATACTCATTTATGCACAAATTTACAATATTAGTAAAGTAAACAAATATCTTGAATAACACTTTTGGTGCTATTCATAGCGACTAATTGATCTATATTTACATGGCAAATGCATTTCCTATGATCAACATTTGACAGGCTAATGTTATTTATATCCCAAACAATTACACTGACTGTGGTGCCTCTGTGTGCGTATAATGTAAAGGGCAGAATATTAATTATATACTATATATCACAATGGCCTGAACATCACAAGCAATTATTGTATATGTTAGGATAATGACATCAATTTTTAAAACAAAATACAAAAACAGAAAAATGCAGATAAAACTGACTTGAATTTATTTTAATTCAGACATTTTTTCTATGTTTCTTCATGCTGTCAATTTGTTTAGTGACAGAATTAAAGAATCTGTATTATGAAGTTATTTTTTGTAAGGCATAAGTGTCTGTTATGCGGTTAGTGCAGCAGTTCCAATATATCAAGACCAAAAATTATAAATGTAAACACGCCAAATGCAAATAAAACAAACGTTTTCTGGGGGTTTTGTGCTTTGATAGCAATGATTAAGAAAAGTAATTTAATATAATTAAACTCGATATGCAGATATTTCATCGTAGTATAGAATACATCGGTGCTTTCAAAGTAGGTGGAAAAATACAGTAATAAAACATCAGCATAGGCAGTTTAATCCTTCATCAGAACATAGAAATAATATGTAATTGAAAATTATTTCCATAAACAATCAGTTCTTTAAAGCAATTACCAAAAAAATAAACAAATTTTCCTTTCAATATCATTACCTCTTTCACTGGTAGCCATACTCGTTGAAAATAATTTTTAACATTAGGATTTTTCCACATCTCAGACCCTTGCATTTGTTTCAAATTTATTTCAAATTCTTGAAAGGATCGAGAATGGGCTAAACCCCGGAAGGTAGACAGGACTACCTCGGAATCATCCACTTTGTTTTCCTTCTTCTTTACCCATCTTTCCCAACTTTGTTCTCGATGGAAATTGCAAAGGAAAACTTGAACATCTTTAAAAATAAAGAAATATACTTTGTGAAACAGTGATGTTTACAGCATCAAAATGGTTGTTAAACTTCTTGATGGCCACCGATATGCATCATTTGCTCTAACTTTCCATTCCATCCAGTAAATGTTTTAGTATGTTTTTGATTTTTATACGTAGTTGTCAAGATCTGTTAATCAGTAATAAAATTGGTCCTTAAACAATAGTCTGATCAAATCCTAAAGTACTTGGCGACAACATGAAACTGTACCATTGATTTCATACAAGTAGAATAAATACAAAACAAATACCATAATAAAAATAACACAGTTAAAAAGAAACAAATTTCTCCACATAACAGCAGAACTTGTAGTGCTAGATTTACTGTGTCTTTTAGTAAAGACTTGATTAAAAGAATTTTATTGTAGAAAATTACCTAAGACAAGTGTTACCCATTGTGACAGAAACTTAATATTATAAATTAAATATCAAGAATTATTTCTTGTCGACTTGTGAAGATGTATTACAATTACAATTTATTACAATTACAATTTATTTATTGTGTTATTTTGGCCACCGGCCCATTCACATAATATCAATACAATACATATATATACAATGTGAAGCAAGATCAGGATCAGTGCACACAATGTCATCACTTGCCAATACAACAACATAAATGTTAGGAAAAAACTGACATGAGTGAGTTCCTGGTTTTAAATGCATAGTATACATACATAGCTAATCCTCTCATAGTGTCAACATTTGTACAAGACATCAAATGATTAAATTTATGTAATGTTGGATATGCGACATAGTAATCTGACAAATACATTGAACGAAGGTTCGAATATAGAGGACATATCATTAGGAAATGGTAGTGGTCTTCTACACAACTGTCACAATAGGGACACAGTCTGTGTTCCCTTAGAATATTAAAATATCTGCCTTGTTCAATCATAAGGTCGTGACTGGAACATCTAAAAGAAGCTAGGCTGGACCGAAATTTAGAAATATCAATATCTACAATGTAATTTTCTAAACCAAAAACAGGCTTAAACTGTGTATAAAACATTAGTTTACTATTTTGAAGACAGTTTGCAGACCATATTTGTCTATATTGATCTGTGAGTTTCTGCACATACATATAAAGAAAGTATTTTGGATTATCTACATACTGACTATACCACACATAGCCAAAACCATTGGAACAAAGAGTTAGTCTTACATTGGAGACCCAGTTTTTGTGACCCAGCTGGTCAAAATGAAATAGCATGTCATAGCATTTTCGTACATAACGAGTCCTAGGTAGAGTCAGTATGCGTATCCAATACTTGATACACTTCTTAGAAGTGTATATATACATAGGTAATCTACCTGTATCACCTAATACAGCGTCGTTACATGAATGGACAGGAACATTCAATAATCTTTTACAAGCTAATATCTGAATGCGTTCAATACAATCAAACCGTTCTAATCCCCACAACTCAGATCCATATAACATCACAGATGCTACTTTTGAATCAAATATTTTAAAGAAAGTTCTAAATGGTATATAAGGTAAATTACTAAAACAATACAACAGGTGAGCAAGTGCTCGCTTTGCTTTTTCACAGGTAGCCTCACACATCTTATATAAAGATAATCTATTTGTGAAATAAACACCAACATAGGTAAAGCCATTGACACTTTCAACAATATTGCCATTGTAATACCACCTCTCTCTACGTGACAAACAACCACCTCTCTTGAAAACAAGTATTTTAGATTTAGCAACGTTTACAGTAAGTTTGTAATTAGAACAAAAGTCTAGCAAAATATTCAACTGCTTCTGTAGTCCAGAGACAGTATCAGCGACTAGGGCAATGTCATCTGCGAACATTAACAGGAATATTTCTGTATAATCAGGAAACAACTGAACACCTCTAATGTCATGTTCACATAAAATTGAAGACAGTTCATTAATAAACATGGAAAAAAGTATCGGGCTCAAGTGACAACCCTGCCTTAGTCCAACTGGACACTGAAATGTATCAGTGAAGCCTTGACTTGTCTTTACACGTGCTTTCACAACAGCGTAAATAGAAGAAATAGAATTGAACAAATTACCTCGAATCCCATTCTTACGTAAGATATCAAACAAAATCGGTCGGTTAACCGAATCAAATGCTTTTTGAAAGTCAATAAAAGCAACATAGAGGGGTTTGCCTTTAAACATAAAATATTTACTGACAATGGAATTCAGTACAAAGGCATTATCAATAGTTGAAAAACTTTCTCTGAAGCCAGCTTGGGACTCCGAGAGCTTTGTATAAACATCAACATAAAACGTTAGCCTTTTTGTTAAGACAGATATGTAAATTTTACTAATACAATCCATTAGAGCAATACCTCGATAGTTGGTTGGTTGGTTAATGCTTCCCTTTTTGTGTACAGGGATTATGATACATTCTGCCCAACTGGTTGGGAACTCGCCATTTATAAAAAGTCTGTTAAAAAGCTTTACTAACACAGGTAATAAAATGACACAACCATGTACAATGTGAGAAGGTACAACATTTCCACCAGTAGATTTGTTAACATGTAATTTGGCAATAGAGTCCTTCACCTCAGCCTCTGTAATAAGAGAGTTAAATAATAAGTCTTCAGTCTCACTCAGATCATCATCACCTATATAGGTATTGTCTATAATTGGGTCTTCATGATTCTGTGAATCAAACACAGTGCTGAACTGATCGTACCAAGAATCAAGATCAATGTTTGGTTTCGGTCTTGGTTTACGTGTAAGTTTATTGATTTCCCTCCAGAAGTTCCTAGAGTTCCTCATAGAGGACTCAGTTTTAGTTACAACATGCCGATCATAAGCTTGTCGCTTTGATCTACACAAGTTTTTATAAGACATTTTAGCATGTAGGTAAGACTGCAAATTAGTATTTAATTTATGTTATTAAATATTTGTGAAAAAGTTTGTTTTGTTATGAACTGCAAACATCTGTGATAATAATAATAAAATGTGTTTCATAGTATTCAGACTTGTGATAAGTATATTATTAATATGACAATGTGTGATACATTTATTTTCTTGTGAAACCATAAAATTATGATATGTTCACTAATTAACTGATTATGCCTCGGTATAGGATGTCACCATGTCATAATAAGTTTTATTTATTATTGTAATCATCCATGTATCATTTACTTTCAGGACGAAATATGAAACTATTTCATGATAGCGTTTTTTTCAACATTAGCAAACAATTACATTTTTGAAGTCTCAGCACCTTGATGACATTAACATACTATAATGTAGTCCAAACACTATATATTCCCCCAAACAAGAAAAATATAACATGGCTACTTCACTCTTTGAAAAATAGAATATCATCAGATGAACCTTATTTTAACTTAATGTTAATTCTGTATAATTGAAATTAAACAAACAGTACTTCATTCTTGTCATTAACAGCCAAAGAAGATGCATTTATTGTCATTCAATGTCACAATAGGGGCCAAATTTTTTACTTTAGAAATTATAAAATTCTATAATAAAAACGATTGATTTGGACCTATTTACAACATTTATCTTTATTTAAATAACCGATACGATCACAATAATTTACGTTTTACTGTACCTTTAAACTCATTTGTGATTGCATTTATCTCTGCCTCATCGAAATCTGTCAAAAAATATTTGGTTTCCCATTCCGGATTTCCTTCATGGAGAATCCGCAGTCCTTCTTGAATTGACTCTGAAGTTTCTGATTCAGTCAAGAAGCAACCAGCCACCTGATAGTCGACATTAGTCTTCACCACCAAGAAAAAAAGTGGTACGTCCCAGCAGGTAGTTTTATATGTTGCATCCATTAGGACCATGTGTCCGTATTTTTTCAACAGCTGTTTCTGTTGATAACTTTGATATACCAACAGAAACTTATCAGATATCTAAAAAGATAAACACATACTTTAGTACAGTATTATAATGAACATTAAATGTTTTAAAGCTACATCTTTGATAATGCATTCACATTTATTTAAATATCAGCATGAAATAATATGATTACAGCTAAAATTAAAATTCAGTTTTTTTGCTATCTCCCAACAATTATATTATAAATGATCCCCTCTGAAAATTTCAAACACTCATGAAAAACAATATTTCTATTCTAGTGGACATCAAAAAGAAGCATTGTTGAAACTTGCATATGCCTACCTACCAACAAGGTATGAAATGTAGACGTAAAAAAACTATAGAACAGAACAGACATTTTAGTTCGGATTTTAGCAAAGCTCATCATCCATACAACATATGCACACATAATGTCAAGGTACAAACAAAATAGCAAATTAGTAAACTAAAGTAATGAAGAAAAAAACAACAACAACAAAACAAATTAACAAAAATAAACATATATGAAAACATGATAATGATTCACAACAATGTGTGTGTGAAAGAGTGAAGGAAATAAATTGAACGTTTAAAAGGAAATAAAGAAAAGATAGAATAAAACATCACACTTAGGCTATAGATATATATAAAAATGCTCTATTGAATTAATTTTTTTCTAATTTTCATTGCACAGTTTATGAAACACGCTAAATTATTAAGAATAACCTCATCTTTTGAAGAAAGCAATTGAATTAAATTAAACATACTTGGTCTTATATAAAAATATGAGTCTATGTATCTTTTCTAACAAGCCTATATTTATTACAGATTAAAATAAAATGAAATTCTTCTTCAATGTCCAGGTTAAAACAGACTTCACATTTCTATTTTGTCCATATCTACCAGTTTCAATTCTTAATTTATGGGTACATATTCCAAATTTTGTCAATAATTGCCTATACAGCTTATTTCCAATAATGTTAAGGTACGGTTCAAATTCGAAATCGACCTTCAAATGTTTATATATAATAAGTACTTTATTAATAGAAATATCACTTCTCCAACTCTGAATAAATTGTCAATCAATGGTTTCTTAAATAATAAAAGAAAAGAGTTACAGTTAACATGGTAGGGGTTTTCCCATACATACCCAAAACCATTCGAGTACAAGATTGCTCTAACATTTGTTGCCCAATTGGTTTTACCATTTTGTGCATCTTTTAACATAATACAAAATGTAGAATACAACGTTAATAAAACACAATTATTAGTATTGATAATCTTATGCCAATTAACATGGGTAACAAAATTTTTATGTAATAGGAACAAACGCCTTTCTTATTCAGTGAACTATTCTGTAATATGTTGCAGGATGAATTATGGAAAGAAGTAAATTTTTCAACAGTTAAGGTACCACAGTAATACGAAAACTATGACAATTAAGTTATCTCTAAAGTTCAAATGTTTATTTATTTAATCGATTGAAAAGAAGTATCAATTCAGTTATTAGAGATTTAAATGTAGTTATAACTAAAGTTGCATAAATTAAGTGTCTGCTTTATCTGTATATGTTTTAATTTGAAAAAAAATTCATAAGAAAACAAATAAAAATAATTATTTACAATAAATTTGCAACACATTTCTATCACATATATTTATATGATAATGAGCAGGTATACAACATAACACAAATAACAAACAATTTCCATAAAACACAACAGTTATCTTGAATACGTATCATTGATGAGCCTTCTTCAGGCTTTGTAGAACAACACTTAATATACAAGGCAAAGAGATATAATTAAATATGTTAACACGAATGCACATGTGGTAACAAAACAAGGGTCAAAGCCCTGCCACAAATGATGGAACTAGAACTAATAAGCCAAAATGTAAATGTGTTTCCTATTGTTTTCAACTCAAGCCAGGTGAACATCCATTTCAATCCCCTGAAGGATTTATATAAAGAAAAACGTAAACAACAATCAATGAATCATCATAATGTGGTTGTTACCTTTACTTACTAAACATGAATAGGGACCATATTCATACAGATTATAAGACTGAGTCATTTTGACTTTTTGGTTCCAAATATTAAATATTATTATTATTTCTATTTTCTAATAACAGCATAGAATTAAATAAAATTATATTTCAAGGATGATGATATCAATGAAATATTGTACTGGTCAACCCTTGATAAACATATCTTAATGTTATAGTTCCAATAACAGTTGACAATCATCACAAAAACAGTGTAATAACTATTCACTGCCATTTCTGATAATCAACCTATTGAAAATGATCTGAAATCAATTTTATATATTTACATGAAAAGAGGTTATCTAATATTTATCTTTGAATGGATCAAATTAATAGTGACTTAAACATGACTTTCTCATATCTAAGAACAAGCAAATATTCAATCATTATGCCTTGATTTTACTTGTGTAAATAATTATTTATATCTTTGCATGTATAATTATTTGTATTACACGCACGCACGCACGCACGCACGCACGCACGCACGCACGCACGCACGCACGCACGCACGCACGCACGCACGCACGCACGCACGCACGCACGCACGCACGCACGCACGCACGCACAAACACACACATATGTTGCAGCACTTATATTTTGTCGTAAAAAAGCAAGCAACTTTACATAACTGAAGAAAATCATGCAAACAACTGAACAACACCAAATGGGTATGTTAAGAAATTTGATTACATTTGTAACAAATTTGTAATTGAGAAGTTAAACTATACCAAAGTGGCATGTACTGTGCAAATATCACAAAAGGTCTTGTCACAAGGATGAAAAAGTTTTTGAACCTGATTTAACACACCCTATTGGTAAAAATATTTTCAACTCCTTGAAATGAACAACATTACTTGTTCAGAATCAGGGTCAGATTCTTTTTTCATTTGATAAAATATTAAGTCGTCTTCATGTCCCAATTTCCATTGAGTAACCTAGTTTGATAAATTGCATGTTATAATGAAATAGAAGTAAGTTACCATAATCAGAAGTTTTGATTAATATCATATATGTTGCAGTATGACATGCGACAAACTATATGTCAGTATTAATTATTAGCAACTTATTCCTTCTCTTTTAATGTTGAACTTAGTTACAACTCTCAATAAAAAATTGCCATATTCATATTTAAATGATCACATTATTACTTGCAGTAGTGATTGATATAAATTAAACAGAGTATTGTAAAATGTACATGTAAAAACAACAAATAACCATGCTTTCAATCAGATGTAAAGTGTCATTAAGCTCACATTATCAAATAAATGAAAGACAATAAAAAAAGCAGGGCACTATCAACTTTGAGCATATAATTCATCAAAGTGTACATTGAATCTCTTACTGCGTTATAACAATAATCATTCTTAAAATGGCATGTTTTAGGTAACTCACCACATCATGAAGAAAATGTTGGTCGTCCTCAACATTTTGAGCTTTTGCTTTATAGATATGATTTGAAATAACTTTGTCGCTCGGATAAAATCGACGGTTAGTTGGATGAGGCAAAACCGTACATATCTCTCTGACAAAACTTTTTAAATGCAACTTCATATCAGGTACTGATCTCACACCACGCTGTGTTAGAGACCTGATTTCTTTTGCTATTCTGGTGTCGAGGGGCTGTGGCGGAGCGTGCTAAACAATATAAAACCTTAACATAAATGTAAAATAGAGAAAGAGTACCAATTAACATTATTCAGCCACACGCAGTATACCAAAAATATTGTTTTATACACATAACATATATTATAAACATTAAGAGCTCCATTATCCTATAATTAAATTGAGTAAATGATTTAGTAAATGAAGAACTAATTTCATTATATCATTTGGAGTCAACATTTTATATTTTTCAATTGAGGAAAGTCAGTAAAGCACTACTGACACATGAGAAGTGATTGTTGACCAAGAAGAAGTCAAACTTGATATTAATCTGCTTTTGGTCAATAGACAATTAATGCAAATAAAGCCCTAGTATAAGTTCTAGGGTTACTTTGTAGGTAGATGATTGCTTCAATATGGTTCATATGTTAAAACAGAAAAGTGAAAATATGTTGTAAATCACAGACCAAAAGTTTACATTTAAAATCATTGATATATATTATTATTATAATAAATTATAAATTGTATGATTAGTATCAATAAGGTAACATCATTTGTCTGTCAGCAGCTGGAACTTGGTGAGTATCACCTTGTTTCACCAATTATGCACAATTCATCAACAATCAGGTATTCAATATTGACTTTCATACAATAAATAATTTCAATAAATTAATAAAATATTTAAAGAATAAACAAGGATTGTTACTAATGGTTCCTTTCTGTACTTAAAAGAAGCAATTTTTAAACATTGGACCTTGAATTATTGTTCAGAAAATGTAGTCTCAATACTAACCTGGTGTTGCACAAGCAATCAACACATTTCCCAAGTTATGCAGAAATATTACTTAGGATGCATAAACATAAACATTATCATGGATTACATGAGCCAAACAATGAAAATAAAACTTTGATTCCGGAAAAGTAATTTGCATTGCCAAAGCAAGAAACAACCCCAATAAAAAAGGTATAAACAACACATTTGGTTAAAATTGATTCTTTATCATTTTCATTTAATCAAACAAAATGTTTTACCTCATTCATTGGGTGACCCTCATGTGCTCCTGATTCTGGCAAAGTTAGTATGAATAGACGCTTCCATTCCAAATCTTTATCTGCACTGACAATTTTACATAGAATTTCTTCTTTAATATGGTTGCAGTGAGGTCCAGATGGATGTTCTGCCTATTCAATGACAAAATAACATAATGCTTAGATGACAATGTTGTGAGCTGAATTAATAAAAATACTTGTCTATCATTAATGCCTCAACATTATTTGAGTAATTCAACAAAGCTTAGCAAGTTACGTATTGTCTGTATTTATCTCATTACAGTGCATTTAACTCACCTTATAAGCTGGAAAGCACACTAATTCACGCATTACAGCTTTGGCTGGACAATCCAATTTCTTAGATGGTTGTACCAAAAATTTACCCTTCTTCTGGTAGCCATGTTCAGGGCATTCCTACATGTAGCAACATGATAATATTAACAAAGATACTGCAAAACACATGTTTAATGCAAAATGCTTTCATGCTTTGTTCAATAAATCTTTCAATGCAGTGGAAAAGGCAAATTATTTTGTTGGGTGAATACAAATTTGCGAATAATAATTTGCAATTGACCTTTCTGCAGACGCTCCGTAGCCACGCCCCCCTTAGTAACAGGTTCTCGCTGTAACCACGTTAGACAAGCCATGTCCAATATGGCGTCGAACAAAGAACTATAACGGGCTGATGTAGATAGTATTCCTTCGGATTTTTCCTCATTATATGATATTTCGACTTTAAATCATATCTTGACAAAATAAATATTACATAATATAGATTTGCTTTGACTAGATTAAGAGTATCAAGCCATAGACTGGAAATTGAAACGGGAAGATGGAATAAACCTTAAATGCTATACCACGATCAGAAAGAAAATGTCAACTATGTAATGTTTTAGAAGACGAATTTCATTTTATATTAGAATGTCCTTTATATCAGATAAATTTCGAAACGATTATTATGCAATACATTTACACGTGATCATTATAATTCCATATAAGTCCATGTTTGCAGTTTATTGCGGGATTACAGGGGAAGTATTTACCAAAAAAAAACATGAAAGTTATCTGTAATGTCCGTCCCCTTATGTATAATGTTATTTAGTGTGAATGAGTCATTTTAGTTATCAAGTTTAAGTATAGTTATGTTTGTGTACATAACCCACCTTTATTTTGTGTGTAGATGGACATTACACAAAAAGGGATGGACATTAGAATATCAGAATTATTTCTCAAATCTTCAAATCCTGCAACATATATTTCTACAAATTCCAGAAATCATGCTGTAAAGATACTATGATAAAATAGAAACAGAGGCAGACACAAGGCCAGTATTAGGTTGTACAAATTATATAATGTTATGCAATAAACAATAATGTCGCATGTGTGCAATATCTAGATGTAAATCTTATCCAGCCCCGTAATCAGCATTTCACAGTCTGGCCCAGTGGGAGTCCAATATGCATCCAATCAGTTTTTGCTGTCACCATCCGACACATATATACAGCAACGTTGAGAAATGTAAATACACACACATACATGTAAATTATTTTTATAGCCTTTAACTAAATGACCATTTATAAAAAATAAATGATCAGACTTGTGTTGAATGTTAGAAAATAGGTTTATTTATTTAACAAAATCAACATACTCGTAGGTGTGATATTTAGGATTTTAAACCAGATATATTACTATACGTACATAAATTGTAAACCCACAATGCAATTGAAATACATGTAAATTACGTTCGAAAGAAATACTTGACAGTGAGAAACCAATACTGCATGGTATATCACATGTATTTAGATTTTTCATCAATATCAATTATAACCAAAATTAAGATATTTTTCACAATGTATATATGTTTATAGCAATACATGTTTCAGTTTCATGTTTTTAATCGCAATAATTATTGATTTTATAATGATTCTGGTCATGAAAAATTTATAAAGTAATGTCCGTCCTAAGCAAACACAAGTCCAAATACTTGCTTAATTGCTGACATAAGTCAATTATTTTTGTTTAGAAAAATAATATTATGTTCCCTCAATATACAGATATAATATAGTTGGTTTGATATATTTTCACATATATAATTTGAAACTGATTATGTGAAATAAAAACATTTTAAGTTGTAAATTTGTGTTTCTTCATGTTTTAGGGTACAGACTTTTCATTAACTTGTAATGTTTGTCCCCTCCCAGTCAAACTGATATTTAAAGGTAAAAATAACAAATACCAAACAAAAAGTCATCTTTTTATCAATGGGGCCTATCTGTTTGCGTTAATTTTAGACGGATTTAACTCGTGATGCGGTCTGCCGCACAACTTAATCCCCGCATGCATTTTTTCCAAATTTGTCTTAGGTTTTGGAAAAGGTAAGAATTTCACGCCACCTATCAGTCTGGACATCTATTGTCACTACACCTTTTCACCATTGTCAATAATAAACACCCTGTAATTTGCTTTCCCTAAAACTACCACTCTTAGACAAATTTGTTGACAACAGTGTAGCTTGTCTAACAAAATGGCGTCGATAAAACAATGCCGGAGGTGTGCGCGAATACTGCAACGCGATTGGCTAACGCGAGCTGTCAATCAATATCTGCAGAAAGGTCAATTGTCTAATTTCTATAAATCAGAAAGATAAAAACATGATGATTTAAGGAATTGACTTGTGATATATGTATACATTTTAACAGCAAGCACATTTAGCAATTACAGTTAATCTGGCATTTGAATTGTCTAACCATAAGTATATGGGTTTTAAATAAAAATGTACATTTATAAAAATTTCTGCTTACTCAAGCAAGAAAACTTTAAAACTTCTGCTGTCAATACCTACCCCAACACACTTCTTTGCCAGTTTATATCTAACTTTTCTGTCCTTGCCAAACTGGCATTCAAAAACCTTTTGCCCAAGGACAGCAAATGGCTGTCCATTGAAATCCATTCTACCTCGGGTCAAATTTATTTTGTCCTTGAATAAAACTTGCTTGATGTTGCTTATTTCTGTACAATATAGAAAGACATTTTTATACAATTACCTTCATGGTGGCAATTCCAAACAAACAGGTCTTTGGACAAATAGTATCTATGTGGCCTAGTATTCCACAATGTAGGTTATACAATTTATGTTGATGTATCTGTCTATTAATTAGGGACTGACAAGTTGAAAGTGGCCTAAAATAAGTTTGAGTCATTGTAACAGATGTTATGTTGACACACTAAGATGCTTATGATATATACTTATGGACATGGTACCACACAAAGTTAAATATTTATTACCATCTTTAATAACCCAAGAATGTCCTCATGACAGTCAAGAATGTGAATTAAAGCATTCACAATTTCTATCACAGGCACATAAATTGCATTTTCATTACATGGAGAAATTAATACCAGACTTGTCCAGGATTTGCACCTGGGACCTCTCAAGCCAACCATCAAGATGGCACTGAGTGCTCTGACTACTGAGCTAACAGATCCAACGGTAAATTTATCCATATAATAAATCAATAATGTCACTTTTATAGTTTATTTATATTTTTGCTGAAGGCAACTGGCCCTAAACTTATGTAACAATGTGAACATTCTTACGAAGCAAAAAAAATTTTAACATCTCATAAAGCATACAAACATACATGTATGTATATGTGTCAAGATATTACATCAATATAATATAATAAAGCAGGTTTCAACAAGTCTTAAACGTACAAACATATATGTGTCAAGATATTACATCAATATAATATATAAGTTAACAGGTTTCAACATCTATTAAACATTCAAACATAATAAGCATCTCTTAAAACATAATTATAGACATATAAGGTAAAGCAAATAAAGTGTGACATTTTGTGAAAAAATAAAGTTTGAACAATAGTCATTTTTCAAATCATTTTCTAAAGCTAGATCCTTAAATGTTATGAAAAATATAGTTTCGCATGAAAATCTTTCTGTCTTCTAAATTTTGTTTGCTTGAAACAACCAAAAAACATTAAATAATTAATATTTGTATTAATAATTAAAAACAACGATATGGAAATTGTGGATCAGCATCACAGCATTTTTGTGTTTTAGGAGATGTATGGGATGTAGTTGAACACCTGTATATCATTTGTTTTATAACAATTATAGCCGATAGTAAAATATTGTAGAAAAAACTGTTAAAGGGACAACACAAAACAAGTATTGAAAACTTGTAATTTTACTTAATGATGAAACAACAACTAATCTCCAAACAAACTAATACTTTGAAAAAAACAATGCAATTTGGTTAATTGTTCCAAATTTGGTGAGTCCAAACACAACGATTTAAGAGCTATCGGCTTTTGAATTAAGACTGCATTTTTTAGTTGAAACCATTACTGTTGGGACATGTTAGTACGAGGGTCATGCAAAAAGTTCTGTCACTAATGGGCTTCCGTAGTTTTATCCCAGGTATTTTTTAAAACGTTTCATTGCACTTGAATGGTGTGTCCAATAGCTAATGATATCCGTTTATTTTGTGCAAATTGCTTTTCAAATGACCGAGTTATTTCAAATTGAAATACATGCAGTCATATACACTGACCAATTTACTTTTCACATTGTAAAATGGACGAAAAGACTGAAATTCGTAGCTATATTAAATGCCGCATTAAGCTTGATATAGATATTTGATGAATTGTGTGGTATATATGGACCTCATGCCATTTCGATGCGCACAGTTGTTAGGTGGGTTAAAGCTTTTAAAGCTTGGAAATTATCTGTCGAAGATGATACCCATTCTGGTAGGCCTAAGACCTCTGTAACCAAGGCAAACATCGCTGCTGTAAAAGTTGTGGTCGAACAGAATGCGCGATTGTCGGTGAAAGATATATTGCCTTGTCCATCTGGTCATACAGTAACTGGACGATTCTACAATAACTCTGTACTGAAGAAAGTGAAAGAGTTTTGCAATAAGAAACGTCCAAGCAAAGGATGGTCAGGAGTCCATTTTATACACGACAACGCCTCCTCTCACAAGTGCGAGGTTGTTAAGTCTTTTTTGGCTTCTGAAAAGGTAGAAGTTGTAAACCATCCACCTTATTCACCTGACCTGAGTCCTTATGACTTTTTTTTTATTTCCAAGGCTTAAGAAAATGCTTTCTGGAAAGAAATATAAGTCCAGAAGTTCTCTTGGCAGGGCCATTTATCAGTGTCTCCAACAGATACCAAAAGAAGACTATGTATCTGCTTTTCGCGATTGGGTAAAAAGTTTACAAAAATTTGTTTCGGTAAAGGAGGAATACTTTGAAGTTTTGTAATAAAAATAATTTTGATAAAACGTAGCACTTAAGAAATCCGAACCCAATGACAGAACTTTTTGCAGGACCCTCGTACTATCAATAGAGAACTATAATATTTTGTGTACGCAACTGAATATTGTTTCTTAATCCAATAAAAATACTGATACAGCATAACCTGTTCATAATGACACACACTGGTGCCAATGTGATACAGGGTATTGGCTGTAGCAGGTTTTCATTTTTCATTAAATATTGATCAATCTTTTGTGCAAGATTATTAGTCACTGATATATATAGGCTATACAGCATGTAACCCTGGAATTGTTATTTTATAGCCAACAAGAGGCAAATACAAGTTAATGTACTTGCCTCAAAACACTTCTCAACTTCATCATCATTATAATTTTGGAGAACTGTGTGTTTCTATATGGAGAACTGTGTGTTAATATATTGATATACTAGCCATAAGAATTTCGTGAAAACTGGTTTTTGATGGCATGCTTATTTCTTAAATTTGTATATATGTGTCAAAATAATACATCAATATAATATAAAGCATCTCTTAAAACATATAGACATATATGTGTCAAGATATTACATCAATATAATATAAAGCAGGTTTCAACAAGTCTTAAAACGTAGAAACATATATGTGTCAAGATATTACATCGATATAATATATAAGTTAACAGGTTTCAACATCTATTAAACATTCAAACATAATTATACATGTCAAGATATTATATCAATATAATATAAAGCATCTCTTAAAACATATAGACATATACGTGTCAAGATATTACATCGATATAATATATAAGTTAACAGGTTTCAACATCTATTAAACATTCAAATATAATTATATGTGCCAAGATATTTCATCAATATAATATAAAGTAGTAACCAAATGCAAAGCCTTCACTGTCCATGACGAGCTCCAGGCATTAACAAACAGATATGGAACTGTTTAAAATAAAATGTCCATGAAACACACTTGAATATTGATATTTGAAGCTTAATGACAACAATTGTTAAACTACATATTCAAAGCAATAACTTGGACGATTTTAATCTAACTAATTTGTTAAAAGCTGAAAATGATCAGAAAAATTAATAGATAGGTGTACTTTAATTTTTAATTAATTTGCCTTCTTCTCTAGCACAAACCTTTCAGTGACTTATAGTACACTTTTGATGGTTTGAAATAACCAATTTATAGCTGTTTAAGAACAACAAATAACCATGTTATGTAGGTTTGAAAGAAATGTACATTTTTACCTATATCACCAAATGCTTTCGTCGAGTTAACCACACAGAATTTGGAGTTTGATGACACCTCAAAGGCCTGGAATGCTTCCAGCATTTTGTCATATTGCTCATACAAATATGATACATCACCATCAGAAGACAACATCTTAACATGAATTCAGACTGAAATAGGTTGAAACATAATAATATGATCACAGAGGAAAAGCACACCTGTCCCCACCTGGAACCTCTCACATATATTAAGCTTACACTTAACCATGTTGCTACAGAGTAGCCCAACAGCGAGGCTGTAGGAAGTGGCCTCAATCACTATAATTCTAACTTCATTAACAGTATAGAGCCTGGCCTCAACTGCACAATAACAGCAAAAAATAGTGTAGCCTATTACTGCTTAATCGGTGCCTTGTACCCTGTAGTGGTGTGGGCCTAGACGGTCGCCCAGTTAGCTCAGTCGGTAGAGCGCAGTACTAGTGTTTAGGGGGGTCGTGGGTTGGGCCAATCATCAGGGGCACTTTTCACCTTGATATACTTCAATGGCAACAGTGGTGTTTGACGGCCACAGTAGTTTAGCCTCAAATGCCGGAAGGGGGAGTGTAATGGTGTGGGGTAAGACAGTGGCCCGGTAAGCTCAGTTGCTAGAGCGCCGTAATAGTGTTTAGGGGTCATGGGTTCGAGCCCAGGCGTAGCTGCCTATACGCGAGTACGCGGCTGAATCCACATTATTCTGACAAAATGCACCAGATTGCACCATTGTTTTCATCATTTTTCGGGGGCATGTCCCCGGACCACCCTAGCAAAATTATGACTCCACATGAATAGAGGGCCAGCTTCACCCCTGGAGCCCCCCATCGTGCACACTTTTTCCTCTTGATTTACTTCAACCAGCTCACTGAAATATCCTTGTCGCTATTCTGGTAAATCACGAAGGAAAAAACATCTTGCATTGTAAAGCTGATATTCAAACACCAAACGGCTGGCCCAAGTGACCTAAATCACAATAATAAACAAAATAAACAAACATGTATTTAAAGGGTCATGAAATCCTCGACACACTATGGGCAATTAGTACATTAAATAAGGTTATTCACTGTATCGTAAATAGCATTTTCTTTCCAATCATAATTAATTAATACCGATGTAGAGTCCTGTCAAATGGTGTGAAGAAACTGAAAGCCAAATTTGCCCGATTCCGCCTGTGCCTTGTATGACAAATATTATGTGGATTTAAGTTTATTTACCCTCGCCACCGGGATATCCCATATGGGCGAGCAAATGACAAATATATCATGAAAAGAGAAATTAATACTAAGAAATATACTATATTCGATTACACTACAATAACAATTTACCGATAAGATCTTTAATCCTTTCAATTTACAATAGTATGGACGTTACACGACAACTTCCTATACAGGGTACATCATTGTGCAGGAATGCTTAAATACCAATACCTAAGCGTGTCAGTTTACATCAACACCGGGTCAAAGGGTGAGATTGGAAAAGCGATATCGTTGGAGTTAGAAAAAAGTGATCCCCAATTATGTCGTGTAAATTTTCATCAGAGTCATGAAGCGCTCGGATTTAAATCGCCAATCGTCTACGTGAATCTCTCTTAATGTCGTAAAATTAAAGAAATGAATAAAAGAAATAAAATATCAAGGAAAATGAATAAGGAAATACACGGGATATAAACTCGTCAAGTTATGGAATAAATCATGATTGTTTGGTTTTTATGAATAAATTCGACTTTTACGACATTATTTAGGTCAGACTACACTATTAAGATTAAACTTTCTGCGCTTGTTTCTCACTGAATCGGGAACAATTTTTGATTAAATGCTGCAAAAACTTACAGAAATGATAGTAACATTTCTTAAAAGTTGGTGTAAGGCTATTATCCCTGATAATCTTACTTATTGCTAGTTGTTGAGTCTAACCTACGCGAATGTGGTGTCTGACCAACATATTTTAGAAATGAAAGTTCCTGAGAAAATGCTGATAACATGTCACAGTAATGAATAATTTGCTTTATTACGTCCATTCTCATTCATTTAAATTATCTCGGAATTGTGTATTATTAGTTGAAGACCGAGAGCGAATGCAGTTATATTTGTAATGTAATTTCGCGATGTATTTTTCCTGCGATGTTGTTTTGCAAGTCTTAGCAAGACTTTAATTTCAGTTTACAGTGTTTAGCTACCCTGCGCTCAGTCACAGCTATCAGCCCTATCGTTTCGAAACGCTTTGCAATTTGGTTCCTGTGTACAGCCAATGTGATATGGTGGGCAAGGGATACAACAAAACGTTCGCCACTGACAGCCTAGTCCTACAAATATAACTCCTAGCATTTGTATTATTCACGTTTTACCTTCATTTTGATGATATTTTACATTTTACGTTTTCTGTCAAATGCAGAGTCATATGGGATATCGTCATTTTCCCATAGCACGTTTTATATAGGGGCCGATCGAAATTTGGTCGGGACGATTTTATGCATATAAAATCAAATATTTCACCAATAAAACTTATGACACATTAATAAATAATCAATTATGGTACAGTTGCAACAAAAACTATGAATAAAACACTTGCCTTGATAATGCAAATTGAGTTTAAATCCGATTGGTAGTCGAGTAAACAGCTCTATGTAATGGCGGACGGTGACATACAGCGTGTTGTTTACATTGTGATAATTACCATTTTTTGTGTTTTTCGTTGGTGTTATGCATGCAACTTAGTCAGATTTTGGCAGCATTTGACATATCTAACCGAAAAACATGTGGTAAAACAATATAATCCAAGTGTTTAAATTTGTGCTGAGACTGACTTTGCTACGCGTTTTTGATGAGATGCTTTTAGACCCCATGCTTGACAATGAAAGTAAAATATGAAAAATAAAAAAAACAAATATTGAAAAATGAAGGTTAACATGAAGGATCTAGCATGGTTGTCTAATTGTTTGGACTACTGACAGCCGTAACTGAACACAGGGCTGTACGTATCTGTTGTGCTGACCTCGGATTGTTTCTAAAATTCCGTACGGTTGCAGGAAAGATTTAATTACTCATGCCTGCACAGTGTTGTTGATAAGAACCGGACTTCATAAGTTGGAACATTTTTTAACAAGAGCACCTGTAATTATAACTTATTCCGGGGCGTCTGGCACCGCGTAAGCACAGTTTTATTATACAACATGTTACAAGTTTTAACCACTACACTACCGCGATGTCTGCACAGCGGATTTTGAGCGAGTATCCTATTTGAAGTTGGAGTTGAAGAGGGTAAAAAGGCTTGCGGCCTGGTGATAAAATTTCAAAGAACCAATAACACTTGCTATGAACTTTAATGTAACAGAAATTTGATTGGTTCCAAGCACAGATCTAATCAAACCCCTTCCACCACCAAGTACCAAATGTTCAAATGAAGTATCACATAACGGGTAAAAGTATGTTAAATACGAAATGTTCCAAATCTCGGAACTTGCAGCAATGACATCATATCAAGACGGAACAAGTCTAAAATACTTGAGATCTAATACTTAAAATGACAGCAAGTCTAAAGTACTTGAGGTCTGACAGCAACGCCACCAATCTGATCACAACTGACAAAACCAAAACTAATCTAGACCAGACTATGTCATCATTTCATATATAAATTTAAACCTTATGCATGCATATTTTTTTTACAATTAAACTTTCAATACGTCATTATTTGTTCACCGATGAATAGTGGCATATAAATTTGTGATTAATTCGAAACTTCATCAAAACAATAAAAATCCTTCCAGATCAGGTTCCTACTAATTGTAAAGTTTTAAAAGTAACTGCTACAAGGAGTTTGGGCATGTGTCACATTTTGTTTGTGCATTTGCTATTTGAATCAAAGACTCTCGAAATAGTTTCACAGATTGTAAATTGTCTAGTGGTGTTGCAGTAATGTTTGCAATATTGTTCTTATTACTAATCAAAGGGAGCTAATATCAGACTTCAGTATTCATTTCATCCTAATAATTTTCAAATATGAAATTTTATAAATATCACTACCAGTTCCAATATATTTTGGTGGACTTGTGTCACCTGCACATATGTTTATTCATCAACATAGATAATGCCAAAAATAAAGGTGTGCATAATTCAGGCTATGGCAAGAAAGTGTTTTTCCTTGCGAAGGTCAATAACCATGTAAATTTGATGTATACATTTTTTTACCACTGGCCATCAAATTTTCAAATTACAAAAATACATGCACTGATCTATTGAAGTTTGATTAACAGTGTTTGAAACATTCTCAAGTCTTCAGTTATCTTAAGTTTCTTAAGTTCCTGTACTGCATATATTTTATGTAAAATAGATAATACTCCATTATATACTGATATTACTATTCTGAAATATTTTTCAATACTTTCAGATGGATGATAAGTCAAAAAATCTACCACCTGGTTGGGTTGTAAGAAAGTCGAAGACTTACCCTGATCGAGTATACTACTTCAATATTAATTCTGGTTTAAGTTCTTGGGAATATCCTGATATTCTTGAAAGCATTATAGTAAGATTTTCTTGTTTCTCTACTTTCATCTATCTTTTTCTGGCTTAGATAAAATTTCTTATTATTTATCAGTAATATGATTAATATCATTATTAGCATAATTTTGACTTTTTGTATGTTTATTTCAATATTTTTACAACTGCTATACATGTATAGAAAATGATTGTAAAGCACATATTTACACTTACAGTATTAATCATTGTAACAATCCTATGTTACAGAGTAAGAATGTTGGAAACACATCTAATTTGGTTCCACCAAGTACACCAGCTGTTGTTCAATCAACTACAAAGCCAATAGCCAAGCCGGAAACCAGTAATGTATCCAAAGCGGAAACACAGAGCCAGAGAAATATGTTAAATCCAGCACATAATCATACATTTAGTGGAAGTTCTGCTCCACGTGGAACTCCAAATTTGACTAAAAGCAAGAGATTAACCATAGAATCACTCGAGAAAAATCAGCGTAATGTGTGTGGAAAGTCATCTACCAGTCTGCCATATTCTTCTGACGTGTTTAGAAAAAAAATTAAAAAATCACCATCAAAACAAAGCTGTGACAAATCTAGTGTGCTTCAGACAAAGTCTCATACATCCTCATGTATACATGATAAAACTATGCAGAAAAGTAATTACATATCCAAAAAAGAGACGACTAGACAGAAAAATGGTTGTGTTTCATCTAAATTCCAGAGAAATGAGCAAATTAGTGGTAGTGCATCATCGTCAGCTGGTAGTCATCTTAAATCTGTTTCAACAGCTCCTAAACAGACACACAGTTCAAATGAAAACTTAACCAAGGTAGATAAATCATTGACAGACAAATTATTGTACGGAAAACGTGCTGTAAATGTGGAATCCAAGCATGAAAAAGTGTCTTTCAAAATGAAGCACAGCAATACAACAGCTAGTGTTCTTAAGAAAGTGCCACAAAGTTATGTTACTCCAGTGGTTGGAAAACAAGCAATATCAACCAAAGAGTCAAATATTAAACCTCACCTGGAACTAAAGAAGTCAGATGTGACTAACGGATTGAAAGTTACCGGTAAACGAAAAGCTGAAGCTGATAATGAATTGGAGTCTGGATCCAAACGTAGATCAACAAGCACAATGGTGAAATCTATCAATTCATTTGAATCTGTGAGTTCTCCTAAATCCACAGTTCTGGACACAAAATTGGGCAATAAACTGAAACCAGTAGGTTTATTACTGCAGACTAAGAGTAGTGGACCAAGTCCTTCGAAGACTAGACAGAAAAATGCCAGCAACACGCCTAAGCCTAAGGGAAGTAAACTTGTACATCCAACCAAAGACACTAATGATAACAACATCAACATGAAAGTGCCGTCCGTGAAAGTATCGGAGAAAGAGAAAATTGTAATGGACAAGACTGAAGAAACAATGACTGACCTACGCAAAGTTGTTAGGGCAATGCAACAAAGCTTGAAATCTAATAGAGATGTATCACTAAAAGACAGTAAAATACAGAATGTCCAACATAGTGCAAGAAATAAAAGTGTGTCCAGACCAGATGCTGCAAATCTAAACTATTCAGGTTACAACGATTTGTCTGTGCATACACAGATACTCCTAGAACCACCAGTCAGAGACGTAGCTGCACCTGCTGAACCAGTCATTGTGATTGATGGTGATGGAGATGATCCCTGTAAGAATACAGAGTTTAAAGTGTTTATTGGGGATAAGAACAAGTTACTCAACATTCAATCCTGGATCAACAGCATACAAGATGGATCAGCATCTAGTAGTCCTGCACAGGAAGACTTGGTAAGTGTTATATTTAAATGATTTTGAACATTTTTCTGTATTTTATCTATGGACAGGTTAGTGTCAAATTTTACCATGCTTAAACCAAGTAATTGTTGCTTTTTTCTACATGCAAGACAACTTCAAATTTTACTGTGCTGAAATAAATAATGGGTTGTTTTTCTTTTCTTTGGAGACGTAAACTTGATGTTTTACCTTGTTTAAACTAGGGAATTAGTTTTTTGAAATGTACCACATTGGCAATTATTAAAATGATCAAAACTTACAGGAATTTGAAACATTCTGCTGCTTACAGTGAATTAAATTTGCTTCTGAAAATAATTCTGTATTTTATTTTTTCACTTATTCATGTTTATTCTTAAAAGGCCATTACTTCTAATGTTTTATAATTTGCAATCTGACAGTTCAAATTGTTGTAATTTGTACATTTCAGATTACATGTAGCAATGTTAGGAATCAATCTATGGACAGTGGATATACTTCACCACCAGCTGAACGAGGTTTGGGTTTTTTATTGTTTCGTTTGATAATTCTATCTCCATTTTGAGTAAGGTGTCTTGATTGTGTTACAGTATTGTATTACAAGGCGTAAGCTAGGATCAGAGTTTTAGAGAAGTAACTTACAACTTCTTTTTTATTTTGTTACCAACTTACCAGTAATGTTGGATATACAAGCTCTCTTATTTAAATATCAATAATACAGGACTTAAGTTAGGATCAGGTTTTTGTAGTAATCAGTAATCTCTCTTTTCAGCTAATATTTGAAAAAATGGGACAAAATTTGGCAAATGTGAGCTGATGTATATTTATTTTATGACCTGTATCTTTGGATTTGAAATATTTCCTTATGTTAACATTTGTAATGAAATTTTTACATGAGTTTACTGCATAGTAACATGGTTAGCTCATCTGTCAAACCATCTAATGTTATTTTTGAAACATTTAAGATCATAACATCGTCATAAGTGCTGAGTTTGCAAAACAGAGCAAGCTTTTCTTTTTTTTATTGTAAATTTTTTACTTGACCAGATTTTTATCTGACATTTCAAGACATTCATACATGTAGGCCAAATTCTGTAACTATATCATCTTCTATATTCTGTATCATCATTAGGAAACTTCTACATATTATATTATAGCTATTTCAGTTGATATTGCATGTTAGTATTTTACATTGAAAATCTCTTCTCACAATCTCACACAGGTTGGCCTGGACAGTTAAAGAAATCAGCTATTGCATCTAGAGATATCGTTGCTATGGAGATTGATGAGTGTTTAGTACCTGCACATGGTGATGATGAACACGAAGAACTAGGAGAAGTGGAAGATATGGATATTGATGTTGTTTTAGTTGAAGTTAGAAATCAAGTGAGAAATGATGACAAGAGAGATTTAAGCAGTCCTATTGGCTGGTCTGAACCACCAGATGATGGCAGTACAACTGATGTAATCAGAAATGTATGTTTTTGTTTTGTCTGTAGATTGTGATATTTGACCGTCTTCTGTTTTGTAATGTGGCTTTAAGTCAGATAGAGAGCAAGGATCATGCAATGACTTATCCAGCAAGTAGGATGGAGGCAGACCCTAGATGGCCCCTCTAGCAATATTTTATGCATAGGCAGGCATCTGGGTAGAACCGTCAACCTGTAAGTCAGCTGGATAGCTTCCTACCAAATTCTACATTCAGGGTGGAGTAAGAACCGGCAGCGGTCAAGTGGAAGTGTTTCTAAGTAGGCAACCATAAGTCCATAACCATTTAACCATGGAGGCCATCTGACATTTCTATGTTATTTCTTACAAATAACTGTTCACATTCAAATCACCACTCAGACTCTGCAGGATTATGTTTGGGAGTTCTGAGTAACAGTTATAATCTACACAATATTATCCACTTCTTCTGTCTCAGAAATACTTACCTAGCAGTGAAATTTCACCATACAGTATACTTCAAAAGCTACTGAAACATAACGTATTTGTTGTATATTTTCAGACTGTTTTAGTTGTCTTGGATACCAATGTTATTATGCAAAACTTGAATTTATTGAAGAACATGAAGGGTTATACACTTAAAGGTAAATATAAACATTTATGATACCATGCAACATGCTTAAAATCGGACCAATAATATTTGTCATTTATTTCAGTTCCCCATGATTTATACATGTAGAATTTTCGTGAAACATGAAACCAAGCATATACATTCCTTGAATTATACAGTGTTAATTTGAACATGCCTCATGGTCCATGCTAGACATGTATGTTGTAAGATTTATTTTGATGTTGTTGATTTGTTGTTTTTTATCAGGAAACATTAAAGCCACTCTCTATATTCCATGGATTGTCTTATGTGAACTTGATAGATTGAAGATAAGCAAGTACAGACCCGATGTTATGCAGGTATGTATTTGGTGGATTTGTATACTCCTGTGTATTGTTTGTGTCTCTTATGGAATACATGTATTATTTCATTGTATTTCATGTTTTTATCTAAGAGTAAATTCATGATAACCGTTTGAAGTTGATTATTTGAAAGCATCATTATAACTAAGCCAAAATAGGCTGTGGACTTTCAGTAAGAAAGACTACATTATACATTTATGTCAGTGCTTTAATGTCATAGCAATATAAAACACTTAGTCTAACTACTCAGGTACTGAACTAGATGTATACCAGTGACCATCCCTAATCATTATGACGGAATGCTTACTGAGTGAGATTGAAAATATTGTATTTTATCATCTCAATTGAATGGACACTTTACTTATCTTCATATCAGTCAATTAAAAATGAAACGAAACTGATTACACCCTTTTGCAAAAATGCTATATATAGAGGACAGTATTTGAATTATATAAATAGGTATGACATACTGTATACAAATGTATTGTATTGTGTTGTGATTTTTCAGTTAGCGCAAAAAGGAATATCGTTTCTTAAGGACTTGTTTGTGAAGAAATTTCCTCGAGTGATCGGGCAAACTCCAAAACAGGTAAGTTTTACTTTACTTCGCAGAATTATCTAAAACCTCAGATTGACGAAAGTCTCAAGATGATGTTAGATTAAAGGCTACACATGCTGTGAATTTAAATGTTGGTACTCAAGAAAACATTACTAGTGTAATCAATATATAGCCTGCGGTTATTTTTATTTTTATTGGTAACCTCCAACATTACATGAGTTTTGAATCTATTGTCTGATCTCTGTAATTTGTCACTTAAATTGTTCATCACATATATGAATTGTTCATATAAAACTTATATCTTATGAGTTTTTGCCATTGTTTAATATGGTGTCTTTCTCGTTAGTGTGACTCGGGCTTCTGGTTTTTCTGTCTCATGTATTGCTTTCTGTTGTCTTTGCTATGTTGTGGTACTTTGTGTGTACTATATTGGATGGCCTGTAATGATGGCAGTTGTCTTCGTTATATCTAATTCATTGTGATTTGTGTTTCTTTGGAAACCCAACGATATATGTATCTGATGTGTCTGTGATTTGTTGTTTCTTGCAGTCTGATGAAGCAGCTGTTGCATTTCAATCTGCATGTAATGATGATATGATTTTACAAGCTTGTCTTCAATGTCAGCAAAAGTGTAAGTATTGAACAATACAATTGTGTTGAAATAAGTATGTATGAATTCTATTTGTTGGTATTATTGCATTGGAGGAGTCATTCTTGATTATTGAATGTACAGATTTCACCAAATTTTTCCAACTGCATGATTTGTCTGATAAATTTGTAAATTTTTAATAATTTTAAATATTTTTTAGGAAGAAATATTTTATGGTCTTGTTACGTGGTAAAGGCTGGCTCTATTTCAATTTTTTTGGCAGACAGATGTTCTTACAATTAGTATTTGTGATGTTGAAATACAGGTCAACTATAAACAACATTGAACATATATAAGTAGCAATACCTTGATACATGTATACAACATGTTCTTGTTTTATGAATGAAACTTCTATTTCAGATGATCCTGTGATATTGTTCACAAATGATAACAATTTGACTGTAAAGTCATTAGTGCTTGGTATACCAGCATCTAATGATAAGGTATGTATTGTTGTAGATATAGTTGTTTATTGTCTCTATAGAGTAGTTTGAGAACCTACATCGACTGAGATATAAAAAATCCTATCGCTTAATCTTCAGAAGCCATTTCTGCAACAGTAAACCAAGTCACTTTGGCTGAAATCCCCTAAAAGTCACTGCAAGACTGTTGTCTAATCTTTATGAATAACCAGCACAACAGCAGACGTGGGATTTTCCTTTCGCATAATTTAATAATTATATATCTTCATACCTGTCATAATTTATCAGAAAATCATCAGAACAGAAGAATAATCCTGTGCTTTAGTACAATTGTTGATTGAATCTAACACATGTGATCTCCAATATTTTTGTGTCATGCCCGCTTGTATTGATTACATCCATCTCATAAAACATTTCACGCCAATGTGCATCATTGACAGAATCCCTTGTCTTCGATGGTAGACCTTGGAACTTAAGACATGATACCTTTGAAGTCTGCAATATCAAAGTTTATAATGCTTGTCACATCAAACAGTCATTGATCTTTTTTTGCTTTCCAGGGCATTTATGATGAGCTTAGGAAAGCAGCAGAACACTTACCTAAGACTGTGTCCAAGTCTAATCCTCTTGAAATTATTACACAGACTGGTTCCATTCATAATCAGACTTTCACTCACTCTCCGACTTGTACACAACCTAATGCTCCAGTTACTGGTGCTCAGACTGGTCCATTACAAAACCAGTCTTTCATACCTATTCAGACACTGGAACAATCTAGTGATGTAATAATAAACTCACCTACGGGAGCAGTGCCTATATCTCCCTGTATGTTAACAGCACCATGTGAACTAAACATCAAGGATTCTAAGCAACATAATGAATCTAAAGACAGAAGGTCATCTGATAGGGAAGCATTCCCTGTACATAAACCTGTACCTAAACCTAGTCTGGCAAACAGAATATTACAGGAGGAGAGATCGTATAATGAAGACATGTTGGTGAGTATACATTGTAGATGGTTCTTATATCTGTCGCAAAGCCGGATTACTTTCATGTACACTCATGTGACAATCGTAATGTATTGGAGAAGCGCTTATGTCTGGTGTAAAAGGGAACTTTACATTGTCTTTATTATTCTCATAATTATGTTTGTGTGACTCTGTGGGTGCATTGGAAATACATATCTCTGTATTAAATGCAAAAACTGTAAATGGTGATAGTCGAAATAGGGATTGTCAAAATTGTGATTGTAAAATAGTTTATATCATGTGTTCAATGCATATTATTTGTTTGTTAATATTTTTATGTTATATTTCCTCAGATTGATGATATTTCCTGTAAATTCAAAGACTTGTTAAAAGAATCACTGGTTGATGTGCTTAAAAAAGAGATGCAGAGTATATATGGTGAACTCTGGTAAGTTCATACCTTTGATAGTATTCCTGCCAGTGACTTAACTTGTTTCGTGTCTTAAGCTTCCATTTTCTAATACTTAAGCATGTAAGGTTATTTTTTCCTTAACCTTGGACCATATAAAATTTAAGAGTTTTGTCTGTCTAGTGTACCCATTAATGTTGAATGTCAAAATTAGTGACAGATTAAAATATTTCCCGCCAGTATGATATGCAACGCAGAAATCTCAGCTATTGCATGACATCTTTTCTGTAATCATGAAAGGTTTACAATAAAATGACTGGATTTCTATGATATTCAATAATATGCTCAAAACTCGGTACATGTATATTTCATACATATGTTTGTGTTGTGACAATAAACTTGATTTAACTAGCATATGATCAACAAGTAACATGGGCTATAAAGCTCTTGAGCAACCGATAAGGTATCTACTAACAGATACATACCTAGGCTTCAATATCTCCTCGTTCTAATTTTTATATACTGTGTGCCTAGTAAAGGAGCTACTAGTACCATTTTTCATGTCTTTGGTATGACACAAGCAAGGATTGAACCCACAAGCTTTGGCTGTCAAAGTGGACACTCTACCAATTGAGCTATTGAGGCAGTTGAGCTAGTGTTCATCCAAGGGAGTATCAAGAACTTATAAACTCGTAGACATTGTTTCAAATCTTTGGTTTGGCATGAAAATATTGTTTGTGCTTCTTTACCATTACTGTGTTACCATTGCTTTGTGCTAAATCTCTGATTTGGAATTATGTTTTTGTGATTATTTGATCTTGGCCATTGGTGGATTTTTGTATGTTGTAGTCTCAAACAATAAAATGATGTGTTAAATGTAGTTTGATTTATTTAAATTCAGGTTACAAATTGTGTATAAGAAACCACCTTGGTCTCTGAAAGACATATTAGTCAGCTTGCAGAAGTAAGTACACTGTTAAGTGTTGATTTTAGTCATTAAGAATTGAATGATTTCCACATTTTGAAAAATTTGCATTGTCTGACGACTTCAAGTTTTGTTATTATTTGAGCACAATGTCCATATCTATTGACTGTAGATTTAGTGATTATGGTATGAATATATTAAGTCAGTTAATACAGAAACAATTTGGCTCTAAACATTTGTATCTGCTGCTTGAACCTTACTGAGTTAGAGCAAACAAATGTGTACGTAATTTCGGGACACCCTTCGAACGGCATAAACCCAAAAGTGTTGACGGTATATATATATCACAGGGTCAGGACCTTTAACATTCGAATAATGTATACTGAATAGAACATTTTAAAATACCATGCCGTTTGAAAATAGGAGTCTGGTCCCTGTAGTGTTATTGTACGTAATGCTGTATATTTTAGCTAAATACTTGATCTGTAATTACTAGGCCTAGTAATTACATTACAATAAATTCAATAGCATCAACTAAGTTTATTGCTATTAACATCAGATAACAAGGTGGCCAATTATTTACATTTGATGGTTTATTTGCTTAATTTTTAATTATTAAATTTAAAGACAGCTTTAATATATTGATGCTCCGCGATTCTAAATTTCTCAGTCACTATCAGCCAGTCTCATTTTGTATATTAATCTGTTTTTATTTGTTTATGATGTTATTTTCTTACCCTGTTGTAGACACTGGAGAGCTGTGTTTGGAATGGTGTTGGGTAGACATAATTTAGAATACATCGAAAATCTTATTAAGTCTACTGCAAAAGTGAAAGGTAAGTGAATTCTCCTCTATCCTTTAGCAGTGTGGATGTTTTTGTTGATTTAACTGTTGTCTGGTCTTCATGATATTTTCAACTCCGAGTCTTTTTGAGAATTTAGTCTCGTAACAGTTCAATCTCATTGACAGATTGACGTTACTAATGACGTCCTTAATGCTTGTTCAATGTCGGAGCAAATTGTGTTAGTAGCCACCTCAGATTGAAATATCTTAAACAAGACTGTCATTGGTTGAGTACTGTGTTTTTCTTTCACTTTTGAACCTAAAAGGAAGGCAATGAGAATTTTGGAAAGAATTGTGGTAAAAAACACCAGCATGGGAGAATTTAACATGAGTCCTAACCAGTACACTATTACAATGAAGCAAGTATAAACTTGCAGAAAGTAGTTGTACATTTTGTCAAAGAATATATTACTAGCCACCTAAGTCTAGGTCTATTTTAAATACACATGTATGAACTTTGCAAAAGGTTATGGTATCAAAGAACAACTCTTTTTTTTTTAAATAAGTGGGGAGATGTCAATCTACTACATTTTCAGTTAAAATGCTGTTTGAAAGCAAATATGTTAAATTCAGACATTTGATATTAGCATCACAATCTTTACATTTAACTCTATAAAGTGATAATTGTAAATTTTATATTACAGAAAATAGAATGTGTGATTTACTGGATATGATTAAAGATGGTTGTGTCATCCTGGAACAAGCCAAGTATAAAACAGAGTGAGTTTAATTGTCCTGTTTGATGTGCAAGCTATAATACATTGGTCATCAATAAGCCTGAAATACATGTATAGCAAAGATTGTCTAGTACTGTTAATAAGGGGGTGTTTTATTTGCAAATATTCCTGAATAAAGATGCTGGCTACTTCTTGAAATACAAGCCTTATTTTGGTGACTGGTGTACTGAAATGTACTGATAGGTACAAAGTATTATTTCTTGGATAAAATATCCTTAGTGATAGATGTGAGAAAATGGTGGTAATTTACTTAATCCTGTACCCTACCTAGACCACTCTGCTATTGTCAGTAGCTCATTAAGACCACTAAATGACTTATGTACTGCAAAAACTTTTTTGACAATTTTATGTTGGTTTATTTAAGTTATGGACCCAAGGTGTTAGAAGTTTACAATACCGTGAGAGCCTTGAAAAATTTATGTGTTATGGTTCAAAAACGGGAAGTGAATGTATCATCTATACAAAGTCTGGACCAGTATCTTCACACAAAGGTACATGTATATGCTCTTATACTGAATTCTTATTGGTCATTCTCATTTGTGTTGCTTGGTAGAAACAAATTGTGTAGCTATGTAATGACTAACATTTTCAGCCATTCACAACTTTTATTATACCACTCATTGCAAAATGCTATGTAGGTTGTTACAGTCATTGCTGTTTGACTTGAATATCATGAAACTCTTATATACAATCTACAATATGCTTGATAACTGTAACTGGACTGGAGTAAGAATGATACAATCCAATACAATACAACATGATATGACATGAAACATCACAACACAAATATATCCAAAATCAGTATATACAAATGTGTGTGGTCTTGGAAATGTTACTAAGCTGAAGGTTAAATTCACAATTATACGAATCATGCTTTTTTGTTATTGTTCATGGATTCTAACAGCAGACTTCCACATCCTGATTTGTGATTACTAGTAAAACCTAATACAATCTGACATTGACAGTTTAATTCAAGCTACACTGAAGTATACATGATATTGGATATTTGTAGCATTTTTACTAAGCCTTTTTATTGGTAATTAAGAGAATTATGAATTCCTATTGAAATTAATTTGCATTGAAATATGTCAAAAATCAAATACCCATGCATTTATCACTATTTAACTGTCTTGTTTATTGTTTTCAGCTCAGACCAAACGGTCCTGTAAATGAACCTCAGCCGACCTCGTCATCCACTTGCAGCAGTTGTGTTACATTAACTGCTGAACATTCCAAGACATCTGTGATAAATTCAAACAATTCCACTAATGTGATTTCTTCTCAAGATTCATTTTGTAAAACTAATCTACAATCATTTAAAACAGATGATTTAACTATTCATTCTGGATCTAGTCAGACTCCACAGGCAGCTCCAGGTGTTTTGCAATCAGTGACATCGACTGGTACCCTGCGCTGTGTTCAGCAGCCTGGTTCCAGTCATACAAATTCTCAGGGTGATTCTTGCGATTCAGATTATCAGGAAATGATAGCTGGGGAGAGATTTTCTACTATATGGAAATTTATGTACCAGTATTGGTAAGGAACTTCTGCTTTCATGCTTAAAACATATTGTCTGTGTCCTGTTGCCCCACCCATCTATAATTAATGTTTACCCTAACAACAATGTTTACAGTTAGTTATTTTTACAGTCACTTTTAGTTATGAGACATAATGTCTGTCCCTATATAAAAGTATCAATGCTATGTGTAAGAGGAAAACCTACTGGCCAAACCGTTTCCGGCAGGCTACAGAATACAGACATAAGGCCTAATTTTGAATATAGAAAACTATATATTTTTAAAATTCGTCTTATAAAGTGTATTTATAAACCTGGGTTGTTTCCCTTGATACATTATAGTGACTTGGAACAGTATTCATATAGTTGTAGTAGCATAAGTATCTTAGCTGTACCATAGCTGAAGTAGTCTATGCATTGTCTTGTTTTCATTATAATAGATGATATTTTAGTGTGTATATACATGTATGTAATTTGTCTGCATAATTGGTCTTTTTGAAATTATGTCATACAGAGCCATAATATGTTAATTTTTAACAGTCCTGTTCTAATAACTTAGTAACTTAGAATACATGTTGAAAAGTGTTTTTTCTGTTTGTTAATGAGTTTCAAGAAGTTACTTTTATCATAATGATCAACGCAAAAGTTACGTTATGGCTTTTGGCATGAAACAAGCACAAAAGCATAATGTTAAAATGTATTATATTTGTTTCAGTGACCAGTTTCACAAAGCCATACTAGTGAATGATCCTACACCAGCTGTCAAGATGGAGGTAGAACCAATGTTGCAAATGTTGGTGTCGACAGCGTTAGAACTCAGGAAATATTATGTTGGGTACTGTTCTGTTTTATGTTGCATTTGCTTTGAAGAGTCAATCAGTGTTCAACTACGTAAACATCAACATCATATTCAATGGCTGTCTTCTCTTGCTTGTTTTTAGTGTTAATTAGCTTAATGTGATATGATATAATAGGATATAATGTGAATAGTTATGGTGATCAAATGGTTTGGAAAACCTTAAAAATAGAGTGATCTGAAGATAGTGAATTCGAATCCTGGGATGATTGAGTTGTTTTCTTGGTCTTCGCAATCCCTGATTTAACCTTTGAGTACTGGTTGAAACCCCAGGAAGCAGTCATTGAGAGTGGTTAATATAAGTGTTTCACTATCAGTGTAAAATCAGTAAGTTTAAAATTGTATGACAGTCATATGAATTAGTTCATACTGGATTGAACAGTCCTATCAATCAAGTACGTGTATATAGCATTCAAACCTGTTCTAGATTTAGTTTAACCACTTGTGATTATATTGTATCAGTTGTTTGTTATCTATCTTTTACACACATAACTAGCTTGAACTCATTGTAGCAATTGTGCAAAAATGAAGACAATTGTTTATGTTCTATGACCAAAATTTCTGTAAATCATTTACAGCATACATGACTTTTATTTAGAAAATTAGTCATAGTTGGATTTATCAGTGTGGTCTAAACATCAGCATAACTGTCATTTTGTATGTTTGCATACATTTTGCAGACAATATTTTGCTTGAATTATGAAATAGTGATTTAATATATTTGAGAATATTGGAGAGCATAAAAGTTGTGCAAATAGTTTCTGATTTGCAGTAACCTTTTCAATTATGTAACATATGTTGCAATACACAATATGACTCAATGATTCTCTTATTGCAGACTGCTCGAATTACCAGTGGAGGGTCTCAAAGATCATGAGAAGGAATTTGTATCTTTCAGCAATATCTGTAATAACTTCTTCACCCATCTCAATATACAGGTATGACTTGCACCTTTCTTTGTACCATATTTAAAATCAGAGCCTTTTAGTTTTGATTTTCCTGTCTATTAATATTATGTACCAATTTTTTTTGAAGTCCAACTCATATATATACTATTGGGACAATTTTGTTAATATATTTTGACTAGTGACAGTGTTGTTTCAGATGAAAATGCAGATTTTCTTTAATTTGTGTAAAAATAACCAAAACACAATTCATTTTAGGATGAATGGCATTAATATCCTTTTCTTGTATAACCTTTAATTTGGTTTATTATTCCTGTAGATTGCAATAGTGCAATATATACATATGAAATAACAATATCTATTGTCGGGTTTAATTTGGTTTGCTTTTCTATTAAGCTAATTCTTATCATATATTTTCAGGATGAAGTGCCTGGTGGAAAAGTGTCACCCTTACATTTGTTAGTATTATACAGCAAACCGGAATATAGGTTAGTATAATTGGCCTCTGTTCCAGCCAATTTCTCTAATTGAGATTTTTATTTTTTTGTCAAATTAATTTATTTTTATTATTCATGACTTGAAATAATGAAATGTGTGTGCTTATCAGTCTTTCAATTGAAAGCGGTGCTTGTATATCAAGTGTTCATACCAGCTCTATGATGGACTATGCATTCTATAATTCAAAATAAAAGTTTATTAAAAACTTGAGTTTGAGATAGATTTCAGTTCAGAGGTTGTGCTTTTAAATCTCGCATTGTTCAGGACGGCACTGCATAATATACTTGTTCTGTTTTTTTCCTGGAAATGGACTCAGGTGTGATATGTCCAATGCTTTCATCACAAGTGAGATTAAATAAACTGGTTTATACATGACCATCATTTATATATGTGCTTTATTGGTGCTACGTATGCATATTTAAGTAAAGGTGAGATACTTCTGCATTTTTGGGTTATGTTTATAGACAGCTTCTATTTCTTTAATCTGCAGATACTGATTGAATCAATCTCACAATGATATAGTGCATAGCATATCGTCTAATTAGGTCTGCTAGAAAAATATACTTAAATATATTCCTGATCAATTTGGAAATGTTTTTTCTGCTATATTTCAGAGCGACATTAACTAGATTCCATGAACAACTTGATGAGATGTTGAATATGATGTATCAGTGCCTACATAAACTTTGTCCAGATGACTGATGCAACGGCGGTGTTCAACAAGTGTCAGTTGTGTTCAATATATTGTATTAATCTTCATGTTGAAAAATATCTTTATAACATGTATGTATTCTTTAAAATACTTCTAAGTTATTATCATGTACTTGATCGTTACTGAATTTGTTTTAAGGCTTTGTGAGACAGTTATTTCACATTGATACATTGCAATGACTGACTGATCACTTTGGTCGGGTATGTTCTGGGTGTAGGTGATAAATGACTTCTTAGGTTTGATAACCGACTTGAGTTGGTTTAAAAATCCCCTGTGTTGAGTCCTGAACCAAGACAGTTTACGCTGGTTGCATGCAAATTCAAAATATCAAGGGTTGCTTGCACCCGGCTTGGGAGCGGGAGGTTGAAGGTTTGAATCCCGGTAGGTGTCTGTTCTAATTTGGCCGGTTGGCGAGCTGCCAGCTAGTTAAATAATGGTTACTGTGTGCTATCTGCCTGGTGCCTGGCATTAAAGGATAGGAATTGGGAAGTAAATGTGCTCAGGCAGTAGGTGTCTCATAAGTCAGAAATGGTTAGCCCTTAAAGTAGGGGTGACACTATAATAAATAAACACTTTACTTTTTTAGGACGTCACATCTTCTTGTCATAAACAGGATATAGGTCTTATTCAGCTTATGGTGGTCAATGGGTTGACTTTTTTAATGCTAGTCACAATATTTCTCAGAAACTTTAATAAAAATGGTACTCTTGTATATATTGTTAAATAGATTAAAGGTATTTATGATGCAGCTACTCAGGAAATATATAAATGTATATTTGTCATAATTGTGTGATGTGTATGTAAGGTAGTTCAACTTTGATGGTGCTAATTGAAGTGTTGTACAATTTGTATTATTATTTATTTATTTCCGTTATAACTTTTGTTGAATCTTTTCCCAGTGATATTTTTGTATTAAAGATATTTTAGTGTTCAAAATCATTTCTCAAATAAAATGGTCAATATCAATCTATTGGAGATGACTGATCAAATCCTTGTGGAGATAAATGTATTCAAAAATCATTAAATATTTAGGAACTAGTCGCTTGTTATTGAATGTTGACAGTTGAAATCAAATAGAATAAAAAATAGTGATTTGCTTTTTTGTACAGAAAAATATTTTCTTGTAGACTTGTGAATTTACATTTGAATGTATTCGCTTGACATCAATACAGATTGTTTGAGGGTTGTAATTTTGAACACCAATATATCATTAGTCGATGTTTATTTTGTATTGTTATGTGTATATATTTTAGTTTGATAAAATATATCATTAACCTTTTCCGTTGCAGCTTCCCCATCCCACCATCTTCACAGAAAATGTTAGACTATTATCCTCTTCATATATTCATATGTTCTATAACTTCAACTTGAGATGTATGCACGACATGGTATTCATATATTTGTCATTGCCATGTTTTGCTACTATGTTGTGTATTGGTGTGTTTTTAGCTTAAGCCCTCCGGTCTACAGATATTGAAAATAAACTTACCAATCTGTATTTTAGTTACTAGAGTCAGACACTCATTTTGAGTCGGTCATATAGTGAAATATCTCACCTGAAGATTATCTGTCTGTCTTTCTAAATGCTTTGCTTAATTTGATCAATTTCTGCCAACACCATTAAAACAGTCATGATGTTCAAACTTCTGATTGAAAGAAGTTTATTTGGCAGATATAGACAAAAATTAGTAAGTTGTAGACATAGCATCTAATTATAGATGTCAAAATCTTTGATATTTCTGGACATATGCATAGTTGAGGACTTTCAACAGAATCCACAAAAAAACTTAAGTTTAGTTGTCAATAAACATTGCATGACCTAATTGCTGTATAAATTAGATTCTGACAGATTTCCTCTGTTGTTTAGTTATCAAAGTAATGTAATTCAGGCCTGCTGACTTGGGGAGATTGATCAGGGGACAGTTTGGCCCCTTTACATCCTTTTGTAGAGATAATACTTATATTTTCTTTTTTACATTTTGTTTGATTTACTTTTACTTTCAGTAACCTTTCTAGTTTTGTTTTTGTTGGAACAAGAATTCATTGCATATTATCAAATCAAAGATTGTATCGTACTATTGCCAGCCGCAAGTAATACTTGAAATGATAAAAATATTTTACTGTAGGGATAAAACTTGTTTTGGTCTTAGAATATTGTATAATACAGATTTTAAATTGTATCCATATGTTTTGATTTTACTACATGTATTTACTTTAAAAAAAAGGGATCGTGTATCCAACACAGGTTATCATGTCAGAATTCTAACCTAAACTTCATGGTCAAAGATGCATGCAGATTTTACATTTGTATGATATGTAAATATGCTAGGTTCATTGTTTTGTGAAATGATTCTGGACATTTGCTCAAGTGGTGTGTACATAGGTGTACGTGTTTGACTGTCGTAATTCATCTGTTTTCTAGTGTTCATTCATAGTTTATTTTCTGCATGATGTTTCTTTCAATTTTGTGTTTTATTCAGTTGACCATGCAGGAATACTCTGTCATCTGTTTGCAGTTGGTAAATTGTTGCATCTTATCAATCATATTTGCATTATCATTTGACAATGTACAATGTTTATTTTGAGGATTTGAAAGAATGTTTCTATAGCTTTGAATATGCAAGGCATTTTTTAACCCCGTAAATTCTGTATGTACTGAAAATTATGCTTCTTATTTTGGATCGATTATTGGACATTGTAGTGATACATTTTTTGTTGTTCAAAATTTTTAAGTCATGGCTCTTGTTGCAGGAAGATTTTGGCTGAAAAATACAATGTAGCTTGATGCAAAAATGTTCATACTGCGATTTTGTTCCTTATTTTTTATGTGCCTTATTTAGTGTAAAATGTTAATATATATCTACAGTACCTTACGTTATCAATACTTCCTATCATCTAGAACTATATCTGTAATATCAAAGGAAGTTTGCAGCTAATTGTTGATGATGTTTTGAAGTGTTTATAAAAGAAAGGTCAAATAGGGTATTACTTGCTGATGGAAAATGATTCATGTGTTGTTACTGCTGTAAAATATGTATAACTTTGCATATACATGTAGTGGGGTTTCTCTATGATTTGCATATTCTTCTGCAGCTATTTATTGGTCTTTGACTTTCATCAGCATTGTAATCATGACGATATTTCACTATAATTATGTATTCTAAATTTCATTTGTACTCATACACTCGGCAAAACTTGTAAGTACTCAGTTATGGCTAGATTTGAGGTACCCTCCTGGGCAATTACTACATGAACAATTTCTCAACATGTTTATTCATATTTGTTCATGTGTATATTCAATAGTATGGACGCAATACCTGGTGCTGTTCTATATTGCAATACTCAATTTTAAGAATTTTACATTCTTAAGATATTCAGAATTGTTATCAAGACTCTTTTGATATTGCCTGAGAATTTGTCTGAGTACTTGTCTACTTTTTCTACTATTTTAATGTTCTATATGGCCTTTCTACTATAATAAGAGTTTAGTCCAAAGAGGTCGTTGTTTACCTTTATTCTTATTATAGTAAATAGGCCATTTAGAACATTAAAATGGTTTGTTTTGAGTACCAGTGAGTGTATGGGTGGCTTAAATTGTCCCCAAAACAGCCCTTGCGAGCGTGAAATCCTCGGAAAATTATCATGCATGTTGACTTGTTTCCGTACCTGTCAACTATACTGTATCTCTTTACGTCTGATAAAATCATATTTCCAAACTTACATGTGAGAAAAAAAAAAGTTTCTATGTTTGTTTTTGTATGTACTGTCTATGCATAATGGTAATGATCCACTTTGTGATATATTTGTTTCTATGGAATACAATTTTTTTTCTACTGTTCTACCGAAATACAATTTTTTTCTGAAATTTCAAACTTGTTTGTTTTTCTTGTATATGTGTTAATAATTTGTGATGATGTCTACTTATCATGGTGAGTGGAGCAGTCAAGTAGAACACCAAATGTCTGTTTATCATTTATATCAACCTTCAACATTATTTCCAAATAACACACATTAGTTCCCATGAATGCTACAATACTGCTGGTTATCAGTTCTGTATAAAGCAGTCTACATTAAGGCCTGTATGACTCTGTTAGCAGTTTGTGGAACGATATGACTGGTTTGCGCCCCAGTTCCCTTATGTATTTACTCTGGCGCCTCCTCAAATGCCTTATGTTTTATGGACTGTTGTTTTCCTGGAGGTATGTGTGGAGTGGTGCTGTCTTATGTATTTGGCGTTCCCTGTAACAACTTGATCTCTCTCTTTTACTACTGTGGTATTAACTCTTTACCCTATACTGTAAGCTTCCTCATATTTGTAGGGACTGTAACATCCTCCAGACTGATATCAGACTGGTTCAGTGCCCAGCTCTACTATACGTACGTGTATGATTAGGGGGAGACAATCACTGAGAGGAACTTGGGATTGTTTTAAGATAAGTGTCTCACAATAATGTATGCAAAGCATATAGAATTACCAAAGAATTGCAGACAAATGTACTAACAACAAAGTTCAATCAGATAACCTGTGTTAGTCCAAGTTAATGAGATAAGACCAACACGCTGTATTTATTAATACCATTTGTTTAGGATTGAACTTCGTACTTACGAGATGCGTTGTTTGTTTAACATTATTTTCTCAGCAGCACTTGCATGTGTTTGCTTGGGAAGTACAGATCCTGTGAGTGAAGAACTTTTAGAACGAATAAAAGCTCTTGAAACAAAAGGTAAGCACTGTCCTATAGATTCATTTTGAGTTTGAAATTTCATACATATTGAAAGTAAAATAATAATTGTCTTATCAGTTACACAGTATTAGATCAACGTTTTGATCTGGACCATATACAGTAATCATCCCTTAAAGACCACCTCAATAATAAGACCACCTCAAAATGAAGACCACAATTTGCAAGTCCATATATTTTGCACTGTTTTGCTCTTTATTCAACCTCAATATTAAGACCAACTCAATAAGAAGACCAGTTTTCAGGAGTTCCAAAGGTGGTCTTATTATTGAGGTTTTACTGTACTTAAGAAAGAAGACAAACAAAATATTCTCAAATCGGACAGTTTTCCCATATTTGCCGTGTAAGTTAAGCAAGAAACGCATAGCAAAGCAAAAAGCACAAAAAACAAACAATATTGTACACATCGTTAGTCTGGTTTGGCAGAAAAGGGAAATTCCAAACCAGAAGAACACACCACAAAATAAGTATTTCACCGAATTATACAGCTATTTTTGTAACAATCCATCAATTTTTGCTGGAGTTATGCCCCTTTCTACCTACACATTCGTTTCCGATAACTCCAATAACTCTTGAAAGAATAGATGGATTAAATTCATTTTGGGAACATAAGCATATGATAATAAAATATTAGATTACAATTACATTCCACCAATTTTTAGACTCCTATGGCGCTTTTTGGTTTTCGAAGGATTGCAAATTTGCATATGGTGTTACCCCTGTGTGTGCGTCTGTATTAAAAATTGGTTTCCAATCAATAACGCTTGAAAGGGCAGATGATTGAATTCATATTGCTTCAAAATTAAAGAGCCTTCACAATCAAACTATTTGCATTCTACTGATAAGTCCACAGCGGAAGCATCCATGTCCTATGTACACATCTAGTATAAATGTACAGATTTATGTTTTGAAAAAAAAGATGTTTTACTTTCTCAGCCTGAAGAATTATCTTACATATTTTCAGATATTCTGCAGACTTCAAGAATAGAACAACTTGAACGTCAATCCACAAGCTACTATGAAGAGTTACAGAGTCTCCGTGACGCCAACCAAGTACTGCACCATGACATTGCCATGACAACTGTGGAAAACAAAGACAAGGGCAGCAGAATATCAAAGCTTGAGAAGAAAATGGAAGAGCATATGATTTATAGAAGCACTGGTCAACATATCATCAGAAAGCTGCTGAAAAAGGTGACTGCTTTACAACAAAAGGGAACTATTTTGGAACAGAAGATGGATTTCATTATACATAACTATCAACGTACAATGAAACATTTGCAACAGCCAAGTAATCAAGAAAACGTAGGAACCGAAGTTAGTAAAACTATGAACATGAACAGCACTGGGCTTTATCAGAATGAAGAGGAAACTGAAAGGACTCCAAATAAAATGAATCAGAGAATAAAGAACATGTCAAAGGGCACATCTGACATTTCCCCAAACAAACGCCAAACTGTGAACATCAGAACAGAGCAACTAAAGAAACAAGCTCCAAGTGACATAGTAGCTTTTCATGCAGTTGTCACTCCTCACACTATTGACCATATGGGCATTGGCCAAAACATAAAATTTGATAGAACATTTCTTAATCTTGGTGGGGGTTACCATAATCAGCATGGAGTTTTTATTGCTCCCAAATCTGGAATTTACTTATTTTCAGTGACAATAGCAGCAGTGCCGGGAACACAGATCATAGCAGATCTCCTCCATGAAGGCACAAGACTTACTGGTGTGTTAGGGGTCTCTCAAACAGGTCATCAACAAGGTTCAGTTACTGTAGTTACACAAATTAATGCTGGAGATGAAGTATGGTTAGTACATACAAGTCCAGACGATGGAATGATATGGGGAAATAGATATTCTAGTTTTGCAGGAGTTCTTCTTATTGAAACATAACGGTATTGTTTCACAAATTATTTTTTTTGTTTTACATTTGTACATATATTTGTCACATTCGTACTCAGATCTATATGAAAGAAGTGGATGCTGTTATGATTTAATTACCTTTGTAACATCCTTGGCTTGACATCTTTAAACTCTTCACAACATTTATATTTCTTAGTTGAACATTAATTATTAATGAAAGCCTTCATCAAATGCAAGCAATATCAGAACTGATACGTGTTACGTCCGATACTAAATAAAACATTGATTGTAGAATATGTTTGTCTTTTTTTAGAATGATATTTTTCTTCTAACATGATCAGTGGACCATTCTTTGGCAGTTGGTGACACTTTGCATGTTCTTTAGATGTTCTTCTTTCAGTTTGCAAATAGATTGTCTCGGCTGTAATTTAGTAGACACAATTTTCTGCCAGGATAACTGCCGCTGTATTGTCCGTGGATACTCAGTACTGCAATTCTTATTTCCTCTTGAAATTAACACTAGTTATATATTTTTTATTCCATATAGAACAAATTAGCGATGATCGGATTGTTTCATACATGGTCCATCACACAGCAAACATGTATGATGGATATCATGTGAATTGAAATATTAATTAATTTTTTTTTTTAAATTGCAAAAGGGCACCAGTATCACCAAATGGTTGAATACACTGTAATTACTATTGTTTACAGTTCAGGAATATTTACACATCGTTGTTAGTGATGTGTTAAATATTACAAACTGTGAATAATAATAATTGGAAACATTATTTCTTGTCATTGTGAGATTGTTGTGCAGTTTTGACCATTTGGAGTTCAGCCAAGGGGCTCCTTATATATCAATCAAGTCAGCCATGATCTTTTGTTAACTACAATCAGATTGCGGTTCTGTTTTATGTAAACATTACATTAACAATGGGTTGTGTTGTATTGAAATGTACATCATAAATAACATCATTGACCTAGACATTGAGCCTTCAAGCTTATCTCGTCACAAACTATGTAAACCGGTATACATGTATACTAGATAACAACTAGTCCCCATTGGTAAACATTTTCAAATCCGTGTTGCTGTTGAATTAATAATGCGTAGTTGAAACCTATTGTATTTGCCCTCATATTTGCACTTTGTATGTATGGAGTGTTACATATACATGTATTCACTCGGGATACAAGTCAAGTTTAAAATAAATGTGTAGAACTATATATAGTCTTTCCATGTACAAATAATACAGATAAGGATAGTGACTTTTACACTTTCTCCCACTAGGCGATCAATTTGGGTTGGAGGGAAACTCTGATTGTTTTCAATCTTTATAAGATCTATTAGTGAAACAATAACAACGATTATTCTCAGCACATTCTATTTCTATTAAACTTTTTCTCCATGAATGAGACTGATGCAGTTGTATTATTAAATCATTTTATTCCACCTGGTATGGGCTATACAGCATTTTATATACACGTATGCAGTTGATCATACTGCATCATGGCAATATAATTATGAGCGCTGCTATAGGATTTACATCTTCTGTAAGTGACGTAATTTCAAGAAAACGCAAAATGTGATGTCACAATGTGCAAGCAGGAAACAATATAAAATTTACACCATATTGTCGCTTCGTTTGTATATTGCCATACGCCTTATGGGGCAAATATTGCCGACTGTCAGTACATGTGATGTTTTCTTGAAATTACGTCACTTAAAAATGAGGTTGGAAATCGTACAGTGGCGCTCTTGTATAAACTTATTTACAAACCTGTATCTGCTAATATATAGAAACAGCAACTAGCTCAGATTTGCAATCTTTTGTTATATTTGGTCGTATTTTCTGGCTACATTCAATAACGTTAAGCAAATGTACATTCTTTGTTGAAATATCGAAAAAGCCATACGGACTGAGAAACGAAAAATCAAAGAATTATCGCCTTAATAAGATAACCACTGTTGGTTTGAGAGAGTGAGATAAGATTATTTGATCAGCTAAAATAGTTGTTGATAGATGAGCCATTGTATTTACGTTATGCGTTTTGTGTTTAACATTATTTTCTCAGCAGCACTTGCATGTGTTTGCTTTGGAAGTACAGATCCTGTGAGTGAAGAACTTTTAGAACGAATAAAAGCACTTGAAACAAAAGGTAAGCACTGTCCTATACACATTTATTTTAGCTTGAACTTTCATAACTTTCATACTTTGAAAGTAAAAATATAAATGTCGAGAAACTTCACTTATCAGTAATTCACAAATTTGCTACATATGTACTACTTGGTCTAGTTTTTTCTTAACATTTAGCTCAATATTCAGGAAAAATCGTTTACTTTAGCAGATTGAAGAATAATCTTACATGTTTTCAGATGTTCTGAAGACTACCAGAATAGAACAACTTGAACGTCAATCCACAAGCTACCATAATGAGATACAGAGTCTCCGTGACGCCAACCAAGTTCTGCAACATGACATTGCCATGACAACTGTGGAAAACAAAGACAGACGAATATCAAAGCTTGAGAAGAGAATAAGAGATGTGATGATTTATGGAAGCACTGATCAAAATATCATCAGAAAGCTGCTGACTAAAGTGACATCGTTGCAACATAAGGCAGACAATTTGGAAAGGAAGATTTATGGAATGGACAATATCTTGGACAACCACCATCAAAAAATTCAAAATATGAATATGCAACAACAAGGAAATCAACAACAGAATGAAGCAAAGGTGGACAAGAATGATGGGAGATTCAATTTCAAGACCACAGTTGGTGAAGTTCATAACAAATCCAAAATGATGACACAATTGAATGGCGACATAAGAAACATTCAGACTGATCTCATAAATGACACAGAGAGGGAAACGACAAAAGATTCCACAATTCAGTCCAAGAATACAGACACATCTTCACAAGCAGTAGAAAAGACTGGGAAGTCCAAACGACAGCAAATAAAGAAACAAACACCGAATGACATAGCATTTCATGCCGTCGTTAAACCACTCTCAGTGCAACATTTAGGCAACAATGAAAATATCAAATTTGACACAACACTTCTTAATTTAGGTGGTGGTTATCATAATCAGCATGGAGTTTTTATCGCTCCGAAATCTGGAATCTACTTGATTTCAGTGACTGTGGCAGCCCCCAAAAAATCAGAATTTATTGCAGATGTACTGCAAGACGGCACAAGACTTGCAGGCGTACTAGGACGATCAGAGGAATTTTATTACCAGAGTGCTGTTACACTTGTTACACAAATGGATGCAGGGAATGAAATATGGGTTCAACATAGTTATCCTGCTGATGGTGTGTTATGGGGCAATTACTATTCCAGTTTTTCAGGAGTACTTCTTTCTGAATTTGAAACCTGAAGTCTGATTGTTCGCAAAATTCTTTGTCTAATAAATAACTTCTTCACTAATTGAACATTTAGCGTTAATGATGTGTTGCATATTCAAAATTGCCTGCTACAAGGTTATCACTAGCGTTCATTGTAAAATAAGGCTGGCCCAATTAACTCAGTTGGTATAGGGCTCGACTGCTAATATACAGATTGTTGGTTCAAACCCCAGGTAAGGTGTATGGTCTTCCACGACAATTAGAGTGAAGATAATGCATCAAGTCATCTGATCTCCAGCTCTGATTTATATGGAGAAGTTGTCAGTTGGTTGTGGAGGAACACTGGTTAGGTGAACTGATCACTGTATATAACATTGAGAAATTACATTAACCTAAGACAAATAAACAAACTTTGTAGGACAGTGTGCATTATTGATACAGTAGCTACAAAGTAGATGTTGACAGTAGTTAGCAGTATTAATGCTGGTACTGCTGGAAGACGTAGGAGGCATTGATGCTTATTACTGCTATTATTATTGATTTACAGCAGTAATACTGCTACCTCTTCCAGCAGTACAAGCAGTAATTCTTCTGTTACTGCTATTACTCCTAACTTCACACTGGTATGTTGATAGTCAAACGTAATTTCAAAAGAACACTGAGAGATCTTTGACCACATTGCTAAGTCTTACACAGAAAACAACAATAAAATTAATTGATTTGACATTACATGTTTTATTACAACTTATGGGAAGAAAACAATGACTTGCAAAACTTTTAATGAACATATTTACAGTTTATTTACAAAATAAATCATCAATGAAATCAATATAGGGCCGAGCAAATTAGCCATTGCAAGTAATTTTCAAAAGCACTTGTCATCAGATGATTCTACGAAAGTGGCAAATATTAAATTAATTGAATTCATACTCTGCTCGGTAAAATGGTAGTTATATAAAATAAATAGTCAATAAATCGGGTGTGATTGAATCAAGAGCTGAAAAAGGAAAAAATATTAAGGTGAGGAGTTTGGGGGACGCTTTAGTTCCTTTGTTTTAGCCATAAAACAGTCATTCACTGAATTATACACAGAAGCTTAATACACCACAGACAGGCAGGAGAAAAGGCCATCAGAAAAAAAACTTATAATAACTCGTAATTCAAACACCAGCGATGAAAGTCTTCGCAAGTCAATGATAATGGGAGAGCAATTGACAAGTTTGCTCAGATAATAAATCATATACAAAAATTAAACAGTTCAAAAAGTCCGCATAAAGAATGCCTTCTTTCTTGTAAGAGAATTCAATGCTGTGATGACGAATCTTGTATGAATGATGTCTTCCAAACAATACATCTTTCATGAGTAGTACAACTCCAAATTCATTCCGTCGTGTATTTCATCTGATAGGAAGTTAAGGAAACAATGATAACAATCCATGGCAACTGAAGAAAAAACCTCAACAACAAGTTAACTGAACTGAGAAGAAGGTTTAAGTTATTTCACTACTTACATTTGTGGTATATTTCTAAGATGTTTCAAGTCTTCAAGAATTTGTCAATTAAACAATTTTACATAAAGGGAGACAACTGAACAGCAACTCCAGAACAGGGTGTGGACATTTTAAAATGGACGACAAGTTCACAGATAAGTATTAGTAAAGCTGAAAATCTTGGTTGTCAATAACCAACAATCACTTGTCCAAATCTACATACATAGCAGTAAATGAACATGGTTTTTGTGACAGCAAAATATGTACGAGAAGCAGCAAATTATACCAAACAGATCAAAATGCATTGCATGTTAACAATACCATAATATCCACAATGTAGATAGTTTCCCGTACCAAAATAGTGCATGAACATTTATTATTCATACATATGCTGTTTATAGTTATTTCATTTGGAACAAGTCAGACTGTGCTAAGTTTCTATTTGTGAACAGAAAAAGTTGAATGGTAAAATACACTTGTCTGAGCACTAAGAAGACCATGTCGGACAAGTCGGAATTCCCCACCCCCTACAGAACATAAGTTTTGTTTAATTTTTATGAATATCAATATTCAGAAACGACTTCTTTATCTTCTTTTTAAAAGACTTGCAGCATAACCCATCTGGAAAAAATTAAATCTACAATATTATAATAATTTAAATTTCCCATACTTAAAGCAGGACACAAACAAGACTTCTACATTTGTATCACTAAATTAAAATTTGCAAACTCATCTACCTCTTTGGTTGTTAAGTATATCTGATTGACCATCAAGGATATTCAAGTAAGCATTGTTTAATATGTTTAATGTATAACAATGGAGATCTACATGTGCAAGCTTTTCAATAACTCAACTTGCGGATACAGGTCTGCTTTGGACACTTAAGGTGGGTTAACAACTTTCAGATGTCCTTTATGGCTTCAAAGCAGACAATATTAGTACGGCCAATTATGACCCAAACAATCCAACTTGTCACAGAAAGGATACAATCTGCCAAAGTAATGTTGTCTTTGAAAATATTGTACCTGAAATACAAAATAACACACACATGATCCAAATAGTTATGAACTCAATCAGGAGTTTATATTCATGTCTATTCAGCTGATATTCTTATACAAGACAACCTATCAATTTACATAACCTAGTGAGTACTGGCCATACACTCAGCAATATCTACCTGTCAATTACAACCACTCAGGACTCTGCGTGGCCACTATATAATTATATATAACAGATTTGGTCATCACCTCTAAAGCAGTAACTAACAGTCTTTCGGACGAGACTCTGAAAAACCGAGATCCCGTGTATGATGCTTTACATCGAGCAGGTAAAAGAACCAGGGGTGCTTCTGGAACAGGGGCCTCTCCTGTATCATGCACTATCCTCCAAAAATCTTAAATGACTAACAATCTTCTGGAGGCGTTGCCCAAATGGGAAACCGGTGGCGCAATAAATAAACGCAAATACAACACCTCTAAAGCATTTCCTTATCTAACTGAAAAGAAATAACTGTGAAGCAATACAACCAGCTTAGATGTGGTAATCAACAATGTTGACAGGTCAGTTGCAAATGAATCCTGTTGAAAAGAGAATGTAATACAAAAGGCCATACCAATGCTTGAAAGTAAAAGAAGCATCTTGTCTTATCTATTTATACATAGATTGACGTATGTCAGTTTCACAGTTCATAAGTCATAATACATGAGATACAAAGTATGATTATAACTGTAGTCTTAACAAATCTAAATAACTTAAGCTAAGCTCGAATGAGGGGATAATAAAACATCAAGCTTTCTCTTACCATTTCTTTAGAACAATCTTTTCTGCTCTGGTTCCAGTTTGTGCAGCAACAAGCTTCTTTAGATCTCCAATAGTGTCATCATTACTGTTACAGGGAGTTAAGGCCTCAAAAGAACACAAGTTTATTTAAATTATTACAGAACAAGAGTAAGTAACAAATGCCCTGTAGTGGTTAAAAAAAGAATATAAATAAAAACACTAACTATAAAACTGAAAAATAGCATTGTCATCAGTTAATTAAACAGATAGGTCAGCATAGGTTATATTGAGAGTTTCACTTAAATAAAATGTACCTTATTATTCATATGAATATTTAACATAAAGCCAATATAACAATTTGCCCATAAAAATCAAACCATTACAGATTTATTGTTGCATTTTTTGTTGGACAATATTATAAATGTAACAAGTTAACATAAGCTATGTGTAGCTTTTTAGTGACATATTAAACACAAAGCATTAAGTTAAAAAGACATGTTCCAACAACAATATCATAACTTAAAATCTTCAATTATCAGAATAGATACAAGTGAGTCACTTATAAAAATTTATAAGTGATTATCACAGTTTTTGTTTCCAAGGATACTTGCACTTCACCCTGACCTTTTTCCCTAATCTGTCATTGCATGTAACTTCCAACATCTTGGCCTCAACACAGAAGAAGTATCAGAACTGAAAAAGGTAAGAAAAATTTCTTTAACTTACAAAAAATCTAGATTGCATGAAATGTTATCATTAAGGATGGGTTAAAACAAACATAGAAGGAATTACTGCAACAAAGTCCTCACTTATAAGAAAGAACTTAATATGTGCGCTTGAATCAGACTTCAGTATAAACATAACTTATAAGCTGTTAACCAGCATAATCCTTGCTGAATAATAAGATATAAACAGCGAATAAATATTGATAAATGATAATGGATTAAAAACCTAACAAGTTCTACAACAGATTCTCCTATATTTACACCAAGTGCTCAAAATGGATTTAATTCTGATATTGGCGTAACCTCGAAATCAGAGTAGTATTATGAACAGTTTTAGTGTGTGGTGTTCTGTTCTGAGCGTCACCACTTAGACGTTTCACTATTCACAAGCAATGTTCCAAAATCACAAAGTTAGCTTATGTTTAACCAATTTATTTGAAGTTGATAAACTTGTAACACTAAATATGATTTTTCCACAAAGTTGATAAATATTTCACAAAGTTATCAAATAGTTCACTAAGTCCTAAGATTCATAAATAGAGTACAAAAAGTTAGAGAAACACAAAGTAAATTTACACAGAGCAATATTCCTAAACCTGACTGTATTTAATTATATTCTATTATATAAAAGTTTCGTGCCTTAAATACTGTTTCTCAGATGTGACATGTTTAGTAGAAGAGGAAGCCAGTGTCACACTATATAATTAAACAATATGAGATAATTATGTTAAGATCTCATTGAGTAATTACTTAACAATTGAAAACGATACAACAAAGAAAGTTTGTCACATGTGACAAATGATATGTCTTGATCTCAAATGGATAAAATATAAATGAGAAGATAAGTAACAAATTAAAATTCATAGAGGGTAAATTGACATATGTCAAATATTGAGATGATCTGCTGAGCAATTTAAGTTAAAAGCTAATTTTTAAATAACATGATTAACAATTTGTTGTGTAAGAATTTCTGAATAAAAATGACTAAATTTGCATCATAATTGCATCAAAATAAAATGCATCCTTCCATATTTAAGCAATCAATATTGACAGGTTTAAATATGGCAGTGCCTAGCCATCTGGTAACCTGACGGGTACAGCAGAGGAAGTCTGTCCAATATTGTTTGACTTGGCGTTCAGTAATCAATGTAAGTTACTATGTAGATACTTATAAATTTATAAGTAAAGAGCTGAAACTAAGCAATACATAAATTAACTGACACTGCTGTTATAGACATTGTAACACAATGATCAATTTGGTAAAAACAGAACAATGCCACAAACAGAAATATGACAGAGCAATTGTGTATATATATAATAGTGGTAAACCAAAATATAGGGAGATCGTGTTTGTAAACAAAACTATCCGATTCCGCGCATGCGCAGTTAACTGGTGGGCAAAAAGGCGGAGGTGCCGTACTATACAACCAATATAGAATGAAAAACACGGCAGTAGCCATTAATTTCTTTAATATTTGACATACAATAATAATTTTGTTATCAATTGAAAGGTAATGCTCCCAGCTTTCCAACGACATAAAAATATTGAAATTCAGAGAATGTTTTGGTGTTCAAATTAGACTCTGAAAATGGCATTTTTCTGTGAAATAAATTTTAACCTATTTTGGTTCGAAAAACACGGCGGTAGGTATTACAATTCTCATTTTATCAAATTGATACCAGATAAAAGGTTACCAGTATGCTCTCAGCTAAAAAAAAAATATTGAAAATCAGTGGATTTTCTGCATCAGAATGTGACTTTGAAAATAGACGTTACCCATTGGTAAACTTCCGTTCATTGATCAGTATATAAAAATAATTGACACTTCTCAACTTAATTGTATATATGTGTCTGATGGTGACAGCAAAAACTGATTGGATGCATATTGGATTCCCACTGGGCCAGACACTGTGAAATGCTGATTAGGGGTCTGAATAAGATAACTATCTAGATAGTGCACACAGGGGACAATATTGTTTATTGCATAACATTATATAATTTGTCCAACCCAATACTGGCCTTGTTAAATGTTTCTGCCTCTGTTTCTGATTTTTATCATATTATCTTATAAGTATAATTTCTGGAATTTGTAGAAGTAAGTGTTGCAGGATTTATTGAAAATTTCATAAATAATCCTAATAGTGTAAATTAATGTCTGTCCCTATTTTGTAATGTCTGTTTCAACACTAAATTATTTGCTTTAAAGACTGTACTGTCAATTTTAAGAAATATTTTGGATGATAATAGACAAAATATCCTTATATTACCAAAAAGATGCCAAGTTTGTGCATTTTTGCTGCAGTAGTATAAAATAAGCATGTCCCTACGAATAAAATGATTAACTATGAAGTTGATTTTTCATTCTTTCTGGACAAAATAAAGGTTGTCTATGTACATAAATATTTCATAAACTTAATATTAAACATAAGGGGACGGACATTACATTGGTTGGTGGGCTGTGGGGTTCCAGTTTTTCTTGTTAATGGCAGATAGCCACCGCTTCCTTCGCTCCGATTTCTTCTCATTAGGAATTGACCCTTCCTCAGATATTTGATTGACAGTCCGATTGGCCAATCAGATAACAGGATTTCGACACACCCCCAGCAGCTCGCTTACCTTAGACAAACCTTAGACAAACAGGAAGAGATTACTGCGCGATAAAAAATAAGGTTTAGTAGATTCCTGATAGCATTGTGATTATATTATATTATGTTAATACGTGACAATGGTGAAAAGATGCAGCTACGGATTGTGTAACTCGGACAGCAGAAATCCGGAGAGACTAGAAAAAATGAAATATTTATTTATATCGTCTTTACTTCGAGGGGGCAGACATTAGACGTTAATGAAAAGTATAGCCCTAAAATATGAATTAACACAATGTAACAACATAAAATATGTTTGTTTTACATACATTTGCAAGCAACAACATACTGTTAAACAATTTTAAACTGATTTGCTAAATTCTTGCTTAGCTATGTTATTCGTATCAATAATAAGAAAGCAGTGAAGGTATATTTCACCAAACTATCCTTCTCATTTTCTGGTTTTAATAAGTTGGAATTTATATAAATGTCTGATATGATCAATATATCTGCGTGTTGAATGAACATTATATTGTTTTGATAAACTACAATATTTGACTTTTACCAGCATTTAAGTAAGTATTTTGATATTTCATTTGTTTAGGGTGGTTAAATTAGTTATAATGGCCTAGTTTGCAAAACTGAAAATGCACATAATCAATTATAACATCAATACTTATTGAGATAAAAAAATTGTATAACCATAAACATGTATGCAGAAAAAATATTTTTACTTATGTTAATACTAGTGAAAAAATTAAAATACCGGTGATTTACTGGTATTGGTTACTCATTGTTGAGTATTTCTTTTAAACGTAATTTATAAGAGTTAGAAAAGTTCTGATTTCTTCATGATTTCATTTTCACTGGTGTTTACAGTTTATGATAGGACAGAAATTAGTAATATATCATGTTTAAACCCTTAAAATCACACCAATGTTGAATTAAGTTCTTAAAAAATAATTAGTTTATAACATTCAACACAGACCTGATCAGTGGTCTTTTAGTTAAAGTCTATAAAAATATTTAACACTTCTCAACTATACTGTATATATGTGTCAGATGATGACAGGAAACACTGATTGGTTGTATATTGGATTCCAACCGGGACAGACAAAGAGAAATGCTGATTAGGGGTCTGGACAAGATTGATATCTAGATAGTGCACAAAGGGGACAATATTGTTTATTGCGTAATATTATATAATTTGTCCCAGCCAAAACTGGCCTTGTTTCTTTAAGACATAATTTCTGGATTTTTAGAAATAAGTGTTGAATGGTTTATTGATGATTTGAGAAAAATCCTAATATTGTAATGTCTGTCTACACTCTAAATCATTTATTAAACATACTTTTTTGCCAATATCAAAACAAAATATTTACCGCATGGACTTTTAACAAATATTTTTTATGTCAGATTATAATAGACATTACAAAATATCTATATATTATCCATAAGATGTCAATTTTGTGCATTTTTTGTCGCTGTAGTATAAAATATGTCCGACGCTTAGCTATGATGTTGATTTTTCTTTGATCATTTTTGGTCTGTCACGGACGGTTTTGAGTACTATTTTCTTATCAGGAAACCAGACAGGAGTAACATGCAACGTCAAAGTTTGATCACAAAGATAATTCAACGCAAATTCGATTGGAAGACACTCCAAAATGACATTACGTTTATCATTGTCGGTCGCCATTTTGTAAAGCGCTTGTCTAACGTAGTTACAACGAGCACCTGTTGCTAAGGTGGGCGTGGCTACAGTGCGAATGAGGAAGGGTCAATTCTGTGCCACGAAATCTTAGAACTCTTTTCCCACCAGTTTGTACAACCAACAACTATGCAAGACTGAATCATAACTTAAAAGAATTAACGATCCAGATAGAGCGAATTAGCGTTATTAACAATATGGCGCTGTAACCAGATATCGATTATCTGCCCACCTGCAATGTTTACATTTCTAAAGCCGTGTGCGTGAAGTCATGGTGATCTCTCTTATACTGGGGTATTCTGGTGCAGTATTTATTTGTTTTTAAATTGTTGAAATATTTTAATGAAGTAAAGTATAATTGTTGCAATTAGCTTCATTATGATGATGATTAAATCCAGAGTCAATAAATTATTTTTCATCAGTCTTTGGTGTAACTATAAGTTTGATAATGATCCACAGGCTAGCCACTGCCTTTAAATACAATAATTTTCATGTCCATTTTGAATCTGGGTTATAGAACTTATAAATGCAAATGAGAAGGACAAGTCCAGATCTAATGGTAGCAATACTCAACACTAAATGTTATAATTAAACTATCGAGATCTATGTGAATCATTATAACTTTAAGGTAAAATCTAAGCTGTATATTTATAAAAATATTTTTGAGAAAGTTATCCGAATAAACATGCCTATCCGAAAACTGTTCAAATTCGCATAATGACATCATTTACGTATCCGCGCAAACTATAACAAAAATGACACCACAGATTAAAAAGCATGTTAAAATAAACGATATTTCAAAAAAGAAATGAAATTCAAAACTTACTTTGATGATAAAATGCGTTTTCTCTACACAAAGACCTAAATACGTATTTATGTCTTTCCTCTACAAAAACGTTCAACACGGGTGTATCTAAATCTCAACCGTTGAGGCCGATTTACATATTTAATTTCTCAACTGGTGAGGCCGGAACGCCTACTGGATAGATAGTTTGGAATTGTAGCTTAATGGTAAAAAGTAAAAAGGCATCCTCTTCTTATAGAATAGTTTTCAATCAAGTAACTGTATTGATTGTTAAATGATTCAATAATATGTAAGATATCACTTAAAAGTTGTTTTTGCAATCAACGCATCTAAAATTCGAATTTAAGATACAAATTACTTTTTCATGAGAAGCATTTATTTCCAACGAGTAAGATCTTGTTCAATATTTAACCCGAGTTTGAAACAACGTTTTATTTCTATCTAACGATAGTCGCCGATGAAGAGCATTTTTTAAGCAGTATATAAATACTAAATGACTGAAGTTTATTTGGTAAATAATCACCACTTTGCGATGTAAAGGGAATGAAAGTGTGCTAATTGTACGTCTTTGGTATGAGACCTTCACTCATGATAGTTAAAGTGTAATACATGTATACAACTGAGACCCTTTTCAATACTGACAACAATTGAAGTGTGCACATACGTTTTTGTTTAATTTGAAAACACTTGAAGCCGTGTTTTTATTCCATAATAAATAGTGAATAATATTATTACTGCTACATTTCAGTGTCCAATATACTCAGATACAATGTATTTCCTAACGGATGAGGCCGATTTCAATATTACAAACAACAAATAAAGTCAGATATAAGCTTCGATATCTATCCCAACGGGTGAGGCCTATTTCAATATTGCTCACCAATAACGTAACTAAGATACAACTTTTCATGTATTTCCCAACGGGTGAGGCCGATTTCAATATTACAAACAACAAATAAAGTCAGATATAAGCTTCGATATATATCCCAACGGGTGAGGCCGATTTCAAAACTGCTCACCAATAACGTAACTAAGGTACAACTTTTCATGTATTTCCCAACGGGTGAGGCCGATTTCAATATTACAAACAACAAATAAAGTCAGATATAAGCTTCGATATCTATCCCAACGGGTGAGGCCTATTTCAATATTGCTCACCAATAACGTAACTGAGATACAACTTTTCATGTATTTCCCAACGGGTGAGGCCGATTTCAATATAACAAACAACAAATAAAGTCAGATATAAGCTTCGATATATAGTCCAACGGGTGAGGCCTATTTCAAAACTGCTCACCAATAACGTAACTAAGGTACAACTTTTCATGTATTTCCCAACGGGTGAGGCCGATTTCAATATTACAAACAACAAATAAAGTCAGATATAAGCATCGATATATATCCCAACTGGTGAGGCCGATTTCAAAACTGATTTCAGTATTACCGACTCTTATAGGAATATACAAGCTTATGAAGCTGCCATGAACGTTGACGTCTTTTTTCAATTTGAGATGCACTGAGCTTGTGAACATTGCACTTTTTTCGCAGTTTTGTTTGCAGAAAAGTTTTGAAGATTCTTTGTACGGTTAACTGAGACACCCCTAGTTAGTTTGACATTTCACGCTGCGTCGTTGGATTCACCCTTTTGATCATCATGGCAAATTTACGAATAACGTCAGATGTTGACGTTTTGGGTGTTCTCCGATATGGCCCTGTCTTGGGCTTGTCACTACCAACAATGCATCATCCTTTGCAATGCTTTACTTGGGTGTAGTCTATGATCGTAGATAAGTTTGCTACATCCGTAAAGGGCACGACGATCATTCAAAACTGAAATTGTGTTCAACGCGATGCGTTTGCACCAGGCTTCATGATCGGCCGGAGTTAGGTTCAACGGCAAAACCGAGATTACGGTTACCCCTAAATGATCGAAAAGGTTAATTCTCAGTTATATGTAGACACATTTCTAAAGCAATTAATTACAAAGGATGTCCCAAGAATGTTTCCATGTTATCAAATTAAGGGCATGTTATATCACAAGTGGATGCCTAAATGTTCGGATGCCGCCCCATTAGTTATTGTTATTTGGAGGATCCTTAAAAGACGTTACAGAAGCGGAAAATCTAAATTTTGGCAGACCTTAAACGAGCGTTGTGGAACGAATGGCAGAATCTGGAGCAATCTGTAATCAACAAGACCCTGGAGTCGTGGCCCTGGATCCCAAATAGAACATTTGTTGCAATGAAATTGTTATTATGTGCCATTTATAGATCGAATAAAAGTGTTTCAAAACTTGTGAATCACCTCTCGTTTATTTCAAATGAATAATCAATATCCCGCTCGTACGGATTTAAACTACATTGATCAAGACACATTGGATTATAGACAATCATTTTTGCTCTTAAAATATTTATGATATTTTCCTTACCTGGACAATAATATAATACGTAATAAGTGTATAAGTTATTAATAGAGTTTTGCAGCTAAGTCGGATGTGGACATCAGATTAAAATAGGGGGTTTTCTCAAGATAATTTCATGTGATGGTATATACGTGTATGTACTAATGCCTGGCTAACTATTCCATGGGCAGTCGGCGCTATTGATGGTACATCGCATGAAATAAATTGATCAAGTGACGAACGACAACAAGAATATTATTTAGGTTACAGACATAATCACGCTCTACATTCACAGATTGTAACACATAACAGCGGAGTGATTGATTACATAGTAGTTGGAGCATTATTTACTGTGTCCAACCTCAAGAGGTCTTTACAACCAGTTACAGGCATATGCATAATGGTTTGACCATTATATATACTGAGTCCTACCTCAAGGGATCGGTGCGATCAGATACAGACATATATAGACTGTGGTTTGGGTATTATTTACTGTGTTCAACCTCAAAAGGGTCTGTACGACCAGTTACACGCATATACATAGTGAATTGACAATTATTCGCTGTGTCCAACCCCAAAGGGTCTGTATGACCATTTACGTGCAGATACATGGTGGTTTTAACATTATTCGCTGTGTCCAACCCCAAGGGGTCTGTATGACCAATTACATGCATGCATATACATAGTGGTTTTAACATTATTCATTGTGTCCAACCACAAGGGGTCTGTTTGACCAATTACATGCATATACATGGTGGTTTTAACATTATTCATTGTGTCCAACCCCAAGGGGTCTGTATGACCAATTACATGCATATACATGGTGGTTTGACCATTATTCACTGTGTCCAACCCCAAGGGCTCTGTGCAACCAATCTTTATTGACTTAATACCCATGAATTGGCACAATTTAATAAAAAAAGAGAAAAAAGAATATTATTTAGGTTACAGACATAATCACGCTCTACATTCACAGATTGTAACACATAACAGCGGAGTGATTGATTACATAGTAGTTGGAGCATTATGAATTGGCACAATTTAATAAAAAAACATTATGAAATAAACAAAATATACACATTTTCATACCTATATGTATGACCGACCGGCGCAGTCCAGATATTTAAGTAAGTGCTGTTTTCTGAACAGCTAGAGTAACACGATTTTTATGGCGCGAAAAGGAGCACCGAAGTTATGATTTTAAAATATAAGTCATTAATGTACAGACGTCATTTCCTGCAATTTTAACTGCATCAGTTGCAAAATGTGCTGTAGTCGCACAAATTTTACACTTCACCTGTTTTTGATTTTGACTTAAAAACGGCGTTGAAGGATGGGATAGGGAACTATCATTAAAGTGTACGTTTCATTGGATAAAACACCCACAGACACGATGAAAACATTACAGAGTGGCACATTATATTCGTCAGTTTCCTGATCGCTTGTATATAAGTGGCAAAACATTTTTCAATCCAGCGTTTATCAAAGAAAGATGATAAGGGTAGGCCGAAGAAAATTAACGTCAAAGTCATTGCGTTGGTTGAGAAAATCGTTATGGAAGACTATCGGGTGTGTGTCCGCAATATTAGTGAACGCCTTGGACTTAGTCACGGGACAGTGCTTAACATACTAAAATCCGGACTTGGAATGAACAATGGGTGTGCTCTCTGGGTCCCTAAATTTCTCTTAACAATTAACACGGAGGCATCTATTATGAAAAGTTATAAGTGAAATTGTGACGTTAACGTCAATGTGACGTTGCGACGTGCGCCGCATATCCTACAGTGGCCATTGTGAATCTTGCATTATTTTGTTACTGTTTCATGTAACTGCCCAGTTTTTTGAATAACGTATCATAAATGGCTTGTGGTTAAAGAGATATACATGTATTTATCTTTTTGTTATCGAACTTTTTGGACACACCTCGTATGTACCCTTTAACCTGCTTAAGTGCCTTGTGTTTTGTGGATTGTTGTTTTCATGGAGGTCTGCGTGGGGAGGCATTGTCTTATGTATGTGGCTTTTCCTGTAGCTACGTATTCTCTCTCTTTAATACATGGTAGTTTTAACAGTATTTACTGTGTCTAACCTCAAGGGGTCTATACAACCAGTAAAAGGTCTAATCATGGTTGTTTTATCATTATTTACAGTTATGGCCCTTTGATTATGCCACATATAGTATATATGGTACCATTCTTGTCCGGACTACTTCTCAGAAACTACTTGCTGGAATTCAACAAAATTTCATGGGATGCTTCACTACCAAGAGAAGATGCGCATACTATCACACGGTTTTGGTTCAACTATTTTTCACGGAGTTATAGCCCTTTGATTATGCCACATATACTACATATGGTACAATTCTTGTCCGGACTAATTCTCAGAATCCAATGACTGGAATTCAACGAAACTTCGTGGGAAGCTTCACTACCAAGAGGAAATGCGAATATTATCACTTGGTTTTGGTTGGAATATTTTTCCATGGAGTTATGGCCCTTTGATTATAAAACATAGTACATATTGTACCATTCTTGTCCGGACTACTTCTCAGAAACTACTGACTGGAATTCAACAAAACTTCATGGGAAGCTTCATTACCAAGAGGAGATGCGCATATTATCACACGGTATTGGTTGGACTATTTTTCCACGGAGTTATGGCCCTTTGATTATGCCACATATAGTATATATGGTATCATTCTTGTCTGGACTAATTCTTAGAAACCACTGACTGGAATTCAACAAAACTTCATTGGAAGCTTCATTACCAAGAGAAGTTGCAAAACTTCATTGGAAGCTTCATTACCAAGAGAAGATGCGCATTTAATCACACTGTTTTGGTTGGACTATTTTTCACTGAGTTATGGCCCTTCTTTTATGCCACATTTAGTATATATGGTATCATTCTTGTCCAGACTAGTTCTCAGAAACCACTGACTGGAATTCAACAAAACTTAATGGAAAGCTTCAGTATTAAGAAGAGATGCTCATATTATCACACGGTTTTGGTCAGACTATTTTTCACAGAGTTATGGCCCTTTGATTATGCAACATAGTACATATATGGTACCATTCTTGTTCGGACTAATTCACAGAAACTTTTGACAGGAATTCAACAAAACTTTATGGGAAGCTGTATTACAAAGAGGAGAAGCGCATATTATCAGGAGTTATGATGGGTCTGTTTTTCATATAGTTATGGCCCTTTGATTATGCAACATATAGATTAAATATTATCAGCTATGCAAGATAATCAAAATTATATTCTTTTAATTTTTCAAGTAAGTTTTTTGAGGTAGGTAAATGTTTGTCTACGTAATGTTTATAATATATACATGTATATATTTGATTTCAAATATATTTTCTTGTTTTTATGGCACCTTTCAAGATCACCTTATGTCAGACCTCAAACAATAAGCTTTGGTTTTGTTGTTTTAAATTATGATAAAAACTATTGAACAAAAAGGACATTCACACACTGGTACATCTGTCAACACCATACTTATTTGATCATCAGCTGATATGGATTTGTATCAATCTACAGTCTTTGTTGTAAAGGTACGCATTGCATTGACATGGGCACTTGAATTGTGAATAAAGGCTTCTTATATCAATAGCAAGATTCCTTTTTTCAGGTTTGTTTTCAGTTAGCAGGATTATCCTAGCCCAGCATGTAATTAAATTGTTCACTATCTCAATTTCATTGTACATTTTTGTATACCTATCCAGGACATTTCCAGTGCTGCATATAACATTCAGATTGTAACCATCAACAAAGTGAGATTTTCCAATTAGAGTCTTGTTCGAAGTTATAACCATACTTCGGGGAGCATCCATCGGTTCCACCGATATCCTTGTTATCATTATTTACTGTGTCCAACTTCAAGGGGTCTATATGACCATTTACGGGTTTATACAGGGTAGTTTTAACATTATTTACAGTGTCCAACCTCAAGGGCCTATATGACCAGTTACGGGTTTATACATGGTAGTGTTAATATTATTTACTTTGTCCAACCTCAAGGGGTCTAAATGACCAGTTACGGGTTTATACATGGTATTGTTAACTAACATTATTTACTGTGTCCAACCTCAAGGGGTCTATATGACCATTTACGGGTTTATACAGGGTAGTTTTAACATTATTTACAGTGTCCAACCTCAAGGGTCTATATGACCAGTTACAGGTTTATACATGATGGTTTTAACAATATTTACTGTGTCCAACCTCAAGGGGTCTATAGGACCAGTTACAGGCCTAGAATGATAAAAAAAATATGAAGCTTTTTGTTGGAAAGTAATATTGTCAACCTTTGGAGAAATACCATCACCCTTGCCTGCACCTTGAGTGACAGTTATGACATAAAACAATATGATATTTATATACTTGGCAACTGTAGAACTCACCCAGTTTGCTATATTCAATGGTTCCCCTAGTTTCATACAAGTAAAAACTTCACAGACATAAAAGATGTCAAAATATGAGCAACACTGTATATTTCTTAAGGTTATCAAATTGTAGTTCTAATGAAACATGACAATTAATTAAAGTATCATTATTTACTGTCAGAGGCACTTTACATACACATTATTTACATGGCGAATTTACCAGACTTGTCCAGGATTTGCACCTGGGACCTCTCAAGCCAACAATCAAGATGGCACGGAGCGCTCTAACTACTGAGCTAACAAATTGAACAGTAAATATCTCCATTGTAACCGCTAGCAATTAAGAAAGGTAGACATTTCAAGAAGTAATTGTTATTTTACTTTGGTTTCCTAGTATGCACAAATGCTGATATGAATATTGTTTAAATGCAATTTAGATTATATGCAATTTTAACAGTATTTAAGTTAGAAAAAGGGATTGGATGACTTTATGTGACACAAGAAAACCAACATATCCCACCAGGGATTAGTTTAGTTTTCAATTAGCAATAACCACGCCTTGGATAAACCTCATTGGCTATCGTACCAGCACTGCAATTGCACCCGGGACCTCTTATATGATTTAAAGCTGACATTATACCGCATCACTTCAGAGCTAGCCCAACAGAAAAGCTATTGGAAGTGTTGGCAGATGTCATTCAACCCCTCCAAGTGTGAAGTTGTCAGATTCACCAAGAAGCGCAACCCCATCAGTATAACTACACCATCCATGGCCATGACTTAGCCACAGTAATATCAGGCAAGTACCTCGGAGTCACCCTTTCAGAAAACCTATCATGGAACGCATATGTGGATGACAAAACCAAGAAGGCCAACAATTCCCTCAGCTTCTACGCTCCCACACAGCGCTTTGATTCCACTACCGTTACATTCAGACGCTGCTGTATTACCCAGTGTATTTTGATATTTGACCTTACGAAATCACCGTTCGTTCCTGATACTAAATGCCATTGGCACGATCACATGACTACTGAGTTTAAAATAGATGTGTATTTTCCAGTGTTAAACCAAATGTGTACGCAGTGTACATAGCCTTTCGCGTTGAAGGAAATTTTTACTATCTAGCTAATCGGTTTTATTTCATGTCATTAAAAGTGTAGCATTTACAGAAGACAGTGTTTCGATCATTCATCGAAGATTGTACTGATACGTATTAAATATAGCGTGGCGAATCTGAGTAACAAAATGCCAAGTAACGGTATGACGCATTTTAAATATACGCAGATTCCGCACGTTCGGTTGTTTAAATGACCTTAACTCACTACACATTTACAGGCATCGGAATATTTTGGGATGCTGACAAAACGATAGTCACTTACTCATTTATTTAGTTTTTCTAGCAATTTCCATAGTCACAGCGGCATTTCTATGAAACTGAAATCTGTCTATTCAATGCACACTCGCATAAGCTTTATTACACATGTTTACTGTCCTACATTTGGGACATTACTAATGTCATTAGCGAGTTGTTGTAAGCTAAATGGCTGTGAACGCATGTCGACCCGCCTGAAAATATCAGCTGCGCGGGAGTTATAAAGCAGAGGGTGAACATGAAGGTATCGGAATAAGCGCCCGATGCTAAAGGAGAGTTCTCAGTTTCTAGCCAGGTGCCCCAGGGATACCAAAGCCCAGTGCTATACTAGCCTGGTGAGGCCCATCATTGAGTATGCCTCCTCTACCTGGGACCCTCACACCAGTAAGAACATCAAACAACTGGAAGCGGTCGAGTGCTGAGCAGCCAGGTTCGCCATGGGTGACTACAAAACCAACAGCAGCACCAGCCAAATGATATTTTATCTTGACTGGGACCCACTACAGCAGAGACGGTCAGACAGCAGGCTGGTGATGATATACAGGATTACCCATGGCCTCATTGAGTGATTGACATCCAGGTTGACACCCAGCCACACCACGCAATACATGCTGCCTTTCTGCAGGACAGACAAGTATCACCGCTCATTCTTTCCAGCTCAGGTCTTCGTCTGTGGAACCAGCTGCAAGAGATTGTCGCTACAGCCCCAACTTTAGAAGCCTTCAATGATGGGCTGGTAGGCTGTCACCAGATCTTGTAATGCACAACGTCTTTTTTTTGCTATTAATCTGATTTTGTCTTTTATCCTTTCACTGTGCACTTCACAACGACCTTGTACATAATTTCATATGCGACAATGCTCCAGAGAGAGCCCTGCATATTACTTGGAAGAAGAAGAAGTGATCCAAGTCATCACATTCACGGACATACGTACAGTGGTACAGAGGTGACATGTGTATGTTTTTTATTTATCTTTATATTAATACATTGATCGTTAATATTTAAGTTAAATGTAAGTTGAAAACATTACTGAATATTCTCAGTGCATTGAAGATTCGCGGTAAAGTGGAAATTTCCCCGTGAAATGTATATTGGTATCTGTTATAATAAAGTAGACCATATGATTTTTTTAAATATTTATTTCATAATATTGGTATAAATTACAAACAATACATAAATCCCAGATAAAGCACAATACATAAATAATGAATACAGATAATGCATTGATAACAAATGACGAACAAACAATTAGACAACAAATGAAATAAAATACATGTAACATTAATCATTTATCTTAATGAATGATAATTAATGATACTGAACACAACACATGTATAAATACTGACACATAAACGAAAGAAATAGCTAATTTGAGCTATACTGAATTGGATTACCACTGAATTGTGTACTCATTTTATATCATTCCCGATATTTGCAATGATCTTTGTATTGATACTTATAAATAAATTTGAACATAATTTAAACGAAAAATAACATCAACAAGACATTCATTTATATACATTTTGTATTTATAATAATATTTATTCTTTCTGCTATGTCTGTCATACAAAGTTAAAGTTGCACGTTGGTCTACACTTGTATGTAAAACATTGAACTCGTAATCTTTATTGTTACAATGTTTTGAAGGATGTTTATAAAAGAAAATGAATATTACATCGTATATCAATGCAAACAAATTTATTCTATACATTAAATTATGACTTACCAGTGCCACAGGTACGGTGCCTTTTACTCAACGTAATTGTATGTTGCACCTTCTCTTTTAATTACATTATTAATTAACTGTATCTTTTTCATTCATATAGTACATCAAAGTTCATTGAGGTTTATAAGGGTTTCAATTCAACAGGTATGACCCCCAATTAACGACTCAACCACCTTCGGTGTGAATATCTTCGCCTTTTCATTGCTATTAAAAAGACGTGGAATTGAGTTTATTTACCCTCGCCACCGGGATATCCCATATGGGCGAGCATTCACTATTTTAGTATACTATATGTGTACATACTATATTAGCATTCCTTTTTTTAAATTAAAACTATAGTAAAAAGACGACTTCTATCACATTCTTTAATATGCCGAATTGCACTTCAAAAGTGGGCCGAGTCGGACCGGAATGTGGGTCGACCTTCTTTAGTAGCCATGAAAGTAACATAGCCATCGTAGCTACGAAAGTTTAATGAGGTGGGCGGAGTTTGGTGTAGGCACGAAGACGCTAATTTAGCGTCTTCGTGCCTACAGTGAAGGAAGGGGGAGGGGGATTAATGGATGGAAAATATCACTGGACAAGTCAAGACGCTTGACGAAGTTCGTTGACGTTAGCATGTGGGTTAAGACGTTTTTTTTTTTTTAATTGAAGCGTTTTCGTTCACTTAACAACAATATCAGTAAGACAAGTAAAACAAATTGACCGAATACCACACGGGACATGTTGAACAATTCATGCACGTGCAATCGAGTTTCACGTTGTGGACGATTAACAGTGCAAACATAATTCCTAAAATTCATGAATTCTGATAACACACACCAAGGCTAATTTTACCTATCTACTTTCTTTACACAATGAGTTCTTTAACACAACAAACACTATGTGTACAAATCGGAAGTTTCTTTTTTTGTTCAGTATATATATTACGCTCATATTGCATTTATATTTGTCTGTCCGAGTGTGCATCTACCTGTTGATCCTCGGTTACATGTGTAGTTTGTAGGTGCAATATTAATTGTGTATGATATATGCCATTGTATGCCATTATTCATGTTTTAATTATCTTTGAAGATTATTGTATAGTCTCTTATAACTCAATTTGAGTGGTGATATACATGTTGTAAGTTATAACTATTGCAGTTGGTAATATGTACAATGTTTATTGACAAAACTGAATTACATACTATTAAAAGTTACCTATATACATCAGTTCTCCCGCGATATTATCGAAACTTTTATAGAATTATGTAATACATGTATAAACAAATCCAGAACAAAGCTATGACATAAAATACCCCAAATGACCCTGCCGTAGGGATAGAGTATAACTACGCGGGTAGTAATTAACAAATATCGTAAATGAGATTCAAGAGAAGAGACAACGTGGATTGACATGGTGCTGATACCCATTGGTTATCATTTTCAGTACTGAAACTAGTCGCCTCACATTAAAATTAAACGAATGAACAACTCGCACTCCAATGTTAGCAACACCACGAAAACAAACAAAGTTATTTATGCATGTACACTGAACACATTTTCTAAACGTCCATGTAATAAAATACAAATTAAATAAAACGGTTTTACATGCCAAGTTGAAATTTGGCATTCTAGTATTATAAATGGTACTTTGTCGAATTCTAAAAAGAAAAATCCTATTTATCTTCATGGTTGCCCACGCGTGACAGTGAGTACGATTTTCAACTTTTGGCACGTGGATCACATAAATTATATAGTTAGCGGTTAATTTCATTTCAATGCACTCCACGTTGTATGTCCAAAACGAAAAACAGAAAAGATGCCAACAAAGACCATTGAAGAACGCTCCAGGGCCGTCGGTATGATTGATAATGGTACTCTGATATGACAGGTATGACTAACTTTATAAATTAATTAATCAATTCAAATAGCATTTGGAAAATAATTATAAAAATGTATAGTTTTTGAATTATTGACCACTTTTTATAAATACATAAATAAGTGTATTTTAGGTTGCCCGTCTGTTCAATAGGAGTAAATTTGAACATTTTTTCTGTTCTTATATTTTGACGAATTAACAAGTCGATTTTTAGAAATTTTGTTCAGTTTGTGCTTAGGAGAAGTGGGTAATCAAACTTAGTCCTCATACCCCAGAAACGGTGCTGTTGATGTGAATCGACTAAGTTGTTCAGAAGACATGTGGATCCGAAAAGTCTCGTGGTCAAATACCACAGGAAGGTTGTTAGCCACCTTAGTTCTGGTTTTCCCTCCGATAAGGATTACTTTTCTATGGCTGTGGAACCAATGACATACCGCCGTTGCATACTTGGCAAACTAACTACCGGGACATAAGGAAGCAGTTTTGCATAACATAAGGCCCCGTTTCATAGCCGATCTTAAGACGAATACTGTATCTTATCATAAACCCTATCTTACGTTAACGTAGCTACGAAAATGTGTTGCATGAACATTAGCTGAACTTAACTAAGTTCATCGTAGAATTTGTCGTAACTTTACGAATACATTAGAACACTCTTAGTACGTTCACACTATCGTTAAGTGTCATGGGCGCCCCCATACGAATCCACGATGTACGTGGACTTTTTCATAAAAGTTACTTGTTTTTGTGACCGTAACATGATATAATTTTATGTAATTATAAATACGCCAAAATGTCGTACAAATGTTTGATTTTATTACCGAAACGACATGGTATACTATATGTCTCTACTAGGTTAGGGTTACCTGTATATTGTACCCGAGTATCAGAGACAGTTACAATATAATAATAGGCGTGGTTAAACTCATGATATTAAACAATTAAAGAATAAGCTATATCACAACACAACACTTTGAATATTTCCAACATTTCTATAAGCCTTTAATGTAATGTAAACTGTGTAAACTGTTTTCTGTGGAAATTCAGACAATTATTTGGACAAGTTAATAAAACAGAATATGAGTTGAGCCAATTGGCTAGGGACGAGTTGGCCTAACACCGCGTTGTGTGGTTAAACAGGCACATGGTTAGCTCATTCGGATGCTAGTCTTGAGGGTGTTGACACTGTATCATATAGTATGTATTTTATCCTAATGTAGGGGAGATAACTGCTATGGTCTTGTGTATGTCTGTTTATAACAGTTATGTTACTTTGGTTTAGAGGTTAGTTCTGGAATAAAAGAGAATGGAACCTTCATTTCTAAGATCTTACTGTTTCAGCTACAAGCTGGGACATCATTACGCATATCTTATTTCGTATTCTGATGTATATAATTTATTTATTGAGAGCAAGGTCAGTATATGGCTGCTTATGTCTTCGTCCTGGATTATATACAGTAGCGTAAGGTGGGACATGTATGGGACAAAGCGCATTTTTGATAAGGTGCAACAATCTCTAAACATTATATAGATATAACTTCTTGTAAAATGTAGTACAATTTCGCGATCCTGTAAGCACTGCCTAAATACCGTCAAACAAACTCACGAATGGCAAAAATCGAGAATACCAGGTGTACGAGGCAATACTAAAATACCAACTAATCAGCGTTAACACAAAATAGTGTAAAATGACTAAAATGAGAATTAAAAACTTATCTTTGAAGATATTAAAATCAAAAGAACCTTTGTTCAACTAGACGACATTTATTGCTTGCTTCCGCATTGAGTCTTACAATGACGTAGCGGATTCCGTTTACTAATAAAGATCCTCATCATAGAAGGTTTAGGCATTATCTTTGATGTTGCGTGTGCCTTGTACTCTAATATTTAAATTAGCTCTGTCATGCTTTCCACAGAGACTACATACATTCATTTTGACAGCCATATCGGAACTACTTTCCCGTCACGTTTCTTCCGAAGTATATATATATTAATAATAGCCGAAATGATCCGATTGTAATATCTTCAGTTTGGTTATCTGTAGGGTTGTTCGACTTCACTTGGACCACGTTATCAGCCTGATTAAATGACAGCAATAGCTTCGTAATAGTTAATTGAACTAGATGCAATTTCCGACATTTTTCTGACCAAAACATTTATATATAGCAAGTGAAATTTAACTGATCCAGACGGAGTTTTCGTGTGACACGGGCAGACAGACGGACACACAGTTCATAACTTGGTTCCAGTGTGACGATATTGCAATTCTACATTTTAAAAAGCAGGCGAGAAATGTACATTGAAAGTGGCATATGTATCGTTTTTTACCGCATTATAAGCCGTGTATAACATATTTCTCACGCCGTATGGACAGACGGACGGTTAAAGGTTTCGGCATTTCTTAGTATGAAGTAATATATATATAATCAATACCTTAAGTACTTAGTTTCATATCATTAGTATCCGTTGAGTAGCATGCATTTAAAGGGACCTCGATAAGTAGCTCTTTGTTAATCTGAATTGGTAATTGGTGTATTTTGTACTAAGTCTATCGCTCTGCATTTACATAATTTATTGCCTTTATAAATGTATAAATGATGCAGATGCAAAGTCCTATGTTTCATGTATTTTTCTCCGTTTGAATGTAATGAATTAGGAGATAATTGATTTCCCTTAGAATATCTCCGATATGTGTCGCAAGCAGGTGCTTGTGGCACGAGATTTTCATGTAAGCGTTAGCTTTGAAAGTCATTCAGCTTTGGGCAGCCGACACATTAATACCAGTTTTTTCTTTAACGTTAATTATGAAATTTTGACAACGTTACTAGGTCACTCACAATGTAGTCGGTTGCCCAAATGCTACCCATAAATCACAAATTAAACAGTAATTTGAAATGTATGTTGTTTTATGTCTTGTTTATCGGAGGTGGTCGAGTTGAAAGGGAAACTATATATAACAAAAAGATAACCGTGATGGGTGTTGGATATTTTAAAATATGGGCGTAGTATGTGTCGAAACCGCGTAGTACACGGCTGAAACCACCCCTAATATTCTCGTAAACATCAAGGGTAGGTATCATCGGTGAAATATTTAATGATGAACAACATTACAACACAACGTGCCAAATATTATATGTCTGGCGTAATTGTACACACAGTATAACGGAGACCTTTTCATCCTTTCAGTTTAAAGAATTAATCCCTCGGGCGTGTTTTCAAGCGGAAATGCACGAGAAGCTCGGTGTGTAGACAGTATGTGTAATAATTATCTTTGTCGAATGCTAGCGAAAAAACACGAACACTTCGTAACTTTAGATTCTAGGGTCATCATAATAAGTGACCTTAAAATCACGGATTTTTGTAGCTGACTGTTGAGTTGTGAAAACATGTGCCCTATTGCATGGCGGATGGAAATTTTGCATGTGTTTTACGATGTTTACGACTGGATTAAATGGACGAAATTGGACATACTTCCCAAGTAATTATGTTTTATTTAGGATATATGTGTTTTATGTGCTCATTCGCTGTGTTATATTCTGGACGTTAATGGTCCCAGATAGTGTCTATTTTCTGCGACCGAGTCAAGAAATTTGGTGGTTTGCATATGCTGATTAGGTATAAACATAATTATGTTCTTGTGCAAATTCGTCAGGAAAGATATTGGCTGATGTTGTAGCACTTGACATAGAATATGAATATCATTTAATTTGGTGCTGTTGTAGTAGTGTGGGGTGAGACGACCGCCCAGTTAGCTCAGTCCGTAGAGTGCCGTACTAGTGTTACGGGGTCATGGGTTCGAGCCCCACATTGGGCGCACTTTTTCCCCTTGATTTACTTCTATAGTGGCAGTGGTGTTTGACGGCCCACGGTGCTTGAGCCTCAACTGCTGGAAGGTGGAGGAGTGTAGTGGTGTGGGCTTAGACGGCCGCCCGGTTAGCTGAGTCGGTAGAGCACCTTACTAGTGTTAGGGGGTCGTGGGTTCGAGCCCCATATTGGACACACGTGGTTGAGCGTGAAATGCCGGAAGGGGGAGGTCGAGTGTAGTGGTGTGGGCTTAGACGGCCGCCCATAGCTCAGTGGGTAGAGCGCCATACTAGTGTTAGGGGGTCATGGATCCGAGCCCCAAATTGGGCGCACTTTTACCCCTTGATTTACTTCACTGTTATGGTAAAACTCAGGACAAACTAGCATGCCCCTCAGTGGGATTGAACAGCACAATTTAATCAAGCAGAAAGAAAAATGAACATTCAAATTTTTTTGATTGGCGTTATCAATTTAAGAACTATAAAACATGTGTGTATTTCACGTTCCTTCTTCACAAGTCAGTAAATTACCAGTTATTGAGAATTTTATGTATTCCATATATTTATGTAACCGAAACTGAGAGACAACAGGCTTTGCATCATTGCAGCCCTACTACACTGGCATTGATAATATACAGTTAACTCTCATTACAATAGAATATTTGTTTAACAACACAAATCCAGGCAGTGGGATCAAATATGCACATTGCTTCATTGGTCAAATTCAATATAATGACCTATTCAATACATTACAAGACTAATTTTGATGCAAAGCATCAAAACGGCGGCACAAGTTTTAGGAAGCATGATATTGAAACGAAGAAAAAAAACGATTACACGAAACGTAGATAGAACGAAACGGATCTAAAAATATACATGATTATAACTTCTAGTTTTACAGATCTAAAAGAACTATTGGGATATCAAAAGGGAAAAATATCCACTAAAAATGTCAAAACAACGTAATTAAAAGTTCAGTTCAACCATCAGCATTTGATCTCGAATGTACTGAATCCGTTTTACTGCCAATGCGTTATTTGAACAACAAATGCTATGACGTTTTCAACGACAATTTTCATTGGCTGAATTTTGTTTACATATTACCATCAGTACATAACTTATATGGGTCAAGTTAAGGCAATGTATATTGCATAGTTTGGTCACTGTATTTATATTTGTACATTATAAACTGCATTCATGAACTTATTAATATGGATTAACATTTTTTGTTTAACAATTTGCTTTTTTATAAGTACAATTTCAATTTGCGTGCACAGCATTAGGAACCATTTCCTGAACTTTGATGATGAATTGAGCGTAGTTGTGAAACGAAGCTATGTAATACACGATGCCTAACCGTTTTCGTGACTAGCTGTTGTAAATTCTTATAAGCATACGTAAAACATTTTTTAAAGCTTTTTATTAACGGTAAAAATACATTTTAAATATTTTGACATTTTTTTATTATCAATTAGTACACTTTTTTTATCTGTATAATTAGAATCACGTTTTGTAAGAACAATTTAAAAAAGCATAATACCAATGGCTTCTCCCATTTCGATTATGCAACTCCATGTACCTAGATTAAAAATTATTCAAATAGACGACGGCCTGAAGGCCGCCGTCAATAATACTGCAAATAAAATTTCAGTATTTTCAATAATTAAAGGCTCGCATATAGTATTCTATATACACAACGCTGACAGGGTATATGACGTGCAAACTAATTTCCCCTTCATGCATCTCGTGGCCATTTTTGCTGACGGCTCGGCTTGAAAACTTTTATCGCTTGATGTCCGCAAGTTACTAGAAATTGACAATTGTTCTTCATACAGGAGTCAATAAATATTGAAAAGATTACATGCGTTCTTGTATTCATATTCAAAATGATAGATTGTTTAAGTTTTGAGCTAAATTCAGCTTGATAAAGTCCATGTGATCAGACGCTTGAAAAGTGAATTACAGAATCAAGCGCACGCTTATCCATGTGTATTGAGGTACCTTATGGGGTATACAATACAGGCAATATACATGCGAGTGAAATAAAAGAAATTTGATCTACAGCAAGTAATTCAAGATTTTAAAAGGAAAACATTTTAATTACTTATATGATACAACACTCTAAACAATTTTATGAACCAAAAAGAGCAAAATTACACATACGGTATCTTATCTTATTGACCGATTTTTCGTGTTTCTCAAACATGACTTTATTTTAATATCAGATCTAGAGAGCTAGGCATCGCAACATTGCTTGTTTAACTAAATTCGTATGAAAACATGGATTTACAGTATTATAAATTCGTTATACAGGTTGTTGACAGGGTATATGGGGGGAATATAACCTGTCAACAACCTGTATAACTAATAATATGACTAGAGTTGACTTTTTTATATCATCTACTTGTATGTTTGTTTGAATGATGTGCACAGTTTTATTCTAGAATCTGTTGAATTGATGTTAATTTGTTGCCTTATAGATGACAGTGATTGAAATCAAGTATCATGGAAGTAACCTTGCACCATTGGAGCAGTAATCATGGTAGAAGTCATCAGAACATGGAATAGTATTACAGAATAGAACAGAATCACAAAGATAAGTGACTCTATTCACTTCCTCTTTCTAAAATTTGTCATTTGCCTATTATTGTCTGTCCAGGGAAATTAGTTGGGAGAAGTCATGATAATCATTGCCTATTTCTTCCATGTTGTACATTAAGATGTTACCAATAGTCATTTTAAGCATAATTGTTTGTACCTGTTAATAGCAATAGTTAACAAAAAAAACATCAAAATCATCATCATCATCTAGAAGTAGAAAGAGTGATTGACTGGAGTAGTAACAGCAATAAAAAATATGTAAGTTGTATTCTCTACTACAATTTTATTCATTTATTTATTTTATCATCATTTGAAGTTTTCATTTATCATCATCTCATTCATTATACCCCCTTGGTAAACAAAAGTTTGGGGGTATACAGGACTCACTCTGTCGGTTGGTCGGTTAACAAAAACTTTTGGAGCGAACTACATCTACAGCTTTTGGAGAATTTTCATGAATTGACATGGACAATCTCCATGATGAGTTGTAGTGTGTGACATAATCATCATGGACTGTATATAAGCTTGATATACAGCTCTTTTTTTCTGACAAAGTGGTACTGCTGGGGTATTACTCACTTCCAGTGATAGTTGTAGTATCCTTGGTTGGTGTTTGTGGTGTAAGAGAGATGTTGGTTGAGTAACATGTTGAATGGTCCAGGAAGGTGATTTAGTCCCATTAATTGGTCAGTTTATAGATGTGGTTTTGTTGTTGCATTGACTGGTTTCTGTGGTAGGTAATGCATGGAAGACAGTGTGACTTACAGAAAGCATAATCAAGGTGCTGTAATTCATTTCAAATTTTGTGTATATATACCAATGCATTTGAAAGTGGTTTAGGTAATAGACATTTGCTCTATGCTTTGACAAAAAACCCTCAGTCTGATTGGATGAATTTTAAAAACGTCAGAAATTGTGTGAGAGAATTATATTTGGTGAGAATAGGTATGTTTTCTGTCTGGCTTTCTTCCATCAAACTGTAGAAACATATATGATTAGAAAAGAGTTATTTTTCAATGGAATTATATAAGATATATGCTATATAATGCATAATGTCATAACAATGAAATATTTATATTGAGATTGGTTTGCTAATCAGCAAGTATAGGCTTATACATGTAGTTTTGTGATTCCATATATTGAGTAAAGACCATTATAAGGCGGACTACCTGACAGAGTGCATTGACCAAAGTCTGCTACAGGAAAGGTTACAAGTCAGCATGTCATTCATATTATTTCAATTGTGTGAATATGGTTAAAATTTTCCATATTTTTCAGTTAGCAGAGTTAGATACTTAAATTATTTTGACTCACCTGAGCTAGTTTTTATGGCTTGTTTGAAATACTGTCCTGTGCTCTACATGGTAATATTAGCTACACAAGAATATTAGTTGTGATAAGCAGGGGCATTGGCAGCGATAAGTTAAAAATTGAAAAAACAATTATGACCAAAAGTGACCCCTCCATAGAAAGTCTGAAAAATGGCCCAGCTACACCCCTGATAGGTGATTAATAATTTGAAATAATGTATAAACCGAAGATAATGCTGTTATATTGCAAGTTCATTTATACCTGGTACAGTTTAGTTACAGATTATTATGTATAATATACTCACAATACTTAATACTCTTACATGTCTTCCCACCGACAAGTGACCATGATGCAGTAGTTGTCCGTAAAACATTCTCGTTCGTAGTCCTATTATCCATCCTGTTGGGCCATTAATCCCTCTCTGAAGGCCCTGGTGGTATTGCTTGACTTTTGTTGTCATAGCTGGTGTGGATGTATAAAGTATTGAGAAAAATGTTTCCAAAATGAGATTGTGATGATCGTAATGACGTACATAACTGTGCGACAGCAAGTATATTCGGTACAGACTGTTAAATGTCTTGTCTTACTACATATATGTCTATATGTTGCATGCACAAATTATGAATGAATTTTACTTGATAAGAAAGATCCATTTTGGATTATGATAATATTAATCTTTGTACTACAAAGTGGTCTCTTAACACAGATAAATTGGAAGGCAGGGAATGGTCATTCAGTGTGCTGTTTGATATGAGTCCATAAATAGAAGAGTCTTTCCGTATCAGGAAGAATGTTCTGGTCATGACACTGGTTGTTATTTAACTGATAAGGCAGATAACCACTGTGGGGAGCTTGGTTGATGTATGTTGTATGCACATGATTAGCAAATGTATTGAAGTTTGATATTAAAACTTGATTTGGGTCATTGTAACAGAGATCTTCTTTTTTTATTAATGCATGGTTCATTACTTCAGGTATTATGATATCTGTGTATGAACTCATTTTAAAGATAAGGGCAGTGGTCCTGAAATGCTGATATATAATCAAAGTGCTGTGAGGACTGAAGGCCTGGGGCTGCTTAAAGTTGGATTGTGGGTTTGCTTGCTTGTTATAGATGTAGTGATTTGTTTGCACACAAATTATCACATAATGTATTATTTCGGGAAACTGGGACATCATCTTATATTCAAAATTGTATGACAATTTGCTTAAAATTTTGTGTTTTAATATCGGATTTTTTGTGTCTTAATTAGTCTTTGTTATACTTGCTTGTTGTATGCACTTATCAAATTGTACCATTCATGGTGAGCTTTTTGGATCCTTGGATGTCTGTTGTCATGCATCATGAATCGTGCGTCGTGCATCAACATTTTCTTGAAACAACAACTCTACCTAAACATGTACCACTAAATGGATTTTGTCCAAATTTCACAGGAATGATCCTTGGTTAGGCCTATTTCAAAGTTGCATAAGTCATTCCGGTCCGCTGCATAATTAGGTCACAGGAGCAAAAATAGATTTTAAAAGTGTAAAATTTGAAATTGTTCTTGTCCAAAACCCTAAGGTCTAGAGCTTTGATATTTGGTGTGTAGCATTGTCTAGTGGTCCTCTTACAAGATTGCATAAATTATTAAGTTCCGTCAAAAAACATGGCTGCCAGGGGGCGGGGCTTGTTCCCTATATGTATATAATGGAAACTATAAACAATATCTCCTCCTAAACCACTCTATGGATTTTGACCAAACTTCACTGGAATGATCCTTAGGTGGTCCGCCTTCGAACTTATATGAATGGTTACGGTCTGTTGCATAAGTAGGTCACAGGAGCTAAAAATAGATTTTAAAAGTGTAAACTTTGAAAATCTTCTTGTCCCAAACCACAAGGTCTAGAGCTTGGTGTGAAGCATTGTCTAGTTGTCCTCTTACAAGACTGCATAAATTATTAAATTCTGTCATGTTCCCTATATGTATATATTGGAAACTATAATTTTTGGATTGTATGATTTATAATAATTTTGTATAATGGTATTAAGAAATCGGGAAATATAAAACACAGTGATAACAACTATTTAGAAGACTATTAATCGGAAACCTAATCTGACATTTAATATATATTGGGCAAAGATGTTAGAAGTATGTTTGTGGTGACAAATTTGGTGTATGTTACGTAAGGTGTCATTTAAGGGTATTCTGGACTTGCATAAGTGGAACAGAATGTTTTGGATTGATGTTCAGGGGAAAATAGTGATTCTGTATGTTATTGGTAAACCTCAACAATATGGTTGTCTTTTATGAATATCTATGGTTAGCATTATTTCCTCTAAATTGTCCTTGTACGAAATTTGTACTATGTGAATTACATTGACAGTCCATCCTCTTCAAGACTTCATATCTATATGTGGTGAGACAATCTGAGTGACAGATCTGTCTGTGAATTGCATTGTCTGTCAAAGAATAAGAACCAAACATATAGCATTGGCCAAAGATCAATATTAAATGTAGACAAGAACGGAGAGCTTGATGAACACAATCTAATATATACTCAACAACAACAAGGATGAAAGACTCAACACAGATACTTTCAGAATCTTCACAATGACTATGGCAATAGACATATGACATGAAAAAATCAAAGACCAAGTCACAGCACAAAATTAAAGAATACCAAGTACAAACCTATTAAGTATTCTCAAACTGTCAACTATTTACAAGACTATTTATCAGAAATCTAATCTGACATTTTATATAAATTGGGCAGAGATGTAGTAAGTATGTTTGCGGTGACAGTTTTCTCTTGAAGATTACCCCATCCATTAGTTTGAACATCTCTTTGTTTATCCAGTAGTATTTTGCCTCTGGACTTGACAAGAACAGGGCCCCTTCCTCCGGTTCGCATTGGTTGTGCAGAAATTGGTGAAAAACTTGCAAGTTGACATCCTTCGCTTGGGACTGGTTGAGCTCTTGGGCTGTAAAACCCCAGCTACATGGGTTTCCGGGGGATGTTACTTCCGGTAGTCTCACACTGCCATTGACCATCACCGACAATTTGTTTATGGATATATCCATCGACACCTCTTGTCTATGGGTGTGACAAAACCCTTCCTTGTTTTGGACGTTTTGCTCAAGCTGTATAGTAAGTGAATCTTGTGCAGCCATTATATCCCCTTGGTTGTAGCCTTCACTGGACTCTTGGGAACAAACTGCTCCCACTGTTGTGTTATCGCTTGGCACTGTCATTAACTGCAAACTTCCACTATTAGCATAGTTCACTGCATTGTCTGCCTCCTCAATGAAACTTCTCCACTGTGCATGAGCCCGACAGCAATAATTGCATCCTCCACATGGGAAACCCTTTGGCTGTATCCCTGTCAAGTACAAGGAACAATGGGTTAATCTGTCCAGTAGTCTTGATAAGGCGTCAGTGCTCCCATGCTTGTATCCTAGTTGGTTCTTAACAACCATGTGGTATTGTGCTAGTTCTTCCATCCACAGGGCAAGCTGTCCTTGGCGGTCCCTGAACCTCAACAACCAGGTCAGACTTTAGTGATCGGTCCTTACACCGTAAACACTTTCCCCAATAAGTAATATCTGAATTGCCTTGTAAACCTTTAAATGCTCAGCAGCTCTTTACAAGTAGACAATATCTTTTTTGTTCCGGAGTGAGGGCAAAGCTGCCATAAGCGACCACTCTCTCCCTGCCATTGTGGACTTGACTAAGGATGCCTCCAATGGCCCAGTTAGAGGCATCAACATCCAGTATGAAAGGGTCTGAGGGATTTGGGATTGCTAACACCTGAGGTTCCACCACGGACCTCCGCAACTTTTCAAATGCTGTTTGTTGTTCCTCCTCCCATATAAACTTCTTTTTCCCTGTGATGGCGTACAGAGGTTGCGCTAGTTTAGCGAAATCTTTAATGAAGGCCCTGTGATCATTTACAAAACATAGGACCTTTTCAACCTCCTTGGAACAGTTCGGAACTGCAGCCCAGTTGGTAACTGATTGTATATTTTTTCTCAGTCATGGACATCTATTCCCAATTGACCATTCTTTCCAAGAATTCCACCTCAGTCTGGAAAAATCAGCATTTCTGGGGTTTCAGCTTCAATCCATGTTCCCTGAAGCACTTAAATGCCTCTTCTAAGTTTTCCAGGTGTTCTCTAAAGGTCTTGCCCATCACCAGGATATCATCCAGAAATGCCAAGACGGTCTTCCAGGTCAGTCCTCGGAGAACCAGGTTGACCACGCGAGTAAGTGGCTGGTGCATTTGTTCGACCAAACCCCATCAGTACATGTTCAAATAGACCGTACCTGGTCTTTTTCCTATCCTCTGGTTTAATGCCCACCTGCTAATATGCCGCATTGGCGTCCAGTTTAGAAAACCATATGTTCCCCGTAAGTGCATCTCATTAAATGCTGTTCATGTCTGTATAAAGGTTGAAATGCTTATATTCACATATCATGTAACTGTAAAAGGCAGTAGCCTATTATTGAGTGTCCAATTTTAAAACATTGTAAGGCATAGGGTTACTTTTCTTGCTTGGCATTATTGTTTAAGAATACATTTAGAAAATCTTTCTTGGGATGGTTAGATAGTCAACAGGGTAAATAACAAAGTATAATTCTTTTGCATACTAATTGTTCTAATAGAGCAAGCACTTGTCCATTAGTTAGAAAGTATAAGCTTTAACAGAACAGAACAGAACTAATTAATGCAAAATCAGACATTGGTTATCACATGGCAAAATCCCTTCATACAATCATGATACAATTCTGAGAAAATGGAATACTGGCATACTGAATACAATCTCAGGTTTAATACATTTATGAGCAGGTTGTCAACATATTTCTGATTTATGTTTTCATAGATCAGTGGCTTATGAGCCGTTTGTCACTTATCAATACAAGAACATAAGGGAATACTTAGATGAACAACTCAACTCTTACATAATTAAAGCAACCACTGGTTGTTGAATAAATCTCTAATGTTTAAAGCAGTACATAGTTACATCTTGGTAAAATGCACAGTGATATTCATTGACTTTACATGTACAATTCAATCAACGAATTTATAATGATTAAAAATATATAATTGCTTATATAATTTATGAAACATTTTTACTTTGAGATCTTTTTACAAAGATATTTAATAGGTGTTTTAATACTTGACATTCTCAGTTATTGACGGCGGCCTTCAGGCCGTCGTCTATTTGAATAATTTTTAATCTAGGTACATGGAGTTGCATAATCGAAATGGGAGAAGCCATTGGTATTATGCTTTTTTAAATTGTTCTTACAAAACGTGATTCTAATTATACAGATAAAAAAAGTGTACTAATTGATAATAAAAAAATGTCAAAATATTTAAAATGTATTTTTACCGTTAATAAAAAGCTTTAAAAAATGTTTTACGTATGCTTATAAGAATTTACAACAGCTAGTCACGAAAACGGTTAGGCATCGTGTATTACATAGCTTCGTTTCACAACTACGCTCAATTCATCATCAAAGTTCAGGAAATGGTTCCTAATGCTGTGCACGCAAATTGAAATTGTACTTATAAAAAAGCAAATTGTTAAACAAAAAATGTTAATCCATATTAATAAGTTCATGAATGCAGTTTATAATGTACAAATATAAATACAGTGACCAAACTATGCAATATACATTGCCTTAACTTGACCCATATAAGTTATGTACTGATGGTAATATGTAAACAAAATTCAGCCAATGAAAATTGTCGTTGAAAACGTCATAGCATTTGTTGTTCAAATAACGCATTGGCAGTAAAACGGATTCAGTACATTCGAGATCAAATGCTGATGGTTGAACTGAACTTTTAATTACGTTGTTTTGACATTTTTAGTGGATATTTTTCCCTTTTGATATCCCAATAGTTCTTTTAGATCTGTAAAACTAGAAGTTATAATCATGTATATTTTTAGATCCGTTTCGTTCTATCTACGTTTCGTGTAATCGTTTTTTTTCTTCGTTTCGTGTAAATCGATGCACCAGCATTTTCCCGCGAAACATTATCACCGACCAATGGAAAAAGTCTATTTAATCACGTGGTTTATAGAAGCGTCATTTTCCGCCATATTGGTTGAGTGACCACACAAGAAAACAAAAACAAACATGGTAAGAAGTATTTTAGGTAGTTTCCATCAAGGTTGTCCAAATTTTGCACCATATAATGGAATGCAGTGTACTGCAATGGCATTAGTGGCGCTGTTGGCATTTTTTCAGTACGAGCCTTGCAGTATTTTCAATTTCAGAAGTCAAGATATCGACAGTGTGTTGACTGAAGGCAATCGCCTGTATGGAAGTATTGTTCACTCTATTGGCGAAGTTCGCTACTTAGGCCATAATGATTTGCCAAATATTGCTACATTTAGAGGGCAGTTGTACGATGTGCAGTACTCGTCAGATATGTACTACGGTTATATAAACAGACATGCCCAGTCACATTTGGGTCAAATGCCATTCAATGACGCAATATCTCAAGCATGCTTACTGTCTCCTTATCATATCTTGACTGTTAATGGCCTGACAATAAGTTTGTACATCAACCCACAAACGAACCGTTTCCTTTTATTTGATTCGCATGAAAGAAACAGGCATGGGTTACCCCGTGATGGTGGTACTGCTGTGTTGGTATCTTATGACACATTGGACGAGTTATTTAATTTTCTCTTTGTTCATGATCATACTTTCTTATTTATTGATAAACAAAATAATAAATCTTCAATATCATGCTTCCTAAAACTTGTGCCGCCGTTTTGATGCTTTGCATCAAAATTAGTCTTGTAACACTGTTGAAGACCAAATTATTTGATGTATTGCAATAGTCTGGGAAATGTTAATGGCTAATTTTACTTTATTTCTTTAAATACCAGTGCATTTTAAGATCCTGTAATTTTCCTCATATTTTATTATTGGATAAATTGTCATGAAGTATATGACTTCTAGAAAATTAGTAATTAATTATATATACACAATGCTTTGTAAAGATTGGTAATGTTGATTTGAGATCTCATCTTTTACAAAGAAAAGTAATACATATGGTACTATCAGACTTTAAAGTACCTTATTAATAGAAAGTGATTTAAAGGCATTCTGGTGTTAATATGTCAGCTGGTTTTGGATTGTTTAAGGGTAATTCTTGGTTGTCTTGTTGTTGCATAAATAGTTAAAATCTTGTAAATGAGAGTAATTTTTTCAGGAGTATAAATGTTAAAACAAAAGTTGATGTAGGATTAGATCACCAAGATATTTAAGGTGTATCAGAGATTTGTCATACTCCTGATTATTTACCATGCATTAGGTGGATTGTGTCAGGTTTCATTGTGATTGCCACATTATAGATGATAATGGCAAACAACTCTACAATTGTACAAATGGTGTTTACTTAGACTGTTGTTTATTAAATGGGAACTGAAATCAGATTGAATACACAATGTACATTGACAATGAGATCAATTTATTTTGAGCTGCCTGTCAGGATGTGAGGCAATGCTGTAATGTGGCTGAACATCTACTCAAACCTAATTTCTCTGTTTGGATAGGTGAGTCCTTTATAGTATTTGTTTTTTCTATTCGAATAGGCAGCGTCTTGTTCTTGACTGGGGACTTTCAAATTTTGGCCTTTGTGTAAAATAAATTTACACCTCTATAGAATGTCACAAAACTGTCCTTCTCAGGACAAAAACTGTCCTTTTTAGGACAACCTCTCAATTGACAAAAAAACTGTCCTTTTTAGGACAACTTCTCGATTGACCAAAAGACTGTCCTTTTTAGGACAACTTCTCGATTGAAAAAAACTGTCCTTTTTAGGACAACTTCTCGATTGACAAAAAACTGTCCTTTTTAGGACAACTTCTCGATTGACAAAAAACTGTCCTTTTTAGGACAACTTCTCGATTGACAAAAAAAATGTCCAAAAAGTGTTTACTTAGACTGTTGTTTATTAAATGGGAGCTGAAATCAGATTGAATACACAATGTACATTGACAATGAGATCAATTTATTTTGAGCTGCCTGTCTGGATGTGAGGCAATGCTGTAATGTGGCTGAACATCTATTCGAACTTAATTTCTCTGTTTGGATAGGTGAGTCCTTTATAGTAATTGTTTTTTCTATTTGAATAGGCAGCATCTTGTTCTTCACTGGGGTCTTTCAAATTTTGGCCTTTGTGTAAAATAAATTTACACCTCTCTATAGAATGTCACAAAACTGTCCTTCTCAGGACAAAAACTGTCCTTTTAAGGACAACTTCTCGATTGACAAAAAACTGTCCTTTTTAGGACAACTTCTCAATTGACAAAAAAACTGTCCAAATAGTGTTTACTTAGACTGTTGTTTATTAAATGGGAGCTGAAATCAGATTGAATACACAATGTACATTGACAATGAGATCAATTTATTTTGAGCTGCCTGTCAGGATGTGAAGCAATGCTGTAATGTGGCTGAACATCTATTCAAACCTAATTTCTCTGTTTGGATAGGTGAGTCCTTTATAGTATTTGTTCTTTCTATTCGAATAGGCAGCGTCTTGTTCTTGACTGGGGACTTTCAAATTTTGGCCTTTGTGTAAAATAAATTTACACCTCTCTATAGAATGTCACAAAACTGTCCTTCTCAGGACAAAAACTGTCCTTTTAAGGACAACTTCTCGATTGACAAAAAAACTGTCCTTTTAAGGACACTACTCAATTGTCACAAAACTTTCCTTTTAAGGACACTACTCAATTGTCACAAAACTGTCCTTTTAGGGACCCAACTTCATTGTCGACCAACTGTCCTTTTCAGGACACCCTCTATAGATTGGCTACATTACAAAATTATTATAAACTACAACCATTTTTGATCTCATTGATCTCGGTTTGTAGCTATCGTTGGGTTCAAAATTAGTCTAAATAATAATCATTTGTTACGAGAGCTGAGTTTTTGTTGAAATCATTTTTAATAACAAACATATCACTCTGAAATGCTTCCACATTCAGTCAATGTATGGTAAATATGTGTTCCTCAAAATAATCTTTAATATGAAAGAAGAAACAACACAAGCTCCTTGCATTGTTCTTTACAGTCACAAAATTAGCTGATTTGTTATCAACTAAATGTATAACTTCGGCTGGAGGGAGAGGCAAATCTTTACATGAGACTCAATAGAGGAGTGCCTGATAGGCAAAGAGTATAAGAATATGAAGGTTTAGAAATAAAAGGTTTAAAAAGATAGAAAAGTTATAAACAGATTTTTGTAAAAAACATACAAAAATGAGTTTTTTTTCTTGAAGTTACTACAACTCAAAAAACTGTGTTAAAAATATATATGTAAGGAACATGAACATAGAATTTTACCATTGTATAAAAGCTTTCCAGACTATAAGCTTATTTTTTTATTCAAAATTATTTTATGCTGGAAATTGTTTGGGATGTAAATGTAATCTGTAATTACTTTCCAGCTTTCTTTTAACCATATTTTTGTGTTAAGTTTGAAAATAGTGTTTTCATTGCATAACTTAATATCACTTGGTAGCAGAGCTTTTTTTCAAGATGTGAAATAGTGCTGTTTTATGGGAGATGATTGCTTTATAAATCATTTATGTAAGTGCAAACTGAGTTTTGATTCTATGTATGGGGAAGTCATCAAGTAAAAAACTTGCTCCCCAAATTCTTTAATCAGAACAACACAAAAATGTACACCATTAAACTTCAAGCCATGTGATCACTGACGATCAGACAAACAGTACAGGTGAAAAGCTTTTGAAAATATTGACACTGACACACTGATAAAGCTCTCATTGGCTAATGTAGTCATACAATATTGGAACAATTATAGAGTTAAACTTTATAATTACATGCAAGGTTATCAGGAAATGGGTACATACTCAATGTACCTGGAAGAGTTGTTAAAGCTCTTTGCTGGTAAATCCATATAACACAAAAGCTTTATGATTACATAATGAACAGTGTTTCTTTGCTCTATCAGTGCAAGACTGGGGTTTACATGTTTTAAAAACATAGCTATATTTGTGAAAATTGATTACTCATCAGATTACATGTATGTTTGAAATATGTTGTGTTTAATAGAAACAGGATAATTATGACTTACATGGGTATGTATGGTTAGGGGGTGGAAAACTATTGCTTGAACAACTTCAATCTTAGATATGGTTTGCTTTTTATAACTTTACATTTAACTGACATGTTGGCGGCGTCCACATGGTTTCCGCTCTCTAAGTCAAAGAGTTTTCATCCGATCTTTACCAAACTTTGTGAAAATGTTTGTGGGCATAATATCTCGGCCAAGTTCGATAACCAGCCACATCCCTCAGGCACTTCTGAATTATGGCCCTTGAATTATCCAAAATTCGTCAAATTAACCGTGTCCGCTCTCTAAGTCACAGAGTTTTCATCCGATCTTTACCAAACTTTGTGAAAATGTTTGTGGACATAATATCTCGGCCATGTTCGATAACCAGCCACACCGCCCAAGGTACTTCGAAATCATGGCCCTTGAATTATCCAAAATTGGCCAAATTAGCTGTGTCCGCTCTCTAAGTCAAAGAGTTTTCATCCGATCTTCACCTAACTTGGTGAAAATGTTTGTGGGCATAATATCTCGGCCAAGTTCGATAACCAGCCACATTGCCCCAGGCACTTCTGAACTATGGCCCTTGAATTATCCAAAATTGGCAAAATTAGCCTTGACCGCTCTCTAAGTCAAACAGTTTTCATCAGATCTTTACCAAACTTTGTGAAAATGTTTGTGGACATAATATCTTGGCCATGTTCGATAACCAGCCACACCGCCCAAGGTACTTCGAAATTATGGCCCTTGAATTATCCAAAATTTGCCAAATTAGCCTTGTCCGCTCTCTAAGTCAAAGAGTTTTCATCCTATTTTCACCTAACTTGGTGAAAATGTTTGTGGGCATAATATCTCGGCCAAGTTCGATAACCAGCCACATTGCCCCAGGCACTTCTGAATTATGGCCCTTGAATGATCCAAAATTGGCAAAATTAGCCTTGACCGCTCTCTAAGTCAAACAGTTTTCATCCGATCTTTACCAAACTTTGTGAAAATGTTTGTGGGCATAATATCTCGGCCAAGTTCGATAACCAGCCACGCCGTCCAAGGTACTTCGAAATTATGGCCCTTGAATTATCCAAAATTGGCCAAATTAGCCTTGTCCGCTCTCTAAGTCAAACAGTTTTCATCTGATCTTCACCTAACTAGGTGAAAATGTTTGTGGGCATAATATCTCGGCCAAGTTCGATAACCAGTCATATCGCTCATGTCACCCAGGAGTTACCACCCTTTGATTTTAGAAATTTCCTAAAATTCGTCTTGTTTTAACTCTGAGCTGTGTCTTATGACGGGCGTATTTTGTGACAGTTTGGCACTCTTGTTCTTACAACAGATTGACCTCATATTATCAAACTGATGTCACTGTCACAACTTGTAATAACATTACAATTGGAGAAAGAGAAGTACAAAGAATGTAACATTAATTCACAAAACAAAACTTGAAAGTTCAAACACAGTGCATTCTTTCCAGTCTGTCTTGTATAATCACAAATTGAATATCCATGAACTATTCCTTCCTAATGTTCACTGCTTTAGAGAAAACCCAAAGTGAGTCAAATTTAATGAAACCCATCAGTGTATAATGTCAGTCATGTTGGTTGATGGAATAGGTCTTACAACTTGTATGGAGGATATGGAGTTTCTATATTTGATATTGCACATACAGCATACCAGGCTGTGTAAAATTTTGAAAATTGCTCTATTCCTTAGAATGGTCATGTAAATATTGTGTGATAGAATGCATAAAATATCCTACTATTTAAATTGGTACAGTAAGATAATAATTGATATTGTGCATACAACAAGGCCAAATTCGTGAGTATAACATGACAGAAATTGACATGGACATAGTGTATATAATATTGTTAGCATGGTCAAGGTCAAATTGGTTTAGACATACAATAATCCTCATACAGTTGGGCGCATTGATAAACAAAACACAAAAATGTATCAGATATTATGTCTGATTTTTAGAACATTGTATTTTTTGTAGATAAAATAGTTCTTTGTAAGTATTGCTTTGGCTCAGAGGGAAAAATTAAATTTGAATTGGGAAAGTTCTTTGCAAGTATTGCTTTGGCTCAGAGGGAAAAATTAAATTTGAATTGGGAAAATATACTATTTTGGTGGGGGAATCAGGGGCTGATATTTGGCTCCAATAATGGAGAATAGAGGGTTCTCGTTAGTGCTATCATATAGAGCACTAAAGAATTATGTGGTGAAAGCTTTTTTCCTTCACTGTCAAAATGTTAATTGTGTTAACAGTTTGGTTTTTCAGAATCTTATTTATTTCTATAGGAATATTAAAATTAAAAGTTGATATCGGGCATACAACATACTTGACCAAGTATTATGTTTTCTGGGTCATACAAATATGGACATTGTATCAATGGCAATGGCTAAGTATTGGTTTTGATAAGCCCTTAAGTACATTATGGCAATTTAATCATTTGTCTTAATTTTAGGTAAAACGTTCCAGTAAAAGGTATATGGTAATTCATATGTGGAATATTTTTACCTTTGTGCCTTTAATATTACATAATGGGAACAGAATATAAGTGAAGATTTGATGTGCATGCAACATATCAGTGCAAGTGTTATGGATGTCATACTCAAGTAATCTCATTTACTGAAATTTCTCTATTCGTTATTCATAACAATATCTTGAGTAACTGTTTGAGTGGTTAAAATATACTGTTGTGTAGTATCTTGTACTTGGCATTCATTTATGAGGTCAAATGTTTGAGTCCAGAAACATGCTTAGTGGTTATCACAACTTAAATGTCACATTTAATGCTTTAACTGCAACAATGGGACCTTGTCCATACAGTATGCACAGCAATTATTGATTGGTACTGTCAGATGACATTAAGAACATAAAACAGCAGGTTCTAACATTGGTCATAACTGTTTTAAAAATGAACAACCCTATTAATTTTGCATAACATGCATTTATATGCAATTGTATAATGATGAAAAATGATACATTATAATCATTATATTCCTGTTTGGTAGGGTAAGTTGGTAGAGCACAGGACTGAGCATTCAAGTCTCAGGATAAGGGTATATTTTTCATTTTCACCTAAAATGAATCCTGTAAGCTAGTATTGATCTAGAATTATGACCCCAGTGTCAATATCAATCAGCTAACATTAATTTTACTTCCATGTCCTGTATGCAAGGGCAGATCTGGGATTCGGATTTGGGGAGCATAAATTTTTGGTCATTTTTGGTTTTGTTCAAGCCTTATAAAATGACAATGACTGTTTCTTTGTTTATAAACATCATCATATTGCTTCAATAAATCAAAATTGCTTATTTGAAAATTGCTTATTTAAAGATCTCTGTATATTTTCGTATTTATACTCATAGTTATTTGTAAGGTTGGGGAATTTTAGGGGGATGTCGGATGTGCCCCCTGGATCTGCTAGTGGTTAATGCACATCAGCATAAATGAATTACTGTTAGGAATTATTGCTATTCTGTAGGTCACATTGATTTCTATGTCAGTTTGTCCTTTGAAAACAGGAATCTGTTAAAGTAACAACACATTATTGCATCCTCCTTCCCTGACCATTTATCATGTTGCCACTGGCATAACTCTCTGTTGACCACATTCACCAATCATGTCATCCATGTTCATGTCTTCATCATCATTCAGCTTCATTGACAAGATATGTTTGCAGCTCTATTTTTATGTTTATTAGTTCTTATAACTCTCGAACATTTGTTATTTGTTTATGTACCTTAAAATTACACTGTTTATATTTTCAGAATGAGGAAGACAGCTGTGATCCCTCTAGAATGGGTTCAACCGAGTCTAACAGTACTAATACTTCATGTCCTTGTCTGTTCTCATTTGATTTAGTATTTTGGTCCTGTGTTTGAGGTCATTAATACTATACCTCTAATACATGCTGGGAAGTTAGTGGTTCCTTGCAGAAGAACGACAGTGGTTAGTACTGGTAGGCAACCCAGAATTTGTATGGTCAACTGACTGCTGTATTATTGAATACTGTAATAACATGTTCTTTATTACCTAAATGCAACAGTCTTCCTTGCATTGTTACTTCTTTTGTTGGAATTATTTAGAATTTGGTGTGTATATATTTTCAGGTTTTGTGTGAATGAGTAGTTTTGATGTTCAATTGCTTTCATCCAATCAGAATGAAGCTGGCTGTGAAATGTAATTTTCCTGGAACTCGTGAGTTTGAAGTTATTTCATTTTATTTAGAAATAATGATAAAAATGCAATTGAAAAATATAATATTACAATTACCATGAATAGTACTACAATTGAAACTGTTAGTTTATTTTACCTGGTATAACCAATATGCAAGGCCAAGGCAGTTCTTCAATTTTGGCACAATGATATTTTATGATATTATTATAGTACCAGTATGCTTTCTAAAACACATTGAGAAGAATCTGAAAAGGGATTTGCGCCCCTTGCCTCCTGAGCAATAATTTGAGGGGATGAAAGCGAAATCAATCTTGTATCTTACAATACAGAAAGACTGGTTTCGCTTTCACCCCTCAACATTTAGAGCTAGTATATCTGTAGATAAATGTAGTGTACGAATTGTGTACTATTTGTATTGAGTTTAAGTACTATTGATTTGTTTATGGTTTAGTTCTGTGGCATATTCTTGATTTCTTTGTGCATACTTTGTTGCCATTTTAATGATTCTGAATGCTTTTCAACTGAATTCTGTGTCAGTTTGGTAACCTATGGTCAATGTATTGGTTTGTGTTGGTCATTGTCCCCTTTCTTGTCTACATTTAACATTGATCTTTGATCATTGATGTATGCTCAGTTCTTGTTCTTTGTCGAGATGTAATTCACTGATCTGTCTCCAAGCCTATCTCACCATACATATAAAGCCAGAGTCTTAAATAGGATGATCTTTTAATATCTAGACTTTTCTTCTTTATTGCCCAGCTGAATTACATGATTTACGATAATTTTATGCAGGAATATCGTTTTAGTATCTATGCAAATTGTGCGAAATGATGGAAAAATGGGGAAATGTTACACGCAGGGAGAATAAGTAATTACAAGCTTATTTATCAGAAAACAAACTGTTTATGTAACATTTGGCAGATATGTAGAAAGTATGTTCATGGTTTCAGTTTCCTCTTGACTGTTTAATCGATTTATTTAAATATTTTTAATTTAAATTTATTTGAGAATTTTTGAATTTGCTTAAAAGTAGCTACACAGCTTTGAGTTAGGTTTTATGTAATATTGATTATTTTTCTTGTGTAATTGTTTTGTTTATGATTATTTTTCTTGTGTAATTGTTTTGTTTAGGTGTCATTTAAGGGTATTCTGGACTTGCATCATATGGCAACAACTTTCGGCCAGACCCTATTCCAAATTTCATGCTAAGTTGGTTAATGAAGACATATTGAACATGGTAATGAGGTTTATGGACCTTTCAGAACTCGGCACTTAATGCTTCAAAATTTCAAGCAGCAAATAACCTCACTTAGGATTTCAATAATCTTATAACTATTTCATTAACTTATTGTTGTATTAAAAATGTCAGCTATTAGGGTTAAGATAGGTTTAGGGAACTTTTTGGAACCTAATTTTACTCAAAATTGCATATTAGGGTTCATTTTTTGAATGAATGAATGTGTTTAATATAATTATTGTGTTTCAATTTATGTTGTTTTCTGTTAGAAGGCCATGTTTTATTTAAGAATTGTACAATTGTTTTTGTATACCTCTTTACATGTCACCTTCTGTAAATAAAGATATTATTATTATTATTTAAGGAAACATGTGGAACTTATTTCGCATCAAAATTTCAATTTAAGTGCATGGTAGGTTTAGTGGATAATTTTGAAAATATTTAATACTAAACTTTCATATTGAGGTTTAGGTTAAGGTACTTTTCGGAACTTTTTTGGCATCAAAATTTCATTAAAATTATTCCAAATACTTTATCTGCATATATCTTATTCTTGCATAAAGGAGCGGTTATGGTCTGAAGCTCATAGCGGCCATAATTTATCCTTTCAACTATTCAATTTAAATAAGGACATGTTCAATGCAAACTCTGTTTCCCTTAGGAATATTGAGGGGTGGAAGCGAAACTCCTCTATCTGCTTGTTTATAAATAGGCAGTTAGACAATTTCAATTTTACACCTTGATATTAACCTCAGATTAGCTATCAACTATCCACGACTCTTCAACTTTTCATTTACTTTTCTTAAATTATTTAAGGTTCAGGGTCTTAATGTTTTAGCGATTTAGGTTTACTTTAAGGTTGTGATTAAGGGTCATATGGTCATTTCCAGTATACAAGGTTAGGCAGAGAAGTCGTTAGTCCTCTAGCCTCATTTAGGAGTTTGTATTAATATCGCATTTTTGCTGCTTATTGATATCATGAACATACTTATATAATTCTGATGAATGATCAGATTACAAATTTACTGATTATCTTTCTTGTGTGAATCTATCATACAAAGGTCAGTACATACCCCCTTCCCTGTATGTGTGTATCTTTCTTGAGAGGAGATTTTTCTGTTGGCCTCTGTGTTATTTGTGAATGACATGTTTTTGTTTATTGACACACATTCTGTCCCATTATCCCTTCCAGAGTGCTCTCCCTTTATCCCTTCTCCATTGTGTGTTTGTATATAAAATACAGATTTCACATATCCTTGCTGTAGGAACATCTTTCTTTTTTGATGTGTTTGTCTATTCAACTCGTGCACAATGTCATGATTCACTTGTTTATGCTGATTCAGTTTCCTCCTGTGATAATGTATAAACATGGTTGTAACCCAATGGTCCACTCGATGTATCTTTTGACAATGACCAATACATCCCTTCTGAAAACTCTTTGTCTATAAGTTCTCTTACCAAGATGGTTCTATGTGGCTGTCAGTGTTTTGGGTTTGGTTATGAAGCTTGTAGTGTAGATATCAATATGTTAAGTTATCAATAGTGTAGATATCAGAAATTTTGTATATAACTAATATATTAATCATTTAGATAAGAATGTCATAAATATTACACCCATATATTATTATATTATTTTTATTTATGTTATTCCTTCTTTAGTTTACGGAATGAAGCAGACACTGGCACAGTCTCTTGTTTATATGTATTGCTTAAAACATGTTTTGGTTTATTTTCTCCATGTACTACAACCACAATGTGGGATGTTTGGTGTGGAATGATGGACAAATGGTATAGTTGGGAATCAGAGACCTAAGATAGCAGGTAAATTACTTTTTATCATATTTTCTACACTTACTTTAACTGTTGTACAATAATACTTGAAGTTGCCAGAAAGGATCAGAACCTTAAACAAATTGCAACATGGCAGTTTTCTTGCTGTTTTACAGCACAAAGTGCTCAATGATGAGCTATTTGGATCTTTAGCTGTCAGTCCATCTGTCATCTGCTATTTAATTGTTTACACTCTAGAATCCACATTTCTTGAGCAATCATAATCAAACATGGAATAATGTCTATATGGCCATCAGTTCTTGGCCAGTTTCAATTATGGGCCAAATCATTCTACTAGATCCAGAGTTATGGCCCTTGTATTGAACAAACAGGAATAAAATCAATTAATTGATGATAATATATCACAAAATCTATTAACAGTATGTAGTTGTCATACATTATAAACTTTGAAGATCATATGAAAGTTATGGTCTCCTTAAAAAACTTTTTTTTTTAACCAACATGACATTTTATGTCGCTCAATATATATTTTAGAGAAAATTATTTTTAATTAAATTTTGTGCACATCACCCGAAATGAAAGTATCAGAACTTTGTTAAACATAGTAGTTGGTCATGCCACTCGATATAAGTTCGATCCAATAAAATAATAAGTCTGGTAAAGTCCAGGCATATAATAACATGATTTTAAGCAATTCCAAGTATGGATAACAGGATTTGATACACTACTGTGCGGTTGTTGCTGTTCTTGCCTTGAATTGACAATCTGTCCATTTATCACACCAGGCAAATGTCACAAAATAAAAAGGATGCAATGATCTGGGCATATACTAGCTGCATATTGTTAAAAGACTGTTACTGACCTAAGGAAGTGATAAATATCAGCTTATGGTAAAATCATAAACAAAATTCTGAGCAAAAATGATCCGAGTGAAAATATAGTCATGACATAAATAAATCACTGTGCAGTGTACTCAATCTATTAAGAGACCACTTTATTAAGTGACCACTTTTTGGCTGTCCCTTGGGTGGTCTCTTACTACAATGTCTACTGTACTAAGAATATAAGGCAAAAATATGAATTATGATAGTTAAAACACCTCAAGCTCCTTGTCTCTATGATTTTCTAAATTTACTGCCGGATATAGGCTGTTTCCCCCTATCAAAAAGTGTCCATTTCCCCCAAAAATCTTCATTTTTTCCCAATTCTTTGTTCATTTGTCCCCCCTCTGACTGAATTTCTGTCTTTGTGTATTTAACGTTTTATAAAAGAATCTTTGCTCTTACATCACCTTATATGTATAACAAACACCAGCCACAGCTGAAAAGTTATTTTTATAAGCAAAACAACCATAACCTGATTTTCCCAAATTTGGTATTTATCGCGGCTCTTTTACCAATTAAAAAGGCACAGGCAGTAAAATTATTTAAAAAAAATCACTGGCAGTTGTACAAATGTGTCCACTCCTGTACATTGCAAATCTCTGTGTTGGCTGAACACTGCGATTGAACATGCTAGGCCACCATATTAAAATGAAAATGCTGGCCATTATACCTGTTAATTGGCGGACATGCTGCCCCAAAATGACAATGGTGAGTGTTCCTTGGCAAAAACCTCAATGAGCATACTGTACAGTGATATAGATCTCAATACTTGCTTCACATGAAATATTGTGACAAAACTTGGTACATAGATGGAGACTACATTTTGATTACTTGGGTCAAAGTCAGTGCTTCTAACACTGTATGCAGACCATTTCCTGATTGCCTAACCAGGTGAAAAGTTCTTGCAATAAGCATAGAGATTTGCTCAGGACAATGACATTTGTTATAACTGACGGTACCTCGTTGGTTAGAGCACTATAGGCTGTTACCTGGGAAGCCCGGGTTCCATTCCAGCGGACTGGGCAGGTCATGTTTTTCTCGGACATTTGGCTACTGTCATTTGTTCTCCAACTCTGATTCATGTGGGGAAGTTGTCAGCTGCTTGCCTAAGGGCAAGTTAGTATTTGTTGTTAATTAATTCCATGGAAACTGCATGGAAACTGCATGGAAACTCACCACCATATACCAAAAAGTTGTTGATTAATTGGCAAAACCTGATTAAAACATACAAATCATCTATATACATATGAAATTGCACAAATACTTAACCCATCAGCACTATGAACTATTTTTGAAGTTATAAAACATTTAGATTGATCCTTTGACTGTGATATAATGTTCTCCAGTTAATTGTTATAAGGATATGACAATATTTATACAATTTTCTATCTGCTAGGTTATTAATCTGCTTGTTCCAGCAATAGTTGGTCAAGGTCACGCTTGAGGGTCATATTATAAGTGCGTAATTGTTTCTTCTCGGCTCCTTACCCATGTGCGGCTTTCTTGGATAAATATCAAGAATAATCTTCGTTGATAAGTGGTTTTGTTAAAGCCATTTCCTCTAAATGAGATTGTCTCCCATCTACCTGAAAATGATAACTGTCAAATATGGTAGATAATAAATAATTGATATTGGCTCCATACTATTACTGATGTAATATATTCTTGAAGTTAACGTCTCCTGATCATTATTGTTAGGGCCTAACCATCCCAGCTTCGTTGAAAACATGACATAAAGAAGTAATAATTCTACACTAATTCACTAACACAATTTCCTGAACTTATTCAATCATGAAATATGAATTATTGGTCCATAGTTTCAATACTTTTTTAACAATATTTTAATCATCGGTAACAGTTGGTAGCTTTTAACACCATGTACAAAATGAAGCCATATTAAAACAATTGCATTTTTAATGGTGTTAAGTATATATTCTTGAGGGTTATTGAACAACAATGACTTTACTATGGAATTAACAGAAATAAATAATTTGTTAATTTTCTAACATTAATGGCAACAATAAAAAGTTCAATGTAAGATAAATGATATATTTTTTGTAATTATGTATGCATGTTGATAATATGTGAAAATGAATATACTGCTATTATCACACTCGATTTAAAAGTAAATTTATAAGATCAGAAAACTAGTCTATAAGAACAGCTAGTAACTGTCATAGTGGACATAAAACATGCAAAGTTTTAAATCGGCCCCTTAACGTTTGGAAAATGACAATTTTTCCTACATGGTCTATGTGATTAAAGGTGAAACTCGAAGTAAGAACATTTTTAGTTTGAATAAATATTTTTACACTAAATAAAAGAGAGGAAATTGTAGAATACTCGTAAAACTGTTAAAATATTCTAGTAATAAGATAAAGCTGTATAATCTACATTGATAAAAACTGGTAGAGCTGGAAACTTGATATTGATTTATGAGTCATTTTCAAGGGAGACAATCCACTTCAGTAAGCCAGCTAAAAGGCAGTGAAAACTGGGTATGCCTAAATTGGTTGATGAGGTATACCAATCCATTAAATGTGTTTGTTCTTTTATAGAATTTTCTTAAAACTTGTTTATAGAATAGTTTCTAAATTACTGTATGTCATCAATGGGAATAAACAAATGATATTTGTATAATAAACTGTAAATGAATTAATTCATGTTTAAATCATGTAAAATACAGTCAAATCTGCTTTAGTGACCGCCTGCCCTAAATGATCACATTGTTATCTGCCCTTTTCATGTTCCTTTATTCCAGCCCACATGATACAAGTTTAAATAATTATATCACATATTGTATTTGAAGACAATAATTTCCAATGAAAGAAAATGTCATACTTGGTACAGAACGCATATTTAACAATATCAACATCATTGAGTGCACCTTTGTCTCGATTGTTTTGTTGTGATGTCACGCACATGAGTTGTTATTTCACAAGTGAGTTATCAAAATTATTACCACTCTTCTTTGTATGTTATGTTATAAATGTGAGATATAGAATTACATGATGTAATTGGACAAATTCTGTTGGAGTCGTCTGCATGCCGAAATTGAGCTGGAAGGATTTCTTTGTTAACTATTTAATGAAAATTGTGTAACAAATTTACTTCTTTAATTTCAGGTCTACATTCATTATTTGTTGGTGTATCTGCTGGTCATTGTTGAGAAACATGTCTTGTGCGGAGATCCTGGGATACATTTCATGGTGAGTTAAATAAAACTGTCACAGAATTCTACATATGAACAACAAATACTGATGAAAGAGCTAACCCACCAGCATTGATACTTATGCCTCATATTGGTTAGCTCTGTTAGTCAATATTTTATTGTGGTGATTCTGCTGATTGAGGGATGAAAGCAATACTCTGTCTATAACATTCTATATTCATATAGACTTTTTCACTTTCACCCCTCAAAATATTCAATTGAATAAGCAAAGCACTAGGCTATTGGCAACACCGAACATTAACTAAACTTAAGGACTATATCTTAGGTTAAAATTCTATTTTAAATGGACAGCATATATCATTATTTTGCTTGTATCCAATTTTCACTATATTAGCAAATCAAAATAAGTCGTTAAATTGTAACCGTGAAAATTTAGTAAAATCTGTAAACTTTGAAAATCTTCTTGTCCAAAACCTTAATGTCTAGAGCTCTGATATTGTGTGTGTAGCATTGTCTATAGTGGTCATCGTACAAGATTGCATAAATTATTAAGTTCCGTCAAAAAAACATGGCTGCCAGGGGTGGGACCATGTTCCCTAAATGTATATAGTGGAAACTATAAACAACATCTCCTAAACTACTCAATGGATTTTGACCAAACTTCACAGGAATGATCCTATATGTATATAGTGGAAACTATAAACGTCATCTCCTCTTAAACCCTTGAATGGATTTTGATCAAACTTTACAGTAATGATCCTTAGGTGGTCCTCTTCCGTTACATAAATAATTTTGGTCTGTTCATAAATAGGTCAAAATTGTACATTTGAAATATAATATTTAAGTTCTTGGACGTTCAAGTTCATCAAGCTCATGGATAAATTTACACAATGTTTACGCACAGTTCATGAACTATTCATGAATGCATTTCAATGGGTTTAAATCTGGCGTGGTCAGTAGCAAGCTAGACTACCAGCCTGAAGGACCCGGTTCAATCCTGGGTCCGTCCAGCTACGGTCACTGTCGTGATTTGATCTAAGAATCTTTCTGAGGTCATTCACCTCCCACTGCTGATTCAAGTGGGGAAGCTTTCAGTCGCTTGCAGTGAAACCAAGGACTGCACTGACTATGGAGCTGTTAAATGAAGACAGCTGTTAGTAGGGGGTTATTTAAACAAATTCAATTGAAAAGATACTGAGGAAACAATATACAGAATGGTCAGTCAGCTCTTATCAGCTGTTTGTGGAATGTGAATTCCATCGTCACTATTACAGAATGTTAATAGTCTAAGCCGTAAATGGTTGCTTATAGCAATGACACAAAATGTATCAATTAAAATGAAGACTGTTCCATTAATAAACGACCACTGTAAGTAAACCTTTACATCAAAAGCTTAAATACGAGGGGCATTTGATAAGTAATGGCAACAGCGGCGGGTTATTCAAACCCTATCATTAACCCATAAATGACTATTTGAGACCTTCAAAGTACTCTCCCTGCGACTGTACACACTTTTCAAGTCGAATTAGCCACTCAGAAAATGCACCTTTAAAGCGTTCTTTGGGTATACTGTTTATACACTGATATAACGCGCTGCCTACGGCGCTGCGCGTTTCAAAGAGGCGCCCTCACAAGCATGATTTAATATATGGGTTCAACCAAAAGTCACAGGGAGAGAGATCTGGGCTATATGGAGGGTGTGATAAAACATGAATATGATGCTCCTTCAGATCATCTTGTACTACAGCTGAACGATGTGCTGGTGCATTGTCATGTAGCAACTTGATGCCGCGGACCCCTGTCCGTGGGCGCTTTGTTGTGTAATAGTTTACAACAGCCGGTAGTATATTTTCTTTGTATAATATACCAGTAACACTTCTGCGTTCAGGGACTGGGATTTGGGCCACAATTCCATCGGAATCGAAAAACAGGGCATACATAACGCGTCTGACACTTCTACTGCGCCGTGCAATTACAGGCCGTTGATTATTTTCACCTATCCACATTTTGTTATTTTCTTTAGTGGCAGGCTCAAAAAAGTACAGCCATGTTTCATCACCTGTTACATTTTCTTTGAGGCGCCTGGGGTCTTTATTTCTAAACATAGTGAGAAGAGCCGAAGCTTTCTCTACCCGCTCCCTCTTCTGCTCAGGGGTGAGCAAGTGCGGTATCCAGTACGCACAAACCTTGTGTATGTTTAACTTTTCCTTTAAAATCAAGAAAACCCATGACGAATTGAGACCCGATATCTCCCCGATCTGTTCAACAGTACATCTGGCATCTGTTTCTATTATATCTTTTACAGTGCAGATGTCTTTGTCAGACACTGCAGATTCTGGGCGCCCTGGACGGGCCTCATCTTTAATGTTAGATCTGCCATCTTTAAAGAGAGAAACCCACCGGGCAACTGTGCGATATGGAAGAGCACTTTCTCCATATACCTTGACTAAATCAGATTGAATATCTAAAGCGCTCAAGCCAAGCAATCCACGTATTTAGCAATACGCCCTTTGCTCCTCGCGAAAATCGCTATTAGCTTCAGCCATTTTTATAGCCACTATAATGTACCACGCTATTTCAAACTTCATTTTAAAGTTCATTTGCACGTGATTCGCGTGTAATTTTTTGCCAGGTGAACGGAAAAATCAATACTCTTTCCATCGGTATGCTACACTAGTGGATGCACGTGAAAATCGATAAAATATTGGATCGTTGCCACTAATTATAAAATGCCCCTCGTACTGTAGTCAATCACTGAGTACATAAAATAACTGTGTTTTTGAGAAATTATCATGTTAAGTGGTTAAACAATTCATCAAAATTAATGAACTTTGGTTCATGAACTAGTTTTAATGCTAGAAATTAATTAATGACATTGGGTACATGAATTTGTTTTAATGGATGTTTGGTGGACAGTGAAGGACAGTTCATGACTATTCATTAACATTTTCATGAATGTTCATAAAGAGTTCATCAGTTCATGAACGGATTCTGGTATGATCTAACTGATGGAGCCAAATTAATGTACTATAATGCATATATTCTTCCCATTCTTGATTACTGTCATTGGGTATGGGTTTAATACATGAAATGCTATATCAATAAAGTACAGTAAAACCTCTATAATAATACCACCTTGGGACCCTTGAAAACGGGTCTTCTTTTTGAGTTGGTCTTAATATTGAGGTTGAATAAAGAGCAAAATGGTGACAATGGACTTGAAAGTTGTATGCTTAATTTTGAGGTGGTTTTGTTATTGAGGTGGTCTTTAAGTGAGGTTTTACTGTTCAAGTATTTTAATTAAGAGCTGCCAAGATTATTCTGAACCAGGCAATACAATCTTCTTCACAATTGTTCATAGATCTAAAATGGCTAGAATAAAGAAATGGGTTAAATAGCAGTGATAATTTTTAGCAAATTAACCAGTTTTTAACAGCATACTAAAGCCCGAATATCATAATTACAATATTACCATAACAATCTTCATAATTTATGTTTAAAACAAGTATTATAATTTAGTGTAGGTAAATATGTCATATAAGTGTTCTGTATAAGTATAATTATGTATTGACTAGATTGAAAATGATATTACATTTCTGTAATTAGTCATTGGTGTCTTCTGCTGGCTTTGAAAGTACAAATATGTCCAAATTAGCTGAAGTTCTGCACTGTGGGATTATAAGTGATTCTCATGTTATGTTTAAATAAATGCTGTGGTACTGCTTTGGTGTATGATAGTACACTGCAACTCCATTACAACGCGATGAGAGGGGTCCACGACTCGCGATCGCATAAGACTGCATTAAACTTTCCCACCCACCCAATATATAGCATTGTGCATACTTTGTGTTTTCATAATATATAATAAATATAGATCTCAAGACCCCATTGCATGGTCTGTATTAGGTAGCAGTGGTAGAGGAAAGGATATATGAATACTGGTAACCTAGAAATGTTTGCAACAATATTTCTGTTTTTTTTTATTTATAGACATTTTTGCGACTGTAAAATGTTCACATTTTTACAAGAATCATGATTAAATAGTGGATATTTGTGTGTTTCCATGTAAGATCGAAAGTTATTTCACTGAGTGAGCAGCAGAGAGAATATTATCGAAAGTGACATAACCGCAAGTGAAAATTTAAGTCAGATACTCATGAGGTGAAATGACTCGATCTCACACCGAAACATACAGATGTTCTATTTATTTCATGCATCATTTTCGTCCTTTTTATTTTTTACACTTATTAATTACTTCAAATTTCCGTTCAATACCTCAATTTTTTACATGACGCCGTTTATATGTTGTCATTATCTTTTTGATAATTTCACAGACAAACATTTCAGATGTAAGTAAGGAATTGCGTAATTTATTCGAAGAAAGTGTGCAAGGGGAAGGGGTCTGCCCTGCAACATTGAGCTGTGAGGATTTTAATGAAATTGATGGCTGTAGATATGTAACAAAATTCCTCCTTTACTTTCAGGTCTCCATTCAATGATATGTTTGTGTATATGATAGTCATTGTTGAGAGCGGTTTCTGGTGCTGAGATGCTGACACACATCACATGGTAAGTTAGACTGTCACATAATCCATCATATAAACAGGAAATATTAACCAAAAGAGCTAATCCACCAGAATAAATGCTATTATCTTAAAGATTTGTAAAAATTAAAATGATATTCTGAGTATTTCCTACTAAATTATGCTCAAGGAAGAAATGGCAAGGGAGGTAACAATCACTATACAATTTGCTACCACTCCCTGTGTGTCAGTAATGAGGTAAACCTGCACTATGGTATAATATAAAATGTAAAAAATGTAAATACAAAATGGTGGGTTAGCTCTGTTAGTTAATATTTGTTGTCAAAATTCTGGTGATAATCAAATTGAGTTAAGCTAGTCTTTAAGACTCTATCAATCTCATTGAAATCAGCCCCTAACTTTAGCTCCATTACTTTCTGCTGTTAGGATCTAAAATAGATATGCATGATCTACGCTCAAATAGAATTTATGGAGCTCGTCTGAGATCAACGAATATTCATAACTCTAAACCACAGCAATTTGCAGTCGACGATTTGATTGGCTACTCAAAGGTCACAAGAATGTGACCTGTATTGTGCAGTCATCAGATCCAGTTAGCATATAGTATAGGAGTGTGCGACTGGAGCTGATTTTAATGAGATTGAGACTCTATATGCATATACTGTGAAACCTAAATTAGACCACCATTGGTTCTCAAGAAAATTGGTCTTATCAATAAGGAGGTCTGATTTTTATTTAGTTAAAATGTGGATGAAAAATTGAAAACTGGTCCCTGAAAATATGGTCTCAATAATGAGGCGGTCTTACTATTGAGGTGGTCTTTTTGTGAGGTTTTACTGTAGATCAAGCAGCATAATTATGAGCACTGCTGTATGAATTTCAACCTCTTCTTTAAGTGAGGTCATTTACATAAAACATCACATGTGACATCACCATGTACTGACAGTAAGCAATCTTTGTCCCATATTGCAATGGAAACGAAGTGACCCTAGAGAGTAAACATTGTATCTTGTTTGCAAATATTGACATGACATGTTGCGTTTTCTTGAAATGACATCACTTACAGAAGAGGTTGTAAATCCCATAGCAGCGCTCTCGTATAGACTTTTCATTTTCATCCCTCCAAATTGTGTCAAGAATTCAATTGATCTTTAAAATTCGATCGTGGCTTATAGAAATATCTCATTGCCTTACAAAGGTGCTTGTTGTTAGCAACACCAAACATCAACTTAACTTAAGGTATGTTCATTTTAAATGATAATACACAAATTCCTGGAAATCTTGGCATTAAATTTATTATAAAAATTACAATTACATGTACTAGGTTAGAATAATATATCACTTGATAACTAGTAAATTAATATATATTTACAGTTACTGTCAAATATACTGGTGATCGATAATACATTCTTCAAAGAAAACTAAATACAACTTAGAACATATTCAATAAATATTTGCTCAAGCATATATTGAACAAAAATATGTTTCAAAACATTCTATTTGAATACTAGTATGATAATTGATGTATTAGTTAATTATTAAAACAGAAACATTTATAGACATAATACAACAAGATTATACATGTACATTGTAGTTGTAAATCTCTGACAAAGCTGTATTGATGCCGGGCACATACCTTTAAACATATGTATATAATTTCACACTAATAAATAGAGAATATTTGTATGTTTTGGTGTAAGATCAAAAGTTATTTCAACAAGTAAGCAACCCATGCAATATTTTCACGAGTGGCGTAGGTGAAATACTTTCCATCTTGCACCGAAACATACAACAATTCTGTTTATTTCATGCTTCATTTGGGTTTCTTGTGAATTAAACTTGTTAATTACATTTCATTACCCCATGCCTCAATATTTGATTTGACTTCATTTGCCAAAGCCTGCACCTTGGCCATCAAGTAGTTCTTTTTCAATACAAATGTGAACTCCTTACTTAATTTAATTGTGCTATACTTCATAAACTCTTCTATTGGTCTTAATCATTCTAAACTTCATAAACTCTGCTATAGGTCATAATCATTCTAAACTTCATAAACTCTTCTATAGGTCTTAATCATTCAAAACTTCATAAACTCTTCTATAGGTCTTAATCATTCTAAACTTCATAAACTCTGCTATAGGTCTTAACCATTCTAAACTTCATAAACTCTTCTATAGGTCTTATCCATTCTAAACTTCATAAACTCTTCTATAGGTCTTAACCATTCTAAACTTCATAAACTCTTCTATAGGTCTTATCCATTCTAAACTTCATAAACTCTTCTATAGGTCTTAGCCATTCTAAACTTCATAAACTCTTCTATAGGTCTTAACCATTCTAAACTTCATAAACTCTTATAGATCTTAACTATGCTATCCAGCATAAGCTCTGCTATATGTCGAAATGCTGACAAACATTTTAAACTCTGCTGTAAGTCTTACGGCTGCTAAACATCATAAACTCTGCTAAAGGTCTTACCCATGTTAAACATCATAAACTCTACTATAGCTCATAACGCTGCTAAACATCTAAACTCTGCTACAGGTCTTACCCATGTTAAACATCATAAACTCTACTATAGCTCATAACGCTGCTAAACATCTAAACTCTGCTATAGGTCTTACCCATGTTAAACATCATACACTCTACTATAGCTCATAACGCTGCTAAACATCATAAACTCTACTATAGGTCTTAAAGCTGCTAAACATCATAAACTCTACTATAGCTCATAACGCTGCTAAACATCATAAACTCTACTATAGGTCTTAAAGCTGCTAAACATCATAAACTCTACTATAGCTCATAACGCTACTAAACGTCATAAACTCTACTATAGGTCTTAAAGCTGCTAAACATCATAAACTTTACTATAGCTCATAAAGCTGCTAAACATCATAAACTCTGCTATAGGTCTTACCCATGTTAAACATCATAAACTCTACTATAGCTCATAACGCTGCTAAACGTCATAAACTCTACTATAGGTCTTAAAGCTGCTAAACATCATAAACTCTACTATAGCTCATAACGCTACTAAACGTCATAAACTCTACTATAGGTCTTAAAGCTGCTAAACATCATAAACTCTACTATAGCTCATAAAGCTGCTAAACATCATAAACTCAGCTAATAGTCATAACTATGCTAGACATTATAAACTCTGCTATATGTCACAACACTGATAAAGATAATAAACTCTGCTATACTCCTAACCATGCTAAACATCATTAACTCTGCTATGGGTCTCAATCATGCTAAACAGCATAAACTCTACTATTGTTCTCAATCATGCTAAACAGCATACACTCTACTATTGGTCTCAATCATGCTAAACATCATTAACTCTACTATTGTTCTCAATCATGCTAAACAGCATACACTCTACTATTGGTCTCAATCATGCTAAACAGCATTAACTCTACTATTGGTCTCAATCATGCTAAACAGCATAAACTCTGCTATTGGTCTCAATCATGCTAAACAGCATTAACTCTACTATTGGTCTCAATCATGCTTAACATCATAAACTCTACTATTGGTCTCAACCATGCTCAACATCATAAACTCTACTATTGGTCTGAATCATGCTTAACATCATAAACACTGGTGTATTTCTTAACTTTTCTAAACTGCATAAACTCTACTATTGGTCTCAACCGTGCTAAACATCATAAACTCTACTATGGGTATAACCATGCTTAACACCATAAACTCTGGTATAGTTTTTAACTTTGCTAAACAGCATCAACTCTGCTATAGTTCGTGACCATGCTAGACATTATATACTCCGCTGCAGGTCTAACCATGCTAAGAGCTCTCCTGGGATTGCTTTAGGGGGTCTGTGCGGTCCAAGATCAGAATTAATTAATTCAGAACAAAGAGTACGAAATGGGTAATTAAAAGTCAGACATCCAAATAAAATGAATGACAAGTTGGTGACGACAAAAACAAGTTAAATATGTACCGTCATGTATTCCTTTGCCATACGTAATACATTGTGATATACATGAATGTATGTAAAAACCATGACGGTTTTGGTTGAATTATTTTCTTCATGGATTTCATAATATCTGGGTAGGAATTATCAATCAGTGAATAAATTTGTATAACATTAATATCAAATGATAGTTTTTGAGTATAAATGTACATGTCTGAGAACTAAAGCATACTATGTCATATTATGTAAAATTCCATTAAAGAACAAGAAAGAATATTGTCGTCTGCATTTCTAAGCAGATTTGTAATTTCTAATGGCGCAGGAAAGATCTGGCATTGTCGGCATTGTAACACCTTCAGTCGAATAAGGTTTTTTGAATAATGATAACATAATACCACTAATCAATGGACTAGGTTTCCAGATTTAACAAACAACCAACTCTATTTGATGGTATAGTGGATTTTTAATGTATGATATTATAACTGATATATTCACAAGTATTGTTACATCAAAAACAGGCATCCGAAATTAATTTCATTCTTCATGTCTGCATTGTGTTTTAACTCGGCTTTAACTGAAAATCAAAAACTTATACATGTACATACTTAATTAAGGCCTATCTACTAATGCCGTATCTTGCCTTAGTCTATTCAAGCTTGATGCATACTGACTAAAAATAACTATGAGGATTTTTTATTAGAAAAGTAATATTGTTTTTACAGCTGTTGCCGAAAACTATCCAACAAAGCTTCAGTTAACTAAGTCTCCACTGCGTTTCAAGTTTTAAAAATGTTGTAATACAAATTAGGTTCCAACAATTCTGGTCTAGTCGATAAAATTGCATAATGTTCAAAAAAGTGAGGTTATTGAAATAATATATTGTGGTACATATTGCAATGCACTGCTAAAGTATTGCAATATATCATGGTACACTATAGACATAAGATGACACCCCTATAAACAGTTTTATATGAAGTGGTTCAGTAAAGTTTCAAACTTTTATTTTAGTTGACACAAATTTATTTATCTGTGATTTCTTTTTCAGGATCAAAAGACAATGATGATCCATGTAGTGTTACATAAAGCCATGTATGTGTTCTTGGTTGTGTTGTTGCTGCATGTTGATTTACTGAATAAGGTAATATAAAATATTGAACAAAATGTCAAATAATTGATTAAAGGGAGACAACTTGCATTCAGTTCAAGATCATTCAAGAACATTTTCCAACATTAGACATCACTTCAAAGAAAACAGGCTTTCTAAGGTCAAATACTTAGATCTATACTTTTTTTACCAAAAACGAATATTTTATTACGAGTTGGAAGTTAAATGGCTAGTTTATTGCAAATTATGACAATTTCAGCAAAATAAAACATATTTTCATTGACAAGAATATCATTCCATACTAAATTCCTGACAAAAGTTATGTTAAATACATTAATTTACATACAATATGTAATGCCACTTTAATAATATCACAGTATGTTAAATTAACTTCATGATGTTGTCAGAATAAAACATTGGCAGTAGAATATACCAAATACTAAGCAAATGCCTTATGAAATGTAGAGCAAACTATTCCTTTTGAATCATTAATACTTACTGGTATACTTTCCATAGTCAGTCAGTGGGTCAGTCGGTCAATAAAACTTCAGAACATTGAATAACTGTGAAGTGAATTAATAAATGAAAGAATTGTATTCTGAACATCAAAAGTTTGAAATACTTTGGTTGGTACTTAAGTCTGCCAGTATTTCACAATGTACAAAATGATGGGGAAAAATAATAATAGAGAAAATTAAAACAAAATTTGATAAATTCTTTGCCACTGAGATTACAGTAAAAAATAACTGGGGCTTGTTGATTAATTAACCAAAATATTGACTGACTTACTTTAAAAAGTAAATACATGTAGTAGAATAATTAGGGATGGGAATAATCAGTTATTTTGTAAACTAGTTAACCGGAAAATCTTCCGAACGGTTTATCGAACAAGAATACAAACATTTATTGCATTAGTAGATTAACACACAGTTGGTACATATACTGACATTTGCATTTTCGCGTAATCATGTAGTCATTCTTGATGAGTTCTTTTGTAAATGTCCTTTGAGTTCAGTCTATGTAGACACTAATGCCATTGACATGGTCAGAGGTAATGTACAATGTATATTGATGATTTGCCATCACTTTTATAACTTAAATTATTAACATACAGAAATGTATTCTCTATAAAATAGTTATAGTAAAATAGTAGCTGAAAATTATCTCAAGATGTCACACACACCGTATATACCATGTACTGAACTAACGACAACCATATCAGCGTCATTTGAATAACCGTTTTTGAGGTTTCTTCGGTGGCATAAGTGGGTATGGTTGCAGTTTCTTCAGTGCTAGGCGCTGACATCATAGGGGTCATAGGTTTGAACCCCTTTGGGTTCACTAATGAATTTCAAAAATTTATTTGAAAGATATTCATTAAAGTCAAGTCTGTCAGTTAGACATTTAAATAGCTAAATATTATCACCCAACTAGAGTTTTGATGAAAAATGTTTGATTTTGTCTTGAATGATAATTGTACTAGGTTGTTTCTTGCATTTTAATAAGCAGACATATTTTCCCATCATGCCTTGGCATCTGCAATGACTTGGCTCATTTTGCTTTTCTCATGATACCTATACACTTAGCAATTAAATACAGCTATAGTAATTTACAGTCGGATCTCATTCATTCAAATTCATCGGGTTCAAAATTTTAAGTAATACTTGGTTTCAAATAGCCCATTTCAATTTGACGCGCATAAGAAGATACATTAGGACCTGATATTTATTTCCGATTATACCTAGTATTTGGACAGCAGATTGTCGAATAAACAAGGTCCTAACCGACTTTGTTATTTGAGGATATTTTCGATATAGCTGTGTTAATTGTGACAAAATTGAGACATGAAAGTGGACTCATTTTGATAAAAAAGTTTTAAGAACATACTTTTTTATATTTCAGGTATGGAATGAATCTCATCAAACAACTTCATCAAATTGGTGCATTTGTCCCGTCAATGAATTGTTGTCCAGAATGAATGGTTGTCCAGAATGAATGGTTTATTTTTGAACGTTATTAAATAACAAAAAGTGACATATTAGACATGAATGATATGTTTCAACATGGACCAGAAGACTTTTGTGTTAGAAAATAGACAATTTATGTACTTTCCATTGTGAAATCTTGTTTATTATGTTTGTTTTGTCCATAAAGGACCATGGTCCGTAGAAGTGACCAGATATAATTTGTTGCATCTTGTTGGTCTTACTTATTGCTATCTACTTACTATAACCACCCACTGACATCCATGACTGATCTATTCTCTTAACTGCTCCACCATCTTTGGGTTTTAGTTCACAGTTTTGATAGATCAAATACAAACCATTAATTGGTTTCTTCATCATAAGATGAAGAGTTTTTCCCGATCACATGACTTATTCTATGATTGAAAGTATTGACCCACATTTGATGACAGCGGTTAAGTATGATAGTCAGTTGCAAGTTACAAAAGACTACCAAGGCCTGCCATTGATTAAATGAAGCAGTCATTGGATAATAGATGGATTGTCAAGTATTGGTGGCAAAGTAGGGCTAGACTTATGTGTCCCCAGTTGTCAAAGGGGCTAACTCGCCTATGAAGTTCTGCCACATCTTAAGCAGGGTAGAAGGGAGGCTACTCTTGTTTCGAATGGTCGCCAAGCAAGGTAGAGTTATGCATCCTACTTAAAAAATGGTCGCTATTATGAATGAGAGTAATGTCCCTTTTATACAAAATGGATGCAATTTTAGACATGATTTAGGTCCCCTGATGTCCGTGGAATATCAACCATTTTGAAATCGGGAGAAGTAATCCGTGCTGTAAATTTCCACCATTTTGAAAGAAGGGAGGCTACTCTTGTTTCGAATGGTCGCCAAGCAAGGGTAGAGTTATGCATCCTGCTTAAAAATGGTCGCTATTATGAATGAGAGTAATGTCCCTTTATTACAAAATGGATGCAATTTTAGACATGATTTATGTCCCCTGATGTCAAAATGGCTGCCATTTTCGCGGAATATCAATCATTTTGAAATCAGGGGAAGTAATCCGTGCTGTAAATTTCCACCATTTTGAAAGAAGGGAGGCTACTCTTGTTTCAAATGGCCGCCTAAAAGGTTCAGTTATGCCCCCTGCTTAAAATGGCCGCTATAATGAATGAGAGTAATGTCCCTTATTACAAAATGGATGCAAATTTAGACATGATTTATGTCCCCTGATGTCAAAATGGCTGCCGTTTTCGCGGAATATCAACCATTTTGAAATCAGGGGAAGTAATCTGTGCTGTTAATTTCCACCATTTTGAAAGAAGGGAGGCTACTCTTGTTTCGAATGGTCGCCAAGCAAGGTACAGTTATGCCCCCTGCTTAAAATTGCCGCTATAATGAATGAGAGTAATGTCCCTTTATTACAAAATGGATGCAAATTTAGACATGATTTATGTCCCCTGATGTCAAAATGGCTGCCATTTTCGCGGAATATCGACCATTTTGTAATCAGGGGAAGTAATCCATGCTGTTAATTTCCACCATTTTGAAAGAAGGGAGGCTACTCTTGTTTCGAATGGTTGCCAAGCAAGGTAGTTATGCATCCTGCTTAAAATTGGCAGCTACTATGAATGAGAGTAATGTCCCTTTATTACAAAATGGATGCAATTTTAGACATGATTTATGTCCCCTGATGTCAAAATGGCTGCCGTTTTCGCGGAATATCAACCATTTTGAAATCAGGGGAAGTAATCTGTGCTGTTAATTTCCGCCATTTTGAAAGAAGGGAGGCTACTCTTGTTTCGAATGGTCGCCAAGCAAGGTACAGTTATGCCCCCTGCTTAAAATGGCCGCTATAATGAATGAGAGTAATGTCCCTTTATTACAAAATGGATGCAAATTTAGACATGATTTATGTCCCCTGATGTCAAAATGGCTGCTATTTTCGCGGAATATCGACCATTTTGTAATCAGGGGAAGTAATCCATGCTGTAAATTTCCGCCATTTTGAAAGAAGGGAGGCTACTCTTGTTTCGAATGGTTGCCAAGCAAGGTAGAGTTATGCATCCTGCTTAAAATTGGCAGCTATTATGAATGAGAGTAATGTCCCTTTATTACAAAATGGATGCAATTTTAGACATGATTTATGTCCCCTGATGTCAAAATGGCTGCCGTTTTCCCGGAATATCAACCATTTTGAAATCAGGGGAAGTAATCTGTGCTGTTAATTTCCACCATTTTGAAAGAAGGGAGGCTACTCTTGTTTCGAATGGTCGCCAAGCAAGGTACAGTTATGCCCCCTGCTTAAAATGGCCGCTATAATGAATGAGAGTAATGTCCCTTTATTACAAAATGGATGCAAATTTAGACATGATTTATGTCCCCTGATGTCAAAATGGCTGCTATTTTCGCGGAATATCGACCATTTTGAAATCAGGGGAAGTAATCCATGCTGTTAATTTCCACCATTTTGAAAGAAGGGAGGCTACTCTTGTTTCGAATGGTTGCCAAGCAAGGTAGAGTTATGCATCCTGCTTAAAATTGGCAGCTATTATGAATGAGAGTAATGTCCCTTTATTACAAAATGGATGCAATTTTAGACATGATTTATGGCCCCTGATGTCAAAATGGCTGCCGTTTTCGCGGAATATCAACCATTTTGAAATCAGGGGAAGTAATCTGTGCTGTTAATTTCCACCATTTTGAAAGAAGGGAGGCTACTCTTGTTTTGAATGGTCGCCAAGCAAGGTCGAGTTATGCATCCTGCTTAAAAATGGTCGCTATTGTGAATGAGAGTAATGTCCCTTTATTACAAAATGGATGCAAATTTAGACATGATTTATGTCCCCTGATGTCAAAATGGCTGCCATTTTCGCGGAATATCAACCATTTTGAAATCAGGGGAAGTAATCCGTGCTGTAAATTTCCACCATTTTGAAAGAAGGGAGGCTACTCTTGTTTCGAATGGTCGCCAAGCAAGGTAGAGTTATGCATCCTACTTAAAAATGGTCGCTATAATGAATGAGAGTAATGTCCCTTTTATACAAAATGGATGCAATTTTAGACATGATTTATGTCCCCTGATGTCAAAATGACTGCCATTTTCGCGGAATATCAATCATTTTGAAATCAGGGGAAGTAACCCATGCTGTAAATTTCCGCCATTTTGAAAGAAGGGTGGCTACTCTTGTTTCGAATGATCGCCTAAAAGGTTCAGTTATGCCCCCTGCTTAAAATGACCGCTATAATGAATGAGAGTAATGTCCCTTTATTACAAAATGGATGCAAATTTAGACATGATTTAGGTCCCCTGATGTCCGTGGAATATCAACCATTTTGAAATCAGGGGAAGTAATCCGTGCTGTAAATTTCCACCATTTTGAAAGAAGGGAGGCTACTCTTGTTTCGAATGGTCGCCAAGCAAGGTAGAGTTATGCATCCTACTTAAAAATGGTCGCTATTATGAATGAGAGTAATGTCCCTTTATTACAAAATGGATGCAATTTAAGACATGATTTATGTCCCCTGATGTCAAAATGGCTGCCATTTTCGCGGAATATCAATCATTTTGAAATCAGGGGAAGTAACCCATGCTGTAAATTTCCGCCATTTTGAAAGAAGGGAGGCTACTCTTGTTTCAAATGGTCGCCTAAAAGGTTCAGTTATGCCCCCTGCTTAAAATGGCCGCTATAATGAATGAGAGTAATGTCCCTTTATTACAAAATGGATGCAAATTTAGACATGATTTATGTCCCCTGATGTCAAAATGGCTGCCATTTTCGCGGAAAAAAAACCATTTTGAAATCAGAGGATGTAATCCGTGCTGTAAATTTCCACCATTTTGTAAGAAGGGAGGCTACTCTTGTTTCGAATGGTCGCCAAGCAAGGTAGAGTTATGCATCCTGCTTAAAAATGGTCGCTATTGTGAATGAGAGTAATGTCCCTTTATTACAAAATGGATGCAATTTTAGACATGATTTATGTCCCCTGATGTCAAAATGGCTGCCATTTTCGCGGAATATCAATCATTTTGAAATCAGGGGAAGTAACCCATGCTGTAAATTTCCGCCATTTTGAAAGAAGGGAGGCTACTCTTGTTTCAAATGGTCGCCTAAAAGGTTCCGTTATGCCCCCTGCTTAAAATGGCCGCTATAATGAATGAGAGTAATGTCCCTTTATTACAAAATGGATGCAAATTTAGACATGATTTTTGTCCCCTGATGTCAAAATGGCTGCCATTTTCGCGGAATATCAACCATTTTGAAATCAGGGGATGTAATCCGTGCTGTAAATTTCCACCATTTTGTAAGAAGGGAGGCTACTCTTGTTTCGAATAGTCGCCAAGCAAGGTAGAGTTATGCATCCTACTTAAAAATGGTCGCTATTATGAATGAGAGTAATGTCCCTTTTATACAAAACGGATGCAATTTTAGACATGATTTATGTCCCCTGATGTCAAAATGGCTGCCATTTTCGCGGAATATCAATCATTTTGAAATCAGGGGAAGTAACCCATGCTGTAAATTTCCGCCATTTTGAAAGAAGGGAGGCTACTCTTGTTTCGAATGATCGCCTGAAAGGTTCAGTTATGCCACCTGCTTAAAATGGCAGCTATAATGAATAAGAGTAATGTCCCTTTATTACAAAATGGATGCAATTTTAGACATGATTTATGTCCCTTGATGTCAAAATGGCTGCCATTTTCGCGGAATATCAACCATTTTGAAATCGGGGCAAGTAATCTGTGCTGTTAATTTCCACCATTTTGAAAGAAGGGTGGCTACTCTTGTTTCGAATGGTCGCCAAGCAAGGTAGAGTTATGCATCCTGCTTAAAAATGGTCGCTATTGTGAATGAGAGTAATGTCCCTTTATTACAAAATGGATGCAATTTTAGACATGATTTATGGCCCCTGATGTCAAAATGGCTGCCGTTTTCGCGGAATATCAACCATTTTGAAATCAGGGGAAGTAATCTGTGCTGTTAATTTCCACCATTTTGAAAGAAGGGAGGCTACTCTTGTTTTGAATGGTCGCCAAGCAAGGTCGAGTTATGCATCCTGCTTAAAAATGGTCGCTATTGTGAATGAGAGTAATGTCCCTTTATTACAAAATGGATGCAAATTTAGACATGATTTATGTCCCCTGATGTCAAAATGGCTGCCATTTTCGCGGAATATCAACCATTTTGAAATCAGGGGAAGTAATCCGTGCTGTAAATTTCCACCATTTTGAAAGAAGGGAGGCTACTCTTGTTTCGAATGGTCGCCAAGCAAGGTAGAGTTATGCATCCTACTTAAAAATGGTCGCTATTATGAATGAGAGTAATGTCCCTTTTATACAAAATGGATGCAATTTTAGACATGATTTATGTCCCCTGATGTCAAAATGGCTGCCATTTTCGCGGAATATCAATCATTTTGAAATCAGGGGAAGTAACCCATGCTGTAAATTTCCGCCATTTTGAAAGAAGGGAGGCTACTCTCGTTTCGAATGGTCGCCTAAAAGGTGTACAGTTATGCCCCCTGCTTAAAATGGCCGCTATAATGAATGAGAGTAATGTCCCTTTATTACAAAATGGATGCAAATTTAGACATGATTTATGTCCCCTGATGTCAAAATGGCTGCCATTTTCGCGGAATATCAACCATTTTGAAATCAGGGGAAGTAATCCATGCTGTTAATTTCCACCATTTTGAAAGAAGGGAGGCTACTCTTGTTTCGAAAGGTTGCCAAGCAAGGTAGAGTTATGCATCCTGCTTAAAAATGGTCGCTATTATGAATGAGAGTAATGTCCCTTTATTACAAAATGGATGCAATTTTAGACATGATTTATGTCCCCTGATGTCAAAATGGCTGCCCTTTTCGCGGAATAGTTATCATTTTGAAATCAGGGGAAGTAGCCCATGCTGTAAATTTCCGCCATTTTGAAAGAAGGGAGGCTATTCTTGTTTCGAATGGTCGCCTAAAAGTTACAGTTATGCCCCCTTCTTAAAATGGCCGCTATAATGCATGAGAGTAATGTCCCTTTTTTACAAAATGGATGCAAATTTAGACATGATTTATGTCCCCTGATGTCCGCGGAATATCAACCATTTTGAAATCAGGGGATGTAATCCGTGCTGTTTATTTCCACCATTTTGAAAGAAGGGAGGCTACTCTTGTTTCGAATGGTCGCCAAGCAAGGTAGAGTTATGCATCCTGCTTAAAAATGGCAGCTATTATGACTGAGAGTAATGTCCCTTTTATACAAAATGGATGCAATGTTAGACATGATTTATGTCCCCTGATGTCAAAATGGCTGCCATTTTCGCGGAATATCAACCATTTTGAAACCAGGGGATGTAATCCGTGCTGTTAATTTCCACCATTTTGAAAGAAGGGAGGCTACTCTTGTTTTGAATGGTCGCCAAGCAAGGTAGAGTTATGCATCCTGCTTAAAAATGGTCGCTATTATGAATGAGAGTAATGTCCCTTTGTTACAAAATGGATGCAATTTTAGACATGATTTATGTCCCCTGATGTCAAAATGGCTGCCATTTTCGCGGAATATCAATCATTTTGAAATCAGGGGAAGTAACCCATGCTGTAAATTTCCGCCATTTTGAAAGAAGGGTACTACCATATTATATACATGTGACTTTCGTGGCTACTACCATATTATAGACATGTGACTTTCGTGGCTACTGCCATGTTATAGACATGTGACTTTCGTGGCTACTACCATATTATAGACAAGATACTTTCGTGGCTACTACCATATTATAGACATGTGACTTTCGTGGCTACTGCCATATTATAGACATGTGACTTTCGTGGCTACTACCATATTATAGACACGATACTTTCGTGGCTACTACCATATTATAGACATGTGACTTTCGTGGCTACTGCCATATTATAGACATGTGACTTTCGTGGCTACTACCATATTATAGACAAGATACTTTCGTGGCTACTACCATATTATAGACATGTGACTTTCGTGGCTACTACAATATTATAGACATGTGACTTTCGTTGCTACTACCATATTTTAGACATATTATATACATGTGACTTTCGTGGCTACTACCATATTATAGACAAGATACTTTCGTGGCTACTACCATATTATATACATGTGACTTTCGTGGCTACATTGTACTACCATATTATAGTCAAGGTACTTTCGTGGCTACTACCATATTATAGTCATGGTACTTTCGTGGCTACTACCATATTATAGGCATGGTACTTTTGTGGCTACTACCGTATTATAGGCATGTGACTATCGTGGCTACTGCCATATTATAGGCATGGTATTTTTGTGGCTACTACCGTATTATAGGCATGTGACTATCGTGGGTACTACCATATTATAGGCATGTGACTATCGTGGCTACTACCATATTATAGACATGGTACTTTCGTGGCTACTACCATATTATAGGCATGTGACTATCGTGGGTACTACCATATTATAGGCATGTGACTATCGTGGCTACTGCCATATTATAGGCATTGTACTTTCGTGGCTACTACGGTACTACCGTATAATAGGCATGTGACTATCGTGGCTACTACCATATTATAGGCATGGTACTTTTGTGGCTACTACCGTATTATAGGCATGTGACTATCGTGGCTACTACCATATTATAGGCATGGTACTTTTGTGGCTACTACCGTATTATAGATATGTGACTATCGTGGGTACTACCATATTATAGGCATGTGACTATCGTGGCTACCACCGTATTATAGGCATGTGACTATCGTGGCTACTGCCATATTATAGGCATGGTACTAGTGTGGCTACTACCGTATTATAGGCATATGACTATCGTGGGTACTACCATATTATAGGCATGTGACTATCGTGGCTACTACCGTATTATAGGCATGGTACTTTTGTGGCTACTACCGTATTATAGGCATGTGACTATCGTGGGTACTGCCATATTATAGGCATGTGACTATCGTGGGTACTACCATATTATAGGCATGGTACTTTGGTGGCTACTACCGTATTATAGGAATGTGACTATCGTGGCTACTGCCATATTATAGGCATGTGACTATCGTGGGTACTACCATATTATAGGCATGGTACTTTCGTGGCTCTGATTGTAACCAAACAATTGTATTTTTTATATAACTCATCATGAAAAATATTCATTTTGGACATTTATGAAGTTAATATAGTATATACAAATGTAAGGGAGCTGCGTACTTCAACGAAATTATACACAAAATAGAAATTGACAATTGGACAAAAAATAACACTTCTTTGGTTTTAGAACTACAATATGATGTGTTTTTTTTCAGAAATGTGACATGTTTGATTGGATAAGCTAAAAGAACTTTAATTGATTGAGCGCAAAATTTTTCAAAATGAAATTTTACAATAACCGGACAGTAAATGTTTCTGTAATTTGAAAATTAATAATCATCTTAGAAAAATTTGATGACCCATTGATACTAAGGGTACAAGCATTTTATGTATTCATAGACATAGGTACGTACGGTCCTTAATGTTGTTAATTTAAGTAATATTGTAGATTACGTTTAGCAATTATAGCATATAATACATTCATAACTATAAATCATATTACAACAATACTAAAACATTCTAGGGTTCAAATTAACCCGCATTAAAATACATAAATATCACTAACCATATTTCTGTTTTTGAGACAATAAAATCCGTTTAAAATATATCTGGTAATTCTTATTGAGACTTTTCTCCGGCACGTTACGGTAGTTACGGTCTTTAAATTTTTACGAAGCCGTTCTTCCCGGCTTATTACGGTAGGTGCCGTAAAGAAAGCCATGTTGTGAAAATTACTTATCATGAATATTCATTTTAACTCCGTCTTGCCGATGTCAAGACAGAATTAGCATGAATATTCTGGTTCCTCTCAAAACATGGGAAGGCCAAATGCACAGGTTTCCGTCTGTGTCATTGCAAAGGGGGTCGGCACGTTAAGGAAATGACCTAAAACAGACATCCAAGTCAAAATCAATCATACCATGTAATATCATTAAATGGTATGATTATTTTGACTTGGATGTCTGTTTGAGGTCAATTCCTTAACGTGCCGACCCCCTTTGTGTCATTGTATGTAAACTAAAGAGGCAAAAAATCCAAGAACGATACTAGAATTCATGACGATACGGAAATAATTTACCGAAAATAGATTTTTATTATCCTTGCAATCTACAGTAGTCTGTAAGTTACACGTACATGAGCACTTCTAATTGCATACGTCAAACGCACTGAAAACTTAAATGCCAACAACTTAGCATGCCTGTTTCCATCAACACCGGGTCAATAGGGAGGGGCTTAAAAAGTAGGCGTCACAGCGTAACCTATAGTCAATATAGTACTTAGTGGGAGGGGCTTAACAAGTAGACGTTTCGGCCTGATCAATTGGGATATTATCGGCCTCAACGGTTGAGATTTAGACTTTTTGACAAAAACGTTCAACACTCGCTTGCCGTGTAAGTAATATATTCGTGAAGAATACTTTTAGGATAGATGTCGCTAAAGTAATGACATTCGGTCTGATATCACTCGTGCCCCTTTCATGGTCCACGAACAATACTTGCAATTTTCATTCCATTTATTTACCGTATACATACCTATCAAGATTATTTGAACGCATAACATTCAAGGAAGTTTTGCCTCGTTTTCAGTCTCTTAACCTGTTCTTGTATAAACATTTCAACCATGTCTGCATGTCGTTCAGGAATCATGTATCGTTTATCAGTGCTAGGTAGCATATCCAGTCAATCTCATTAAAATCAACTCCAGTCGCACGCTCCTATACTATATACACTAACAGCGGAAAGTAATGGAGCTAAAGTAAGGGGCTGATTTCAATGAGATTGCATATCCAGTGTTCATGTATCGACTTTATAACCGTTGCTTGTACATGTTTGGTGACATAAGTTGATTATGTTTTTTTAAGATATTCTTTTATAATGCGACTTATAGTCCCATCAACAACTAGGGTCATTCAGTGAGTTTTCCAACTAATATTAGTGTGGAGAATGTACCCCTGTGACCACCTGGGTAGAACCACCAACCTTCCGACCGTCAGCTCGTTAGCTTCCTCAAATCACATTCTTCAGTCTACGAGAACACTACACTTATGTTACGGATACATTTTCCCTGTTAAAATAAACAGTAAAACCTCACTTAATGACCACCTCAATAACAAGACCACCTCGATCAGAATTAAGAAGACAATTTTCAAGTCCATTTTCACCGTTCTGCGCTTTATTCGACCTCAATATTAAGACCACTTCGATAAGAAAACCAGTTTTTAGGGGCACATGGGTGGTCTTATTATTGAGGTTTTACTGTGCTTGTTTTCCACAGCTTAGAAACCATTTAATAGTCAGTCTGCGGATATGTGAACATATTTGTTGTATTTGTGTTTAATATGAGATCGTTTCTAAACCCATGTACAGCAAAAAATCTGTTAATTTATTCACTGTGATTATTCCCCATCAAACGAATACTGAGAAGAACAAACGAGGCGCGGTGTATTTTGATAATACAACATCCAGCGACAGCTACCGTAGCTACTAATTTCTTTACTACACACACGGGTTCGTAGTAGCGTTTTCTCAACCTCATTATTTCCAAACAATTCAATTACAATACAAGCACATTTCTCGGAATGACTGTATTCGCATGATGAGACGTCGTAACGAATGACGTCGTGATGTGCCTACCTGACGGTACACGTGAAACGCTAAATGGCAGTTCGAAATATGTGCGGACTGTCATTTCATTGTTGTGACTAGTCTTCATTTAGTTTTGAATATATGACATTATTACATATTGTATAATGTAGAAAAACAATCGTGACATAGAGCTAGTTCGAAGCATTTTAAGCGAAATGATCAGAAACGATCATATTCCACAACGAACAGTGATGACTGCCATTATTTTTACTGATAGTTCCAAGGCTGTAATTCGCTGTTTGGTTATTATTTCTTTATGTGTTTTGAATGTATGTTATATTTCTCTTGACCCTGTGCAATGCTTTCACTTTATATAGTGTTCATGTTATTTTCTACCCAGTTTCGGCCTATTGTTGCCAGCTGTCTTGACTTGTCATGTGATATTTTCCATCCATTAATCCCCCCCTTCACTGTTTGTCCTCTTTGATTCCCTTAGTTATGCCTTATTGTCTGCCAGGCAATTCCTTGCGCCTCTGTACCCTAACGTATGTACCCTTTAACCTACTCAAGTGCCTTATGTTTTATGGATTGTTGTTTTCCCGGATGTCTTATGTATGTGGCGTTCCCCGTAGCAACTTTTTCTCTCTCTTCTGCTAGAATCTTCTGTGATGCTGACATCACACGTGACAGAAAATGATAAGAAGACATTAAATCAGGTCACAGTATAATGTCACTTTTATTTAGTTTTCTAAGCCATAGAAATGCAACACGGTGACAACTTCCTGCTATTCAGTGATTAAGATGCAATTTTGACCCATTGAATAACAAATTCTCCATCCGTTACCATGTGATCAGCTGGAATATAATCAAACATCATTATTACCTCCCTTTGTTCTTAATCATGAGAAATTTTGATCGGCAAAATTGATAAGATAGGAGTAATTTCCAAATATGAAATAATTGAGAAAATACCAAGATAATTTGCACGTGACAACCACTTTTCCTTCAACTTTTTGAACCAACTGCCCACGATGAGCATAATAAATAAGTTATTTTTATATCTGATTCATCGTTTACATTATTTTAAGGAAATTTGCCTATGACTATCGCCGACAATTCAAACAAGGGAGGTAAATATTGTACCTGTGGGAACTATGTATTCACAAGGTTGGATGCCATTGATTTTTTACATACACAGATGCTTAACATAACATTAAACATTGTTAGCAAGTCCACTTCCAAATTATTCTACACACCGTCGTTAAATTTAGAAACTTTAGTCAGAAGTGATAAAATGTGAGGTTGTTCTCCAAGCTAAAGTCTCTTTTGTGTATAAATGTTCTCAGGTACATAACAAATCAATAAGGAAATTAGTCCTGCAGTATTTATAAGCGAAGTATATACTTTGAATATTCATAACTAATTACACCACCCACTTTGAACAGTCCCAAGGAATTCAAAGAAAACCCTCACATAAAGACCACCTCAATAATAAGACCACATCAAGGACACTATGTCCGTGACCACATCAAAATTGAAAACACAATTTTCCAGTCTATTATCACTGTTTTGCTCTTCATTCAACCTCAATATTAAGACCATCTCAATAAGAAGATCAATTTTCAAGGACCCGAAAGGTGGTCTTATTATTGAGGTTTTACTGTATGCACCGATAAACAACAGCATGTGCAGTTTAATCTTAAGTATTCAAACTATGTGAAAGCACATGCATGAATACTATTTATTCAACTGGAATACATTGAGTATAAAACTGAGATTTGGAAATGGTGTCTGTTCCAATGTTTTACATCGAATCCTAATAATGGGAGAACATATAACGTACCATTTCTATCAAAGAAGTAAAAGATGAGCGGCATGTCGATGTTGTTTTCTATGACGCCGTCGCGGTTCACATCTAGATTTGTGAAGAGTGTTAGACACTGTACAATGTCCCCCAAATTCTTTGTTATCCACAAATCCTTGAATTCGGTGTATGTTACATTGCCATTTCCTGTAGAGAGAATATAATTATGATGTAATGCATTCAAAAATACTCAGCATAGGCCCACTCTCAAACATCGTTTCATGAAAGCCACGAAAGACAACTCTGTTCTGAGATCAATATAGACCACTGACCTAAATCCGTCCTAATATCAAACGTCTGTGGGCGAATTTGTTTGTACCAAACCGGTTTGAATCCAAAACTGGTTTGTCAAACCTTTCATTTGTTTTAACTAACTGGTTTCAAACTAAAACAAGTTTCTGTATTTGTTAATATCAAATCTCTTCAACCGAACAACGTTTGTAACCTTGACGCGGATTGGTTAACCTTTCGATAAAGGGTACGTTACCGAAATCCATTTTGGATCTGGAGTGACCAGTAATCGTAAATCTAGGCAATTTTTATGTTGCACTTCAAATTGCGCCGTCATCTTGAGATATTTCTTGTTTAGAAATTATTTGTGAACTGTACGGAAATTGCCGAGGTGTTGCGTTTGATAAATATTGGTCACGTCGTGGTCTTAGATTAGCTGAGAATAGACAAAACGTGTGTAGCGCTAACTACAGTGCACATGACACACAGACGCGAGCGGTGGCGATTACGTAGACATGTAACCATGTATATGGATTATGCAACATTTGGCATCAGTCTCTTCGGCTTCTAAAGACCCATCGAACCCCATGGGCAATTATCTAAAATATAGAAATATTGATTGATTATGCAGCTTTTGTGGCGAGACCATAAGACATTTGTATTTATAAACATGTTCCAATGAACTGTTTATGTAAGTTTGGCGTATAACAAACGTTCTATTTAAAGCGACATGACGTTTTTGCATATCTTCCAGATGGGTATATGGTAGTGTCAAGTCACCAGCATCGCATTTCATGTCACAAAACGACTTTCTACTAGCTTTATATCGAAACAAGCCTATTTTTAGATATCAAACGCAAGCAGGAATTTTCTGTGACGGTTGTTAGAAATTCTGCCAAATCGGAGAGGATTTTCTACGATCAGGGAATGACATTAGATGTTTCTAATTAAGAATACTCTTACACCAAAAACTAACGTTTTCTCACGCGTATCATTTGTATGATTGTCACAATCATTATCAATAGCATACGTATGCCAAGAGCAAAGTGTAGTCTGAAGGATAAATCGGAGTTAATGTTTTATTTCTTGCAAAGTATGTCACATTCAGTGAAATAAATAGTTTCGTCTACGCGGACGTCATTCCTTATCAAGTATGTTGCAAGTTTTTACATTCATTAATTACATGCTAAAATTGTAATGCCGCCTTAATGAATCGAGAAGCATCACGCTTTAACGTTTTTTTCATAGACAGCGGGCGTAAACGTTTGACTTTGCCGCCACATTTCTGATTTTCATAGATTAAAACAACATCTTTACTTACCATCAATGTCAAAATCGACAAACACCTGTTCAAATTCCGAGTATACTAGCAATGTATCATTATTCATATCAGAGAGGTGGAATATCTTTCTAGCCTGTGGATTGTCGTCAATGGTATCCCCTCCACCATGAGCAGGTGAACATATACTATAATATAATGCACAAAATGATTGCACTTTTGCCTAACATTCTCCGACTTACACTGAACACACATTGTACAAGTTTTTATTTTAATTAAGGCTCAGTTCATGTATACCTGAACTGATTACAGTATGTAGTAATGCATATGCTGTATGATATCGGTAAGGTACACGTAAAACGGAAATCAACCGAGAAAAAGGTCAATATGAATAAGCACAAGTTTCTGATGTAACAAAGTTGTGTATACGTTACTATAAGTTATACAATAAGAAGGCACAGAAAGTTTACATAGTCAGGATAAATGTTATAAATGTAATAGACAATGGCAAAATAGAAAACTTTTAGATAACTTTTTCTATTTGAAGGAATACTTTCTTTGAGTTTTTTAAATGAAGTTGTTTAATCTGGCGATATGTTCATTAATTATTTGAACAGTCCAGAACGTGTTTGGTCGTATTAAGTATTTGTTGTCTTCTTAATTCTGCTAGCGATTTGCATTCAAGTAGTAAGTGGTATTCGTCTCCAATACCCGAAAAAAGTGAACAATTAGACAAGTTTTCTCTTCGGATCTTCACGTGAGGAACATTTAGGATTTGTATATGAATAAACTATTTGTGACTGCCTTGTCTAAAAGATTTGCATTGACACGAGGATGAACCCATCCATGTACATGTTATAAATTGTCTAAGAGATATTCGCATCTATCGGACTGGAATTGATAAGATATATCCTTTAACGTGTCAAGTCACACGAAAGTAACTTTTATAGATACTTACACGATGTGCAGGCATGTAATCGCTATCACCAGGACTTGGGACAGAGACATCTGAATAAGAAATGGTAATATGGTTAAACGTTTACAATGTACTTATACTTGCTGGTCATGTAGCATGGGCAATACCACTATCACCAACTTCGCCCTCTCCATACAAATACCCAATAAAACAGGACGGAGGGGGGTAGGGGCATTTGAGACAACACGGATTGTAAAACCGAATCTCAGCACAATGACCTAAGGCGAATGACTATGGCAATGTATGTACGTGGGGGTGTTCAAACAGTTCGCATAAATGGCTGTCATATCTTTATAAAGAATGTAATGAAAATTTAACTTCATGTTGGTTAGGAAACGTAAACATGACATCACTTTTCCGCGAATGTTTGGAACACCCCTTGTATGTCAATCTACGTGCTGTTTCCTATTTAGTCAACACATGAATTGAAATATTAAAATGAACTGCAGCAATACTAATGTCATGACACAGAAGATGCACCAGTTCCAGTGCCCGATGTAAAGCATCGACAACGGGACCTCGGTTTTTCAAAGTCTCATCCGAAAGACTGTTAGTACTGTTAGTGGTGGAGCGCGGGATCAAACCTCCGACCAATGGAGTACTAGTCCAGCGCGTTACCACTGGACTACATACCCTCTACAATTTGTCAGAGCTTGAGGTAACACATCTTAGCTTAATTGTGTACAAAACATTTAACATAAAATATATGTTTTTCACCCATGTGTTTGTAACATTAATGCTAAATTTATGAAATGTGCAGTTATCATTAAGATAATTACAAGTGCTCGGCATGATGTTAAATATTTAAATATTTTATCGCATTATATTACAGTAAAACTTCGAAACCTCGAACTGCCGTCGTATCGAGGAATTAGTTCGAGCCATCTACCTGTTCGAGGCATCTACCGTATACGTATATATGTACGAACTGTCACCGGTGCAAGTGTACTAAGCATGCTTAACGCATGGTATTTGTGTGTTGTTAGTGTTTTCATACTGAATGCACGTCGATCAATAGTCACAGCATTATTCATAATAATAATAATTAAAAAAGAAATGAAAGAAAACTAAAACATATTTAAGTAAATGATTCGTTTATTCTTACACACAAGAATAATATACAGACGAGATAGTAAACAATTACGATGTTCTATTTTTTTTCGTTGTTGTTCATTTTGATAATGATAAGGGTAATAAATGTCTGATCGTATTTATATGCTGAATGCTGAATGTATGCTGAATTACAACATATGTTGTTGTACGTTTTATTTTCAATATATCTGTAGGCCGGAGGCCCGTGAGATTGACACATATCAATACACAACATAGTGGCAAAATGTGAAAACAGCAATATCAATATCAACATTTGAAGGATTTTACTCAATGATGTTTGCGCTTTTGATTAAGATATTTATAAAATACGATAATTTGTTATTTCTGAATTTTATTCACTCGGCAATCAATAGACAATTAACAATTAAAATTTCCCGTTTGGACTTCATTAAATATTTAATGGATCTCTTAAGTGATTTGTTTGTCACATAAGTACATGTACACTGTATTGTTTATAGTGCAACAATCAAGTAATTATCACTACGTGCGAATAACACGTGTCACCAATCTTCCCTGTCAACAAAGAATAGAATATCGCTCGGTCCATAAAAGGTGTGAATTATTGTATTGTTCGACCTATCTGGGGTGAACAATGAATGAAATGGTATCTAGGGACCGCACAACCTGTTCGAGTGTTCGACCTATCTCCGTTCGAGTGATCTACTGTTCGTTAATATGAAATAAGAAGGGGTTATGCCGGGACCTAAGAACCTGTTCGAGGTATCTACTGTGTTCGACCCAAAACTGTTCGAGGTTTCGAAGTTTTACTGTACATTAGAAAATATAGCTGATCTAACGTAATTGAATTGGCTTTCATTGTTAATATATATATATATAGCAGAACGTATGCATGTATTAATAGTCAGTTTCTTTGTCAAAATGCCCTAAAATTACAACACGAAAATGATAAAATGTTCACTTACCATATTTGAGCTTTGGTAATAGAATGAACATTTTCAACAGATGTCTTATCAAAGACCTGTACTCTAGCAAAGTTCATAATATCTGTTCTTATTGTAAACAAAAACAAAGTACGCGGAATCTCATATTTGGCACAGTACGCATTGGCATTAAATCATACGGCGCTCCTTGTGTACTATTCTATACAGTTTATCTGTGGTATGGCGTATAATTGCTCAAATTTGCCTTTACAAATACATGTATATATTTCGCTATAACGAATTGATATTTTGTTGACATTATATAATAAAAAAGGGAATATGTCACTTATTTGACTCCGTAGTTATGCTATCCGAATATTTCGCACAAGATTACGCGGTACGGTCGTTCGGTACTGATACCCTCCTAATTATGTAGTGCAGAGAACTCGTGACAATAGTTTGTGGTTGTGGGTGGCTTTTACATACCGAACGTGTCTTGATTCCATGCCGAGAAATACTTGATGACAAAGCACAATGCTTTCACGCAGGGTATAAACCGATGTGTATTCCGCCGAGTGATGTGTCTGCGACAGAGGGAAGCGTTCCAGACGAATGAGTAGTGGTATTTCTTTTTCTGCCCAATAATTTATAATTGCGATGTTTCTGTAGGATCTTTTATCGCCGGAACGACCGTGAATGTCTACATTTACTATAAAAACAATACAAAGCGATATATTTGATGATCGTCCGTTTAAATTTGAGATATAGAAATAAATGTAAAAAATCGCCTTGAACTACTCGAATTTAAGTAATTTCGATATAATTAAATAGTTTCACTTCATATATCAAAACATATACAATCTACGAACAATTCTAGCAAGTTGCAAGTCTGTCGGTGCTCTTAAACCGACGTTTGATAATTCCAAAGGGACCCTGGTATGCACAAATATGATGACGTTTACCGCAGAGGGAATTTGCAATGATAACGTTGCCGGCTGAGGAGAGAAAATTACGGATGTCGTTTACGGCGGAGGAAAACATTTTATAAAATGACTTAATTTTTTCAGAATTAATATAAAAACATATCTGTGCTATTATTGCGAGCGTGACTTTGTTATTTATGTGGAAGTCATTGACCATCTGAGCTGGAACTGGACGACTTAGTGGAAATGTGGGTAACAGAACAAAAACATTCACCAACGAGCTTCCGAAAGACGGCGAAGTGTTTATTTCCGGTGATCAACGCATTTGTTTTTATAGAAATGATATACCAAACAAGACATGTCTTTCAAAAAGATGGTCGGTACAATCTGAATCAAGCAAATGTGTTGCAATCTGAATGTTTCTGAATTTTTGTACAGCCTAAATGAAGACAAAACAAACTAAGACAAAACAATATCAAAGTTCATTTTTAGTTCATACGTTTTATCTAACTGAATCAAATACATGTCTGAAAATGTCCTATTGACAACTTATAAAAGGTTATGGAAAAGTTGAATAGATTTTGTAGAAAATGAAAGTAAAATGTACTGGATAACTTGTTATAAATAAAGGTTGTATTTTTTGTTGAAAATAACATTGTTAATATTGATATATATTTAAAACTGAAGTTGAGTATTTATACAGTGGTCCCTTTATCCCCTAAACTTTCAAACAACTATTCCAAATAGTGCCCATGAAAAGTCGACACAGCGAATTATAGCAAACAATTCTTCCTAACTTTGATTCTACACAATCCATGTTGGCACTTACAGTACTTTGATTCTAAACATTCAATTCGTTGATATCGCATGCGGCCAATTCCGACAATGTTCGAGTTAGATTTCGTATGTTTCCGGAAATTTCCGTACACAAAAAATAAACTAACAGCATTTCCTTTTAAATTATTTGGTATTCGTTTAACATTTCCCCACCACCACTTTTTTGTATTTGCGTTTATTTATCGTCGCCACTGGTTTCCCGTATGGGTGACACCTCCGGAAGAATGTTAGACATTTTAGATTATTGGACGATAGTGCATGCTACAGAAGATGCCCAAGTTCGAGAAACACCCCTTGTTCTTTCACGTGCCGATGTAAAGCACGGGACCTCGGTTTTTGTCTCTTCTGAACGACTGTGAACGCTACTCCGCACCCCTGGTTCTTTAACGTGCTCGATGTAAAGCATCATACACGGGACCTCGAGTTTTAAAGTCTCTGATAGTACTGTCAGCGATGGAGCGGGGAATCGAACCTGCGATCCCTGGATAACTATTTCACCGCGTTACCACTTGACTACGGATCCACCACCACCATTGCTTTCATTTGTTATATACATTTCCTTAATTAAAAGGTTTTAAAATTTGCATATATTAAAGGGAGATAATTCAACATTCTGGTGCAGTCCGGGCGTTTATCAAAATTGGATTACTACCGACCTAATAGTTGGAAAATAACTGTTTTGTATTAATTTTTTATTCTGTTAACAGTATGATACTAAATGGAATACAAATCATAATACGCCCCCTGTCTAGTTACGTATTGCTTATACAACGTATTATTATAGAAAGTACATAAAACAATATTTAGAATTTCGTGAATCTATATAAAGTTGCCGTGTATTTTGCATATTTGCAATACCCATGTGGTGACTTAACAGAATTAAATATAGTTTAATCACATAAAAAAACATTAATCCTACGATACTTGGTGAAAACAGACAAGGAGCGTATCAGGACCGTGCGACTATATACACGCATCATTCAGTTTGTTCGTCTCCAATAAGAGACACACATAAACACATGCGGAAGGACAAAGTCAACGACTATCCTTTCTTATCTAGGAGGGAAGAAGGGATATAAGAAATAACCGCCGACCATGCCAAATGCTAAGCAGAATGCGCCCTACGCTGGACTATACAGTCAGTTAATGAAACATAACTGACACCTTATATACAACTGCTAAATAACTTGTTAGCGACTTTGAAGGAATAAATTCGTCAATACATAACTGAATCTTATGTACAGAAATTTCAGTTTAGCATTGTATGCGATGTATATCAATGGAAGACTTCCTACATATTTTCATAGTTTCGTGAAATATGACAGTATTATGAAACCTTTTATATAACTAGCATTATTTATAAATGTCTCTTTACCTGCGATATCGTCATGACATTATAAGAAAGAGGAGGAAAAACAAAACGACAAACATACAATGATGAATACAAAGACCACGTGATGAGTTTTTCAGTATGTTTGGATAAAATTAATAGCAAAAATGGCAATTTAAAACTGGGGCAAAACATGACGTCAGCAGTCTACAACCATATATAGCCAGTCGTTTGGGTCTGTATTTCTCTGGTTTATTGTGGAACGAAGTGACTTTGTCATGCAGAGCTATTAACATATAATGTAGGGTTTTGAGTAAAATTCTAGAATTGTGTATACATAAATGTAATGACAGTTTATTCATTAGTTATGGCCACTATCAGACAATTTTTCGTGTTAAGATATTTATCTGGTATGAAAATTTATCATGATACTTATCTAGTTAACCACATAATTATCTAGTTAATTAAGTAGTTACCTGGTGGCAGAAATATGCCGCCATATGACATTGATCTTACTTGACAAACGTTCTTGTATGGTGATAAATGTATTATTTGTATTTTGTACATGAAGCATTCCTTACTAACAGGGATGATACTGGACCCAAAATAAAAAGGAACAATTCTTATCTATAGTAAACTGCTATGTAAACTAACATATGCTCTCTTCAGGTCCGCAAGCTATTTATCAAAGCGCTGAAAGTGCTGAATGGGGCAGGTATATTTGATTCCACTTCCACAATGGTGGTCTGCCGAGGACGTGCCGAAATTCATGATATATTAGTCAAATGTTTACAAATGGCTTGAATTAACACTGACTTTGACGAGTAGAACATGCGACCAATTTTTGATTTGAATTTTTTTGGCATTGTCCACCTGAGCTTAGGCACCTTTTCGTATTCAATTCATTCATTTAACGAACAATAAACTACAAACCTTCCTGTTTTGAGCACGGTGACGTTCTTAAGAACAAGAATTGACCGAGACTGCGAAATATATGATTTGATCATATTCAGCCTGGAGTGTACAATCTATAATAGGTTACAGCCAGGTATTCTATCCGAAGCTGAAATTGATACCCGTCCATACCCTAGTTCAGTTAAAACTACTTCATGTGCAGTTTGTACTGTTTTATTTCTTTCTACGAGAAGCGAATGAAGATAAAACTACAAGAACAAAGGACACAATAGGGATATACTACGAATGACCGGTGATGACCTTTACACTTCATTAATTCTGTCCTAGCAATGACATGATTTCACGATTTCAACTTCGCAAATGCACGATTTTAACTTCACGAATTTATAGTATTCTATACGAGAACGTGAAATCGTGAAGCTGAAATCGTTAATTTAGGAATTTGAAAGCTGTTTCCAGCTTCTGATATAGAAACGATGGTTTGTTCAAAACCGGAAGTGTTCTTTTCTACGACATTAGCGTACCTTTATTATTCCGATCTATTATTGTACTATGATTTTTAAATCGGGATAGAAAACTTAAACCAGCTGGTCATTTGTATTGATGATTTTATTTAAAGCATAATTATCATGCAGCAGATGATGGATTAGCTCGATATTTTCAACCATTGTACAACAAATTCATCCTCTGAAATGCTATGGTCATCTGAAAAATATATGGGAATCATAATTTTATAAAATAAATATAAGTTCACCCAATCATCACCATTGATTAATGAAACAAAGTCGTCAATTACTGTGGAATTTTCTAAAACGGAATTTTTTCAATTAACTTTTAAAATCGAAATACGGTAGAATGAGTATGGAAATTAAATGTAAATTGTACTGGGGGAATCAAAAGAGAAACTGACATATCAATGTATCTGATACATGCTGAAATACTACATGTAGGTGTTAAACTGTGCGTTCATTGTAGTCACTATATTCTGAATATGCACTCACATTCAGGTTAACCTAAGCATTATCTATCTAAGGTTATCGCAACAAGGACATGTTATAATCTAGGACTCGTCAAAGTGCATTTGAATGTTTTTACTGACATGTTAATACAAGTTTCGCCTTCGTTTTGCAGGCAATCACGTGAGACAAAAGTGTAAACATGACTTATCTTAAATATGAATTTATATAGTTTCTAACTCCCGTTCTGAAACACTACATCCATTATGTAGAAGTTCTATGTCGGTGTAATTAAAAAAACAGTCGGACCTCGTTTATTCTACCTTCTGTCCGAATGTATGGCGTCATCCGAAATAAATATCTGATTATCTTCTTTGGCACGTCAAATTGAAATTGGCTTTTCGAAACCATGTGTTTTTCGAAATAAAATTTCGGACACGATGAATTCGAATGAACGAGTTCCGACTGTATCTAACCAAACATGATAATGACACATTGCGTTCGCATCATTACTTTATAAGTATTGAACTACAGTCGTACCGGTCAGATCAGTGCACTAGACTGCCAATCTTGAAGTTATGGGTTTGAACCCCGCTGCGGCGAATGTTTTCAATGTTAATTTTACTAAATATATTGAATACAAAGTCATATTTCCCCTCCTCAATGCCATGCGGGAAGTTGTACATTACTTGTGGAAGTTGTCATCATAGGAACACTCGATAGGTCAACTAATTATCTTAACTGGCCGCCGTACATATCAAACTGCAATCCAACTATAACTAATTACTACTTTCTCATCTATAACTTATTGTTTAGGACATTTCAATTTGTGAAAAAAACAATTCACAAACATAAGCAACACAAACTTACCGTTTCTGTCAAAGAACCCAAATATGTAAGGCATGTCATGTCCTTGTTCTATGACGAAATCTTTGCTCACATCCAGATTGAGGAAGAGTTGTAGTCCTTTCTTCTGTACGCCGAGATCTTGATCACTCCATAACTTCAAGAACTCAGTAGCGGTCACATTGCCGTCCCCTGAATTGAATATTTTACTTGCAAAGAAAATGACCGAATAGCCATTGCCTAAACTGAAGGCAACTAGAAGTTTGTAAATACAGTCCTGCAAAATTAATGTGGGATAAAGGCAGGATACCAGTACATTAAACCAACCATGTATCTGTGATTCCATAGACATTTCGTATTAATGTTTGACGAATTGAAAGTTCTTCATACGGAAACCAAGACATGGTAATACCTCACGAACTCATATATTATTTGTGGGTTTATACACCATGTATCTGATTGATGTAAGTAGTTAAGTATATATGTTTGTAGAAAAATAACTATCTGGCGTACTGTATATAACTACAACGCAAATACTTTATTTGCATTCCGATCATACCATAATGGTTTTACCGGTTATAACTTCACTGTGCAAATAAATAACCCCTTCTTACCAGCCGTTTAAAACTAAAGAATATTTATTATTGCTTTTAGGTAAAATCGACATTCGTATTTGGTCAAATGGTCAATAAATAAAAAAAAAACGTCAAATCAATTGTTAATATCGAGATTGGAAACGAAACAAGTCTGTCTGCTTCGTCATTTGTACATGCTCATAAGTATACATTGTGTTCGGATAGACTAGTTTAACTCCAAGACCACATGTGCCAAATAATAAAAAATGTTACACCATTTGCATCGAAAGCACTGAAGACTTTCTTTAGTTCATTGTACGTCAATGATGAGTCGTTGTTGAAATCAGACAACTGGAAGACACGTCTTGCTTGCTGACCTCCGGACACTACGCCTGTTTCCCCATGAGACAAATCTGCATCACTAAAACAAAATAAGAAGTCGAGCAGACACTTCGCCATCCATCAGTATAAGGAGACATGAGGTATACAGTAAAACCTCACTTAAAGACCACCTCGATAATAAGACCACCTCGATATTAAGACCACACTTTTCAAGCCCATTTTGACTGTTCCGCTCTTTATTCAACCTCAATATTAAGACATCTCAATATTAAGACCAGTTTACAAGGGTCCCAAGGATGGTATGATTATTGAAGTTTTACAATATACATACATGTAAACATTCACAATATGACAGGGGATACTAAACACAAACAAGGTAACAGAACGGCATTGGAACGGTGATTTGCAAAACCAGCCACTGGAGTATAAACCGGTTTAAAGGGGCGCCCTATCTCAAACTTTCCCTGCAATCATCTAAATAAAACGAACAACGTAATAAAGAAAAAAAATTTACAATTTTAATTGAAGTGACAAATCGGTCACTTATGATGGATACTGTTACCATAATGTAATTTCCGTTCACACGTTTGTTTAGATGTTAAGATGTTTCCTGTGTATTATTGACATCCGTTTGGTCTATCATAGGGTCAATACTCCTCACAGGACCGAACCGTTGTTCTTTATTTCTTTCCAGTATAATTGCATAGATTCTTGTATTGAGCAATCAGGCTAGTAAAAAAACGGTAAATAATGTCCTAGTTATCCCTTATGGTCGGCCATGCCGTTCCTTGCGCCCCTGTTCCCTTACGTATTTACCCTTGAGCCTCCTCAAATGCCTTATGTTTTATGGATTGTTGTTTCCCGGAGGTCTTTGTGGAGAGCGCTGTCTTATGTATGGTGCGTTCCCTGTAGCAACTTATTCTCTCTCTGTAGTATGTCAGCCTCAGACAAGTAACATTTAAGGTAAATGAAAAGTCCTTGCTTACAAATGTTAAGCACACTGATTCGGCATCTCGAACATAAACTAAACATACCTTGATGGCGATAGGAGAAACCCAATTGGTCCCTGAACAATCACCATGACGACAAATGCATGGCAGAGGCATTTAATGGTGACAGACTGAAACAGAAGGCATTTTGTGCGCTTAGCAAAGGTTCTAACGCAACACTTGCCGTTCTCTTAACATATCTAATGTGCAGAGATTAACTCTTTTTTTTATTTTAAAACAAAAAGAAAAAAAATGTCATCATATGGATTTATTCATTTGTGACCTCCTCCCATGTTTGAAAAGTCACATATCGACACGTAAGATATTCCACAGGCTTTTCGTAGAGTGAACTAGCCATCAGAAACTACTGTCTAATCATGACTGTACTAAATACACTTAAATGCACCAAGTTTTATATGTCCTGATTGTTCCATGTTTGACACCATAAATACACTGCTTGTATGTCTACTAGGAGTGTTGGTAAAATGTTGTGATAAAGCCATTATAATTAATCATGTATGTTATACACTCATATGTTCGAACAAAAGTAAGAGAATGTAACGTTTTTACATAATTATTATGGATGTACGTCTATACGTGCCGTTTATTTTGCATATACTGTTTGTCTCGGAGTAGAACTTTTACCGAATATAATTATATTCTATTGCAAGTGTTACAGTACAAAGATGACAGACAGATGTGCAGGATAATAACCATAGGTTCGGGGAATATCCTATACATTTATATTAACATGCAAAGTCTATGTCCCAATCTTCTGAAACAATCAACAACGAAATACTAATAATAATATTAACAATGACAATAAAGTCAGTTGAACTTACCATGTTTATGCCAACGATAAGGTGTGTAACAGATGTAAACAACATGTGAATGACGTGAATTTACGATAACACAGACGATGAACACAAATTAGACAATCGTCAAACGTTGATGTTTCGTAAAACCTTTTGATGAAAGTCGTTTAAGAGTCAAACGTTTGTTAAAACACAATTTAGAGTCGGTAAGACTCTTTTCCGGTTTTCATTCATATGTTGGTTTAAGACTGATTTAACTTATAAGTTTCATATACAGCAGTATCGCTTATCAGATAAATCCGGCCGATGCAGATCGATATCGATGGGGCTACTGGTCAGAAGTCAATTAGTCTGTCGGTAGTTTCCGTAAATGATCGTAAATTTCCGATGATCACCGATTTATAACTGGTATAACACATTAACATGTGGCCTCGGGCTATTTCAGATCTATGTATCAGAAAACGCTAAGACTTTTATGTTTTATGCGCATAAGAGAAAACTATAAGGGTTCGATTCAGTTGATGAAACACGAGATTATTTTATTATTGAAATTTAACATATGTGGTAGGCAAATAGGTACATATTTATAAGTTTTGTTAAGTGTATACTCTTCTTCCCGAGATTCGCCGGGTGCGGCCCCCTCTGGATCTGCTAGTGAAGTAGTTCAGTCAAAAGCAGACAATCGTTGATTGAAAATTCGGCGCACGCCTTTTACTTTGTTCCTCAGACATTTTCCTTGTTTGTTTACAGCAGACGACCGCGACATATGAAACACATGGGCACCTGTCGACTTCCGTTACTATTTTTAGATCGTGGAAATTCTAAACTTGCATGACAACCACTTTAAGAATTTAGATATTTCCCTTAAGGTTAAGGTAATCCCTTTGCTGAGGAAATCCTAAAGTGGCGCTGAAGACAATTTTACGCTTAAGGATTTCCTTATCATTAGCTAAGGAAAGGAAATTAGGATAAGGGCAATCTTAAGATAAACCTTAAGATGTTTCGTTAATTCCTCAGAACACACATTAATGTATTGCTAGTTCCTTGTGGCATCCCCAACTTTCCAATACAAATCTCGTGAAAGTAATCTCCATTGTCGCACATTTGATTCTAGATATACATACTTATGTATTAACAGATTTACGTCTGAATTAAACTTGATGCAAGAAATTTTCTGTATGTTCCTTAAGGCAAATGTCTCATTCAAAATTGCATAGACGTAAAATCATTTTAGTTTTATTAACGTGTATACTCGTGTATATAAACGTGTATTTTACTTTGATTAATTTCAACGTTGTCATGACAACAACTGCCGTATATCTTGTGTATTTGTATAATTATCTTCTGCTGTCAAATATTAATCACTGTTCACAAATGTTCGATATGAACCCAGTAACTTAGTGATGCTCATTCATTTCTAGACATCTAAGGACTTTACATATGACTGTGTATGTGTCGTCTGTGTATGCATGTTGATAAATTATACTGGAATCTTTAAATAATGTTTTACAGATATTTTTAGAAGCCTTATTAACATCACCCTGTAAAACATTTTGACAATCAAAATTAGAAAATATATCATACGATGTAAAATATGGCATTAATCATAAGTTCATAACCTATCCAAAAACAGACCTCTCGAACACCAGTAACATTTTTCCAGTAATGAGAATAAACAACAAATTTAGCGGAAACGCGGAGCCAGGTGTGTGCCCCCTTAAAATCTGGCAAACTTGCTTAGTAATATGTACTTAAAGTGGGAAAAAATATTACCCTATCATAATAATATCTTATAAATTAAAATATTAAAAGTTTTAATCAGGCCGGTACATTGAGAAATGTTTTGTTAGATTTTTCTTGAGAATCAGCGAGAAAGCGACGTTGGCTTCTAGTGCTTCCATACCCCTGACAAAGGCGACGCCGCCCCTTGTAAACCCTATCTCTAACGTTAGACCCCTAATCGAAGATCATGTAACCGCACATGCATGTTACCTTTTAAGCAACAATCTCTGAACAGAAGACAAACTTTGCATCCCCCAAAGAGTGTTGCATTGGAAATATTGTACATGTACTGTATTTGATATAATTTTTCAGGTTTACCGATACCGTCTGTGGAGAAAGTTCAGTTTTTGGTTAATGAAACCAATCTATGTGTAGTTGACGTGATGAAGTCAGACTATACAAACGGGCTGTGTCAGGCAAACAGTAGCATGATGACTGCCATTATTTTTACTGATAGTTCCAAGGCTGTAATTCGCTGTATGGTTATTATTTCTTTTTGTGTTTTGAATGTATGTTATATATCCCTTGGCCCTGTGCAATTCTTTCACTTTATATAGTGTTCATGTTATTTTGCTACCCAGTTTCAGCCTATTGTTGCCAACTTGTCATGTGATCTTTTCCATCCATTAACCCCCCCCCCCCTTCACTGTTTGTCCTCTTTGATTCTCTTAGTTATGCCTTTGTTATTGTCTGCCAGGCCATTCCTTGCGTCTCTGTACCCTAACGTATGTACCCTTTAACGTACTCAAGTGCCTTATGTTTCATGGATTGTTGTTTTCCCGGATGTCTTATGTATGTGGCGTTCTCAGTAGCAACTTATTCTCTCTCTTCTGCTACCATCTTCTGTGATGCTGACATCACACATGACAGTAAATGATAAGTAGACATTAAATCAGGTCACAGTATAATTTCACTTTTATTTAGTTTGCTTAGCCATAGAAATGCAACACGGTGACAGCTTCCTGCTATTCAGTGATTAAGATGCAATTTTGACCCATTGTATAACAAATTCTCCTTCCGTTACCTTGAGATCAGCTGGAATATAATCAAACATAATTATTACCTCCCTTGTTCTTAATCATGAGACATTTTGATAGACAAATCACGGACCTATATACATGTATATGGTTTATAGGTCCGTGGCAAAGCTGATAATATCTTATAGGAGTAAATTCCTAATATGAAATAATTGAGAAAAAGCAGGATAATTTGCATTTGAATATGGCCGACACTTCAGAACAAGGGAGGTAATAATTGTTTATGTGGGAATTGTGTATTAAAAAGGTTGAATGACATCGATTTTTTACATACACAGATTCTAAACAAAACATAAAGCAAAGTTTGGATGTGCACTTCCAAATTATTCTACACACTGTCGTTAAATTTAAACACTTCAGTCCGAGGTGATAAAACGTTAGGTTGGTCTCCTATTGTGCATAAATGTTCTCAGGTATATAACAAATCAAACATATAATAAGTCCTGCAATATTTATAAGCGACGTATATACTTTGAATATTCAAAACTAATTACATCTGACTCCGCCCTCTTTGAACAGCTCCAAATGAAATTCAAAGTAAAACCTTAAACTAAGATCACCTCAATAATAAGACCACATCAGCATTAAAAACACAATGTTCAAGTCTATTTTCACTGCTTTGCTCTTCATTCAGCCTCAATATTAAGACCACCTCAATAAGAAGACCAATGTTCAAGGACGCGAAAGGTGGTCTTATAATTGAGGTTTTACTGTATACAACGATAAATCAACAGCATGTACAATTTAATCATTAAATATTCGAACTAAGTCAATGCGCATGCAACAATACCATTTATTTAAAGGAATACATTGGGAATGCAACTGAGATTTGGAAACATTGTCTGTTCCATAAGATAATGGGGGAAACATGTAACGTACCATCTCTATCAAAGAAGTAAAAGATGAGGGGCATGTCAATGTTGTTTTCTATTACGCCGTCGCGGTTCACATCTAGATTCGTGAAGAGTGTTAGGCACTGTACAATATCCCCTATGTTATTTGCTATCCACAAATCCTTGAATTCGGTGTATGTTACATTGTCATTTCCTGTAGAGAGAATATAATTATGATGTAATGCATTCAAACATACTCAGCATAGACCAACTTTCAACCATCGTTTCATGAGAGTCACGAAAGACAACTCTGCTCTGAGATCAATATAGACCACTGACTTAAATCCGTCCTTATATCAAACGTCTGTATCGTATAGATGAAGTCAATATAAGCAATCGGATCAAATCGGCTATTTTTCGGCACAGCTGTACTAACATGGTTTTGCTATTTGCATATCAGTGTTGTGTAAACCAATCAAATCTGACCTTAACCACCAAGGCAATTTCTCTTCAAACGAACAGCGTTTGCAACCTTCATGCAGATTGGTTAACCTTTCGATAAAGGGTACGTTACCTAACCGAAATCTACTGAAATTCGGTGAATTTACCGATCTGGATCTGGAGTGACCAGCAATCGTAACATCTCGGTATTTTTTATGTTGCACTTCAAATTGCGCCGACCATCTTTTTTCAAGAGATTTCTTGTTTAGAATCTATTTCCGAACTGTACGGAAATTGACGTTTGCTTTAATGTTGGTCACGTGGTAGTCTAAGATAAGCTGTGAATAGGCAAGACGTGTGTAGCGCTAATTACAACTTGCACATGACACACAAATGCGATCGGTGGCGATTACGTATGTAAATAAGTATATCCAACATTTGGCATCAGTCTCTTTGGCTTCTAAAGACCACGCGAACCCAATGGGCAATTGTCTAAAATATAGACATTCTTGATTGATTAGGCATCTTTTGTGGCGAGACCATATTATATTTGTATTTATAAACATGTTCCAGGGAACTGTTTATGTCAGTTTGGCATATAACAAACGTTCTATTTAAAGCGACATGACGTTTTTTGCGTATCTTTCCAGATGGGTATATGGTAGTGTCATGTCACCAGCATCGCATTTCATGTCACAAAACGACTTTCTACTTGCTTTATATCGACGAGTTTCTGGACCGAAACAGGCCTATTTTTAGATATCAAACGCAAGCAGGAATTTTCTGTCAAATCGGAGAGGATTTTTACGATCAGGGAATGACATAAGATGTTAATAAGCATACACTCTCACCAACACATTAACGTTTTCTCACGCGTATCATTTGCACGATTGTCACAATCATCATCAATAGCATACGTATGTCAAGAGCAAAGTGTAGCCTGGAGGAAAAATTGGAGTTAATGTTTTATTTCTTGCAAAGTATGTCACATTCAGCGAGATAAATATTTTCGTCTACACGAACGTCATTCCTTATCAAATATGTTGCAAGTTTTACATTCATCAATTGCATACTAAAATTGTAATGCCTCGTTAATGAAGTGTAGAAGCATCATGCTTTAACGTTTTTTTCATGGACAGCGGGCGTAAACGTATGACGTACTTTGCCTCCACATTTCTGATTTTCATAGATTAAAACAACATTTTTACTTACCATCAGTGTCAAAATCGACAAACACTTGTTCTAATTCCGAGTATACTAGAAATGTATCATTATTCATATCAGAGAGGTGGAAGATCTGTCTAGCCTGTGGACTGTCGTCAACGGTACCCCCTCCACCATGAGCAGGTGAACATATACTGCGAATGTAATACACAAAAAATGATTGCACTTGCCTAACATTTATCTGAAGCCAATGTCTCCGGCTTACACTGAACACACCTTCGAATTTATCACTTCAATATCAACAAGTTTTTTTTTAATTTTAATTAAGGCTCAGTTCGTGTATACATGAAAGGATTACAGTATGTAGTAATTGATAAGATACATCCTTCAACTTGTTAAGTCAAACGAACGTAACTTTTAAAGATACTCACACGATGTGCAGGCATGCAACCGCTATCACCAGGACTTGGGACAGAGACATCTGAATAAGAAATGGTAATATGATAAGACTTGTACACTGTACTAATACTTTCTAGTCATGTAGCATGGGCATAACACTATTACAAACTTCGCCCTCCCCATACAAATACCCAATACAACATGACGGAGGGGGTGGGGTACAATACGAAACTAACAAGGCTTTGAGACAACACGGATTGTAAAACCGAAACTCAACACAATGTGCTACGGCGAATGATTCTGGAAATGTACGAGGGGTGTTCAAACAGTTCGCGTAAAATGGCTGTCATATCTTTATATAGAATGTAATGAAAATTTAATTTCATGTTTGCCAGGAAATGTAAACATGACAGCACTTTCCCGGGAATGTTTGGAACACCCCTCGTATGTAGATCTACATGTTTATTTTCTATTTAATCAACACATGAATTTAAATATTAAAATGAACTACAGGAATACTTTAGCATACATCTTCATACCACCAAATTGTCAGAGTGTGTAACTGCGTTTATTTATCTTCGCTATAGGTTTCCAACATGGGCGACGCCTCCGGAAGAATGTCATTTTATATTTTTGAAGGATAGTGCATGGTACAGAAGATAACCCAGTTCCAGAAGCACCCCTGGTTCTTTTACGTGTCCGATGTAAAGCATCTTACACGGGACCTTGGTTTTTCAAAGTCTCATCCTAAAGACTGTTAGTGCTATTAGTGGTGGAGTGCGGGATCGAACCTGCGACCATTGGATTACCAGTCCATCGCGTTACCACTGGACCACAGACCCTCTACAATTTTTATCAGAGCTTGAGGTAACACATTGAAGCTTATTGGTGTATAGAACATTCAACATAAAATATATGGTTTCACCCCTTTTTGTAACAAACATTTTTTTGAAATATTTTATCGCATTATATTACATTAGAAAAATAATACATATACATGCATAGCAGAACTTATACATGTATTAATTGTCAGGTTTCTTTGGTCAAAATTTCCTAAACTTACAACACGAGAATGATAAAATGTTCACTTACCATACTTGAACTTTGAAACTAGAATGAAAAGTTTTCAACAGATGTCTTATCAAAGACCTGTACTCTAGCAGAGTTCATGATATCTGTTCTTATTTTATACAATAACAAAGTACGCGGAATCTCATATTTGGCACAGTACGCATTGACATTAAATCATACGGCGCTCCTTGGGCACTATTCTATACAGTTTATCTGCGGTATGGCGTATTATTGCTAAAATTTGCCTTTACAAATTCATGTATATATTTCGCTATAACGAATTGATATTTTGTTCTAATATAATAACAAAGGAAATATGTCGCTTAATTGACTCCGAAGTTATCCTATCCTAATATTTCGCACAAGATTACGCGGTACGCTCGTTCGGTACTGATACCCTCTTAATTATGTAGTGCGACTGAACTCTGTTTTCAATAGTATTCATTTCACCGAACATGGAATTTCCAATATTCACGCATTGTTAGATCTGAAGACCATATAGATAGTTGGGAGTACAGGAGATTGTCACGTGTTCTCTCCTTGTATACTTTCTAGAGTACACAGTAAAAACTCATTAATAAGACCACCATTGGGACCCTTGAAAACATGTCTAAATATTAAGGTAATCTGAATATTGAGGACGAATGAATAGCAAAACAGTAAAAATGGAGTTTAAAACTGTATTCTTAATATTGAGGTAGTCGTTAAGTGGTGTTTTACTGTAGTACTATGTATACATGTATACTATCGAAGGTATAAAGGGAGAGAACTCGTGACAATAGTTTGTGGTTGTGAGTGGCTTTTACATACCGAACGTGTCTAGAATCCATGCCGAGAAATAAGCATAATGCTTTCCCATAGTGCATAACCCGATGTGTATTCCGCCGAGTGATGCGTCTGCGACAGAAGGAAGCGTTCCAAACGAATGAGTAGTGGTGTTTCTTTTTCTGCACAAAACATTATAATTGCGATGTTTCTCTAGGATCTTTAATCGCCGGAACGACGAAAACGTTGCCGGCTGAGGAGAGAAAATTACGGATGACGTTTACGGCGGAGGAAAACATTTTATAAAATGACGGATTTTTGCTTTTTCTGATCGTTTTTATTCCCGGCATGGCCTGTAATGTTCAGAAGAATGTATGTTAACACCAGGCGTTCTTCGAGGCTATGCACGTGTGTGATTCATTGATATTCATTCTTAATCGTCTTTCGCTTAAACCAAAAATCTAATGTACTTAAGAAGTGAATTTATGCATATAATATAATTTCCTCTAGATGTTCTTCATATAAAATATATTAAGTGGGTCAGTACACTTTCAATGATTTATCTAGATATTACGATATAATTATACTCGTCATAATACCAAGAAGTCTCTTTTGCAACTCCACTTGAAGTCCAATTAAAGCAAACCAGCATACAAACTTAACAACATTACAATTACTTATAAAATCTTCATTTCTTTTCAGAATTAATGTAAAAACATATCTGTGCTATTATTGCGAACGTGACTTTGTTATTTATGTGGAAGTCATTGACCATCTGAGCTGGAACTGGACGACTTAGTGGAAATGTGGGTAACAGAACAAAAACATTCACCAACGAGCTTCCGAAAGACGGCGAAGTGTTTGTTTCCGGTGATCAACACATTTGGTTTTATAGAAATGATACATCAAACAAGAAATATATTTCAAAAAAGATGGTCGGTACAATCTGAATCAAGCAAATGTGTTGCAACCTGAATGTTAATATTTTTGTATAGTCTAAATGAAGACAAAACAAACTAAGACAAAACAATATCAAAGTTCATTTTTTGTTCATACGTTTTATCTAACTGAATCAAATACATGTCTGAAAATGTCCTATTGACAACTTATAAAAGGTTATGGAAAAGTTGAATAGATTTTGTAGAAAATGAAAGTAAAATGTAATGGATAACTTGTTATAAATGAAGTTTGAATTTTTTGTTGAAAATAACTTTGTTAATATTGATATATATTTAAAACAGAAGTTGAGTATTTCTACAGTGGTCCCTTTATCCCCTAAACTTTCAAACAACTATTCCAAATAGTACTCATGAAAAGTCGACACAGCGAATATTAGCAAACAATTCTTCCTAACTTTGATTCTACACAATCCATGTTGGCACTAACAGTACTTTGATTCTAAACCTTCAATTCGTTGATATCGCATGCGGCCAATTCCGACAATGTTCTAGTTAGTCTTCGTATGTTTCCGGGAATTTCCGTACACAAAAAATAAACAAACAACATTTCCTTTTAAACTATTTGGTATACGTTTAACATTTCCCCACCACCACTTTTTTGTATTTGCGTTTATTTATCGTCGCCACCGTTTTCCCGTATGGGCGACGCCTCCGGAAGAATGTTAGTCATTTTAGATTATTGGAGGATAGTGCATGTTACAGAAGATGCCCCATCTCGAGAAACACCCGAGGTTCTTTCACGTGCTTGATGTAAAGCACGGGACCTCGGTTTTTGTCTCTTCTGAAAGACTGTGAACGCTACTCCGCACCCCTGGTTCTTTTACGTGCTCGATGCAAAGCATCATAAACGGGACCCCGATTTTTAAAGTCTCGACCGAAAGACTGATAGTAATGTCAGTGATGGAGCGGGGAATCGAACCTGCGATTCCTGGATAACTAGTCCACCGCGTTACCACTGGACTACGGATCCACCACCACCATTGCTTGCATTTGCTATATACATTTCCTTAATCAAAAGGCTTTAAAATTTGCATATATTAAAGGGAGACAATTTAACATTCTGGTGCAGTCCGGGCGTTTATTAAAGTTGGAGTACTACCGACCTTATAGTTGGAAAATAACTGTTTTTTATTAACTTTTTATTCTGTTAACAGTATCATAATGATACTAAATGAAATACAAATCATGATACGCTCCCTGTCTAGTTTCGTCTTGTTTATAAAACGTATTATTATAGAAGGTACATAAAACAATATTTAGAATTTCGTGAATCTATATAAAGTTGCCGTGCATTTTGCATATTTGCAATACCCATGTGGTGACTTAACTGAATTAAACATAACTGACACCTTATATACAACTGTTAAATAACTTGTTTGCGACTTTGAAGGAATACATTCGTCAATACATAACTGATTCTTATGGTCAGAAATTTAAATTTAGTATTGTATGCGATGTTTTGAAATGGAAGACTTCCTAGTGAATTTAACAACATATTTTCATAGTTTCGTGAAAACTGACAGTATAATGAAATATTTATAAGCACAAATATCATATCTGAGTTTGAATCATTGAAGTTTACCTCCCTTAGTATATGTTAGTACCCCCGGGGCATATTACGCAAACGATTCGTAAATATGTATTATCGCAATCCTTTTCACACCCTTTTATATAACTAGCATTATTTATAAATGTCTCTTTACCTGCGATATCGGCATGACATTATAAGAAAGACGAGGAAAAACAAAACGATAAACATACTATGTTGAATACAAAGAATATGTTTTTCAGTATGTTTGGATAAAATAAATAGCAAAAATGGCAATTTTAAACTGGGGAAAACATGACGTCAGCAGTTTACAACCATATATAGCCAATAGTTCGGGTCTGTATTCCTCTGGTTTATTGTGGAACGAAGTGACTTTGTCATGCAGAGCTATTAACATAAAAGGTAGAATTTTGAGTAAAATTCTAGAATTGTGTATACATAAATGTAATGACAGATTATTCATTAGTTGTGGGTACTATCAGACAATTTTTCGTGTTAAGATATTTATCTGGTATGAAAATTTATCACGATACTTATCTAGTTAACCACTTAATTATCTATTTAATTAAGTAGTTAGATGGTGGCAGAAATATGCCACTATATGAAATTGATCTTACTTGACAAATGTTCTTCGTATTAGAAAGGTTTTATGATGATACATGTATTGTTTTTATTTGTACATGAAGCATTCCTTACTAACAGGGATGATACTGGACCCAAAATAAAAAGTAGGACAATTTTCTTATCTATAGTAAACTGCTTTGTGTACTAACATATGCTCTCTTCAGGTTCGCACGATATTTATCAAAGCGCTGAAAGTACTGAATGGGGCAGGTGATTCTACTTCCACAACGGTTGTCTGCCCAGGCGAAATTCATAATATATTAGTCAAATGTTTACAAATGGTTTGAATTAACACCTTGATCTTGAGGAGAAGAACACGTGACCAATGTTTGATTTGAATCTATTTGGCATTGCCCACCTTTTCGTATTCAAGTCATTCGTTCAACGAACAATAAATTACAAACCTTCCTGTATTGACACATGCGGATAGCACGGTGACGTTCTTAAGAACAAGAATTGACCGAAACTGCGAAATATATGATTTGATCATATTCAGCCTGGTGTGTACAATCTATAATAGGTTACAGCCAGGTAGTCTACCCGAGGTCGAAATTGATACCCGTCCATACCCTAGTTCAGTTAAAACGTTTGCATGCGCTGTTTGTACTGTTTTATTTCTTTCTTCTAAAACCGAATGAAGATAAAACTACAAGAACAAAGGACACAATAGGGATATACTACGAATGACCGGTGATGACATTTACACTTCATTAATTCTGTCCTAGCAATGACATGATTTCACGATTTCAACTTCACGAATCCACGATTTCAACTCCGCGAATTCACGATTTCAACTACGAATTTATAGTATTGAATACGAGAAGGTGAAATCGTGAAGGTGAAATCGTGAATTCAGGAATTTGAAAGCTGTGTCCAGCTTCTGATATAGAAACGATGGTTTGTTCAAAACCAGAAGTGTTCTTTTCTGCGACATACGCGTACCTTTATAATTCCGATCTATTATTGTACTATGATTTTTAAATCGGGATAAAAACTTAAAGAGCCGGTCATTTGTATTGATGATTTATTTAAACTTTTTAAACCAGTATTATCATGCAACAGATAATGGATTAGCTCGATATTTTCAACCATTGAACAACGAATTCATCCTCTGAAATGCTATGATCATCTGAAAAATATATGGGAATCATAATTTTATAAAATAAATATAAGTTCACACAATCATCACCATTGATTAATGTAAGAAAGTCGTCAATAACTGTGGAATTTTCTAAAAACGCAGAACGGTCTTTTTTTCAATTGACTTTTAAAATTAGAATGAATATGGAAACTAAATGAAAATTGTATTGGAGGAATCAAAAGAGAAACTGACATATCAATGTATCTGATACATGCTTAAATATTAGGTGTTCAACTGTGCGTTCATTGTAGTCACTATATTCTGAATATGCACCCACATTCAGGTTAACCTAAGCATTATCTATCTAAGGTTATCGCAACAAGGAAGTGTTATAATCTAGGAGTCGTCAAAGTGCATTTGAATGTTTTTACTGACATGTTAATACAAGATTCGCCTTCGTTTTGCAGGCGATCACGTGAGACAAAAGTGTAAACATGACTTATCTTAAATATGCATTTATATAGTTTCTAACTTCCGTTCTGAAACACTACAGCCACTCTGTAGAAGTTCCATGTCGGTGTTATTCAAAAAACAGTCGGACCTCGTTTATTCGACTACCTTCTGTCCGAATATTTGGTATCATCCGAAATAAATATCTGATTATCTTCTTAGGCACGTCAAATTGAAATGGGTTCTTCGAAACCATGTATCTTTCGAAATAAAATTTCGTACACGATGAATTCGAATGAACGAGGTCCGACTGTATCTAACCAAACACCTGCCGAATAACAAAAGGACGAAGCATGATAATGACACACTGCTTTCGCATCATAACTTCAAAAAAATTGAACTACAGTCGTGCCGGTTAGATCAGTGCACTCGACTGCCAATCTTAAAGTTATGGGTTTGAACCCCACTGTGGCGAATGTTTTCAATGTTAATTGGACTTAAGATATTGAATACAAAGTCATATTTCCCCTCCTCTATTTCATGCAGGAAGTTGTACGTTACTTGTGGAAGAACGTGGTAGTACAAGTTGTCATCATAGGAACACTCGCTAGGTCAACTAACTATCTTAACTGGCCGCCGTACATATCAAATATGATGTTAAAACGGCATGAAACTGCAATCCAACTATAACTAATTACTACTTTCTCATCTATAACTTATTATTTAGGACATTTCAATTTGATTAAACCGATTCACAAACATAAGCAACACAAACTTACCGTTTCTGTCAAAGAACCCAAATATGTAAGGCATGTCATGTCCTTGTTCTATGACGAAATCTTTGCTCACATCCAGATTGAGGAAGAGTTGTAGTCCTTCCTTTTGTACGCCGAGATCTTGATCATTCCATAACTTCAAGAACTCAGTAGCGGTCACATTGCCGTCTCCTGAAAGAAATATTTTACTTGCTAATAAAATGACCGAATAGCCATTGCCCAAGCTGAAGGCAACTAGAAGTTTGTAAATACAGTCCTGCAAAATTAATGTTGGATAAAGGCAGGATACCAGTACATAAAACAAACCATGTATCTGTGATTCCATAGACATTTCGTTTTAATGTTTGACGAATTGAAAGTTCTTCATACGGAAACCAAGACATGGTAATACCTTACGAACTCATAAATTATTTGTGTCTTTATATACCATGTATCTGATTTATGTAAGTAGTTAAGTGTATATGTTTGTAGAAAAATAACTATCTGGCGTACTGTTTATAACTACAACGCAAATACTTTATTTGCATTCCGATCATACCATAATGGTTTTACTGGTTATAACTTCACTGTGCATTACATAACCCCTTGTTACCAGCCGTTTAAAAAGAAAGAATATTTATTATTGCTTTAGGTAAAACCATTATTCCAATTTGGTCAAACGGTCAATAAATGAAAAAAAGTCAAATCAATTGTTAATATCGAGGGTTGAAAACGAAACGAGTATGTCTTCTTCGTAATGAGTACATGTTCATAATTATACATTGTGTTCGGATAGGCTAGTTTCTCTCCAATACCCCCATGTGCCAAATGATAAAAAATGTTACACCATTTGCATCGAAAGCACTGAAGACTTTCTTTAGTTCATTGTACGTCAATGATGTGTCGTTGTTGAAATCAGACAACTGGAAGACACGTCTTGCTTGCTGACCTCCGGACACTACGCTTGTTTCCCCATGAGACAAATCTGCATCACTAAAACAAAATAAGAAGTCGAGCAGACACTTCGCCATCCATCAGTATAAGGAGACATGAGATATACAGTAAAACCTCACTTAAAGACCACCTCGATAATAAGACCTCCTCAATATTAAGACCACACTTTTAAAGCCCATTTTGACTGTTCCGCTCTTTATTCAACCTCAATATTAAGACACCTGAATATTAAGACCAGTTTACAAGGGTCCCAAGGATGGTGTGATTATTGAGGTTTTGCTATATACATACATGTAAACATTCACAATATGAGGGGGGACACTAAAGACAAACAAGGTAACAGTACGGCATTGGAACGATGATTTGCAAAACCAGCCACTGGAGAATAATTTGGTTTAAAGGTGCGCCCTATCTTAAACTTTCCCTGCAATCATCTAATAAAACTTACAACGTAATAAGAAAATTATTTACATTTTTAATTGAAGTGACAAATTGGTCACTTATGATGGATACTGTTATCATAATGTAATTTCCGTTCACACGTTTGTTTAGATGTTAAGATGTTTCCTGTGATTTGACATGGTGTATTAATGACATCCGTTTGTCTATCATATGGTCAATAATTCTCACAAGACCTTTGCTTAATTTCTTTCCAGTATAATTGCATAGATTCTTGTATTGAGCAATCTGGCTGGTACAAAACCGGTAAATAATGTCCTAGTTATCCCTTATGGTCGGCCAGGCCGTTCCTTGCACCCCTGTTCCCTTACGTATTTACCCTTGAGCCTCCTCAAATACCTTATGTTTCATGGATTGTTGTTTCCCGGAGGTCTGTGTGAAGAGGCCCTGTCTTATGTATGTTGCGTTCCCTGTAGCAACTTATTCTCTCTCTGTAGTATGTCAGCCTCAGACAAGTAGCATTTAATGTAAATTAAAAAGTCCTTGCTTAAAAATGTTAAGCACGCTTAAACGCAAACAAAACATAACTTGGTGGAGATAGGAGTAACCCAATTGTTCCATGAACAATCACCATGACGACAAATGCATGGCAGAGACATTTAATGGTGACATACTGAAACAGAAGGCATTTTGTGCACTTAGCAAAGGTTCTAACACAACGCTTGTCGTTCTCTTAACATCTCTAATGTGCAGAGAGGAACTTTTTCGGCGCAGCCGTACTAACATGGTTTTGCTAATTGCATATTCAGTGTTTTGTAAACCAATCAAATCTGACGTTAACCACCAAGGGAATTTCGCGCCATTTCTCTTCAATTTAAAAATACGTGTAACCTTGAAACAGATTGGTTAACATTTTCTATAGTGTATTTCGAGATTTATCCAGCAAGTAGTGTTGTAATTCATCACAACGAGGAATTGACCGGTGTTGGATTTAAGAAGACTTTCTTGGTTTTATGTACCAGTCGCGAACATTTATATTGCTTTAATCAGATAAAACGCAATGTAACAAGTTTATTAACATGGATGTGTGAGTTCACAACTTATGCGATAAGTGTCGAGGAACTACATATATTGAAACAGACTATACTGTGTCTATGACTGATCACAATACGGAGTTATTTGTATCCTGTCTCCTTCGTAGTATTTTCTATATTTAGACAGGCGAGTCGACATGCGTCCACAGACATTCAGCGAGACGCTTGCAACGACTCACTGATGACCCAAATGTAGGATAGTAAACATGCGTAAAGAAAGCTTATGCGAGTGCGCACTGAATAAACAGCTTTCACTGTCATAGAAATGCCGCTGTGATTATGGAAATTGCTAGAAAAACTAAATAATTCGAACGTAAGTGACTATCGCTTCGATGGCATGCCAAAAATTTTCCGATGCCTGTAAATGTGTAGTGATTTACACGAAAGGCTGTAAATTGTTTACACATTTGATTGGTCTTAGCGCATGAAAATACCCTTCTACATTTTAATAATAAACTCAGTTGTTACGTGATCGTGCCGACCAATGAATTTAGTATAAGGAACGAACGGTGATTTCGTTTACTGCGACTAAATCATTCAGTACAGGATTATAACCATAGGTTCGGGGAATATCTTATACATTAGTATTAACATGCAAAGTCTATGTCCCAATGTTCTGAAAAAATCAACAACAAAATACTAATAATCATATTTACAATGACAATAAAGTCAGTTGAACTTACCATGTTTATGCCAACAATAAGGTGTGTAACAGATGTAAACAAAATGTGCATGACGTGAATTTACGATAACACAGACGATGAACACAAAGTAGACAATCCACAAACGTTGTTTAAGAGTCAAACGTTTGTTAAAACACAATTTATCCAAGAGAGTCGGTAAGACTCTTTTCCGATTTTCATTCATATGTTCGTTTAAGACTGAATTAATTTATAAGTTTCATTTACAGCAGTATCATCTTTTACATATGTGGTAGGCAAATAGGTACACATTTATAAGTTTTGTTAAGTGTATACTCTTCTTCCCAAGATTCGCCGGGTGCGGCCCCCTCCTGGATCTGCTAGCGAAGTAGTTCAGTCAAAAGCAGACAATAGTTGATTGAAAATTCGGCGCACGCCTTTTACTTTGTTCCTCAGTCATTTTCCTTGTTTGTTTACATCAGACGACCTTGACATATGAAACACTTGGGCACCTGTCGACCACTTTAAGAATTTCCTTTGATGAAATTGATATTTCCCTTAAGGTTAAGGCTTCCCTTTGCTGAGGAAATCCTAAAGTCGCACTGAGGACAATTTTACGGTTAAGGATATCCTTATCATTAGCTAAGGAAGGTAAATTAAGATAAGGACAATCTTAAGATAAACCTTAAGATGTTTCGTCCATACCTCAGGACACACATTAATGACTTGCTAGTTCCTTGTGGCTTCCCCAACTTTCCAATACAAATCTCGTGAAAGTAATCTCCATTGTCACACATTTGAATCAAGATATACATACTTATGTATTAACAGATTTACGTCTGGATTAAACTTGATAACATGTTCTGTATGTTCCTTAAGGCAAATGTCTCTTTCAAAATTGCATTGACGTAAAACTATTTTAGGATTATTAACGTATATACTCGTGTATATAAACGTATATTTTACTTTGATTAATTTCAACGTTGTCATAACAACAACTGCTGTTATTTGTTTAAAGTTATTTGTATGCTCTCTAATGTCAAATATTAATCACTGTTCGCATATGTTCGATATGAACTCAGTAACTTAGTGATGCTCATTCATTTCAAGTCATCTAAGGACTTTACATGTGACTGTGTATGTGTCGTCTGTGTATACATGTTGATGAATTATACTGGAATTTTTAAATAATGTTTTCCAGATATGATTTAGAAGCATTGTAAATATTGCCATGTACATGTATACCTTTTTGACAGTCAAAATTAGAAACTATATCTTACGATGCAAAATATGGCATAAAACACAACCTTTCCAAAACAGCCCCTCTCGAATAACGGTTCGTTTTTTCCGGTTTGTGAAAATATGCTACCAATGTCATATGTGGATTTAAGGGAAATGTGGAGCCAGGGGTGTGCCCCATTAAAATCTGGCAAACTTGCTGAGTAATATGTAGCTGAAGCGGCAAAACCATTTCTTAACCTATCGACACATAGTAATTATGTATTTTAAATTAAAGATTATAAGTTTTTATCATGTCGATATATTGAGTAACATTTTTGGTAGATCTTTCTTGAAAATCAACGAGAAAGCGCATTTATATTCTAGGGCTTCCAGAATTCTGACCAAGGGGACGCCGCCCCTTGTAAACCGATCTCTAATGTCACACCCTAATCGAAAATCATGTAACCGCACATGCATGTTACTTTATTAGCAACAATCTCTGAACAGAAGTCAAACTTTGCATCTCCAAAAGGATGTTGTTGCATTGGAAATGTTGCAGTGTATTTGATATAATTTTTCAGGTTTACCGATATATTTTGTGGAGACAGTTTAATGAAACCAATCAAAGTGGAGCTGACGTGATGAAGTCAGACTATACCATACGGTCCGTGTCAGGCAAACACTGGCTTACTGAAGTATGGTAAGTTGTCTAAGAGTTGTTGACGTGATGAAGTCAGGCTATACCATACGGTCCGTGTCAGGCAAACATTGGCTTACTGGAGTACGGTAAGTTGTCTAAGTGTAGCTGACGTGATGAAATCAGGCTATACCATACGGTCCGTGTCAGATAAACACTGGCTTGCTGGAGTACGGTAAATTATCTAAGTGTAGCTGACGTGATGAATCAGACTATACCATACGGTCCGTGTCAGGCAAACACTGGCTTACTGAAGTATGGTAAGTTGTCTAAGTGTAGTTGACGTGATGAAATCAGACTATACCATACGGTCCGTGTCAGGCAAACATTTGCTTACTGGAGTACGGTAAGTTGTCTAAGTGTAGTTGACATGATGAAATCAGGCTATACCATACGGTCCGTGTCAGATAAACACTGGCTTGCTGGAGTACGGTAAATTATCTAAGTGTAGCTGACGTGATGAAATCAGACTATACCATACGGTCCGTGTCAGGCAAACATTGGCTTACTGGAGTATGGTAAGTTGTCTAAGTGTAGTTGACGTGATGAAATCAGACTATACCATACGGTCCGTGTCAGGCAAACATTGGCTTACTGGAGTATGGTAAGTTGTCTAAGTGTAGTTGACGTGATGAAATCAGACTATACCATACGGTCCGTGTCAGGCAAACACTGGCTTACTGAAGTATGGTAAGTTGTCTAAGTGTAGTTGACGTGATGAAATCAGACTATACCATACGGTCCGTGTCAGGCAAACATTGGCTTACTGGAGTATGGTAAGTTGTCTAAGAGTTGTTGACGTGATGAAGTCAGACTATACCATACGGTCCGTGTCAGGCAAACACTGGCTTACTGGAGTACGGTTAGTTGTCTAAGAGTTGTTGACGTGATGAAGTCAGACTATACCATACGGTCCGTGTCAGGCAAACATTGGCTTACTGGAGTACGGTTAGTTGTCTAAGAGTTGTTGACGTGATGAAGTCAGGCTATACCATACGGTCCGTGTCAGTTAAACACTGGCTTACTGGAGTACGGTTAGTTGTCTAAGAGTTGTTGACGTGATGAAGTCAGACTATACCATACGGTCCGTGTCAGGTAAACACTGGCTTACTGGAGTATGGTAAGTTGTCTGTATAGTATGGAAGACCGGAGATGCATTCTTTATTCGAAATATTATATCCAAAAACGTTGAATCATGAATTGTGAACTCAATATGTAAAAGTTTATGGTTTTAACAATTGCAAACCTAATCATGAAATCGTAAACTATAAAATTATGAACTACAGGCTTTCACGTCTTTGAAAATATCGTCTATAAAGAATTTCAGAAGCTATAATTCTGAATCGTTTCAATGACTTTCCCTTAGAGCATGTTGCATTCGTATGTTGGACAAGTAGATATAATACAGCCACGGGCATAGGCTTTGATCAATCCGTCAATTGTAGGATTCAATATCAACGCTCTTAAGCGCCATACTTGTATTTCCACATCGGGAAAGAGCCATTTTGCAATTTTGAAATTACGCTTCAATGTTGCGGGTGACAATAACTTCCAACGACTAAATATTTTGTAGAGAAGGAATTCACACTTAGCTACTTATACGGTCTGCAAGGAAAATGACAAGGCGTTATGGTGGAGATTAACGAGACGAATAAAATGTTTTAAAAAATCCAAACTGACACAACTTTGGGATATGTTGTCTTAGAATATGGTTATTATTATTTATGTCTATACCCATGAGCAACGGTTAAGACACAGTTGGATAAAACTTGTAAACACTTAAGATGTACGCATATACATATTTGCATTCTCATTTTATTTCAGGGTATATTTTAGTTCCCATACAGTCAGCCTGATCCGAGTCTGCTACCTCCAATTCCGGTGTTAAACAACGGTGGACCAGGCTCATGTTCGATCCTCTAGATACCAGTTTGGTACATACACATCCGGCATCCAGGCCTGTGTGCTAGCCTCCATCTTCGTGTGTAACTATGTTGAAGATACTGTCAATATTGCCACCATACATCACTGTGTTTTAAAGATGGATAGATAGATAAACGATAGTTTGAATTATTATCGTTATAGATAGTTCCCACATGTACAATATTTACCTCCCTTGTTCTTAGTCATCAGTCATTTTGATAGCCAAAACTGATAAGCTCTTATAGGCGTAATTCACAAATATGTGATAATTGAGAACGCGACAACCACTTTTTATTCCACTGTCTGAGCCCTCTGCCCATTTGAGCATACTTTATAAAAACATTTTACATATCTGATTATTTTATCATCGTTAACATTATATTTGCTACCAAAACTGTAAAGAAATTTTAATATCAACATGGCTGACTATTCAGAACAAGGGAGGTAAGTATTGTAAATGATGGAACTATCTATAGATTATTGTTGTATATGACAAAATGATTTAGAATAAAAACGATGTTAAAACTGCTACTCTGACAGAACTACAACACTTCCATTCATTTATGTATACGCTAACTGTATTACTTATAACCATAGACATTCCATTCTTGGACAACACGGAATTATCATCAGTCTGACATACTATAATTATGTTTCAACATATTTTTTTTTCCATCGTGCCGGTTTTTTTATCCATTATACATAAGAGTCACATTTTCTTACACTCACTAATCGTTCTCATACTTGGAGTTACTGAAACCAACATAATCTGTGCTAAGATAGGTCTTATACTTAGGATTGAAAATTAAGCACAGAAGAATCATAAATAGTCAACCAAGACAGACGCGGACATGTGTTAGTGTTACGATGTTTTACAACAGTATATCAGTTATGTACGGCGTTCAATTGAGCCTATCCAGTGTTTCTGGGTACCGACCAGTACTAATCTATTCTGCTCCTTAACTGACAATTTCCGCCACACGAAGCAGATGTGAAGTACAAACCAAGGTACCAAGACAGTCGGAAGATTTCAAATGAGACAACTAGCACTACGAATATGCCGAATTGATACGACCCACTACGAAGTCAGTACGAATCACTACGAATAACCGGGAATTTAACTTCGTTCTACATTCGTACTCAAAATTCTTCTCAGTGCGATTGTGGTCTAACTGTGAGTATATTTTAATAAGTAAATGTGTTATTATCATCATTATTACATGTAATTTGTCATTGTTCTTATCATCATAATAATATTATGCAGCTAAACTCATGTACAAATGTTGCATAGTAAGAAACAGGTACCTATATAGATCCATGGTTACGGTACAAATGGTATATTTGGGACGCTTTAGCGTCTCATTGCAATCATCGTCCACCAGGTGGTATACTCGAAGTACCGCCCTATTAATCGTCTCAAGAAAATAGTATATGTACATGCAAAGTCCTCTGGTTTTGTTTATATATTTGATGAGTATAATGGCTGATGTCAGGGATATATCAATTGTGGAATGGCGGGACTCTTGATATAAACGGCTTTTATTTGTGTCGGCGAATGAATTAACCAGAATAGTCTCCTATTAATTTCTAATACGATTTTATGGAAAGCGTGCAGTCTTGCCTTTGAGGCGCCTCCCAGTACCTTTAGTTCTTTGATTAATGATAGCGCCAATATCCACAGCTGACGGCTGCTTACACTAGTACGAATCAGTACATAGACGCCCATTTGAGAGTGTGACACAGACGACGGAAAGAATAGACGCTTGCCGCTGCATGTGCTGCGTATATGTTAATATCTTAACTTTTTAAATATTCATTGGCTCAGAATTGTTCCAATACTTGTACATTAAAGCGACAATTTCATGTTATTTATATACAGTAAAACCTCACCTACAGACCACCTCAATAATAAGACCACCTCGACATTAAGACCACAGTTTTTAAGTCGATTTTCATTGTTTTGCTCTTAATTTATCCTCAATATCACGACAACCTCAATAAGAAGATCAGTTTTCAAAGGTCCCAAGGGTGGTCTTATTATTGAGGTTTAACCGTAGATTTCAAGCGGTAGAGCTTCACTTGGGTTTCATGTTTTGCTTGATTCAAGCCAACAATAAACTTGTTTAGCAAACCATCAGTTTTAATCCTGAAGGCAGATGTCTCTTTCAAAATTGTCTAGACATAAAAGTGTTTTAATTTGATTTACTCATTTAAACGTTTAAAATGTGTTGATAAATAACGTTGTTATGGCAACAAATGCCAATATTGTTATATTTTTCCGCTAATATTAATGATTAATATATAGTTGTTATAGCAATGCTTAATTCTAGTGATCTGCGATCTATCTATTTTGCATTCGATCGTAACTCGGTAATATGTCTTACCAGATTGTCTGATTTTATCATTGTCGTGTGTGTGTGGGGTTCCCTGTAACAACCTAATCTTAGTCTTCTATAGATTCTTGCTGTTTTTACCTAGAATATTTCAATATTTACGTATCGTGACAAGGTTTGATTTAGTAGCGCTGGTTGGGAGGAGTGTTGGCGCCATTAGGCAGGACTCATGTTTATGTTATTATGTTTAACAGTTAAAGCATTTCTCATGTTTTGTCAAATAAACATGAAGACTAACACAATAGACATAGAAAGCTTCCAGTTGATCAATGAACAATGCGAGTAACACTTAAACACACAAATTGCAAAAACAAATGGACACAAATTTACAAACCTCAAAATTTCTATTACTGAAAATACTAGTGCGGAAAATTCAAGAATATTTAGTGCTGGTAGAACTCTCAGAATATACAGTCGGATCGCGTTTATTCTGATTCATCGGGTCCGAAATTTTATTTCGAATAATACATGGTTTCGAACAGCCCATTTTAATTCGTAGTGCATAAGAAGATACATCGGGACCTAATATTTATTTCGGATGATACTATGTATTCGGATAGGGGTTGTCGAATAAATTAGGTCCGACAGTATGTTGTGAGAACTTGTTTCACAATTGATGTAAAATACATAGCTTTAAACTAATTAGAACGTAGACAAATATGTTAAAAGAGAGAGGATACATTGCTACAGGGAACGCCACATACATAAGAAAGTTCCTCTCCACACAGACCTCCAGGGAAACAATAATCCATAAAACAAAAGGCATTTGATGAGGTTCAATGGTAAATACGTAAGGGAACAGGGGCGCAAGTAATGGCCTGGCTGACCATAAGGGATAACTAGGAGAATCAAAGAGGACAGAGTGGGAATTAATGGATGGAAAAGGTCAAGACAGCTGGCAACAATAGGCCGAAACTAGGGAGAATATATCATACCTCACTATATAAAGTGAACGTATTGCACAGAGGGAAACGGAAATTTAACATACATTTAAAACCTAAAAATAAATAATAACTATACAGCGAAATACAGCGTTGGAACTGTCGGTAAAAATACTGGGTTTAAATCGAGTTAACAGCTAGCTAATCTCGTGTGGTTGTATCACATTCTTCCAAGCTGATGGCGCTATACTCATTCATCATTTTTATATTTATATATGTTGTTTTATAATTGTTATATGTAATGTATGCCTTAATTTTGCGGTATATTGCATACACTGTCTCTCCCGAGAACGCATGTAAAACAACGCATGTAAAATATCTGTAATCTTTTATGTCTATTTAGAAAACAAATAAACAAAAACATGATTTATATCTCGAAAAAAATGAAATTTCTAAAATTCACAAACCTAAATTACATGCTTTCTCGCCATTTGTCACGATGCTTATTACTGTAAAAATGATTATTGCTGCTTTTGTTAAAAATACTTTTCAGTGTTCAATGCGCAAATAAATATATCTATCTATATACATATATATATATATAAAACTGAAATTTTTTTACTGTGAATCATTTGCATGAGGAAAACATACCAATTTAAAAATGAACGGAATATATTTCGAATATATTTTCCCAGAAATTTAATACTGTTTGATGAATGCCCTTATTTTCAATTACTTAGGTGACAATAAAATGTATATCAAAATTTATATTAACTTTTATTCATGGAAACCTCTCGTAGTCAATAGTTTTCTATTAATTAAAGTGCCAAGCCTACGTATCCTACTATGCATTGTCTGCTGTATCGACATACGGTTCAAGCACAATGCCGTGGGATATGTGAGTGTCGTCTGCCTAATATCCAGTCTTTTTAAATTGTCTTAGGTTATGACCGAATTTAAAATTGGTGAAAATACATATTTCGAAAACAATTTTTACAAAATATTATGTAAAAATGTGTGCAATAGATAGTCACGTAATCTGCTTTTTCTATTGATTTCCGCTTGACTGTAAAGCTAAAACAGGCGTGGTTAATTAATATCTCCAAAGGTCGAGATAGGCTTTATTGATATGTGAAAGAAAAACCTCAGTTATACATACGTTGCAGGAAATAAAAGTTTTCTCTGTGAGATACAAACATACCAGGTCGTTTAATTAAGTGTTCCAAAGAAGATTTAGAACAACTAAATTATAAGTAACAAAGAACAAAGTATTGGAGTGTTCTACTATTTTCATGGGAAGTAATTCATACATTACAACGATCATTTTCGTGCGAGTTGTCTTTCTTTCGATTGAATAAGAAGCTGTATCGAAATGTCTACGTATGATTTATTTTCATATCTAAATTTTGTTTACGTGTATTTGGACTGCACGGAAGCCTGTGTTATTTTAATAGCAACAATTTAACAAACCAACTACACGGTGCAAATCAAACGTGTATTTATAGGAAACAGTAGACAACATGAGGTCATTGCGTAGATAACATAGAAGATTGACATTTGTATGCAGAGTTCTTACTTAGACAATTGCCAATAAGAGCACCCAGTGCTTTATTTGGACATGGAATTCTGATAATACCGTCTGAAATTCTTCAAGACCTGTTTCTAGGCGCTTTAACTTCTCATTGCTATCATCGTCAACCGGATGGTCTACTCGGAGTACCGTCATATTCATCTTCTCAAGAAAATAGTACATGTCAAGATTTTATTATATATTTGATATAGAGTATAATGGCTGATTTGTCAGGGATATATAAATTGTGGAATGGCGGGAGTCCTTATATGAACGACTTTTCTGGATTACTTGTGTCACTTTTGGCGAATGAGTTTACCCGAATAGTTGCGTATTAATTTGTAGTACGATGATATGGTAAGATGCTTTGTTTAGTGTATCCTCGCTCACTTCATAGGGAATGTTTCTAGGCATGAATAAATTGGAATGTACTGCGTTGAACTTTTCAATATATACCCCAAACATTCAATCCTAGTCCCGTCCACATCTTACAGACTCTTAATGTGACGATGTCGCGTGTTCACATGTAAGGAAGTTGTCAGCTGTTTGCAGAAGAACACAAGCGCATGTTAGGTACCTAGAAAAAAACTGGTTTGGTCAATGATTGACCACCGTACATACCAGTAACTGAAATACCATGTCCAGCTTTCCTTGATAAATATCACAAATGATCTCCCTTGATTATCGGCTTTGTTTAAGCCATTTCCTCTAAATTGGATTGTCTCCCTTCCACGCGAAAATAATACCTGTCAAAAATGGTAATTAATAATTAATCGATATTGGCTCCAAGTTATCACTCCATTAAACGTTTTAAAATTTAAATAGTTTTGAAAATCTGCGGCGAATGACTTGAACACAAACAAATGACCACATAGGTATGAGTCTTGGTATGGACTTTCAGACATTTGAAACCCAGTGCCGTATTTATATTCTAAGATATAATATAAGATATCTAGATACTGGTCTCTCATTATTTTATGAATATTGTGAAATTGATTATTATTAGATTATCAATTGATAATGCACTATTCTTAATGCGACAACATTTACCTCACTGTGCTTATGATATTGAAAATAAGATTGGTCTCTCATATCTTTATGACTATTGTGAAATTGATTTTCATTAGATTATCAATTGATAATGCACTATTCTGAATGCGCCAACATTGACCTAAACGTACTAATAGTTAAAATAAGTTCATATTGAAAACGAAATTTCAGCATGTGGTTGTACTCAGTTTTGTAACCTAAGTCTCTGGTCACCATGTAAAGCGTTTCAGCTTCAAGTTTCCGACAAGTATGAGCAACATATCTTTGCAGACAACATAGTTTTACAATTGATAACTTTGGTATTTATTTATGAAAATCACATTGGTAGCGATTATCTGTAATTAAATACCTTATACAATTTCAATTTCATTAAACGCGCTTCTTATTATAACACTAGGTGTTCCCGTCGAAAGAAATGATGGTGAAACATGTAATGACACTAACAGGAATTCGTGAGTTTAATTTGCAAGAAGAAAACGTCTTCCCAACAGAGGCTCTATTATAAAATGAAATAGCGACGGAATTACTGTAATGATAAAATCTAAGTAATTTGTATGTTACTTTTAGAAAACTTGTAAACCCGTCAGGGCGGTGTTTCTTTGATGCTTTGCTTAATGGAAAACGCAGAGACGAAGGGTACTAATTAAAGCTAGTAATATACTAAACCTTGTTTATATCACAAAGTGTAATACAGCCTGTTTTTTTAGGATTTTCGCAGCTACATGTTTAATTATAGTAGAATCATTTTATTGGCGAGTGTAATTACCTTGTATCGATAAAGTAAGGAAGAAACGTGGATTATTCGTGCCGACAGTTGTTGAAATATATACGCCGTGACTTGTACGCTAACAACTGTGATAGAATTCTCCAAGCAAACGTGATTATCCCAAGTGTTAAATTAATCGGAAATAAGAACTAGTATTTTTGCCGAGGTGAGTGGAACATCGGGTCTAGCAGCCCACACAATCAGTGTCAGGACTGACCACATATGATTGTCCTCACCTTTCTGAAGCTACACATAGTGCCGTGTGAAATTTCAATAACAAAAGCGCCATTGAATCTGAAAAAGATCTTACTCATGACGTGGTCTGATTATTGAGTTAAGAATTGACAGACATTTTGAAAAGTAGTCCGTGAAAATTCGGTCTTATTAATGAAGTGGTCTTAATGGTAAGATGGTTTTTGAGCGAGGTTTTATTGTACACTGGTAAACAAGATTATTGTGCGCAGTTGTGCTCTAGTATCAAATTCTGTTGGATTATTCATTCGGTTTCACCGTTTTGTTTTATTCCACCACTAACTTCTACTGATTGTAAAGTCAAAAGGATCAAGATCAATGAGGGAGGCAAATTTGTTTAGGGAGAAACCACTGGCCTCTGATCAGGGGATCGTGTATAAAGTAAAGCGTTTATTTATTATACAGTCAGTCCTACTTACAGGACCATGTATTTTTGACTTATGACGTTTTTGTCTGAGCATATTTACTTCCCAATTCCTTTCCTTAAATGCCAGGCATTAGGCGGGTAGACACACGGTAACCATTATTTAACTCACTGGTGGCTCACCAACCGGTCATATCGGAACGGGCCCTTATCGGGATTCGAACATTCGACCTCCCGCTCCCAAGGCGGATGCCTACCACACGGTCACGGGAGACGTGTGTTTGAGCACCGTTGTGCGCGGCATTCTTCCGCAGTCTTCACTATCCCTGAGTAAGGCGCATGTACGGGTTAGTAACACAGAAACGGTGACCGAGGGGTAAGACTGTGCATCAGAGTCGATGTTAAATAAATAAGGTTAAGCTACTTTGTGAAACACGAACAGTGGTTACATACAGTGACTAGAACATGTTTGATATCAATAATTGTTAATTATCGCTGTCAATGAACTCTATTCTATAAATCGGTTCACAATTAGCATAACTGTGCGTATCAATTAGTTATGAAAAGAGTTAATTAAATCAGCATGATGTGAGGTGCGTGTAGAATATCCCACACATATCGTTTTTGTGGCAAACACATGTCAACAAATTAAGGGATTTAGTAAAAAACGAAGTAAGGCTAATGTTTCATTTTGTCCGTTTAATCAACCTTCACGGTTTCTGAATATGCGGTGAATAGATTCTCATGATTAACTATTTTCGCAGTAAAACGAGTATGTGGATTAGGTCTGTTTGCGGCTTTGCTATTTAAGCAATGAATTGAAACTAAGACGCTAAGATATTGCAGGAAAATATTATCGTCTGGAATCCATACCCAATGCCTAGCTTTCTTCTTTGTGATGTGGTTTTAAGTCGCATAGACAGCCACTGTCATGTTTTGACTTTTCCAGCTATTAGGGTGGATGCAGACATCAGGTGGACACCTGGATACATGTTCCTCTGCACTTACAAATTCTAAACCCCAGTGGGATTCGAACCTGCGGCTATAAAGGCCAAGTTATATGAAATTACCGTCTCCCTTGACCAAGTGGTTTAGGCACCCGCCTTGGGTGTGGGAGGTCGAAGGATCGAATCCCGGTAGGGGTCCGTTTTAATATGGGCGGTTGGTGAGCTAGTTAACTAATGGTTACCGTGTGCCTACCTGCCTGATGCCTGGCATTAAATGATGAAAGTATGTGTCTAATAAGTCAGAAATGGCTGGCCCTTTAAGTAGGGATGACACTTTAATAAACAAACACTTTTATTGGGTCCCTTTTGCTTCTTGTACATTATTTCTCTGCAGTCGATTGGTTAGCCTAACAACATGTCTTGTCCATGTTTATTTCTAATATTAGATAGCACTCTCCTTTAGTCAAATACGAAAATTATATCAATTAAATATTAGCAGCTATAATGACAGTGCTAATTATGAACTATTATGCAATTTTGACCAACGTCGATTCTCCAACGTGATTTTATGTTGTGTTGTTATGCTTCATCTTACGCTTCCATAGTATGTCAGTTATGAACGGCATTCAGTATTCCTGGGTTTCCAATCTACTTTTATTTTATTCACAATTAACCAACATTTTTCGGCGCGGTCGTACTAACGTAGTTTTGCTATTTGCATATTAGTGTTGTGTTAACCAATCAAATCTTAAGTTAACCACCAAGACAATTTCTCTTCAACCGAACAACGTTTGTAACCTTGTCGCGTATTGGTTTACCCGGCTTTCGATCCTGCATCGTGACACGTGTGTATTTTAATAAAATACAAACATTGTAGATAAATAAAAAGGGCGCAACAACAGCAAATCTTTTGTTGAATTGTGTGTTGTGTGAGAAAAATCAAGCCATTAATTGTTTTTATAGATTTCAATAATTTGCTGTCGTTTCCGTTTTAAATATGACAATCTATTAATACATGTAGAGAAGTCATTTATGTATGGCTCGTTACAAGAATGTTTATGCACAAGCTTACGATTTCATTTAAAACTTGGATCTTGACTCAAAATATTTCTTACTTTTTTGTCATATCTCTTTTTATGTGCTTAGCTCTTCGTTGATGTTCATTCTAACATTATAATGTTGCTTTTGTGAATTTGTGTGTCTCATTTGACACTTGAAATAATATTTTCATACATTGTATGTGTCATATTTTACATATATATGTTTATTTCTTTGTATTAATTGTAGATACGTTATGCTCTCCATTTATTGGAGGTAATAAAGTATATATATGCACAAGTTTACACGTAGAGTAGTCGTTTTACACGTAGAGTAGTCGTTTTACACGTAGAGTAGTCGTTTTACACGTAGAGTAGTCGTTTTACACGTGGCTCGTTTCATGAAGTTGTATGCACATTTCACTTCATTGTCATTTACAAATAAATACACGACTTCAAACTCTTGTAAGAGCTAAGATACTTAACGTTGGTTTAGAGCGTTCAAACATAATTCAGTAGCTTTGATCATATATTCAGATTCATTATTTTTTTTACAGTTCATCGGTTTATTTAATCAAATCGCAATAATACGTTGTCATCCTTCTTTCCAATAACACAGCTCATAAATTTCTTGGTAAAGTTGGCAACAATCGAACTTGATAACAATTTATAAATGTTTCATGAATGTTAGACTAGCGCAACTGATCCCACTGGGCGTGCGTTAAAATCTATTCAACTCGATTTATACGTTATTCCCAGCCATAAATTTTCCTGAATCATCTAACGGTGTATGTATATTTCTCACATTTAGTAATTAACTCCAGTTCGCACCAAATAATACGCTAATTGTCACCGTAAATTGGGAAAGATAATTGGATCTATTTTCAATGACCGAAGCGACACGAATGTTGCTCAGATCCCAAGCGCCATCTGGTGGAACGATCTTCCAGCGATGTAATTGCCACAATAATGAGAGAAATAACTGTTTTGACAGATTCTCAAATTGAGATGTTGTTCGTGGTAGATTATAGAAGAAATTTACAGCATTCCAGCACCGATTGAAAAATAACAATTTTCGCATTGTGGTGTCGGAAACTTCTCATTATGTACGGGTAGGATAGATTCATGAAACTCACTCTGTCTGATGTCAGTTAAATAATTAGCGGTCTACTTTGCAAGACGCTTGATTCATGAATGTATTGTGTGTTGTGTTAAGTTATTAAATACGCAGCTTATGCTGTAATTTTCAGCAGATACTAAGATAGAACATGATAAATTGCACTTTTATACGCGGGTATTGGTCAGTACATCAGAGGGCAGTCAAAGAGAATGACTAATATACTAATATAACTTGCTTCAAATAAATGGTTCTAAGTAAGACTTACAATTCACGTCGTAAACTAATTGCGTGCATTGAAAATTTAGTGGATGCACGGTTAATCAAAGTTCATGTCAAGCATATAGCGGATCAAAACTGTGATAAATATGATTCACATATAGTGTCCTCATCATTGCTTATGACAGCGGGATCACGTTGGTCAAAGTCCAGACTTTGGTAACATGTCCGCATTACAGACTGAGCCTCCCGCTTGCTGCAACACAATCCGTGTAGTCGCGAAACTGAAAGCTCTAAAATAAATGGTGTCCACCTGCACAACTAGTCAGGATTCCGTTTTGCTCATTGTCTGACGGATTCCCTTAGGGCTCCGTCTTATGTATGCATATCATCCTTCCAAACTACAGACCGAATTGCAGCAAATCAGCCTACAGCATCCAAGGCAATAGTGCAGCCTTTAATTCTTAAATACACAGATGAACTTTTATTTCTCACGGCACAACGCCATGTTCTTTCTTTCAAACCGACAGTCGTCAATATCGCTTGATGGACACTCGATATGCATTGAATACGCAGCGTGCTGATGGTACACTCATATAAGTATACGGTATCGACAGATGATCTCAAGCGATGTTATCGCAGGTTGTTCTGTATAAACTAAAAACAGAAAGAAAATGGCAAATAAAACGAATAAAACAACAAATAACATTTGTGTGTCATTTATTTACTGCATTTATCAAAAAAGAAACACGACAATTCTAAATTGTTTTACAAGAATAAAATACGACACAGAATTATTGAATGAATAAAAACGAAAAAAGATCAATATATACAAAAATAAACTTTGTGAATGTGTATCCGTGCGTGTGTGTGTCAATGATTCTTTATGAGACATAAAATATGGAACAGGCTTTTTGTCAATGATATAATAACTGTATGTCAATTGCGTTACAGAATTTGAACGTCATTTATCTAGATAGTCGAAACTGACAGATTTTAGAAGCATTCCGAATATTGACAAGATGATTATCTTGAAACTGTTTACTTCATAACGAAAAAGACAAATGTAATACGAATGCAGCGTTCTGGAAAATGGCAGCTTGGTATTATGAAACACTACAGTTTAGAAAAGCACACCAGATTACAGAACAGACTCTATTATTCATTATTCTGGGTTTGAAATAACAAAGTTTGCTGAAGGAAACATATATATCATGGCGACACGTCTGTTTTCTTAATTCTGTCCCAAAACAGGAATTAAGCTACCGCCATTGCTTTCAAATCAGTCGGAGACACCAGTCCCGCATCCCTTGGGTATCAATTCTAACGCTGTGTAAATAGTACGCACCGTTTCTGTAAGTATAATTTCATACGGCAGCGACCAGGGATATGTACCGATTTATCAAAAAAGCTGGAAAAAAATCTATCAGATTATTGTTCTCAGAGTTTTTGTCGCAAAGATAAAATTGAAAAAAAAGAAATTGTGATTATGTTCTGTATCTGTAGTGTGTGACTGCTTATCTTCGCCAGATGTAATGTTATGGAATTTATAAAAAAAACCTATGCTTAGCTTATGCATCAAACAGAACATTTGAAACTTAGTAACACATACGCTTGAACTGAGAACGTGATATTTGTTGTCAAGGTTACTGTCCTATCAAGAAAACACAATATATCATATGGAATAAAATAGTAATTGTGATTGTTAAACGCAATATTTGCATATGAACAAAAATATGTACAGATTCAATATGACCAATGGCCCTCAATCTTTGAAACATTAACAATAAAGAACTTATAATGTATTCAAATTATCGCAGACGATTGCGAGTTTTTATACATTTGTACAGAAATATCAACACATATATTACTAGTATTTTCTTTGTTGTCTACACTATTAATGTAACACACTGTGTTTTTACTACGATATATACTCAGTACATTTAAAAAAATGCACAAAAAGATTTTCTCAAGTTTTTTACTAACATAGGGATACTAGAAATGAACTGTACACTGTATTATTTCAACTTTTTTGCAACATGTACGATATATTTTTGGTGAATATTAGGTATTTTCATATAATGATGCGTCAAAATGCAATAAAAAGAGGCTTTAGAGACATTTCACATATCTAAAAGAGTGCATTGTTTAAATGGTCTGAGTATACGTATCACATGTTCACAGTAGCTCGAGAACTAGTCTCCAATATTATCTGTCACACACTTAAAAAAAAACATTGAGCGATTATTTTGCAAATATTTGGCATTAAACAGAAGTGTGCGACAATACTAGAGTCTTGTGAAAACAATGGATGGAGCTGTCGGCTTATATCTGTCAGAGAAGCGTTAAAATGTCTGTCAACGTTACGTTCAAAGTTCCTCTCAAAGGATTGGTTTGCTGTAATACGCTGAAGACATTCCACATACGATTTGCTCCGTTAGCGGCGAGCGTTTTTTGATCATCCTGATAGATAAGTTTAGCTCATGCAGACTACCTCTATTACAATCACATTTCGTCCGTACACTTTATATCATGATGTGTTTTAATAAATAACAAAATTCATATTCATCAAGAATCGTAAACATTTTTTATCAAACATGAACAAAACACAACGATGTAATAGTTCACATATGAGCGCCGCTGTACGATTTCCAACCTCTGCTTTTAGTGACGTCTTTTCCAGGAAACGTCACATGTGACGTCACCATGTACTGACAGTAAGCAATATTTGCCCCATATGGCAATATGAAAACGAAGTGAGCATATAGAGTAAATATTGTTTCCTGCTTGCAAATAGTGACATCACATGTTCCGTTTTCTAGAAATGACGTCACTTACAGAAGAGGTTGTACATCCCATAGCAGCGCTCATACAGTGAACGTCTGCGTCCGATGATATACAACTTGAGATAAGTTTCCAAATGCAAAACCTGTTTTCATTTTCAACATATTTCTGTCAAACTTATAGCTTTTTTATCTGTTTGAGTCGATGTTTGGATTGGGCAGAAACTCTTAGAATAGATACAGAAAAACTGGATGATAAATATTCTAATCTTTCCACTAGCTTCGGGAGATGTAATCACAAATTGAGATAAATCTCAAGTGTTATAAACTCGGACCAAGAATATACGTAATATGAATTTGAAAACAACAATTTTATTTTATGATCTTAAAGTAGATAAAACCTCAACACAAAGCTGAGATACTAACATGTATAACATGTATGTGAATAAATACAATGGAGATGTCGCAGTGACTCTAAATGGTGGGAACACTTGAGTTAAGGTTGCAAGCAATTAAATTTAAAAGTGAAATCCCAGAGCCGGAAACATGGTACAAATACAGCCTCAGACATGATTAAATAAAAGTTATTCAAATAATTGTTGATCAATATTCCAGCTTCAAAATAAAGCGAGGCCAAAATTTTAAAAATAAATGCTGGTTTATTGTCTCTGTGACTACCAACCTAGCAGCAATTCTGTGCTCAAGAAATGTTTATCCCTCAGCCGGAATCGTTCAAGAGAACTTACAGTAAAACCTAAATGATAAGACCGCCTTCGGGACCCTTGAAAACTGGTCTTCTTATTGAGTTGGTCTAAATATTGAGGTCAAATAAAGATCAAAGCAGTGAATATTGACTTGAAAATTGTAAAACAATGGATGTGGTCTTATTATTGAGGTGGTATTTAGGTGAGGTTTTACTGTATGGTCATACAAGTACCCATAATACGTGTTTATTTAAAATTCTCTTTTCTAAAAACAGAAACGTACTTGTTACCACAGCCAATTTCAATTATCATTCTATGAAAACAGAGAGAATACGTAACTACGGCGAACGCCACATACACAAGACAATACCTCCTATATGAAATATGAAACTGCGAGAGGAAAAACTGTCAAACGTTGCTGCTTCGTACTGCTGAATTTCTTCCTGTATTACATAATTTTACACATGATATTGGATATTCATATTCATGTATACTTATATCTACGATATAATACACGTCATAGTATGTTATAACTGTATGTTCCTATGTTTGAGTATGCCATCATTTTTCCGGATTTTGTGGATAGCGTATTTGTATGGCCGATTGCTACATGTATTAATAAATAGTAAATGATATAAAAAAACTAACTTTCTCCGCCAATTTACCAGGTAGGGTTAGGCGACAGCAAACATATTTTTACTGTGGCCTGAATTGATGGCCACGCAGCATGGAAGTTAATGGTTGTGTAAACAAGTACTTGTTAACTAAAGCGATAATATTTTATCCATATGCATAAAATGACACGATAAATTAACACTTTATTTTTAATTTCATCTCGCAATTATCTCACATTTTTAGTTTATAAAATCATTAAATTTTACAATTTAAGTTTGTTTATTAATTATGGTATATTTTGATCCAATGCATGTTTTCTCATATCCATTTGCAAACATAATGCCATCGAGGTTAAAACTGAAATAAAATTAATATACATTTTGTATAAATGTATGTGGCTTCCAGAGATACTAAAAGACAGTTGGGACATTTTAACACGTTACATATAATCACTTTTCCCTACGTAAATCAATATCAGGTGACCTGGTTGCAGATCTCAACAATGAAAATGAATCTGTGCTGCAGTGGAACACACTTATAACGTACTCGGTTATAACGAATAATCGGAGTGTACGTAGTAATTTTTATTCCCCGACCAAGCTCTTCTATATTTCATTGAATAACTACACGGTTATAATGAATTTGAATAAGGGTAATTTTGGATGTAAAGTAGTAATTTGTGGCATATTTTTATACAAACGCACTCGGTTACAACGTAATTCACAATTTCGATTGGTTTAGGAGTGAAAACAGGTGAACATATATAAAATGAAATTTCGCAGTATGGATATATCAAAGATTGGATATAACGAAATAAATATCGAGGTCCATAGAAATTCGTTATAAGCGTGTTCCACTGTATATATTAAAGCTGCATGCCATTGTTCTCCTCTCGGATGGATATATTGAAGTTTCAAACCACCCGAATTGCTTTTCATTTCACAAAAAATGTTTCTGTTAGTTTGATATGGACATGTTCCTACGTCGAAAGGAGCAGTTTTAGCCATCATAACGACAGACCTTAATTAGAAAATATGTCTATTTGGCGAGAATTTTCTAATTTATTGTTTTAATTATGAGCAGGGAATGTTATAAGATGTCATAAAACACACATACACAACGTTTTTCATACATGTATAATGTCAAAAAGAGTCACATTCAATAGCATATAAGCTAAGTGTTCTTCTCGGACAGCAAATTGTCTCAGAAGACAGTTAACTGTTTCATATCCTGCAAAAATGTCTCATTCAACGAAATAAAAAGAAAGCCATTCCTTATTAAACATGTAAACACTTACATGCATATTAATAACATGAAGATGATATGTCACTATAACCGTGATCGTAGTGCAGAGAGCATGTTGATATAACAATAATTGACCCCTAAATTACCATTTTACTGAATCAGCCCCTGATTAACGGTCCCTATTTATCCAGTGTAAAAGTTTAACAAAATACAAGTCAATTTATGACAGTATGTACATCGCCATTACATACGCTATGCAACATAAATTGACTTCAATATAGCTTGTCGAACTGAAAATTTAGACGAAAAACTCAGTAAAACTAATTAAATATGTGTTTAGAGATAAACTATATTTAATTTGGAAATGTTCATCACCGCGTGCTCTATCAACCAAGCTTATCAATTCCCCAATTGATGTTATTTACTTCAATTTTAATAAATTAATTTTTCATTACGATTTTATTGCCACTAGGTCGATCGACCATGTCTATGTTAATTGGACTTTGTCATAATATGAAACTTTGACTCTGACACTTGCTATACGTTCAAAACAATCAACATCGTGGACTGATTGTAAAGTCACATACTATGTTCATATTAAGGAATGATTATTTGATGAATAAGCTAAATTAAATGACCGTTTCATAATCAGTTATACATTTAAGATGTCATTAACCATACATTAATTGACTTAGTTTAAGAGAACCCAATTACTTTGTGAAAATATAGAAAACATATAAAACCATATCGTCTTGGAATCTACACACATATGAGTGTTTTACTTGTCAACATAACTAATGTTTAAATGAATATTTATATTGAAGCATATTTAAAACTTCATCACCGGTGTTATAAGATAAAATACAAATTCGTCATCCAAATGAAAACACGTGTACACACACATCAATCAATGCCATGTTTCTTTTGAATATGGTTTGTTTGTTAAAACTTACTTAACAAAACAGTTGATTCAAGTATATTTTTCTTGACAGCAAATTTCTGTGAGAATTACTTCTTGGATAAAAAATTACAAACAGTTCAAGGTTAAACACAACTAAATTGGAACCTAGGTTTGTCGGCAATAAATGTTGGCTTTTAAGATGTAAGCCTGTATTAGTTTACATCGATTGAGAAACAAGTTATTACAACCTTTTATAATCTCTCCTGATGGCAGCAGAGGTTCTAACCAGGTCTCGCGCCTCTATGATGGTGAAAACCACAGAATGATCTCGGCCAGGATTGGGTTTGAACTTGCGACCTTCAGACCAGTAGTCCGGTTTTCTACAGTTATACCACCAATGTTGTTGTAAATATCGGACTGTAAGCGTCACAATGCAACTTCTGTTATATTCTAAAGCTCAGAGATAAAATAGGTTTTACTGTACGGAAATATGATGTACATTATACATTAAACGGAATGGTACATGTAGTAATAAAAACGGAAGGGTAATTATAAGATAACGGAATGGTCTAACTCCGGAATCAAGACCTTGTGATATAACGTAGATTATCAGTAATATACGTTTTACGATAACATCAAATTTCCTTCGATAAAGTTTGGAAAAACTAAATTGCTTATTTATTTTAAATACCCACCCTCTTGAAATAATTGTTTAAACAACGTTGAAAAAATTACATCTCTAAGCACTGTCAATATAATTGTCTGAACTTGTACATAAAATAAATAACTGTCTAGCATAAACACCACGTGAAAATAATCACCACTTCCGTTTTGATTAAATATTTCAAAATCACATTATCTCTGACACGGCATCAAATCATAACATCAAATACAGTGAAACATGTATATAGCAACCGCAGTGAAACGAAGCATTCATTTGGCGTATCGTTGCTATTTTAGCATTGATGTGCAATTTGCTAAGAATATTCCATGGCGTTATATGCCTTTTTAAGCAGGAAAGTAACGCAACAAACAGTTTTAAAAACGGAAAAACCAAGTGATTACTTTTTAAAAGCAATAAAGAGTAATTTCAGTATCAACACAATAAATATGACAAAAAGTACTGCTTTCATCAAACGGTTTGTCAACTGTTAAAAATTCATGCCGGCGTTTCAGAAATTTAATTACAATATATATGTATTCAGCAACATAATGAGAAGAGTGTTTAGCAGAATAATATTAATAATTTCATCAACCTTGCGTCTCTAAGCACTCCCGGTCTCATTAAAATAAAGATTAAAATCAGCGCTTAAAGCAACTTTAAAACAGATTATGTTTTCAGTATTTCGAAAATCGCCTGATTATGTACACGGAGTTGCGTGCATTTTATTTTATCAATAAAGATTATTTGAGCGGTGCTATGTGAATTACAACCTGTTCCGTAAGTGACTTAATTTTAAGAAAACGCAACATGTGATGTCACTATTTGCAAGCAGGAAACAATATTTACTCCGTATCGTCCCTTCGTTTTATATTGCCATATGGGGCAAATATTGCTGACTGTCAGTACATGGTGACGTCATATGTGACGTTTTCTGGAAATGACGTCAGTTAAGGTAGAGGTTGGAAATCGTACAGCGGCGCTCATTTGGAAAGTTTTAATGGTATTTTTTTTACGACAACATGTTTGTGTCTGACACAGAATGAATGTTAAGCAAAATTTTACGCGCAGTTCTACGATGTTTCAAACATCTAAACGTACACACACAAAAATCATAAATAAAACCTGCATCGTAACATATGCTCAACAAAAACAGAAACGCAACACCTAATTTTCCATCAATAATTTCATTACGAGAACAGATATAATATCAACATCAAATGCGAAAAGAAATTCAAACGGAAGAAATAGGCATATCAATTTTTATCAAAATTAACGCCTATTCGGAACTTACTGACATTTTTATTCTCAATAATTGATATGCTAACATCTGTACATTAAAATGGTGCGTTTTTATTTTTGTTGAGTAAGTATAGAATAATAACATAATGATATGAAAAGAACGATACAAGTATATTATGCGCCCTCTGAAAGAAGTTCAATTTGACCTCACATGTCCACCAAACAACACTGTTGTATGCAGTACGCGTCCAAAGTCAGTCAGTTCCATAACATTTCATCCATTGAATGGGACATATACCACGTGCACATTGTCGCGACTGATGAGCTCAAATAAGATCAATGTCAAATAACTCAGTGATCACTAAGTAAAAATAAGTTTATATATGTATAACATGTATCGCAGAGGAAAACGACGCCATGTTAACTATCACGTGATTCGTGACGTTTTGATTCTACCGTAAAACGTCACTTGATGTCGTCAAGTCTCCACTGTCGTAAAATGTACATTTTATGACTGATTGTTTGTCATATATGATTTTTTTTCACACCATTGCGGTAGGAAATTGCATTTTCTGATTCCCTCTATTTTGTAGTTGACTGTGTCCCTGCTCTTTGAGCATTTTTGGATAGTCTTGTTCACAGAGCAGAGAACCATTCACAATACTGTATCTATCACCGGGAACCAAACGATTGTGACACGTGACACACGTAAAACACTTCACGTGATACACAGAATTTGTTGACTTCATCACAAGTTCACTGGCGCCAATATTCTGACCACAAGATCCACACGTTGCGCCATTTCCAAACAACCTGGAAAACAAACAAAACATTCATACATTTTTATTCAAATTCAAAGAAATCAATGGACTTAAAATGCATCTAAATGTTCATTTAATACATACAGATCATAATATATTTATGCATCGATCAGCCTGTCGAACAATTTAGCAAAGACATATACCAGCACCATTTAAAACTGTAGCCAACGTGTTGTGTTTACGGGCAACTTTGGAACCAATTGAAAAAGTGGTTTTCAATAACTGATTCCAATGTTTACTAATAATTACACCAGCAGAAATCCTGCCATATTAAACCACATACGGAAATAACGTAAAACTCGACATTAATACATAGAATTGGAAATACGAACGTACATTAACTTAAATGCGCAGACCGCACAATGCTTGTGGGATTTAAAGGTAGAGATTAGTAAGTTTATTTCCCCTAAAAGTAATGACATTTTACGCCATAAAAATCACCACTGTATGACTGAACATTTTAATGTTATTTCCTCAAATATGTTTGTTTCTTGTGTTCATCTTGCCATTGTAATTGTTCACTTTTATGTACGTATATTCATGCTTCCTTGTGCGTTTATGGTGGCTGTACATTTTGCGTTCCGCATTTCCTGATTGACTTTTGCATTCATATTTCATAATGTCAGTCATTTTTCAACATGGCCTCTTTGGCAAATAATATTCTGCCTTGACACGAGCAAATTATATCCCGCATACCTCGTGACGCGGTCTACCGCCAGGTCCGAGACTTGAACTCATATCGGTATCAGTGTTATCAGTTGCTCGGCATGGAGCCTCGTCATTTCCGGTCTTGGAGTTACTTCGGCTTTTTATTTCATTTCCCAATAATAGATAGATGCACAAGATGTGAATCTTTAAATGAGTCGGCATATTTTTGAAAACGTTCATTAACAATATCACCACGTGCTTAACCCAATGGGCAACATAGTAGAAATTTGCTTTCAAATCAAATATCCAATGGTTATACATATTTATTATATTTCACCATCAAATGGTTTGTTGAACGATGTACACAAGAACATATATGTCAATTCTCAATGGGGTCTGATCTACTGCTGTACAGACAATGGTAAACAGACAAATACTTAAATCATAAAGTACGACTGCAGAATGGCTCAGGCACATTCAGAGATGATTACGTTTTACTTCATTGTTTACGGTCGAATAAATAGTTGACATTAAACTCAAATTAGTTCAATCATCTTCCTATATATAATCTGGTACAGTACTTTACCATTGTTTAAATTCTACTAAATCTTGTCTATGTTACATTGAAAGAAAAGTGCAAGATCATATATAGAATGTTCTAGCAAGTAACCCCAAGTAAAGTCATTAAAATTTGAATATATATGTATATTTATGAATATTTATGAATATTTATGAATATTTATGAATATTTATGAATATTTATGAATATTTATGAATATTTATGATTTTACAGTGGTGTTTATAATTTTTTAAATCCTTTTTCGTCAATCAATCTATAACAAATTTCACGGAAATACTTATCAAGTGTTGATCTATACACAGTCCAAATGTTAACGATTAAATATTCAATTTATAACGAATTTACTAGAGCTCTAGTTAGCTAATGGGATCCATGTATTTGCACTTCAGTTAGAATCACACAATGTTTTTCTCTTTTCTGATAGCTACATGGTGGCTTCAAACGGCCCTAATTCCATTCCATTTCACAGTGAACTATTTTCTGTAAGGTTGATATTGGCGTGCTTCTGAATCCAAAGTAGCATCAAAATGGAAGTATGGATTTTTAGTGACATTAATTCATATTAAAAAGCGTCATATTCGATGTTACGCCTAAAGTTCTTCAGTGAACGAACGCGAAGTGTCTTCGAATACAGTTATGAGTAAAATGACCTGTCTCCAGGTAAATAATTATATTAAATTTAGCGAAATGGAACAAACACAACATCATTTTTTCGACAACGAAGCCATTCCGTATCAAATTTGGAAAATACATTCAATAATTACATAAAAAGTGTTTTGCCGCTTTAAACTACTGTATGTATGAGGACACCATAAGTCAATTAACTGCTTGAACCCACGAAGAAAACGAAATTTGTCCGAAGTGAACAAACTCGAAATACGTAAGTGTACAAGAACTAAGTTAATGCTATTTATACCAACAAAATGACATCAAATAAACTATTGTCCGGCTAACAACATCTAAATCATTATTCAAAGAATTAGGTTATATGTATGACATTCAGTAAAGTTATGAATGGATATAATGAGTAATTAAGCTGCGCACATCTTTGAAATCGGAACGCTTATTTAATAGCACAACATCAGATTAAAAGGAATATAAAAAACATAAATCATAAAAAGTAGAGGATTTTAAATGGCGTACATGAGGTTTCTTACTCAGGATTCTAACGATGCGAAGACGAGATAAAGTTACACTCATCAAATTGTATGAGTAAAATCTCCTTGAGTTAAACGCTGTATTAGAAAAACTATATAACATTAGATATTAGTATTATGCGTTTTTCTGAAACATTTAATTAACAAATACTTTATATGATTCACCATGTGCATTGATGAAAAGATAAAAATGTCTGTTAGTATTAATATTGAACATACACTTAATATATTGCAAACACCGAGCAATTTAGGTAGGTTAAAATCAACATAACATGTCTTACATGCATAATAAGGCCAACAATGTAAACTGTTTGGTTTACTGCATTCAGTTTTATATTTATAATAATTGGAATGCACTGTACAACATCAATAATAAGACCACCCTTTGGACTCTTGAAAACTGATCTACTCATTGAGGTGGTCATCATACTGAGGTTGATTAAAGAGCAAAACAGTAAAAATGGACTTGAAAATTGTGTTCTTAATTTCGATGGGTCTATGAGTTGGTCATTAAGTGAGGTTTTACTGTAATATGAACTTGAGACTACTTATGGTAGTGCTATCTTTGAGCCGGTATGTATTCGGATAATGAAATGTGAAGAGATAATGAAATGTGAAGAGATAATGAAATGTGAAGAGATAATGAATTGTGAAGAGATAATGAAATGTGAAGAGATAATGAAATGTGAAGAGATAATGAAATGTGAAGAGATAATGAAATGTGAAGAGATAATGAAATGTGAAGAGATAATGAAATGTGAAGAGATAATGAAATGTGAAGAGATAATGAAATGTGAAGAGATAATGAAATGTGAAGAGATAATGAAATGTGAAGAGATAATGAAATGTGAAGAGATAATGAAATGTGAAGAGATAATGAATTGTGAAGAGTGACACAAGAAGGTATCGTTTCTAGATTCAAACATACGACCTCCACAGAACCGGAAATGTTTATGGCAGAACTTAAATAATAGAGCATCAATTGTGTGGAACAATGTTCATGTGTTTTCATCCAAAACGTACTAGGCTGGTTCTTTCGCAAGTTACAGACAGCCTCTCTTTAGGAGCAAAAGTCGAAGGAATAATGAAGAAAAAAGAAGAAGAACTGCTGGAGGGTTAGTAAAGTTGACTATGATATATGAACAATATACGTCAATCTTATCTGTACAGACGGACACATACATTTGTCTTAAGAGTAAATTGCAAGAAAATATGAAAATAGCTGACAGATAACGATAACAACTTGTTCTAGCCTACACTTTAAACTAAAGTACTACATGCCAAAAGTTAAATTCGTAATTTATGCCCTGCCTGAGAACGAGTAGCGCTGCAAATGGGTTTTAATTAAAATCATCAAATCCTATTTTGTACAATATTTGATACCCCGAACGTGTTTTATTTATGAATAGCCTGTCTCTGCGCTTTATTAAAATCGCGAGATTATTTTTCACATTTTATTGTGTTGATTTATTTCATAGCAGTTTGGTATGGAGACTAATGAAAGGGAATTTCGAAATATCATAGAAGGTATTTAATAACGTTTAGAAAAATAGTGATTAAAAACGTTTTGTGGGCACAGTGCGAAATATCCAGCATAATCATATATACAATAATTTGGACTCGTTTCCTTTTGGACTTATACCGCGGAACTATTTCAATTTATTTACGGTCCTTTTGAAATTGCAAATTAAATATGAATTTAATATATGAAACCTTGTACTCAAAACGGTATAATTAATATATTTGAATTGATAAATCTGGGCATTTTTGCGATAAATTGTATGATAGGAATGTAACTTAACTCGGGACGAATTTAATTGATAGCAAATAATCCTTTTAAAGTCGATCTTTGCAGCTACTGGTCGTTATTATTAACCATTTATTGAAATTTATTACAGCAGTAAACAAATTTGCGAATTATCAGCACATGCTGTACATAAATCTATAATCCAAATATGAAAATATAAAACTTAAAAATTTCCTGTTTGGAAGTTTTAATATAATTACTGATATATATATATATATATATACAGTGATCAGTTAACCTAACCAGTTTTTCTGGGTTTTCAAACCTCGCTAGGGAGGTGTAGTGGACGATCGGTAGAGTGTCTGACTCATGCTAGGGAGGTGTAGTGGACGAGCGGTAGAGTGCCTGACTCATGCTAGGGTGGTGTAGTGGACGATCGGTAGAGTGTCTGACTCATGCTAGGGAGGTGTAGTGGACGAGCGGTAGAGTGTCTGACTCATGCTAGGGAGGTGTAGTGGACGAGCGGTAGAGTGCCTGACTCATGCTAGGGAGGTGTAGTGGACGAGCGGTAGAGTGTCTGACTCATGCTAGGGAGGTGTAGTGGACGATCGGTAGAGTGTCTGACTCATGCTAGGGAGGTGTAGTGGACGAGCGGTAGAGTGTCTGACTCATGCTAGGGAGGTGTAGTGGACGATCGGTAGAGTGTCTGACTCATGCTAGGGAGGTGTAGTGGACGAGCGGTAGAGTGTCTGACTCATGCTAGGGAGGTGTAGTGGACGAGCGGTAGAGTGCCTGACTCATGCTAGGGTGGTGTAGTGGACGAGCGGTAGAGTGTCTGACTCATGCTAGGGAGGTGTAGTGGACGAGCGGTAGAGTGCCTGACTCATGCTAGGGTGGTGTAGTGGACGAGCGGTAGAGTGTCTGACTCATGCTAGGGAGGTGTAGTGGACGATCGGTAGAGTGTCTGACTCATGCTAGGGAGGTGTAGTGGACGAGCGGTAGAGTGCCTGACTCATGCTAGGGAGGTGTAGTGGACGAGCGGTAGAGTGTCTGACTCATGCTAGGGAGGCGTAGTGGACGAGCGGTAGAGTGTCTGACTCATGCTAGGGAGGTGTAGTGGACGAGCGGTAGAGTGTCTGACTCATGCTAGGGAGGTGTAGTGGACGAGCGGTAGAGTGTCTGACTCATGCTAGGGAGGTGTAGTGTACGAGCGGTAGAGTGTCTGACTCATGCTAGGGAGGTGTAGTGGACGAGCGGTAGAGTGTCTGACTCATGCTAGGGAGGTGTAGTGGACGAGCGGTAGAGTGTCTGACTCATGCTAGGGAGGTGTAGTGGACGAGCGGTAGAGTGTCTGACTCATGCTAGGGAGGTGTAGTGGACGAGCGGTAGAGTGTCTGACTCATGCTAGGGAGGTGTAGTGGACGAGCGGTAGAGTGTCTGACTCATGCTAGGGTGGTGTAGTGGACGAGCGGTAGAGTGTCTGACTCATGCTAGGGAGGTGTAGTGGACGAGCGGTAGAGTGTCTGACTCATGCTAGGGAGGTGTAGTGGACGAGCGGTAGAGTGTCTGACTCATGCTAGGGAGGTGTAGTGGACGAGCGGTAGAGTGTCTGACTCATGCTAGGGAGGTGTAGTGGACGAGCGGTAGAGTGTCTGACTCATGCTAGGGAGGTGTAGTGGACGAGCGGTAGAGTGTCTGACTCATGCTAGGGAGGTGTAGTGGACGAGCGGTAGAGTGTCTGACTCATGCTAGGGTGGTGTAGTGGACGAGCGGTAGAGTGTCTGACTCATGCTAGGGAGGTGTAGTGGACGAGCGGTAGAGTGTCTGACTCATGCTAGGGAGGTGTAGTGGACGAGCGGTAGAGTGTCTGACTCATGCTAGGGAGGTGTAGTGGACGAGCGGTAGAGTGTCTGACTCATGCTAGGGAGGTGTAGTGGACGAGCGGTAGAGTGCCTGACTCATGCTAGGGTGGTGTAGTGGACGAGCGGTAGAGTGCCTGACTCATGCTAGGGAGGTGTAGCGGACGAGCGGTAGAGTGTCTGACTCCTGATCAGAAAGTTGTGAGTTCGAGGCCCGTATTTTGAGCGGGATTTGGTAACGAAATTCACAATAAATGAATAAGGTGACAGTACTAGTTAGTTACACAGGAAGCAAAAAGGAAGAGTGATTAGTAGATCAAGTTTTAATAACTTTTTTCACAATCGATGTATAATAATTGACTTTAAACAGAGCAATGTAAACAAACACTAATCCAAACCGACAACCGCAATGATGACAGACGTGCACTCAACTGTGACTGAGCTAACCTCAAAGTCTGTCAACACTTAGCACAGCATATGTTTGACATAATATTCAACACCATGGCATCGAGTGACGAACTCGGAAAGTGACTTCTTCCATAGCTCGAAATTACTTAAATCCATGCCGCACTTCAGATAACCCTTACCAAAACCCAATGGGAAATACAGTCGCGTGCATGATGCCACACCCAGTCACTTAGTATGTCACATGGAAATCAGTCATAATGGGGGGAAATATTTACAGAGAACCCGAATCATATCATGAAATTTACCACGTAACGTATCTGTAACATCGTATCTTTATCGTCAAACAATCACTGTGTAAGACAAGTGGTACGGTAATATCCGAGAGCTAACGGATAATAAAGTCTGGTTCCCTGCGTACTATAATTCAAATAGTAACAGAGTGGTAGAGGCAGGTAATCCAGACTAACGGTTAATACGGCGCATGCGCGAGCCCATTACACCAGTGCACAGTTCTAACGTAACCAATATATGCCCGGCGTTGATACGCCGTGCAATAAGTACGCGTACCGACAAACCTGTATTCATAGATCTATCTCATTCAGAAGTTATGCATTCGTGAATTCACATGTACGTTTTATGCTATTTCAATTTTATAATCGTTTAAAAAATCCTAGGCCTATCAAATTTAGCAAAAATCTGCTGTGATATTTTTAAAAACTGGATATCGTTATAAACCAACATAAACCGGACGCAGTCGGATTTTAATGCCCTGTTTTTATTACATTTAAAACATCCCGAAAGAGGTTTTTAACGGTTACGGTACAATATCACTCATGGAAGAATTATCATACAGAACACAGAACACTATAATCTCCGTTTTGTTATCAGTTGAAAAACTAATTGTTAGAAGGAAACAAGTCGATCAATTACAAAGGACAAAACTATGTAGAAAAGTAGTTTTCTTTGCCTACAGGTTGATAGTACGTTGGCAAATTTCCGGTTGCGCTTATTAGACTTCGGCCCGTATATATTATTAAAACATTTTCACCAAGGCACCAATAAAATCAATGGGGATTTTTCCTGTGACCTTGTTGTTTCATTAAAGATATAAATTACGTGGTAGCAGGGTAATAAAATTGTGGATATAATTACACGATGAAGGCGTCTTTGTCTGTTCCACAATGTGAGAAAACTCGTGTTATTTCAATAATAGGATAGTTGACCAATTTTCCAGAGGAAGTGTAAACCATTCTAGTAATTGAATGGGTATTAATATAACCAGTCCAATCTTCGCGGGTAGCATCATAGAATGGTTCAATGTCTTCACCTTTTTGCATTCTTCTTTTATTCTTATTTGTCGTCTGATAACGAGACAGTGTAAACAATTACAGAAACGTCCATAATGTGTTATTGTACGTCATGTTATGTGATACGTTAATTTACTTTTGCAACCAACTTTCTACATGGGTGTTTTATACTGTTTGATGCAAGCTTATTCATGAGGTGGTTTAAAAATCAACACAAGAATAGTGACTTGCGTATATAGTTTTACATATAAACACCAACTGTGTGTCATATTTACACCCAGGATTTACACCAATTGGAACACACAATTAAGGCTTTATTCGGTGTGTGAGTATAATATTGCCAGAGATGTTATGTTCTGAGATGAGTTTGCCATTCTCGACAGCTCTCGGATATTTCCGTTCCACTTCGTTACTCTACGAACATCCTCAAGTGTATGTCAGGCGGAGCACTATGTGTCAAAATTCAACATTTTGTGCGGTCAAAAAATAGTTCTCGTAAAACGGATTTATAACTTCAACAACTTCGATAAATTCACATAAGAAATGGATTATCGTTGTCATTTCTAGTTAAAAACTCACATATTTTACATGTTTACATGATATTCGAATGGTATTTCCGAAAGTAGTGCCTTACGAACATCCGAGGCACTAGACGTAGTTGGCCGAGGATTTCCGAATGATGATTTTGCATGTCATTCGGAACCTTTCGGACAATGTTGTGCGTCCCAAATGACGCCATTTGAATGACCAGGGTATTCCAAATGAGGGAAAACGGCAAGAAAAAAAGCAAGATATAGGTGATAGCAGACATATATATAGATTTATTTCGCCGGGATGCCTTATTCCGGACTCGAACTTAAGGCCAGTGTTTGGCGGATCATCAAACATAAGCTTTATGAACACGTGTCCACGTAAACAGACTATGTACTTTATCGTGAAGACAAATACTCGGAGAAACGTTGCTAAATTATTAAAAAAATACACGATAAATATATTGCAGACGTTGTTTTAAATAGGAAAACAGACTCGGCTGCCTTCTCGTCTACTACCTCATCAAACATACATGTAGAATTCAATATATCTAAATCTTCAGCTCCAATTCTGGTTCATCATCTAAGAATTCGCAGACGATTGTCAGACGATTGAATCTTACAGCAGAAGTATTTTTCCGCCTGTTTTTCTTCCGGCCAAAAATGCATACCGCTTCAAATAGAATTAAAGTTAATAATTACTATTCTGTTTTCCGGCGAGTGCCGTTGAAGCGCTCAAATGACATCATATTTCTTTGCTAATTTCATTCGTTCAATTTTAGATTAATTAGTGATCTAAGACAGTAAGACGAGAGTTGATTAGCGCGAGGTATGGCTCCAATATGTTGGTGTCGTCTGCTACCAACCTTATTCCAATAAAATCATGTCGAGCGCAAGAATGTATTTGTCACGATTCCGCATTCTAATCAAAGTACTGAAGGCCCAGCACTTGTTCAATGACACCGGTCATGGTTTCTTTAATACTGAGACTATTTTTGTTCGAATGACAATTTTTAACATTTTTTATTTACATTTAATAGAGTCATGTACGTCAGAAGTCTCAAGAATTGAACAATCAGTAGTTCTAGGAATTCACGAGAAGTCAATAGCACGTCATGTATCGTTAATATATACTTAAAAATAGTCAATGTATAAAAAGTTATTATATGATGTTTTATTAAAAATAATTTAATTTTTATGATTTATATTCAGTATTTAGCAGAAATAAAACACTATCCGAACTATTAACTATAAATTAATGTCAGAATATATCTAGTTTACCGGTGTCATGGTAACAATATACATGTACACGGCAAAATAGGACACACGTAACGAATGTCATGTTCGGTTAAACGGTTAGACGGTTAGACGGTTAGCAAAGTAACCGAATATTGACATCCCTATTAATAACAATAACAATTGTTATGAATTACAATATATTAGCATGAGAGTCGATACCGAATTGTACAGCATAGGTTTTATATACCCAACATATCTTATATATTAAGCGTTATATCTACATGAAGCAGAATAAGCAAGAAGTAAGCCACACTTGTATAATATATTTTAATGATCAACATCTGATACACAAATACTGATTATAAAGATGTAATAACATGCGATATTGTTATAATCAAACTGTTGGGAGATAGCCCAACTCATTAACTACATGGTGATGGCTAAATGAGAACTTAATTGTTAACACTACATCAGAGATTATGATGAGGGGGGGGGGAGTCAATATCATAATCGTCTAACGCAAGGTATGTAATAAACCAGACACTGCTATGTCGTAAAAAATACTGAAAACGCCTTTCATATGAAATCCGCTAAACCATACAAGGATAACCACGTGGTCATGTGGTTGACTACGCCCCTTCAACGCACATTAGATAAAACTTCTTAATTTACATTGCTTTTGAAACATGTTTCGTGATTTTATATTAACCTCTGTATGGCTGCTTCATCGGTTAGGCCTACTTACCAGTATTTAAACCTTGTTCTGACTAGTGCATATTAGAGCAAAATGTCGCCTATAGCAAATTTTATACCCACAACCTCCGGAGAAGAAGTCCGACGAAAAGTCCTTACCCGCCTTGTTACTCGTCTTTAGACTTTTATTTTCGAGTCAGGTCATTTGAAATCTTCCTGATAAAGGAGTTGCTAATCGGCTTGATGAATATTGATAGCGGAAACATTTAACGTAATACTCCATTGAGGTCCAGATCACAATGCTAGTCAGAATTGCCTTCTTTAATCGACGAAGAATTAATAGATGCTAATTTATATTAGACAATTTTGACCATTCGACTCCCATTATCTGTGGTTCCAAAGTAAAAACTATATATAATATATATAAGTACTCGCATATATGTATATGCTAACTAAACATTGATGTTTATTCCCACCACTGTACAGTAAAATAATTACATATTGCATATACAAAGATAAGACGATTGCATTGAAATTAATGCACATCGTTCATTGTTACTGTCCTTTAACCTAGGCATTAAATGTTATGACAGTAACGTGCGATACGCGATGTTGATTGGTTGTCTGTAAGCGTTCTCTAAGGCCGATTCTGGACATTTGATGCAACGTCCGTTCACATCACGTGACAAAATCAAGTCTATAAAAACCGACATTTTCTTGCTATCTTTACATTTTTTCTAACATTTAGATCGTAAGAATTATATTCGACAGACAGTAATTAAATTCTTAACGGCTAAGAATACCAGGGGCTATTTCTTAACGTATTAATTTAGAAAAAAATCGGCGAAAAGGCCAGGCGCAGATTACACCCAGAAACGTACCAGCCACGTGACCCGAGAAAGTCTCAATCTGATTGGTCAGCGTTAATCAGTGACGAAATCGAGGCTAGAGAGACGAAAGATTTGGCGCCAAAGGTGTGGGAAGGTTCGCTTCACCAGAAAATCAGTGTCAGGAATAAACAAGACCACACCGTCTGAAGTGTGGACCAAGTATACGTGATTGATGAAAAATCGCAAGCAATTGACTTTAGAATAATTGTTTCTATTGATTTACCGACTCGGCCGACGATGGTCCAAAAGCTCTCATCACGTTCACTGTCTGCCCAATTGGCCACCCAAAAAACAGCTACAGTCTTGCAAATAGTAATAATTGAAATTGATTGTAAAAGACGACAATTAGTCGATTTCTGGGACTACATTCAAGACATGTTTCACTTTTCCCAATCGGTAAGTAATTTTAAGTATGCTTGCGACGGCACATGTTCTGTAGAAGCGAGTATGCAACATTTTAGAACATTTTGAATAAGTTTTGGATATTTCCGCCGACGTACATTCTGGTGACGTCATGTCAGGGACATAAATCTGGTGACACGTCATGTCAGGGACATATATGCTCACTTGAAAAGAGCCAAAGTGACATTTTTGTGGTATATACGGTAACAGAACGACAAAATGACTTAGTCAGACAAATTAGTATAGACTACAGGGAAATTGCTATTCCTATAATTACTTTGCCGCTAATGAGACGTGGTAATGAATTATATCTATGTGTATCGGTAAAACTATGGAGGGAGACAAAAAAGGGTATAGAAAAAGACGACAAAAATCTTTGTCTTTTGTCTAGACTTAGCGTGTCGCATCAGTTTGTGGAAAACATGGAGGGAAGATTAATTAAAGTTTTATCCTGTTTTCTTAAAAGTGTTCGCTAATGTCTTTAACTACATTGCTGATGAAAGCAGCATTATTGCAGACATTCTGTAAAACAAAGCATGTACATTCTATTTGTAGATGAAACCAATACTGTATATGTTCCAATTAAGAAAATATCAACCTGAAAGCGGAACCTCATTAATACTATTCTTGCGTCTCAATATACGACTTTGTGTACTGATCTAATACTATTCTTGCGTCTCAATATACAACTTTGTGTACTGATCTAATACTATTCTTGCGTCTCAATATACGACTTTGTGTACTGATCCTATACTATTCTTTCGTCTCAATATACAACTTTGTGTACTGATCTCATACTATTCTTGCGTCTCAATATACAACTTTGTGTACTGATCTCATACTATTCTTGCGTCTCAATATACAACTTTGTGTACTGACCTAAAACTATTCGTGCGTCTCAATATACAACTTTGTGTACTGATCTAATACTATTCGTGCGTCTCAATATACAACTTTGTGTACTGATCTAACTCTATTATTGCGTCTCAATATACGACTTTGTGTACTGATCTCATACTATTCTTGCGTCTCAATATACAACTTTGTGTACTGATCTCATACTATTCTTGCGTCTCAATATACAACTTTGTGTACTGATCTAATACTATTCTTGCGTCTCAATATACAACTTTGTGTACTGACCTAATACTATTCGTGCGTCTCAATATACAACTTTGTGTACTGATCTAATACTATTATTGCGTCTCAATATACAACTTTGTGTACTGATCTCATACTATTCTTGCGTCTCAATATACAACTTTGTGTACTGATCTAATACTACTATTGCGTCTCAATATACAACTTTGTGTACTGATCTAATACTATTATTGCGTCTCAATACACAACTTTGTGTACTGATCTAATACTATTATTGCGTCTCAATATACAACTTTGTGTACTGATCTAACTCTATTATTGCGTCTCAATATACAACTTTGTGTACTGATCTAACTCTATTATTGCGTCTCAATATACAACTTTGTGTACTGATCTAATACTATTCTTGCGTCTCAATATACAACTTTGTGTACTGATCTAATACTATTATTGCGTCTCAATACACAACTTTGTTTACTGATCTAATACGTTACTTAGGTAATTCATTTACGTAGGTGGTAATTATTGGTGATATATATCCTGATAGCGTACCCAGTTGTTGTTATACAAGACGAGTCTAAGAGAGAAATACATCAACACCTCACTATGCAAGCATACAATACGACATTACAAGCAAATATTGACACATTTTTGTAATTTAATTTAAATTTAATGTGTAAAAACATTCTAAGGCGATCATTGAAATCTTCTTCGTTTGGCATAACCCTGCCTACTCCTGAAAATGGCCCCTACTTAAACAAATGTTGAGGCGTCTGAGTGGGGTATTTTTAGGGGGGGGGGGCTCCATATTAATAGTTGAAACATGAATGATAATCAACTGTAGTGAATTTTTTTTATTTTCCTACCTTCCTACTTATTCCCAACTATTTTTTTGTTGATAATGCCAAACAAACAGTAGTTTGCTGATGACCTAATTTTAAAGATTCATTTTCAGTTCAGACTAGAAGTTCTCGCAAACTGATATCCATGTACGAGTTTTATTAATATAAACCGAGGCGAAATACTTTTATAATCCTCTTATTAGACAGCACATAATTAAACCCAGGATATAATTCGTCTGCAACATTTTACATCATGTACTTTCGGGGCTTGATAATTAAATTGAAATTAATCTTATGGAATTCGCAGTAGACACCGACTGTTCCTACTTTCATCATTTATGTCTCTATAAATATACATGCAAGGGAATTTATTCCATTTGAAGAGAATATTAACAATGTTTTATGCATCAGTGTGACAACAGAATCAGCTGTTTCACAAATTAACAAAATCTCAACTGTTGATTGATCCAATCAAGCGCCTAGTGTAGAAATATGCGAGCATATCATCTGTGCATAATTCCGTTAGATGAACGAGTAGCTGAATAAAAAAACAACAACAATATTTCAAATTTGATTTAAAATCCTTATCCAAGTAATCCTCGAACTTAAGAAAAAGGCATATTGAGAACGTTCATGAGTCGGGGGAATATAAAGACATGTACGTGTATTGTAAGTGATTATTCGTACCAGTATATCTGTATATGATATTATAACGTGCTGCTTACATAAGTTACCTATCGGAAAGAAACAGTGAGTCAAATGAAGAATTTTACTTCCGCAACATGTTAGGATTACTGTCACCATGCTTTAAATGAAATACATTAATGTCTAATACGCTAAAAGAATAGACACCGTTGTCTATAAGTTTTTTGTCCGATTTAGTTTAAGATTATTTTGATGTTTTCATAACCCTATTTTCGAAACATTAATTGCATCTGATAGTAAACTTCGTATTTGCGGACATTGGTTTTCGGAAAGCCATACAGTAACCGAACAGAACAGCAAATAAATGAACAGAACAGAACAGAATTGAACAGAACAGAATTGAACAGATCAGATCAGATCAGAGCAGAACAGAACAGAACAGAACAGAACAGAAAAGAAAAGAACTGAACTGACCTGAACTGAATAATAATCATTCTTGTAGAGGTTAGTCATTTTGACAACCACCGAGCTGTTTGCTCACAGAACGGTCAGACTACACAGGGACCCAGTGTGCGAGAAATTTTATACGTTTGTATCATATCATATTCATATAGACTATCGCCTTGCTATCATAAAACCCATAACATGTGAGTTTCTTCTACATTGAGTGACCAAAACAGTCGCTGGTATACGTGCAATAAAGCACACCTCATTAATTACGTTAATTTAGAATGCATGTAATGATAATTGAAAAATGCAGCACGCTATTCTCTTGGAACAGAAATGATCGCTGGATATAAGTGGCATTTCGTTTTCTTTAGATCATTTAGCCTCCAGCGATTACTAAACTACAAGGCTCCCTCACAAACAACATACTGATTATGTACAGTAAATACAACTCAGCTAGTTAGTGGCAAGAAATTTTGATAATGAGAAGAAAATGGTAACATCATTAAGTAATTCGTTTATTTCTCGACTAATGGCGGTATTAAGCGGCGTTTCATTGACGAAGTGCACGAAATCATTAAGACGCTCGTTATAAAGCTCTTTGTTGGATCAGTAATGAGGGTTTCCGAATCTGATCATTCTCAAATAGGCGCTTGCTTTTAGACTCCGGAATTCTATAAGCCTGAATTTGTGTGCAATGTTATTTTCTGGTATTTGGTTAACGAGCAATTTGTAAGATTGTTCCTGTGTATAGAAAATGACAGAAATTGACAAAACCACGTGGAGTAGTCGGTTGAGACGATATAGGGACGGCTGTGTAGAGTCTGAGGTGTCGACCAATTATCCGGGAAGTTGTGAGTTCGAACTCTTCACGTTTTGAATTCGGCTTGTCTTCATATTAGTATGGTTGTACAAACATGAATGAACACGGAAGAAGATCCAATAAGCGTGAATTTTATTAGAATTGATAAGGGGTGAACTACATGTACTTATGTTACAAATAAACAACGTCCAATTTGGCAAAGATTTTAAGATTCTAAAAAGTGGAATTTTTCATTATACATTGTTTTGAATAAGCACATTTTATTTCGGATAAAGCATTGCTAAGTGAGTTGCCTGTGTATACCACATTACATAAGTAGTAGGGACTATATATTGTTAGTGTGACATATACAGTATAACTCCACTTAAAGACACTGACTTAAATAATCATGAAGACCACCTCAAAATTAAGAAAACTGTTTTCAAGTCTGTTTTACTTGTTTTGCTCTTTATTCAAAATCAATGTTAAGACCATCTCAATAAGAATACCAGTTTACAAGAGTCACGAGGATGGTCTTTTTATTGGGGTTTGACTGTACCAATCAAATAAATGTTATAGTGAATAAATCTCCCACAATGCCTTCACTTGTATCCTTTAGTACGATTGGAAAGAACCACAAATCTGAATCCAGCTGGGTATACTCAAAAAGTGCGCGTCAATGATCAATAAGAACCGCGGTATATTGTGATTGTCAAGATAACTTCGTGAAACAATATATTTCATACAAACAGATTTCAATCGCTAGTAATGGAGGCAATTTTCCGCAACAGAATCGAATAATAAAGTCTATCCATTTTGTACGGCATGTCACTACAGATAAAAAATAGTGAGGTACTCTCTAAATGGCATACACGGAGATCCATTCTTGATTAAAACGTTCGTAAACGATAACCACATTATGTCTTTGCAAGCTATCAGGTAATGACGCTCAATCAAAAGCCTGTCCTACGTAATGAAATAATGGCCGCACTCTTCAAAATACAGAGGTATAGGTCGACAACGATTATAGCCTATCGATATTCGTTACAGAGTTAATTTAGCCCATCATTTTGCTACTTCCGTTACAAGACTGGCGTCGCTTTGGCAAGAGAATACGTTAGAAGTAACGCGACAAAGAGGCTAGTATTTTATGAAAAGCTTTTATTAAACAATAATTCTGTCACAAATGATATTTGTCCCGAGTCGTAAATATTTAAGGTTATGGTAATACCACGAAACGTAGAGAAATAAATAACCGAACATAGCCGAAGTTATTTGACGAAAACCTTCATTGATGAAATCACATCACGTTCCACCGTTGGTTCATTTCACCGTCCATTTTTAGCAATTTACGAGATATGAATCACATTAAAAGTAGGTTAAAGGCTCAGCGACTGTATTAATACACAAATTATGATTTTGCCTGAGCGAAGTCTATTAACTGAGATTGAATATGACTGATGAATTATAATGACTTCAAATCAAAATTAAGCGCCAACAAAAATCACTGAATAATTTAGTAATTGCTACTGTAAATGACTTTTGGTGCTAGAGTTTACTACAAATGACTTTTGAGAATATTTCATTAAGGTAACAACATACGACAGTTTGACAATAGAGTAAGGTACGTATATTTGATTGATGATAAAACAACGCCGCTGGATATGAAGTCTCAGGTGTCTTGAATACACCATCATCTCTGTTAATTTGATTTCATTCCCATCAAGTATAATGTACGACTCGTCAATAAGTAATAGGGGGCAAATACTCCGTCATGTCTATGGGCAAAGTACTGCATATATTCCACTGGTTGAAAGTGTTTACCCGCCGGTACAATTACTCATAGTTTCTAAAAGGCTACTGTTGATGTTGATTAAAGTTCGCTTCAAAAAGAATGATTCAAATGAATAGAAATATCAAACAACATCGATATTAACCTGTCAAAATGATGACCATCGTTAAAATGCAGCTTAACATAGTGAAATGAATTCTCTCAAAAAGTACAAAATAGTGAGTTAACTATTTTGATCGGCATATTTCTACGTATGATACTGTTTTATTTTTTTGGGGGTTCAACAGTTCTCTGAGCTTAACATGGGCGCGTCTTATCTGTCTCGCCGATACTGAAGTGAATACAGTTTATCGTATCTTATTGTAGTGATGAAAAAAGAGCCAGAATAAGTTGCAATTTACAGACATGTGACATATTCTTTGGTGTTGACATTTCATCACTGTACAGAAAGTTGTATTCGATAAGTTGACAACAAAGCAATCACATGCACTGTCTGATTCAGACACAATTACGTTACTCGCATCAAGCTTATGAAGCAATATTCTTGTAAGTGGCTTGTAAGTTTGCCTTTTATTGCCATGTTAGTATAAACGAGTGGTCATCCTACATTAAATCTAGTTAACGTTGCTAACATACAATCACTGATTTTCACACCACCTGTGGGTTCGAGTCTTGTCAGGGTTCAAGCACATTTGTCCCTGTGACGACTAGCGTAGGGGCACCTGTTATAATTTTTCGTCATACATACTGCAGTCTTATGTTTACACATTGACAACAACAACAACACTTTGATTGATTGATTGATTGATCGATTAATTGATTGATGGCTTGATTGATTGATAGATAAATTGATTGAATGACTGACTCAAAGCTTGATTGATGGCTTGATTGATAGATAGATTTACTGACTGATATATTGATTACTTGATTGATTGTTTGACTGACTGATTGATTGATTGATTGATGGCTTGATTGATAGACTGATTGATTGATGGCTTGATTGATTGATTGATTGATTGACTGACTGACTGATCGATTGATTGATTGATGGCCTGATTGATTGACTGACTGACTAATTGATGGATGGATTGATTGACAGCTTCATTGGTGTATTGAATGATTATACCAGACATTTGAATTAATAGTGTTGTTATGCCTGGTAATCAGCGAAACAAAGTGTATTCTCTGTTTGGATATCTGTAACACACTAACATCATGCTGTGATCCATTGAAGTATCATTAAGTACGTGTAATGCATGTTCACCATTTAACATTACTGCGTAAAAGGGGATCCCATCTCCTTAACTAAATCCCATGTTAGGACAAAGCGTTTCTTTCCCTTTTATCTCATCAAACTAGAGCCTCCCCTTTAACTCCTAGACCTCCTGTCTTTATTGAAATTATGGCTTTTAATAACATCGCATCAATTTTCATCAAGCAACGAAAATAATAACAAAACTCCATTAAATAGAATTGAAAAAGCAGCTCTGAGATGTCTTATCAACTTCATATCATAGAAACATCACACAGAATCCACTTGGTTTACTACGAGGAATTCTTTCTAGTGAGTGTAATTTTGTTTTACAATGATATTGGAGAGGTTTAGACTAATCTATCCTAATGGCTTTTAGACAAAATGAACGATAGCTTCAAAAACAAACCATCAAGGAAAGAGAATGGACCTGTGGTTATTATAGCAATTAACTGTAACTTATATCCAAAATAATTCCATAAGATGGAAACTGCAACAAATTGTGTTTGCTGTTTTATATACTTCATGGTACAATCATTACATGACCACATAGTGTTTTATGAGAAAGAAATTCGCTGTAAAAGGCAATGTTATAGTCTGATATAGATTGCTTCCGTATACTTTATAGCTTACTTAAATTTTGTGTATTTTAATGGAACAATCACTCATACGATAACATTCGTATCTGCAAAAAAAAACACAGCATGGGGATTGATTCAAGTTTAGGAAACGGTCGTTGTATTTCATGTCGATATCCTTGATCCTGAATGTTCGGCTTACCCATAGTAGAATGACCATCATGGTGGATTTGTGAATCAACTGAACAGATGCAATGTTTATACATGGCGATGGGTTGTATTTAACTTTGGCTTACAACAATAGCACAGAATAAACAAACATAACACACATAACATTCCTTTAATAATTACATTATATTGTGATTTCAACACAATATTTGTTTCGACAAAAACGCGAGCCGGACGCGCGACGTTTACAAGATTGAAAATACAATTAATGAGGAAATGAATAATTTTTGAGACCTTTAATACAATGGTCAGTTTCAGGACAAGATTTTGCATTCGTAAACGGAATTTTGGAATCGATGTTCAAGGTAATGAATGAAAATATAATTGAAGTCAAAGTCGAATATATTGCCATGTGTCTTCGTGCATTTCCGGAAACAGCCATCATTCGGAATGCTTCTGATGCGACAGTATTAGAATACCGGAAGAATATTAAAACATATTGGAGACACTGGGACGCTTGCAAAACACAATCTGTTATTTTCCACGCATATCTTAAACCTTGAAGATAAGAGTTATAAAACAGAGAGCAAAACATCGCAGAAATGAATTATATTTCGATGCAGACAGGGTTTTTTAAAGTTTATATTTTTTTAGCAATTAGTGTTCAAAGAATTATAAGATTCATATTATTACGGAAACTGGTAACGTATTATTACAATTGCTTTACAATGTACGACGTGGTTTGAGATGATTTAATTAGCAAACTGCGCGTCTTTGAATTCACATATCTGAGAGTGTAGAAGATCCGAAGATTTCGTGGGAGAAAGTTTAAAACAACGCTATGTCGTGACTACTTTATTACGATAAGGAATTAGCTCGGGAATTGATCAGCAGCGTTAAACTGCACGTGCATTAATGCATATAGCTTCAGTCACTAATGTACGGGTTTGTTGTAATGATACGTAACACAATTCTAGTAATTAGAGTAACAGCATGTCTCTTAAACCACTAATATAACATTGTTAGGGAATGCAAAGCACGCATTAACACTTTAATTTATTAAATGCACATTTCCATTAGAAGCTAATGACTTCAACTCGTGTTGAAATGTTGGATAAGATAAAATATAAGACAAAGTTTGTACGCATAATATAAATGCAGCATGATGTATTCTAGGTAATAAATTCAACATAATTTTGTCAATTTAACTTGGTTGCAGTTAGATTTTGGATCGGAATTTACAGCAACGCTTTCGTTGAAAACCAGCGACAATCTGCACCAATGTCAAATAAATACCTTTAAACATGTTTACCAGTGACAAAATCTGTGTTCCACTTTTTCATTTTAAGCGTGAACCATTGGGTGTTTATATAAGACGGACTAGTCACCAATACTTAATATACCATGTTTAAATACGATGCATTTTCACTCTTGAAATGGGTGGATATTAATACTTATATCATTCAATCAATGCAATACCCCGTCCAATTTTGAATAATTGTTACATTTTTTAATAATATGGTTGTCATTTTGAGCTATTATATATCTCTAAACTCAATATGTGACGGCCTGTTATATTTACCAAAGTTTCGAATATATCAATTTTAATATCAATTTCTGTCGTAGTTATATTGCTATTTTAAAGTAGATTCTATATGGCAGCATGTTCTTAATTGAAAATGATATTTGTATAAACGTCCTCTCTTATATATTTCAAACTGATTCGAAACTAGATATTTACATGGCAGATCCACGGTTCATATCAGTTGATCAATGTTTACATCGTATGACTTTTGATACGAAATCGTAAAAAGTCCACAAAGATGGTTTGATCGATAACTTTGTCGTGTTTTTTGTCTAAATAACACCAGGAATGCTACTCTAGTACCACAGCCATAAGAGGACATGGTGACGTCGACAACTGCAAAATTATACCATTCAGCAACTGCGAGGATGTCATATTTACTAGTACGTACTATTGTAAATGTTACGTGGTGACTTATGTCATGGACGTTGGGAAAAATTGTCAGTTGCTAGCGAAGAACATGTTTTTTTACAGTAAAACCTCACGCAAAGACCACCTCAATAATAAAACTACCTCAAAATTGATACCACAATTTTCGAGTCCATTATGACTGTTTTGCTCTTTATTCAACATCAATATTAAGACCACCTCAATAATAAGAGTCCCATACGGTCGTTTTATTAAGGGTTTTACAGTACTGGTCGACATCCCAGGAACACAGGTACGGTCGACTGACCGCCGTACGTAATTGAAATAATGTTGAAAAAACGGCGCAAACCCCAACACACCAATGACTTATCACATAACCTTATACCATGTCTTTCTTATTGTGATTTAACAAAACTTATGTACACATATATACTGATTTACAGTAGTGAACGCCACGATGCTGAATAGTTTGGTATAATAGGAACAAAATTAAATGTAGCTGAATCGGGATCGTATAGCTGAAAACATTTTGTTTTAACCGAGCTAGCTATCGCATGGAAAACAGAAAATTACGATAATGCAACAAAAACGTTTATCTCCTATTTGCCATCAGAGAGAATGCATAAAGTAAATGGAACTGTTTATGCGTCCTGAAAGCTACAATTAGCGATTATGATGTATCGTTTTCGCCTATTTGCGAAAATTAGATTTTCTAGATACAATAATGCCTCGCTTAGTGAAGTAGTGAATTAGCCCCGTACTTCGAGTAATTAGTCGCCAGCTATCTGTGGCATACAACAAACCATCTGTACACCAAGTGACGTTTATTTCTTTAGCTTTCCGTAGCAAGACAACAACTAGAGAATATTATAGCGAACATACAGTGAAATTTATGGAGTACTTGGTGACAATATTCATTACTTTAGAGAGAGGGTAGTTTTCGTGCACAGAGACATTGCGTTCGATTGCATCGTCTTTTTACAAGACAAAATCCTGGAGAATTTTAAGGGAATGGCTTTTTTGAGACATACCCCTATCTAAATAATTCGCGGAGACGAAATAAAAACCACATATACATCATCATCGACCCACGACATTTGCACCAACACATATATCGTTTGAAAACGGAATCTTGGGTGTAAAGTGTGTTTATTTATACAAAAAACAGCCAACTTATACAAATTGGTAATTAACGAAATATCTTCACATATTCAACAAGTTTTTTTCATGCGATAGGGAACGGACTACCATGAAAAAGGGGGTGGGGTACACAGCACGATTCTCGGGATAAATGCGATGTTGCTATTTTATACGAACTGATATAAAATTCAAAGAACTGATTTGTTGTTTGTGCCAGAAAGATATTTCACGGAGGGGATATCATAAGAACACCACATGTCGTGTGATATCGGAACTAAAACACAACCTAATAAACAACTGTTGAATGTTTTCCAGCATGTAATATCATTGCTAATAGATCTGCACACGGCTCTCTAATATAGCTAGAATTACCTCTGCTATTACATAAATGATTTATTATACACGGGTCCTTAATTAATTAACAAAATATCTGATATGTGAAGAGAAATGCAAGTTGCGAAGTTTCACGATATTTGTGTATGGAAACTCTAAGCTTCGATTGTAAACTACAAATTAACGATTTCAGAGGATGGTCAACAACTTGTGTTAGAATTATGACACATTTGTTTACTGAAATGTTATTATTATGCCAGTGTTGTTCTCACGGAAAATATAAACGAAACATTTCCCTTATCATACGAGTAGATGTTGAATCTAGATAAGAGGTAAGAAAAGCACAATGCTCATAGAACGAAGCAACTGATAAGCCATTGAGATACAGTGAGAATCTAGTCAAGATAATGGAAACCTCAACTTGTACCAGTACGGAGTTAGGAGAGATATAGACTTAGGGCAAAACGAGTTATAGGAGTTTTAGGGTAAGGTACATAGGATTGCACTCGTACTATAATCGTAAAAATAAAGTTTACTATTCCTGCACTTTAGCGTAGATAAGAGAGCTTCTAAAATCGGCAACTTCTCTAGAACAACACGCTTTGGGAAACACAGATTTCGGATGGTGTGGAGAGGTTTCTGCTTTGAAGAGGTTAATAGACAGTCACTGCTCACGACAGGGCAATCTGATTTGTGCTCAAGATGAGGTTGTCCTGAGGTGACTGTACGTTTTAATAGAAAATATTTTTAGCATAATAATACCATTAGTATCATTTATCATATTTACAAATCATCTAAAACGTAAGGTCAATCTCGTTAAAAGGTTTAAAGTTTGTTTAATACTGTTAGCATTTAAATTATACAGTATGAAGCTTTATATATATGTCGTCAAATATCACATGTTGAACAGGAGACGGCGATTTAGAACTACAACATATTTTAAGTTATGCAAATAGTTATATCGTGTGTGTTACTACATGTATGGTCTTACAAGTTTATCGACTGTACGGTGCCCACCCAGTCAGCTCAGTCGGTAGAGTAGGTCGCAGGCTCGAACACCGAATGAAAGGTATGTCTTACACGACACTATGACTGAAGATTATACATCTTCTCGTATTTTTTCCACCCCACTCTTGTTGTCAGGCATGTGTGGAGGAAAAATATAGAACTGGATAGTAACCCAGGAACGCTGGTTAGGCCAACTGACCACGCACATAACTGAACAATATATATAATTTTGAAAAAACAGCGTAAAACTGTTAGAATTTATATTTCACAACAATAGCTGACTGAATTTCAGTTTCAAGAAAAGCACAGACGGTACTCTGACCGACACACTTGATGTAGTGCTCTGACCGACACACTTGATGTAGTGCTATCCCAATGTAACAACAATTATTCCTTATTATATTTATGTTGCGTTCGTCTATATATCATAAGTATCTGTGTTTATCAACCCAATCGAAATTGTATTCGAATTATCATACATCGTTTGAAATGTTATTCTTTAATAAGCGGAGCCTATGGTTTAATCTTTCACGGAAAGTGCTGAGTTTCAATAATAATATAAAGAAATAAGAGATATACTCCTGCGCTTGCCGACTCTGACTGTTATAAGAATGGACTTAATATTTGCTTACAAACCAACAATTAATAGGACATTATGTCAGCAAGAAAACGATACAACAGCTTAAGGTTCATTAGACTTATTTTACAGAAGAGCTGATGTTTTTGCTAGGCAATATATTTTAATACTTCTTATTGATACCAAATATCAGAGAAAACGTTTAACGAGAATATGTAGTCGAATTTCAAGCTGGGTTCCAGCTGCGATAATGACGAAGTGGATCGGATTAGAGACACATTACCGCAGACACCACACACAATTTCTCGGGCGAACAGACAAGACGCGTGCGCGAGTCTCCGAATGCGCGAAAACTGAAGTAGCGACGCTAAAATTGGTAACATTGATACAACTGTTTCGCTTCCACTGATGTTTGAATGAAAGAAATGAGTGTAGACAATTTTATAGTACAACAATATGATAGCTTAAGTGTTTGTTTCTGCTTTTCAGCACATTTCATTGGGAAACTTGAATATTAAGAAAAACAAGAAAATATATAATATTTCCTCCTGTCTCTCACTTTCTCCTATTTTTACATTCCCGAAGAAATATGACATTTATACAGAAACATACATCTACATAACATGCACAACCGTATATATTACATTTATACAACATATTGAGTAGCATAGTTTCTTAGTCGCCGAATATATTCGTTTTGTCAGTATACCCGAAGCTCTCTCTTTGACCAATGTAACTACATTTGTGTGCACAACGAGTCACCTGGTTCATCATTTGATGTAACGTCAGAAAGTTACGTAAATACAATTCGGCAAACTTGAACCCAGGTCCTGTACTAATATCCAATACCTACCACCCTGCACTCACGCGTCATCTTACCACAGCTGAGACTCAGAGTCCAGAGATTTGTGTAATTAGTGAAATACGTGACAATACTTACAGATTGCTAAGTAATCTGTTCCATACGTTTTCATAAAGATTTCAGTGTGAATCTTAGATTGAATGTAAACTATTAGTGCTAAATGCAGAGAACAATGGTGATAATCAATTATAACTCTTAGATTTTGATTTACACTCGAGTCTAAAAAAAGATGGACACAAAGAATATTCAGGACTCAGTAAGTAGTGTTACTCACATCTTCAAACTCAGAGGTGCGTGGAAAAAAACGTAGACAATAGAGCGTAATGCATTGGGTGTTTGAATAAGACAGACGAGTCAGTAAATATTTCATCTTTTTCATATACATTTTTCCTATTGAGTATAATTTATATGTTCTAATGGTTCGACATCGATATCGATATTATTCTTCACACGCTCGCAGTTCAATTTTAAATAATTTTTTTCAGTAAATTTTAAACATCCCTCGGGTTTAATTAGAGCATCAACGATGCACATTAGTATAAACAATAATATCATAGGTTCAATGTTGTTTGTACTCAGTATATCATTGAAACCTGCTTTCATACGTATAATTAGTATCTCTGTAAATTGGATATAAGGATGATACGGTACAAGAAAGTCAGCCGAAATTTGTTTATTACAAAAACCGCACATTCTTCAATTATTACAGGCGATCATTAAATCATAAATCACACATATTAACAATCGAACAGCAATATGAAGGGATCGTGTCATCTGTATAGATTAACATTCTATTATTAAATACGGAAAGTCATTCCATTAACTGAAATCGATATAGAGCTAAAATTATTGCTAAATGTACTGTGATTTTCTGCACTTTTAAATACGACAGTTCACTTTACGTCAACTTAAATACGCATAAACAAGTCTTATTTAAAATGAATACGTATAGCAATTAATTGCTCATGATATATTCATTTCATGATGGTTATTTATGCAAATTTACGAATAACCAAACATGGAGTACTTAAGCGTTCAATGGACATCGGTGGTTTAGTGCACATTTTGAATAATACTCAATCAAACATTTGAGTCATTCGATGTACGGTCATAATGTGAAACTGACTGGTAACGATCTCGAGTTCATTCGTGTGATAACTTCCAACAATATTAGTCTTAATTTATAGTATGATATTATCTAATTTACGTCGACTGTGAAACATGTTATTCCAACTTAGATAAATCATTGTCGGTACCTGCTTCTTGGTTCACTAACCAGTAACCAGTACTCAGTGGACGTGTCAAATACAGACGAATATCGCCCCTGGCTGGATTGCAGATAACAAGTGACATTCCCCAGACAACCTACGCTTCCCGTGCTGTGTGTGCTACTGAAACATAGCACCATCTTTCGTCTATGAGTAGCTAACTGTAAAAGGGTTTATATTATAGTGTCATCCCAATTTAAAGGGTCAGCCATATCTGACTTATGAGACACCTACTTTCAGAGCAAATTCAATTCCCGATTCCTATCATTTAATGCCAGGCACCAGGCAACAGAACTGACCCATACCGGGATTCGACCCTGCGACCTCCCGCTCCCAAGGCGGGTGTCTTAACCGCTGGGCCACGGGAACTGTAACAGTCTAACTAATAATCAAAATCCAGTTAAACGAAGTGTAAGACTTAATCATAAGACGTTAATGAACAGATCGGTCGTACATTAAACTTTCGTAACCCACAAAATCAACATATTTGGAACCAAATAAACATGCATGCAAGCACATTAATCAACAAAAATGTAAATAATAGAAGAGGAAGCCGGCTACGTTAGTACTTTGTTTTCTAACCAAATTTAAGACTACCGCTAACGTCATGGTCGGATAAAGCTGTTTCTGTATGAGATATATGGCTGAAAAAACTAATTAATTTAGCCGGTTTCATGAGAGAGTCCGGGTAATTTTAATTAGTGAGGGTACTCGTCATGGATTTTACTGTGCTCTGCAATTAATACGGAGTTGAGATCGCGTGTATTTCGTTATTGCTATATTAATTATTAAAGGAGTAATTCGCCATTAGGTCTAATATCGAACGACCATCGTTAGTAATTTGTATACTGGCTGAATTTGTCGTACGAATTTCTATCCATTTTCAGCGGTGTCTGTGTCCGTAGAATATAGTTGATTTGCGGATTTCTTATTAAGGGGGCATTAGGGACCTCTGGCGTGGCAATTATCCCTATTGCTAAAATCATTTTATTTGTGAAGAAACAGATGTACGCTGTAATTCTTAATTATAGACGGTTTTTGTAAGACAAATGTGAAACGAGTTACGATGATTTCCAAGCGACACTATGTAATATAAAACGCCCACAAATTTCCACCAAATCCCCCCGTACGTTACTGTTTCGTTGTTGTAGACAGACTTGCTGTGAAAACTTGTAACGTCTTACTTAGCAGGAAGGTTAGCAAAACTGTAATCAACATAAATATTACTTGCTCTTTGTAAACAAAGTTTCTACGTTCGTTCGCAATGGGCTCTGAACTAAACGCATTTGAGGACAAAATCTATCGATATATGATTATTTTAATGTGTGTTGCAGACTAATATGGTTAATTATAATGTTCTAGTATACTTTATATTATTATTGAGATAGTCAAACGTTCGCGGGGCTAGTCAAGGTAAATGACTTTGACACTCAATGTGAACATTCAGGGGTTAGTTCGGACTGAAATTCTGACAATGAAAATTAGGAAAGCGTAAAAAATGTGTGGTACTGAAATGCCATTTAACGCGTTATAAAACTAAATCATTTTTACAGTATGTATGGGTATATTAGCACTAAAAACAAGAACTGTAATTAATTTCAATCAATACTGGGGGAAACGACATTTATTTAAGCGTCTTTATCTTAAAACGCTGTAATTCATTATCATCCGGTATCTTGGGATGAAAATAAAGTGAATTCAATTTAAGCAGAGAGGAAAAACATTGGCGCCAATCAATATAAAAAAACTTAACACAAAAACCCTTTAACTTCCTGGCTAAGCAAAATAGTTTAACCTCCAATTAAGACGCTAATTATCGTTTGCAAAACAGGCATTACTGAGAAAGGTATATAAATTGCCCTACAGCAGATGTTTGTATTAACAAAATTTCCCCCAATACTAAGAGGTAAGTTATTTAGATAGCGTAAATTAAACTATTCCGACGCCATTAAGAAACTAATTACACCATATTTTTATTAGCAACTTGGTTTAATACCGTTCCTAGCTCTTTGTTAATTACGTTTTTATGTAGAATGAATTTAGTAATTAGATTTTGAATATCTTGTGTACACACCTCTGAGATCTTGAGAACTTCAGTTTCAATGGACCGTCGGCGGCTAATTATGTTTGTATTCAATTAATGCGTCTATTACAAGGAATAATAAGTCGAGATATTGGGTTATAATGAATTGACAGGGTCGCGATACGTATATAGAGAAATGGGTGGATTGTGTTTATATTAAAAAGTAGATGAAAATTGGATATTTATTGTCAAGATATCATCATGATAAAGGAACTTAATGTCGGTATGAAAATAATAAAGCGAATTTATTACAACCCAAGAACCCAAATCATTAATAATTTTCAGCTCGCAAATAACACTTTAGGATGCGTATAAAATACAGGTTTAGATATAATTCTATTGGCGTGGTTATGAATGCAAGATAATTTGTTTTATTTACAATAGGTGTAGGTTTTGATAAATTGGTTAACTTTATCCTGATGTCATGTTATTAAATTTAAGCATAGTGGGTATATACAAATACGCAGAATGAGACGGATATATAGGTGATAAGATGAACATAAAAACAGATGTAGATATACCGTCCAACCTCATCACATCAACACGGTATGTGAGATACAAACTTTGACTCTTGTTGGAAGCTGTTGATCTGGTGAGGTTAAATTGATAGTGAATTCTTAGTTTTCTTACTACACGGAAAAATATCCGTTTTGTAGAGAGGTTGTTGCTCGATAGATGGTCGTTTTGGAGAGGTTATATTGTATATCTAGGGCCGCATGACAGTAATATTTCCATTAATTCGTATAATTTACGTTTATGTACGCGATACAAAAGTCGGGTCGTATAATTTACGATGAGAAGTCAAGTGATAAATATACAATGCAGCATCTGCAGACTGTATATGTGTTGTTTTCAACAAAAGTTCGTCAAATTCATTTTAACAGCTTACACAAATTTTGTCTCGGATTGATCCACAGTTGATATTGTTCAATAGAAAACAGCAGCAAGGTTGATATTGGCAAGACATGTCATTGAAGATTTGAATAAAACCATACCAATAAACATACTGCCTATACACAATATTTTGCCAAATCTTAACAAATAGACTTTCAGACCTTTGAGAGCATCACCTAGCTTTGTTAAATAAATGGATCTGTCAATAAAGTGGTCGTTGAATAAATATAATGATAAGTTTCAACAGAAACAAGATAGAAAAAGATTGAAGCTAACCTGAGATAGTCATTACGACAAAGTATCATTCCAGCCTTTGAAAAACATGAGTTGAAGTCTGCAAGCGGTGTCTGACAGCAAGAGCATTTCAAACACGACGTATGCCAGTATCGTTCCACCGCATGCAACAGAAACCGGTCGTTGATTCTACCGCCACATCCGGCACACGATTTCACACCGTGCTGACCCATATGTCCGTTCTGATTCACAGACTGACCGTTAGAATGCATTCCAGGATTAGTAGGGTGACTGGAAATCTCTCGAGAACCTGAAATGCATAAACAGATTCATACATTAGTACATTCACTACTATTTGTGCAATTCTGTACCATTCGTGCAGTTCCGTAACACTTCGTACAATTCCGTATTACGTTCGTGGGTTTCCGTAATTATTTGCCTTTTTTCAAGCGTTTTTGTCATAATCTGGTAAAACAAACACATTCTTATTGATATAGTTATTAATGAATCAGCAATCTCTTAACACATACCCGTTTAAAATTTGTCATTAAATTGTTAGTAAAATAATTACAGACGGTGTCTAAATCCGTCTGCATGTGTCACATACCCTTAAACTGATATCGAAACAAATTGAAACACTCGTTATTACTATGTTATAAACTAATCATATGCGCATTTTATAATGTTAAGAAAATGAGACACTCCCTATTACCATGTAAGTATACGCAAAATGACAAACCTTAAAAATATGATCTACAATAGCTATATAATGTTACTTCTGTAACTGTTTAATTAGCTCAGGTTTCTACATACAAATGTACTTATGTTTAATTAATGATTTCAATAATCTTGGCTTAGGATTCAACTACAATAAAACCTCAATGATAAGACCACTGCTGGTTCTGAAGAAAATCTGTCTTAGTTATGCGGTGTGTCGATTATCTAATTAATATATTGAATAAAAACTACACAAACGAGTCCATGGAAATATGGTCATATCTTTCGAGGTGGTCTTTAAGTAAGACTTTACTACATAAGGTAATTGAAAGTCTGGCTCGTCCGGAAAGGTAATGACTGTCGACATTGTCATCATCCGCAGAGGTTTGATTACAGCTGCATTTAGAATCATGTGTCATTCGAGATATTTAGTCATACGCGCGCAGTTAGTCATCAGACGATTTTAATTCAAATATTGTGTACTTTCATTTCAGGAATAGTTTGTGCCAGACGATGCTTTACCTTATCTTAGCAGCGATGCATAAAACATGCATACATAATAGTCAAAAGTATCACTTCTGATCAGAGATTTGAAACTACACTCTATAGTATAATAAGCACATTTAAAAAGACACATTTTTTGTAACTGTGAGATATTTTTATCAAACGTCATTTTATTGTATTTAATTTTGTTACTCAATTTTAATAGGAACTATTTGCAGATTATATTTAATTTAGTGTTCATTATACGTTAATGTGAACGAACCATCGTATGGTGTTTGTTTCGGATAAGCCAACGCAAGCCAATGAAATATGAGAGAAAAAACTGTTTTGTACCTTTTTAAATGTACTAAGTGTATTTTATATAGAATGTATATACTTCTTGCCATTTGTCACGTCGCTAGTTATTGTAATAATGATTATTTCTGCTTTGTAAAAAAATCACTTCTTAAGGTTCAATACGCAAATAAAATATCTATCCATATAAGAAACCAATAACATACCTTTATTAGTGTTTAATAGTAATAAATAATTCCTATAAATCAGGAGTTCACCCTGTTAGTATCGTGAAGTCACCGAGTGTATGTGTCTATAACGAATGCACAATTACTGAGCGAGAAGCCACAGAATAAAATCATTAATTTGTTAATTATAAGCACACACTGAACCACGACATATGACACATGTCTCATCTATACGTTCTTGTGGTTTACTAATAACCTTTATTATTAATTTAAAAGCTCAGTAAATAGTCCAATATTCCGAGGCTCCAATATTCCGAGGCTCCAATATAGCTTTTCTGTCCTCCACTGTTGGTAGTTGAAGAGTTATTAACGTGCTCTATATGTAAACATAAAACTTAAGACTTTTCCGTCAGCTTTAATGGATATAGTTAGCCCATTAAACATCTTCAGGATTTCCGCAATGTCCATTATATACGGATTGTCAACTAATCCTAGTCACATACACCTTGCTAATCATAGCACAATGGGTTCAATAATGATTGATATGGGTCGCCGTTTGTGCAATTATCTGGACATAAAGTCATCCGGATAGAGTCGATTTTCTCTAGGCGACCTGGGTGTTATACCCAACCCGGATGGAGTCGATTTTAAATACGCTACCTGGGTGTTATACCCAACCCGGATAGAGTCGATTTTCACTAGGCTACCTGCGTGTTATACCCATCCCGGATAGAGTCGATTTTCACTAGGCTACCTGCGTGTTATACCCAACCATGTTATATATTAAAATAAACATAAAATGGAAGATACATTACGCGAAAACTTAATGATACAAGTTAAGTAATAAAATCAAGTAAATGGAAGATCGCGTAACCAATTATTGAGAAATAAAGTGATATTTTTTATTTTAAAAGAGTGAAAATCAATTTTTCATATTGATCACTGTAATGCGTTTTATTTCTATACGAAGAGAAATTGAAACCTGGACTTTCTTCATCCGAGTTAGAACTGATCAGACCACGAATGTAACAATGATTCATTAATTTTTCATGGCTATGTGTATCTATTCTATAATGCATTGTAGATAGGCGGCAGTTTTAAAGTATACGTAACGAAAACAGTGTTGACTAGCGCGAAACAAACTTATTGTATGTTCAATATTCGTATTTTGCGCATTAACTTTGCACATTTATTAGTTGTATCAACAAATCAACCAAACCGGTATAATTCAATAGCAAAAATATGTTATTGTGCGTATTGATAAAAAAGGCACAAACGTTGCTAATTGTTGGTTATAATTGCCTTCAATCGTAAATATTTATAACAACACTTCAATGGTAAGCGTATTTCAAAGCTACAACTAATCGTATCCTGAATATCCAAACAAATGCGGATTAGAATAGTTTTTGTTACCTTAAGCTTGAAATTATAGCCAGGAAACACAATGTGTTAAAATTAATTAAATGTTCATTAACTGGCACACAAGAGTTTGATCCATAAAATATTAATCTCTCGCGCATACTTCGCCCATACACGCATTTCAAATTGTATAAGTCGAATTATAATGCGCTTTAGATAAGATTGTAGCCTTGTATTGTAAATGACACAACACATATACAGTAAAACCTCACTTAGAGACCAACTCAAAATTAAGAACACAATTTTCAAGCCCATTTTCACTGTTCTGCTGTTTAGTCAACCTCAATTAGACCACCTCAATAAGAAGACCAGTTTTCAAGAGTCCCAATGGTGGTCTTTATATTATTGACGTTTTACTGTATTTGAAAAGCTTATTCATAAATACTATGATTAAATATTTGATCAGTTATGGTAGTACACATGTATATGATTTTACAGTATATATGTTACATCAGCACTGTGTAATCGTGCTTTTAAATGTCTTTTCATAAAATAGCTGACGATTTTTCGGAAATTTTAATTTAAATTTAATGTTAATATGTCGCTCTGAAGACAAAACTTAGCTAATTAAACACCAGTATTATTCATCAACATGTTATATTTAATCTTAAAAGTCACTTTAAATATGACACTAATACTTCTGGTTTCAACATAGAGATACACAAGATATCATACTTTACGGATTATATTAATGTCCATACATACCAGTCTCAGTGACCAGCTATAGACATTTATTTTAATACGGAGACGTGAAAAAACTGTCGCTTAACAATTTTACTTATATTCAGGGCTCTAGAAATTATCTTTACAGCTGTCCCGGACTAGAGCACATGTTCATTTTGACTTGTCTTACTTGGGAGGCAAGTTGTACAAGCATATAATAGAGTACGGATTTACAGTAAAGTAGGCGTGCATGATTGGCTGTGTAGTGTCACCCCTACTTAAAGGGCCAGTCATTTCTGACTTATGAGACACTTACTTTCTGAGCACATTTACTTCCCGATTCCTGTCCTTTAATGCAAGGCGCCAGGCAGGTAGGCATACAGTAATAAGAATTTAACTAGCTGACGGCTCACCAACCGGCCACATCAGGACAGACACCTACCGGGATTCGAACCTTCGACCTCCCGCTCTTAAGGCGAATGAATTACCACTCGGCCAAGGGAGACGGTATTTGTATGAGGCATTCCTGCTCCTCGATTTCATTAATTTTTACACGCTTCAAATGTTCCTTTTATACTGTTCTTTGTTATCCTCAATATTTTACTATAAATCATGCACTACGATGTAATACATCAAAACAAATATTACGACAGACGGGTGGTGACATCTTTATTGCTTATATCAAATCCTTCAAAAGAGAAATCATAGAATAAGCCATTGTGAACTTCAAGATTTCGGGGTTTTATCCAAAAGCCAGCAGTCGTAAACTGTGAGATGGTGAAGTTCATGGTATGTCGTTTCACGTCTATAGAATAATAACTTTTACTTGAAGCACCAGTCTTTCGTACAGCGCTAAATAAATTAACCTCATTCGATGTGACACTTTGCATGTATTGACACTGAATATATGTAGCTATACAATAAAGAAAATAAATAGAAAATGGTAAATACAAACTAATTGTTTAAATGTGAGTGTATTCCATTAATAATAAGACAACTAAGAACTTTCATTGAAGTCTTAGAAGTTTTATCCTGGAAGTCGGATATGTTTTAGTTCCAGTTTAAACTTATCACTTGCACGGCTACTGTGAATCAAGCTAGTACAACTTAATATTAAGTACTCTCATATTTCACGCTTCAAATGTGTCTAAAACCATTACATGCCCCTAATACTGAGATTATGAAGTTTGTTTTATTCTGTCAAGCCGGAGATTTTCATAAAAATATAAAATATTCCAATTTTGTTCAAAGTGCCAGAGTAACTTGCATTCAAATATGTAAAATACATGACAATTTTATCCAATTATAAAAGAACCGTTCTAAAAACTGGTTAACGTTTTTGTACACGAATCTTCATTTACATAATGAACAATTTTAATCAGCGATAAAAGGATATGCCATTTTAATGTTAATATAAAAGCAATTAGCGTATTGTTATCATGGGCAACTTGTACGACTGAATGAATCATACAGCATTTGCTAGATTGTATTAAAAACAATATTTCACCATGTTTAAATATTTATATTTTCATTTAAAATAACATGCGCTAATGCACTCATTGTCTCTCGCCAAACGACAAATACAACACAAACGCCTTTTCCGATTCGTTATTTAGATTAAATGGACTGAATCAAGCGCCGTCGTGAAATTAAACAACGCATCTTCAATTAACGTTTTAATTAACTGGTTTCCGAAAAATCAATTAACAGGATAAAAACCTTGTATGCAATTGTCCATTTTCTGAGTGAACAATTGAACGCAATGATATGGAAGCGGTAAATCGGCGGAAGTTGCGCGCGCAGACTCGAAAAAAAATCATTCACTCTAAAACAAGGTAATTAGTTACGACCTGTGATTATATTGAAGTATCCAATATGATATAAACGCCGAGTACTCTACATTCATACAGGTTGAAACCCAATCATTTTCATTAATTGAACAGAATAATTTCAAATACGCGGCATACCACAAACATACCATACACAAGATTGGGTTCTTGGACCGTTCCTAAAAACTTCAAAGAAATGACAAATTTAAGGTTAATTATACACATGCGGTCTTTTATTGTGATAATTCAAGATGGAATTCCCATATGACTGTCTGTACCATTTCAAGAAGACAAAGATGAACAGTACTTTCAATGCATAATTCTTTAGTAACATCTCGCCCTTATTGTGATATCGTATTCTTTAATTTTTCTTGCCTGCAGTTCGCCTTAGGAATTGAGTAACCGGTGGATTTCACCATTTATCGAAAAAGTCAATTCCCATGACAATAGTTTCAATCGTCTGGTTGAAACAGATGGTGTTAATCATAATCATCCATTTCAATTGAACGCTTATGGAGGCAATTAATGGCAGAGACGACTAAATTTCCCTTTCTCGACTTCATTTATCATTGAATCTTGAGACACAGTCTGTTATTTTGTAAAATGTCACTTGTTTGCGTATCGCATGTTCCTTTATGTTTGTCGTATAGAAACCGTACCTATTTACTCTAAAGCCTGAGACCAAATTATCACGATTTTATTGTAAGTTCATGGCAAGAAACAATAAACTTAAACCAATAAGCTTGCGAAATGTCTTATTCGAAGTACGCGAACATTTGAAAAACTGTAATGAATATATGTATAAAATATTCGTTAGTCGTGTTAACAAAGCAATCAATCACTAAAGAGATACAAACTAAGAGACATCCATGTTATTTCACGTTTGTTGCAGAAATAAACATAGTATGTACATATTTCTTTCACCTAAAACTACAACACAGGACAACTATTTCAGCATTAACAATATGGGGGGGATCATAGTTGTCGAGGAGTACAGCGCCTGCGGACTCCTGATACGAATGGGTTCGAATACCGCTTATGAGCTCTGAAATAGGCGCGAGTACTGGTTAGTAACCAAGGAAGCAGTCATCAAGCGTGATTAATATAAATTGTGATAACTTGGCATATAAACGATGTATAAATATATATGTTTGAACTATTATTAAGCAAAAGAAAGTTGGGGTTGTTGTGTGTGTTTCAATATGCGCCCCGGTCTCTCGGGTGTATGTACTCTTATGTTACGGTTTAATACGGATATGTTAGTCCTACACAGTAGATGGTGCTATCGTAAAATGTCGTCTTGTATATCCCATAAAAAATAAACATGATGATATTAAAAACAATGTAGTCACGACAGCCACACAGCCACTGTTGTCGTGGTGACTGACAAATTATTCCACACAATATCACTGTGACACGACATGTTTTTGGTTTGGAATTTTACACCGTTTTTCAACAGTAATTCAGTCATGTACAGTAGTCAGCAGCCAGGATTTCCTGAATTACCAACCAGTACCAACCTGTTATTCCACAAGCAACTTCCCACGTGTAACTGACATGAAGACATTCGGACATGTGGCTCAAAGACAGAAGTAAGAGTAACCACACTTGACCCATGTTATTAAAACAAGGAATAAAAGAAGTAATTGATGTAGGGTAATCGTTGAGGACCAGAGGACGTATTCAAATTGTGTTAACTGTGATTCTAACATAGCTTACATGTTTTCATACAACGAGTATCCAGTATCAGAACTAAATCACCAAACTACAGGTTTAAACTTGGCGATGTTAAGGGAGGGACATACGTAAAACAACAACAAGCATTAAATGTCTACTAAGAATGATCACAAGATACTAGTTCAGTACAGTTACCCAAACCACTTGCCAGACAATATACAAGTCGCGGAACGACATTTTGAAAACCAATCCATTAGGCACGTTGTGAACCGTTGATAAATCAAGTTGAAAATGGCTCAGAAATAACTACAATAAGGCTCATTTTCTATGACAATATTCTCAGCGTACTGTGCTTTTTGTATTGGTGAAAATACCACTTAGCGATAATTGCATCGAAAACATTTTAGTGGCAATAGTTGTTTCGTAGAAATATCGCAAAAAGGGCGCACCACATATGTGTTATATTGGATCTACGGAGACATCATCTAAAACAAGACGGCTGTGTTACAAAACTATCATTATTTCAATTTACGGTAATGCATGCATTCCATCTGAGATGGTATAAAAATCAATTTTATTTATGATTCGCGATAATCATTTTGAAGCAATTATTGAAATAGAAATTAAAGCCGCGAAGCAATGTGTAATATCATGTTTTGTTATCCAATATTCCAATCGTAAATTGTGCTAGAATAATGGTTATGTTGCCGCACTGGCATTTATGCAGCAATATTTTATCATTATTATCTAATTGTGTGTGGTTTTCTTATGATTAAGAAGTGGGTCAGTTTACCAATTGTGCAGCCGCCGTGATTTTAATCGACTAAGGACGTCATCACGAAACCACCAATGTCCTAGCCCGTCCTGAGAGCTCGGTTAGTGGAGTGCTCGGCTGCCATCCGGGAGGTGAGGGTTTAAGCCATCCTCGGTACCCAGGCTATTCATGACATATATGTATATCATACTGCATGTTATGAGTAGCCTGTGTACCGAGGATGGGTTTTAGCATTTGGACATTTGAGCTCCACCTCTGATTCGTTTGAGGTAGGTGTCAGCTGCTAGTGGAAGGGAAAATACGTACTGGTTAACACATTAATTTCAGGAAAACTGTAAAGTCAAAGTTTATAATTGGCGTTAAATACATTAAAATAAAACTGATGACCTCCGCTGTGACCAAGTCGAAAAAGATCCGCCCATTTACACAAACTGAGTAATAAGCCGTAAAATTGTAAAATGTCAATCAACAGATAATTACCTTTATAAACCAATGTCTCGTCTAATTACCACAAGTTGTTAAGGTATAACCATTTTCAGTTAAAAAAAGGGCTGACTATACATGTATTTTGACGCGGCACAAATATGTGCGTAAGTCACTAATGGAACGAACAAAGGACTGCGTTGTGTGTCCCCTTATTATCGTATTGTACATCTAAGTCAGCCAACAAGAAAGGGCCGAGGATAAATATTTATATAGGGACTTTAGACTGACTGTGTTTGAGTCATTGATTCAGTTGCGTAATAGGATACAGTGATACTAAAGTTGGTCAATATTGACTAAAGGGATCTGAAAGCGAACTGTGGCAGAATTTATTAATTATTCATCAAATATTGTTTAACACAACAGATAAGTTTTAAATAAATGCCGTAATAGCCACGGCTGTAAGAATAACAATTTATTTGTATTATTTGAAGCCATGTTGGGAATCAAATTACGGACTAATAATTCATATTTCACACGATAGAAGCATCCTAATCATTTATAAAACAGTGTATGTGCATCCATTACGTTATCGTACTACATACTAGGCACATGTCTAGTTCACATGAACCCTGGGCAATTAACGGGCCCCCTAAGAGCCTAAACCTCTGATCGCCCGTGGGTAATTGCACTAAAATGTTACATAACAAATCCCTAAGTAAAATAATACAAACATCGATACCAGAGTATAACATGTTGGGAGTCTTTCTGAATGACACGGTGAAATAAGGAAATTATGACAAAGTTTCAAAGCTCAACACAAAGCGACGAAATACCCTGTCAGTAAGACAGGAAGTTTCATCCTACACCTAAACTAATATCATCGCTATTGTTAGGAAACAAAGGCCCAACATTTTAAAAATGATCCAACCTAAAAGATAACTAATACTGAATGACCTTACGCTGCCTTAAGAAAAAATAATGTTACAATCCTACTTTGCATAAAATCTGATAATTACATGTCGTGTTAAAGCGGGTACTATCTCAATATGCACCTTCATTGAAAAACTTAAATGTTAACCCATTTCAAATATCTGTGTGACTATTATTTCTTAAACTGTCGGACAACCTCGCGCAATCCATATGAAAAAAATAGTCAAATGAAACACTGCTTATACGTATGCGAAACAAAATTTAGGTACAGAAAAACCTCAATAATTAGACCATCCTTGTGACCCTTGAAAACTGGTCTTAATTTTGAGAGAGTATTATTATTGCATGCAACCTCTCCCCAGAAATATCCTTTGGGACACGCCAACTTTTGCTTCTACTCAGAGGTTGTTACTCTAGATATGTCGACTTGCTCGTAAACTCTTACGACTGGACAATAGGTAACGTTATTGAAGAGAGCTTTGTTGTGTAAGTGAGAAAAGCCGTATGCAACGGGAAGTTTTTGTTAAAAACGTTTACTACACCCCCCCCCCCCCCCCCCCCCCTATCAAATACAAACCTAAAAATAACAACATACCGTGTACTTAAACAGTATATTTACATTAAATTAGCTGGCAGACATTTTCTTATCCCTCTCAAATATTCTTTAAAAAAGGTGTGAATTTTGTTCATAATGTTAAAATAGTCTACATATTAGTCGGCTAAAACCTTCCACTCCTCAAACCAATCATTACATGAAGTTAACGCAATACATCTAGTTCGTTTTGCGTGCTTCTGCTAAACGACTCCGAGAGAAAATCCAGGCAATCTTAATTAGCAGACATTCGCATCATTTCTGACTATATCGTTAGTACAATTATCATAATGAGCGACAAAAGCAGGCACATTACGGTGTCACGTAATTATTTACCGCGCGTGATTATCACTTTACCACTGCAACGTTTATACCACGAGAAAGAGCGAGAGCGCGAAGAAGTTATTTTAGTTTAGTACTATCATAATTATGTAGCTATAGATACCGTTAAATACATTCCAAGATGAATTGAATACAAACTTGTAAATGAATTAGACATATTTGCGTGAATTATACATTTTATGTAACAGCAAAGGAAAACGGAGACTGATGAAAATAGGCAATTAATATGGGAGGTTCCATTATATTTAATGTTTTACTGGGATAATTTTGAGTGAATCAGGCAATAAGTCCATATGGTTACAAGTGTTATTCTGTTTTATATAATTCTCTATTGAATACATTTTGCAAGAGTATGTCGGGAACTCCCAGATGCATCGGATGAAGAATACGTACGGTTGGAGCAACTGTCGGTGACTCCGTTCACAGAGTAAATAATTATATAATTATATCAAAATACGTATGATTGACTTCTTTCTAAGGACATTATCCCCTCTCTGTGGATTTCAGAGGTATCGCAAACGAATCAAAGATAACTTACGAAACAGATTTTCGTGAGAACGATAGTATCATTATGGTACCACGATAATTCCAAGCTTCTAAGTGATGCTGGAAATGAAGAAGAAATGTGGGTAAAATTACCCATGGTTTATGAGTGTTAATTTAAGGTTTTGCGTCGTTTTAACGGTGTTAGAGTAACACATCCGGTCATCCATTGACTTAACCAGTTAACCTGAAATCCCACACAGCCCTGACTAGGAGCAGCTTTCCCCAAGCACCAGCCAATCACCCAGCAGGAATCGGGAATTGGGTAGGATGATATCCCACGTATTACCCTACTTACCTACCTGACTTCTTGTCTGAGTTTCGAGCTTAATACTCCCGTATTGTCAATGGATTGTTGTACTATTAACATGTTCGTTTAACATCGATTGTGAATCAAGTTCTTACAGCTGACAATAGTTACTCATTGATTTCTCTGAATGGAGTTCTAGCTTCAGGGATTGAGGAGACCCATGGTGGGGTACGAACCCGCGACATCTAGATTAGGATTCCAACGCTTAGATGTCATTATCACAGAAAGTTGTGCACTCTGCTAAGTGAACTTCTAATAACCGGGACATGAACAGTGTACATCCTAATTATAATGAAAAGACATTGTCAACTTCGAACGGATGTACACACATGTACGTTATGACAAGCGATTGGATATACACAGGGGACGACGCACTATACGTTGCAGTCAAACTGAATAATAAATGCAATTTCGTCAACACAATGATCACATTATTAAATCAAACTGCTGGTATTTGTCGGTTAATAAATTCCTTATCGCCCTCTTTATGGGTACTTGTAATATTTATATAATGCATGCATTCCATATTATAATAACAGTATGATAATAGATGTTAACGCTTTAAATCGTATTGAGTGTAAACGCTTTAAATTTGTGTATTGTATTTCATTCAAAAATATGAGAAAAAATCTTTAAAATCATTAAAATGAGTGTCTAGTTGGCGAAACGGATAGGATGGGGTTAAATAGTTTTGTTCAATAACTCATCGACTGGATCAAATATTAGCGTGATATAATTTCGCCAACGGATACACGAACACATATAAATTAGACTTAAACAGCATTTTAAACACTCGTTTCGACAATTTAGCATCTGTTTATCGTGCATTATAGCAAGAATCCAAGCAATAGATTTCAAAATAATTGCATTTCGCCACCATAGAATAAAACACACTGATTGTAAATTTCAAACCAGCGTGTGTGGTATAAAGTGCCGTAAAAATAAATATTTCGAGAGTATTTTATTTTTGGGCGCCAAACTATTCAGTATATGATACAACAACATGGTGTATATTCAGATTCATTGTGCTCAAATATATTCCAGTAATTTCCACGAAGTATGATATTACATATATATGCGATCATTTCGTGAAAATATTTACCAAAAATATTTCAGTACTTTTTATCTGATGTTTTTTACAAAGTGTAATAGTTTCTTAAATTATGGGGCGTTACGCAGGCGTTTTTACACGCAATTGGTCATGCTGATAAGCCCATGGAGAAGGAAAGCATAATAAATAACTCCTGATTCTGTTTCTCATAAAAATGAACGAGTTCTTCTAATGCTACACAAACGTACTAACAAACCACTTCGAGTTTATAGGATTGTTTGCAGTTTATAGTTATTTCATAACACCACAGTTTTGCCGTCATGACAGAGCCGGTGTGTCCCCAGAATGTTCAACAGGAGCCACTTTCTCGAGTATGCCTTACTGGTCCTCGGTCGGGCATTTAATACAGCGTACGTGCTCGGTTAGTCAAATTAAACTCGGTATTACAAAGTTTTAATGCACGTGACACTTTGAGATAGTTTGATCTGTGGCAGCAACTTCTCTACATACATACACACACATACGTCTCCTGTGACAGAATGGTTCAGAGTATTCCAATATAGAAGCGGACGATCGAAGGTTCGAATTTTGGAGGCAGTCAGTTCCGATATGACTGGTTGTTGAGCCACCCGCTAGTTAAATAATGGTTCCTGTTTGCTACAAACCTGATACCTAGCATAAATGATAGGAATCAGAAGGTAAATATGTTCAGACAGAAGGTGTCTGGTAAGAAAGAAATGACTTGCCCCGTTAAACACAGTGGTGATACTATGATACATCAACAAAAAATCCCTTTACATTTTATTTTAATTTCAGAAGTCTTTCAATGCCCTCAGCACGATTGTATCGCTTAGTTAAGAGTTGTAGTACATCGAAATGGTGCGGATAATCTAAGTGTTGATTTGAACAAGTTTTATATTATCATAAGCATAACACCATGATACCATTGAATACTCCGACGGGATGAAAGAAAAATGTAGTCAAATCTGTATACCAGAGAGGTTGGTTTAAACCAGATTTACCGCATCGTCTGAAGAACGCATTCAGTTCCACCAAAGCCTGTTACCAGACGATTTTAATTAACTAATTAGTTTAATCATGATTGCCTACTTAATGAAGTTTTCAACTTAATTGAGACAATATGTGTTTTAAGATAGATTGCTCACTGAAAATAGATCAGGCTCTATTATACCGCCTAAGGTAAGACTACAGCGTTTATTGACTTAACATTCACATTAATTGGATACATCGTCCCAACATTGTCTAGATAGAAATGGTAATTAAACCTAGATAAGAATTAAAATCGACTGAAAAGAGGGGGAAATGTCGTGGTTACAGTATTACTTGTATTTAAACAATCTCTGTATTTAAGCCGAAACTATAACACGAATCTTTAAATGTCACTGTTTTTTTCTTCTTTCCGAATTGTTGATGGGCTAATAGATATTTTTATACAACAACATTTTTTAAGTATAAGATGTCATTAATCTATGTACAGTGTAGACCAATATGAGACAGTCAACACAGTGTAGACCATATAGTGTAGATCACGATGAGACATTGGTTACAGTGTAGACCAATATGAGACAGTCAACACAGTGTAGACCATATAGTGTAGATCACGATGAGACATTGGTTACAGTGTAGACCAATATGAGACAGTCAACACAGTGTAGACCATATAGTGTAGATCCCGATGAGACATTGGTTACAGTGTAGACCAATATGAGACAGTCAACACAGTGTAGACCATATAGTTAAGATCACGATGTGACATTGGTTACAGTGTAGACCATGATGAGACAGTGAACACAGTGTAGATCATATAGTGTAGATCACGATATGACATTGGTTACAGTGTAGACCATGATGAGACAGTAAACACAGTGTAGATCATATAGTTAAGATCACGATGTGACATTGGTTACAGTGTAGACCATGATGAGACAGTGAACACAGTGTAGATCATATAGTGTAGATCACGATATGACATTGGTTGCAGTGTAGACCATGATGAGACAGTGAATACAGTGTAGATCATGATGAGACAGTGAATACAGTGTAGATCATATAGTGTAGATCACGATATGACATTGGTTACAGTGTAGACCATGATGAGACAGTGAACACAGTGTAGATCATATAGTGTAGATCACGATATGACATGGGTTACAGTGTAGACCATGATGAGACAGTGAATACAGTGTAGATCATGATGAGACAGTGAATACAGTGTAGATCATGATGAGACAGTGAATACGGGGTACACCATGAATAGACAGTGAATACAGTGTAGATCATGATGAGACATTGGTTACAGTGTAGACCATGATGAGACAGTGAATACAGTGTAGATCACGATATGACATTGGTTACAGTGTAGACCATGATGAGACAGTGAATACAGTGTAGATCTTGATGAGACATTGGTTACAGTGTAGACCATGGTGAGACAGTGAATACAGTGTAGATCATGATGAGACATTGGTTACAGTGTAGACCAGGATGAGAGAGTGAACACAATGTAGACAGTGAATACAGTGTAGATCATACAGTGTAGATCATGATGAGACAGTGAATACAGTGTAGATCACGATGAGACATTGGTAACAGTATAGACCAGGATGAGACAGTGAACTCAATGTAGACCATATAGTGTAGATCACGATGAGACATTGGTTATATTGTAGACCATGATGAGACAGTGAATACAGTGTAGAGCATACAGTGTAGATCATGATGAGACAGTGAATACAGTGTAGATCATACAGTGTATATCATGATGAGAGAGTGTATACAGTGTAGAGCATACAGTGTAGATCATGATGAGACAGTGAATACGGGGTAGATCATACAGTGTAGACCATGATGATACAGTGAATACAGTGTAGAGCATACAGTGTAGACCATGATGAGACAGTGAATACGGGGTAGATCATACAGTGTAGACCATGATGAGACAGTGAATACAGTGTAGATCATACAGTGTAGACAATGATGAGACAGTGAATACAGTGTAGATCATACAGTGTAGATCATGATGAGACAGTGAATACAGTGTAGATCATACAGTGTAGATCATGATGAGACAGTGAATACAGTGTAGATCATACAGTGTAGACCATGATGAGACAGTGAATACAGTATGGATCATATAGTGTAGACCATGATGAGACAGTGAATACAGTGTAGATCATACAATGTAGACCATGGTGAGACAGTGAATACAGTGTAGAGCATACAGTGTAGATCATGATGAGACAGTGAATACGGGGTAGATCATACAGTGCAGACCATGATGAGACAGTGAATACAGTGTAGAACATACAGTGTAGACCATGATGAGACAGTAACTACAGTGTAGATCATACAGTGTAGACCATGATGAGACAGTTACTACAGTGTAGATCATACAGTGTAGACCATGAAGAGACAGTGAATACAGTGCAGACCATGATGAGACAGTGAATACAGTGTAGACCATGATGAGACAGTGAATACAGTGTAGATCATGATGAGACAGTGAATACGGGGTAGATCATACAGTGTAGATCATGATGAGACAGTGAATACAGTGTAGATCATGATGAGACATTGGTTATATTGTAGACCATGATGAGACAGTGAATACAGTGTAGAGCATACAGTGTAGATCATGATGAGACAGTGAATACAGTGTAGATCATACAGTGTATATCATGATGAGAGAGTGTATACAGTGTAGAGCATACAGTGTAGATCATGATGAGACAGTGAATACGGGGTAGATCATACAGTGTAGACCATGATGATACAGTGAATACAGTGTAGAGCATACAGTGTAGACCATGATGAGACAGTGAATACGGGGTAGATCATACAGTGTAGACCATGATGAGACAGTGAATACAGTGTAGATCATACAGTGTAGACAATGATGAGACAGTGAATACAGTGTAGATCATACAGTGTAGATCATGATGAGACAGTGAATACAGTGTAGATCATACAGTGTAGATCATGATGAGACAGTGAATACAGTGTAGATCATACAGTGTAGACCATGATGAGACAGTGAATACAGTATGGATCATATAGTGTAGACCATGATGAGACAGTGAATACAGTGTAGATCATACAATGTAGACCATGGTGAGACAGTGAATACAGTGTAGAGCATACAGTGTAGATCATGATGAGACAGTGAATACGGGGTAGATCATACAGTGCAGACCATGATGAGACAGTGAATACAGTGTAGAACATACAGTGTAGACCATGATGAGACAGTAACTACAGTGTAGATCATACAGTGTAGACCATGATGAGACAGTTACTACAGTGTAGATCATACAGTGTAGACCATGAAGAGACAGTGAATACAGTGCAGACCATGATGAGACAGTGAATACAGTGTAGACCATGATGAGACAGTGAATACAGTGTAGATCATGATGAGACAGTGAATACGGGGTAGATCATACAGTGTAGATCATGATGAGACAGTGAATACAGTGTAGATCATGATGAGACAGTGAATACAGTGTAGATCATGATGAGACAGTGAATACGGGGTAGATCATACAGTGTAGACCATGATGAGACAGTGAATACAGTGTAGACCATGATGAGACAGTGAATACGGGGTAGATCATACAGTGTAGACCATGATGAGACAGTGGATACAGTGTAGACCATAATGAGACAGTGAATACGGGGTAGATCATACAGTGTAGACCATGATGCGACAGTGAATACAGTGTAGACCATGATGAGACAGTGAATACAGTGTAGACCATGATGCGACAGTGAATACAGTGTAGACCATGATGAGACAGTGAATCAGTGTAGATCATACAGTGTAGATCATACAGTGTAGATCATACAGTGTAGATCATACAGTGTAGATCATACAGTGTAGATCATACAGTGTAGATCATACAGTGTAGATCATACAGTGTAGATCATACAGTGTAGATCATACAGTGTAGATCATACAGTGTAGATCATACAGTGTAGATCATACAGTGTAGATCATACAGTGTAGATCATACAGTGTATATCATACAGTGTAGATCATACATTGTATATCATACAGTGTATATCATACAGTGTAGATCATACAGTGTAGATCATACAGTGTAGATCATACAGTGTAGATCATACAGTGTAGATCATACAGTGTAGATCATACAGTGTAGATCATACAGTGTAGATCATACAGTATAGATCATACAGTGTAGCTCATACAGTGTATATCATACAGTGTAGATCATACAGTGTAGATCATACAATGTAGATCATACAGTGTAGATCATACAGTGTAGATCATACAGTGTAGATCATACAGTGTAGATCATACAGTGTAGATCATACAGTGTAGATCATACAGTGTAGATCATACAGTGTAGATCATACAGTGTAGATATTGATAGAACGAACACTTGGAAAATCTTACCACAATATCTGAAATGCTCTACTGTACTTATCATCCAAACACAGTCTAATTAAATACATGTAAGCACACATGTTGATGTTTTACTTCAATAAATCATACAAAATTCATCTAACTTTAATAAATTGCCTAGCAACAATTATTATCCACTTTGTAAATAATCGTTAAACTTAATTAAACATTCATGTATCATAACTTCACATAATGAAAATAAAAACTCATTTGCTTTAACAATTGGCTTTACATTCAGCATATATCGTTCGCATTAATTATGCGGATTGCATAAGTACGGCATTATATTACTAGACATTTATTATTCTATAAATTTATCATTTCGCAAATTATTGTTGTATTATCGAGAGGGGATATTGTCACAAGTTTAGACAGGATAGAAACCGGGGAATATTAGCTAGCTCGACAGACCACTGCTCATTTATAGCTGAACATCACTAATCTTACAACCTGGCAGCATCAATTTGTATAAGGGGAGCCTTACGAAAATCAATTTTTTTTTCAATTTTCCCGATCCTAAGATCCTTGGATTGAATCCTCTGCGTTCAGTAAAGGTGTTGGCGGCTTACGTTTCATAACGTTTGCAATTTGGTTCGCGGTGTGCAGTGAATGTGATACGGTGGGTCAGGGATACACAACAAAACAGTTTCGTAACGTTCGCAACCGTTAGCCGTAACTGAACGCAGGGCAGCTGCATAGGGAAATGTTGAACTTTATAATTCTTGAATAAGGCGCCAGTACAGGCAACCAGTGATAGTGAGTTATATAATATAAGTTGCAATAACTGGTTTCACAATCGATGTAAAATAAACATTATTTTCTAGTTTATCCTAATCAATTATTTTAACAATCAAAGATCGTTCACTTAATATATTTCAGATTTGTGACTATAGTAAATTGGTATGGTCTGACATAATGTCATAACACGTAATTACGTTATCTCTACCCCATGTTCTTTGTTACATACATTTGTTTGCTCAGGTATGACATGTCAGTTAACATTGAACTACAGCTTAGTAGGTGCTCGAAACATTCAAATTTATGTCTAATTTGCAATTAGTAGCTAAACTATTGAAGTGAGGGTTATATCCATGAATTTATAACCCGACGATTTGATACGTAGGGGATGGAACCTTTAGGTCCCCAGTATTTTGTTGATGGGGTTAACGCTATTAGTTTTTGTTTCAACAAGATTTCAAATCCACACGGAGAGCAGTTGATCAAGCACGATTTCTTTGGTATGCAGTCCGACCATGATTATCTTCATTCCAGTGATCACGGAGAGCATTCGTCTTGCCCAGATGTCGGACTCACAACTGTTGGATGCGTAGTCAAGCTATCGACAAACAGAACTAACCAGAGGGAATGAATAAGTCAATGAATATATACTAGATTATGAACATTTCCCATTCCTTAACTTGTGAAGACAATATCATAGAGATCTACGTATACTGCGCCGAACTCTTGATCAAGAGGTCGTGGCTTTGAATCCCACAATAAGTGAAATTTTCCGCGATCATTACATTCCGTAACTAAGGAAGAATAACGGTAAGTAACCAAGGAAAGTGTCATCAAGAGTGCATAACGTAAGATATAATTACTTGTTTCACAACTGATATAAAATAGTGAAGTAAGCTAATGCATAATATACCATCAGTATTAAGTACTTATTGTTTTAATGTATACATGAGAAAACCCATGATCTCATGTACGGTTTATCTACATTCATCTGATATCAACGCCATTTGATGCATCATTATATATCATATACATTACATACACCCTGACAGGACAGTACACACATCCTGACAGGACAGTACATATATCCTGACAGGACAATAAATACACCCTAGCAGGACAGTACATATATCCTGACAGGACAATAAATACACCCTAGCAGGACAGTACATATATCCTGACAGGACAATAAATACACCCTAGCAGGACAGTACATATATCCTGACAGGACAATAAATACACCCTAGCAGGACAGTACATATATCCTGACAGGACAATAAATACACCCTAGCAGGACAGTACATATATCCTGACAGGACAATAAATACACCCTAGCAGGACAGTACATATATCCTGACAGGACAATAAATACACCCTAGCAGGACAGTACATATATCCTGACAGGACAATAAAAACACCCTAGCAGGACAGTACATATATCCTGACAGGACAGTACACATACCCTGACAGGACAGTACATATATCCTGACAGGTCAGTAAATACACCCTGACAGGACAGTACACACACCCTGACAGGACAGTACATACACCCTGACAGGACAGTACACACACCCTGACAGGACAGTACACATACCCTGTCAGGACAGTACACATACCCTGTCAGGAAAGTACATATATCCTGACAGGACAGTACACACACCCTGACAGGACAGTACACACACCCTGACAGGACAGTACACACACCCTGACAGGACAGTACACACACCCTGACAGGACAGTACACACACCCTGACAGGACAGTACACACACCCTGACAGGACAGTACACACACCCTGACAGGACAGTACACACACCCTGACAGGACAGTACACACACCCTGACAGGACAGTACACACACCCTGACAGGACAGTACACACACCCTGACAGGACAGTACACACACCCTGACAGGACAGTACACATACCCTGACAGGACAGTACACATACCCTGACAGGACAGTACACACACCCTGACAGGACAGTACACACACCCTGACAGGACAGTACATATATCCTGACAGGACAATAAATACACCCTAGCATGACAGTACATATATCCTGACAGGACAATAAATACACCCTAGCAGGACAGTACATATATCCTGACAGGACAATAAATACACCCTAGCAGGACAGTACATATATCCTGACAGGACAATAAATACACCCTAGCAGGACAGTACATACACCCTGACAGGACAGTACACATACCCTGTCAGGAAAGTACATATATCCTGACAGGACAGTACACATACCCTGACAGGACAGTACATATATCCTGACAGGTCAGTAAATACACTCTGACAGGACAGTACACACACCCTGACAGGACAGTACATACACCCTGACAGGACAGTACACACACCCTGACAGGACAGTACACATACCCTGTCAGGACAGTACACATACCCTGTCAGGAAAGTACATATATCCTGACAGGACAGTACACACACCCTGACAGGACAGTACACACACCCTGACAGGACAGTACACACACCCTGACAGGACAGTACACACAGCCTGACAGGACAGTACATATATCCTGACAGGACAGTAAATACACCCTGGCAGGACAGTACACACACCCTGACAGGACAGTACACACACCCTGACAGGACAGTACACATACCCTGTCAGGACAGTACACATACCCTGTCAGGAAAGTACATATATCCTGACAGGACAGTACACACACCCTGACAGGACAGTACACACACCCTGACAGGACAGTACACACACCCTGACAGGACAGTACACACAGCCTGACAGGACAGTACATATATCCTGACAGGACAGTAAATACACCCTGGCAGGACAGTACACACACCCTGACAGGACAGTACACATACGTTGTCAGCACATTTCACATGCCCTGTCAGGACAGTACACACACCTTGTCAGCACAGTACAATACCCTGTCAGCACAGTACACACACCTTGTCAGGACAGTACACACACCCTGACAGGACTGTACACACACCTTTTCAGCACAGTTCACATACCCTGTCAGCACAGTACACACACCTTGTCAGCACAGTTCAATACCCTGTCAGCACAGTACACATACGGTGATACCTTGTCAGCATAGTACACATACATGTCGGGACAGTACACACACCTTGTCAGCACAGTTCACATACCCTGTCAGCACAGTACACACACCTTGTCAGCACAGTACACATACCCTGTCAGGACAGTACACACACCTTGTCAGCACAGTTCACATACCCTGTCAGCACAGTACACACACCTTGTCAGGACAATACACACACCCTGTCAGGACAGTACATACACCTTGTCAGCACAGTTCACATACCCTGTCAGGACAGTACATACACCTTGTCAGCACAGTTCACATACCCTGTCAGGACAGTACACACACATTGTCAACACAGTTCACATACCCTGTCAGGACAGTACACACACCTTGTCAGCACAGTTCACATACCCTGTCAGGACAGTACTCACACCTTGTCAGGACAGTACACATACCCTGTCAGGACAGTACACACACCTTGTCAGGACAGTTTACATACATGTCGGGACAGTACACATACCCCGTCAGCACAGTACACACACCTTGTCAGCACAGATCACATACCCTGTCAGGTCAATACACATACCCCGTCAGGACAGTACACACACCCTGACAGGACAGTACACATACCTTGTCAGGACAGTATACATACCCGGTCAGGACAGTACACACACCCTGACAGGACAGTACACATACCCTGACAGGACAGTACATATATAAATGTATCAATGTATATTTTCAAGTTGATGGGTAAGCGGACACCCAGACTCTATATACTCAATCGCTCGAGGTTGTTATTACATTTGTAGTTCTTTAATTATTTCGAAATAAAACGAAGGAAATAATACGCCTGAGTGAATCTTGTGTATCTGTTATTATTGTTATAAACATACAGGCAAACACAACTTTGATCACAGCGCAGAAAATAAACGATACGGTCCAACAGTCGGTTATTATTAAAGTGTGTACTAATTGGTCTTTGGGGTATCACTTAAGTTATAACAATAAAAGATTCTATAAGTGTAAATGCGAAATATCTCACGCATAAGAAACACAATTCGCGCGATCGATGTTGCTAAAGATGTAACATTTTTAATACTACTGGTTTCTATGACGGTGTCTTGCACATAAATATTGCTAATAAAATGCACCAACTGTCATAGTATTCTACAACACGTGTCGTGTTTATATTAATTCTGAGCACCAGTCAATAACCGGTTGCTTAACGCAGGTTTAACTGCGTGCCATTATAAGACAGGACATGTGTATGATTGCATGCAGTACAAGACAACAGTGTTTATGGTTTCGAATCGCAATTTGTAAAAGATTGACATCACAAGCAATTTCACAGAAACACCTGCTTTTTATTGCTACATACATGCAGGCAAACAGGTGATGCATTAACTCTCTGATCCGTTCAGTCCAATTGACTCCTGATTTAATGCATTAAACGAAGACAAAAACAGAAATATAAATATGATTTCATTAATGCAAGTAAATATAAGACGTACTCTACATCCAATGTTATTTACACGTGTTTTAAAAGGTTAAGAAATGTATATTACCGCTTGTCATAGCCTCAAGTCCAGCTAAAGCCGGGTCCATACGGTATCCGGACCTGTCAGTAGGATATTTGTGTCGTCTGCGTCCGAAATGGGAAATAAACACGTGGAAAATTTCCTGTTCCAGTATATTAATCCAGTTTGCTTGTACGTTGAATTCACTTGTATTTTATCAATGAAAAGGTCCAATGTTTTCAAAATGATAAACAGTCGGTCATAAAACAAGATATATTAGCTCCTTCATAAAATTCGTCTGCTCGCGGTCGTTCAGTATAAAAGTTGTAAATATATCTTTTCTATAAGCTCTACCTGAATAGTTTCACTGTTAAGAGATACACCACTTGTCTATCCGAAGATTTCTATCCAAATGAAAAACACACAGCAGACTATTCCAATAAATGTGTGAAGAGTGCTGACTTACCTGGCATTGTGATAAGAACGATCCAAAACAATCGGATTTCCCCCGATTATGGCCAATAGAATAACGCACGCTGGGAAATTCCCGGGCGAATCCATTCACATGCGGGGAATTAATTACGGACGAAGTATTTTAATCAAATTCGCAGCTGGTTTAATCGAATTTCTCCATATCGTCGTTGTTGAACGTTTATGATTTGTGTATCTGAAAATTAACTTCATTTTCAAATGGAAAGTAATTTAATTATGTTTAACCGGAGTAGTTCAAATAAATTATGAATGCGGGCATGGGTTTTCTATCGTTCGGCCGGATGAATTTAAATGAAAACAAATATTGGAAGGTTGGTGAAAAAAGGCGGGCGCCCAAAATGAGGAAAAAGGATCCCGTATTTTGGGGGAACACCTGGTGTTCTGAATTGAAAGGGGTATAAAAGAATCCTATCTCACAAAATATCGATATTTATCGCCTCAGCTAATTTACTCAACTCTGGGAATTAACAGCTGTAAGCAGCAATATCATGCGATAATAACTTAATGGAGCTATAACGTACATGTTTACAGTGTAACCATGTTTGAATGATCACCAGTGAAAGAATCTACTTTAGTCGGTATGTTATCAACAGTCCTGATTAATAGACTACTATGGGAGGCATGCTTGTCGATGGGTAGGGCGCCTGACTCCTGTTCCTATAGTGTCTAGAGTTCGAAATCCGCTTTGGACGAGGTTTATATCCCGAAATGCATCCTGTCATGATTAACGCACTTCTGTTTTAGACACGATACTCAATGTGTAGGGCGCTTCCTGGTCCGCGGGTCTTGAGTTCGAATTCGGCTTTTGTTGTAGTTAGCCAAGTACTTTACAAGTCTCAACATAGGCGCGAGTACTGGTTAATGACTTAAGAAACTGCCACCAATATTGAGTAATATATATTTGACACTTGTTTCAGAAGCTATGCTTAATAAATAAGTTCGAATGTTAAAAATTTCCACCAAGAAACACCAGGCTGCGATTGTTATTTAGACATTTGTGTAGTAACATGTGAGAGAATTTGATGTATCTAGTAGTTGAGGCATGAACACAACGAGCACCTGTCCGTGTTTTACGAAGTGTTTTTATGAAATGTTATTCCTTTTGATCAAAAAGCTTAATATTACAAGTTGATACGTTAAAGATTTAAATCTGAAAAGGTCTAATGCACGACATCTGTCAAAGTGTGAGGCCTTTAACAGATACACAAATGAAATTTAAAATAAATATACATGTTTACCGAACTGATGACTTTTATCTAACGGGTTTTTAAACTTAGCTTTATACAGTCATGTAGATTCGTTATTATTTAATTAGTTTTATTTTATGTCATATAAACAACCAGGGCGAAGTAGTGCTATTTCCATCTGTAATTGTGGGTAAGAACTTCGGGCGGACACGTGGGTACAACCACCGACCTTCCATAAACCAACTGGATGGCCTCCCCACTTAACAAAATATACGACATCTCGGATAGGTTTCGAACCCACAGCGGTGAGGTGTTAGCAATTCGATGTCAGTGACCATTACCGTTCGGTCACAGAACCTATCATATTTTATTACGTTAACAATTACCATGTATACTGTTCAGACTCTGTGTCAGTTATCGCCCGTATTAGTATCGTGAAGAAACAAGGAATGAAGAAATTTCTAGGATCAACATACAACGATATTGATCCAAAGTTGTTCTTATTACAAAACTGAAGTTAATAAAAAGTTTAGTCAGAAATTTTAATTAATATACGTTAGGACACATTACACACGTAATAATGTTGTTGTTCTCTTGTCAGTGGTCTTAGAGATAAACATGCTCATACAAGTACAATGGAAGCTATAAATGACAAGGTCATCGTTATTCTGAAGAAAACCGGTCTTAGTTGTGAAGAGGACTGATTATCGAGTTAAAATATGGAATTCAATTTAATACATGTAATTGGTCCATGAAAATCTGATTTATGAGATGGTCTTAATATGGAATTCAATTTTATAACTGGAAATGAAAATCTTATTTATAATTTCTAGGTTGTCGTTAAGAGAGTTTTTAATCTGTATATCTTCCATTATTGCGCAATTCATATTTAAACCAGTCTTTGTCCCGTTATAGCGTCACCTTTTTTAAAATTAATGTCTTAAGTTTGACCAATTAGTTTCACTACCGTATATCAACTTGTTTCAATAATTCATAAGTTCTCTTTTGAGGATTTAAATCGTCGATTTAAAACTTAATCTGCTTTCATTTGATATAGTGTTCATGTTACTTTCTCCATATTTCGGCCTACTGTTGCCATGGCAGCTGTATTGACTTGTCCTGAGATGTTATACCTTCATTAACCCCCCCCCCCTGTTTTTCCTCATCGATTCTCCTTAGCTGTTCTTTATGGTCGACTGGGCCATTCCTTGCGCCCCTGTTCCCTTGCGTATTTACCCTCATACCTCGACAAATGCCTAATGCTTTTCCCGATGTTCTGCGTGGGGACGCATTATCTTATGTATGTGGCGTTCCCTGTAGAAACGTATTATCTCATTTCTGGTTAAAACCGGAAGTGGTGTTTTATGAGGATAAATGGTCGTGACCTCAGTGCGGTTCGAAAACGCAAGCTCCGGGTTGAGCGGGTGACAAGTTCTACACTACACCACCGATCCCATCTCGAGTTTACCTCACATCAATAGAGTATGCATGAGCGTTCTATAACAATATTTGTTTAAAACATCCCAACTTACATAGTAATGAATGCTTCCAAAAAATTATTATGAGCATAGCGGGGAGTTATGATCCGTTGTTTGTCGGCCATACAAATCTACACTTATCATAACGTTCTAAGTACTGTATAATTAACGAGGGTTTAGATAGAGTGTCCATACTACGAGTATAGGCCCGACAATTTCCGTTCTAGTGAAAATCAACAGACAATATTGTTAAACATTTCTTTGGCGTTATCTGATTGTTTGTGAAGTTTCTGTACGTTAAATAATGCATGAATGTTCTTAAGTGATCTATGCAAGAGCTATTTATTTCAAATGAAATGCTTTTCTTCTGTACAATACGGCAATAATGACAAAATAAATATTTATACAGTTTAATTAGGCCTTCTCTAGTACTTTGTAGTTTATTTCCCTACCTTTGAAATACACTGGCAAGTTTTCCAATTCAATTAAATGTAATAAATTGGTTGGAGCTAAGATTTAATTGAAAACTCTGTCATGTGATTGATTAATTATGCAATAGTAATAATTTCAACCAAGATATCGACAAGATAGCAAAATGAACCCAACAGTTATTGTGTAATTAAAACGTATGTAAGCGGCAATTTGACAGAAACATTGCATCAAAATTTGATATTTTTCTCCGGTTATTTGTAATCTTGTCAGTGTTGGAAGGGTAATATGTTCGTTGATACAACTAGTATTTTGTTCAGGAATGTCGGAAATAAAATAAACTTAAAATTAAGGTCATTCGCGAACAAAACCCGGTTTCCACTTACAGTTTTATTAGATTGTCGACCCCGACTACTGTAGAATGTGAAATAACTGAACGTGATACATGCGCGAGAAAAAAGGCGGGTACTTGCTTCATTGAAACACGACACAAGGTGGGTAATCGAAATACATGGTAAACAATTTCCTATTTTTGTACGGAAATGCGATATGTTCGCGAGGCGGGCGCTATATGTGTGTGAATGCTCAGAAATAAACAGGAAATACATGAATGAAGAGGTTAACACACACATCATCAAGATAATTTGATGAATATACAGTCGGACCTCGTTTATTCGTCAATCTTCTATCCGAATACTCTGTAATATCCGAAATAAATATCAGGTCCCAATTATCTACTTATGTACGTTAAATTGAAATGGGCAATTCGAAACCATGTATTACTCGAAATAAAATTTCGGACCCGATGAGTTCGAATTAACGAGGTCCGACTGTAGTTGGTATTGTGTTGGTGCTGTACGCCGTTTTCCATCAGTATTTTTGTTCTGTACGGCGGTTAGTCGACCTTACTAGTGTTCCTGGGTTACCAAGCAACCAACTAACATGCTCGTTCGCCAACATCAAACAACTTCCGCACATCAATCAGAGGTGGGGGACACTTTACTATGAATGAATTATCTCCACTCAAATTATCACAGAGTACATACGCCTTATCCCGGGACTCGACCCCACAACCTACAGATTGGCCATCGGGTGCTGTCCGACTGAGCTAACATGTTGACTGCATATGGTAACCACACCCACTTCATCCCATACACTGGTGTCCAGAATATGAAATAGAAAATCAGCTGAAAATATCAACAGACTGGATCAGAATCATGCGTAACTTTACTGTAATATCACAAATGAGTTTAGACCGTTTTGTAGTAGGCCGGCTCTGTACGAATATTGTACAATATTTGTTACTTTCATATAAACGACCTGGTAAGAGGTTCAAACGTTGTTTAGAGGTGAATGTTGTATACAGATGTTTATTGAGAGATATACGTATTATAAAGGTGAATGGTTTATAGATGCGCAAATCTCCTGTCTGTGAACATTTTACATATAGAGATAAACGCAGTATGTGGAATGCCGACCGTATATGTAAAGCGTAAATGATGTATAGAGGTAACTGATGAAAACATGGATATCGTATTGAGGTTAACGTTATATAGAGGTGAACTGTCTATAGAGGTTAACGATGTATATGGGCTAAACATTATATAGACATGAACTGTCTATAGAGGTTAACGCTGTATATGTGCTGAACATTATACAGAGGTGAATTGTGTATAGAGGTAAACGATGTATATGGGCTAAACAGTATATAGACATGAACTGTCTATAGTGGTTAACGCTGTATATGTGCTGAACATTATATAGACATGAACTGTCTATAGTGGTTAACGCTGTATATGGGCTGAACATTATATAGAGGTAAACTGTATATAGATAAACGCTGTATATGGGCTGAACATTATACAGAGGTGAACTGTCTATAGAGGTTAACGCTGTATATGGGCTGAACATAATATAGAGATGAACTGTCTATAGTGGTTAACGCTGTATATGTGCTGAACAATATATAGAGGTAAACTGTATTTAGATAAACGCTGTATATGGGCTGAACATAATACAGAGGTGAACTGTATATAGATACACGATGTATATGTGGTGAACATTATATAGAGATGAACTGTCTATAGAGGTTAACGCTGTATATGTGCTGAACATTATATAGAGGCGAACTGTATATAGATACACGATGTATATGTGGTGAACATTATATAGAGGCGAACTGTCTATAGAGGTTAACGCTGTATATGTGCTGAACATTATATAGAGGCGAACTGTATATAGATACACGATGTATATGTGGTGAACATTATATAGAGATGAACTGTCTATAGAGGTTAACGCTGTATATGTGCTGAACATTATATAGAGGCGAACTGTATATAAATAAACGATGTATATGGGCTGAACATTAGATATAGAGATGAACTGTCTATAGAGATTAACGTTGTTTATGTGCTAAACATTATACAGAGGTAAACTGTATATAGATACACGATGTATATGTGCTGAACATTATACAGAGGTGAAATGTATATAGATACACGATGTATATGTGCTGAACATTATACAGAGGTAAACTGTATATAGATACACGATGTATATGTGCTGAACATTATACAGAGGTGAACTGTCTATAGAGATTAACGCTGTATATGTGCTGAACATTATATAGACATGAACTGTCTATAGTGGTTAACGCTGTATATGTGCTGATCATTATATAGAGGTAAACTGTATATAGATACACGATGTATATGTGCTGAACATTATATAGAGGTAAACTGTATATAGATAAACTATGTATATGTGCAGGGTTAAACTATCTTTTCATTTTTCAAGGGAGATAAAATCATAAAATACTGGTTAAGAAACCTTTAACCTACATTGCAATAAAGTTACAAGTACTCTTAATTGATTTTTAATATAAAATTGTCTCCTTAATCTGATCTTGCCCAAACCTTCCTGATTGTATGACATTTTAGATCTAGTCTTCAAGTCATATTCACTTCAACTGTGGAAAAGTGCTCATCGATTTTGTTTTTTGCTTAATGTAATACATATTCAAGGCAAAATTACCTTGTTTACCTCAGGCAAATTTGACACTTTAGTTTCTAATTTTGTACATAGTATGTTAACGTGTACATATTGAAAAGTTCGGAAATTCGCTTTCAATTGTCACTTTCACAGCCTTTCGCACTTTAACTGACCTAAGATAGCAAAGTCCGTATCTGTTACCGTGAAGAAATACCATGCGGAACTAGATAACACGAGTTGATTTTTGAATCAGTAATTGTGATCATTGGTATTCAAGATGTTTAAGCCAATGTAGCAATTACACCGGACGAAGCCTGTTCAAATAATACACACTCAGACGGGCCAGCTACATCTCTAAACGATCTTATTCCACATCTGAGTTACCAACCAGTACCCGCGGCTAATCAAGGGATTGTAAAGTTTGCGGCATCCGCGTCCTAGACGGGGTTCAAATTGTTCCGACTCGTGACGTTCAGTACTCGAGTGATTTACCTATTAATACATGTATAATATTAATATTGAAAAGTTCAGAGTTCCGCACTTTGTATTTCGTTTTCAATTGTCAATTTTAATTAATAGCTAAATATGTCGATAATGCAATATTCTCCATTCAATTTTGTTCCATGTTTGACATGTAAGTGATCTGTATCTATTCAAGGCTTTTCTAAATTGCGATCGAATATGGCTTGGTGACTTTGTAGTACGTAATTCAAATTGCATATAAATGCATCTAATGATAACAAGAGGAATTTAAACGAACCTCGCTTGTGGACAACTTGAATGAAAAAGGCGAAAGCGCTACAAATACAATCTAGAACGAAACTTTAAAGAATCCATCGAGATAATGGATGGAAACATTTGCTATGCGAATGCAAAACATAGAGTTATTCTACGGAATTCCAAAACAAAATGCAATTATGTGATAAGTTTATCACAGAATTGCAAGAATTCGTAAGAAACAGCTCAAGTTTGTTATCGACAGACGCGAACGCTTTCTCGAATTAAATGTTAAGCAACACAAAAAAAAAAAATGGAGTACACGGTTCTTCAGATAATATCTGGACATTTAGGCAAATGTTGTAAATGTTATGAACCAATTAAAAGTTTAGGGATGAGTTACTATGCCAAAGAACATGGTTAAATCTATATCAGATCCTGAAACATCTACTCTGTAGTTGTTAGGAGATATACCTATTCACAGTACAAGGAATTATAGAAGTAGAAAAAAGTTAGAATACGTTGCACTAAAACAGATGATGGTTAATATCACACTTGAGGCTACGTACAGGGTATCTAGAGAAGAGATGTGACTGCCTTGACAGTAGTGTATGATCCTCAGATCTCGGGCCTAAGCCCAAGATTATTATTTCTTCATAATCTTTTATGTTATAATATACGAATGTATTTAAATACCGTACTACAACTACAGTAAAACCTCACTTAAAGACCATCTCAATAATTAGACCACCTCGAAATTAAGAACACCATTTTCAAGTCCATTTTCACAGTTTTCCTCTTTCTTCAACCTCAATACTAAAACAACCTCGATACGAAGACCGGTTTTCAAAAGTCCCCAGGGTGGTCTTACTAGTGAGGTATGTTTATTTTGGTTAAGTTTGAATTCGGAATGTTTCGTGTACTCGGAAACTTCAGTGAAACAGCTTCTTTGATAATAGTGGATGATAATGCACTACATCAGAGCTAAATTACAATGGTAATACAATATCTATTCCGAAGTAATATACATCATACCATATTACCTACTTTAATGCATCACATTTTCAATGCCATTAGTTTTCGCGGAAATAATTTAAATGGAGTGTGTTTATGTAAATATTATGTGACAGCTAACTATACACATGTTGTACATTAGCTCAACGACAATGATAAGTAGAACAAAACCACGTACATTTTGTATCGAATTTCGATTTATTCGGTTCGGTAAATTAGAGAAGAATTTTAAATGAATTATCTTAGGTTATTGGTTCCCGATTGCGTGCAACTTAGACATAACGTCAGTATAATGTGTCTTTGCCACATGAAGTTCCCGGGCAGTTTACGGGCGCCATAAGGGTCAAAGCTTTGAAGCCCAAGATAACTCGCAAGGGATTCCGTCCGGGCCCGAATATTCGAAGATTTTTAAACTCGTAGCGGCGCTGTACAGTATGTGACTGCACAACTTTCATGCCTTCATCAGATGAGACCTACACTTGGTCCCGAGCCCCTAGGATTTGGGGAACCGTACGGGGTTATGGCCCGTGGGAAGTCCTTACGCCGAGAACTTCATGTGTCCGATGCATTATGTATATGATTTTAAAACTTGTGTTGTATACTGAGCTCTGGATTGAAAGTGAATAATGAAACGTACCGTTAGTGAAGTATTCTTCTGGACGCATGTAAGGGTTTGAGTGAATGGGAGATTGAGTATAAGCGTGTAGTGCGAAGAGGTGAGAACAACGATTATAAGACATGCTTACACCCAAATGTACGAATGCATTCAACTGTCTTCAACCGTGAACACTTTGATTTATGAGTGGTTATAGTGGTGATCAGTGGTGAGGAACGGTTTTAAATTGTTCTCGGACCGGTGCTGTAACTTACAAGTGTCGGCCGCTCCACCCGGAGGTTGCAGGTTAGAACACCTCGTGACTCAACCAAACCTGCATATAACATAAAAACGCTGATATTTCTCAGAAGTGAACTCGAGAGCGATTCAAATAGTCGTACATGATTTCATATAAATTGTTATATATAGAAAGTAACTATAAGCCTAGTATCAAATTATCATAGAAACATTTCACGAGATTATGAAAGCTGTGAACCCATGGCATCCGCCAATAAAAGTCAGTAAAACTACGAGTATATAAGTATAAACTTTATAGTGATATACATGTACATTTATATCTATAAACATATATTAAAATAACCAGCCAATAAGCGCCTGACCTAAAGTACCTGTAAGCCAACATACAAAGAATACTTATAATCCACTTGTACAACGTATTATTGCTATTACATGTATTTAGCATAGATATCAGCTCATCTTTTGAATACAATTTACATAAGAGTATTATATATAGATCAGGCATTCTGTAAAATGCTATTGCAATAAAGACAATGACAATACGGACGTTATAAGTCAACGTTCAGACATACAATTATAGTCTATAGTAACGTCAGCAATAAAAGAATACTTATATATGAAACATCAAAGTATTTGCAAAACAAATATATCAGAATATTAGTTATGAGTATGTACTGGGTCCGAAGACACAATATAGCATTTTATCGACTCTTTGTCTGTCATTCCTGCCTGGTAGATAGGTTTCGAAAATGAACCTGACGTTAAACATAGATAGAATTTAGCTTGTCCTGATTGTGAAATAAATTATTACGACTTATATTTATCGCTCTCAATGTGTCTTTCCTATGTTACAAAGCAGTATCTACGCTAAATTACGAATTGTTAATTTCACAATTTAACCTCAACCAAGGCCGGATCTGAACTCATGGTCCCCGGATGAGGAGTCAGGCACTCTTTCCCTCGACCAGTATGCCTCCGTGAGATAGTTCTGATCATAGTAACAATACCAAACAGAACGTGTAGAAATAAGCGTGTTAAACACCACGATTACTGTTTCGATTGGACGCTTACAAGTGAGACGTATATTTTACGCCGCCGACATCACACACATCATGTAACAATTCAAAAAGCGTCTGTTTAACATTTCTCGTATCGATTCGATAGAACAGCAATAAAAACGCGTAAAACCTACAACATACTGCGCTGTTTAATGTAAAACATATACCATACAGTACCTGTTTTGTAGCATTTCACGTCTTTCCAATAACAATTAGTCGGTAAAGCATAATTGCATTAATTTCGACGTAGACATTTTAATGCGTTTTTACTTCAGACGTCGCGAAAGCAATGATGGTTTCAGTTTCACAAACAGATACATACCTATCTTACAGTGTAAACATGATCAAGTAATCGTGGAACCAACGGCCTGCAGATATCTATCAAGCCAATATGCTTTGAGCAATGCAGAAACTTGTCAGTATTGCACAGCACTCGCGGTATTTGTATTTTAGAAAACCTTTGAAAAACGACTTACATAATACGATACTAGCGATCCCTAAAGTTTATATAATATATTCTGATTATATTACATAATACTATATTTGCGATCCCTGAAATTTATATGATATATACTGATTATATTACATAATACGATATTTGCGATCCCTGAAGTTTATATAATATATTCTGATTATATTACATAATACGATATTTGCGATCCTTGAAGTTGATATAATCTATTCTGTTTATATTGCATTATACAATATTTGCGATCCCTAAAGTTGATATAATCTATTCTGTTTATATTGCATTATACAATATTTGCGATCCCTAAAGTTGATATAATATATTCTGTTTATATTGCATTATACAATATTTGCGATTCCTAAAGTTGATATAATCTATTCTGTTTATAGTTCATTATACAATATTTGCGATCCCTAAAGTTGATATAATCTATTCTGTTTATATTGCATTATACAATATTATAAAATATCGACATTCACAGTTACAGTTTATTTTACATATCTCAGTTCATGTATAACATTACAACATGAGTACATGAAATACAAAATAATAATACAATGATAAGAGGCAATTACAATAAGCATTACATGCATCATGCACACGAAACACAAATGTACAAAACATATACTATAAATAAATATTTCGGGAGAAGGTTTTTTATTCTAATTTTATGTTTAAAATATTTATACAAGAATATTATTATGTTATTTTCTGAAGTTTCAAGCCTATTTATTTAAATTTGCAAATAATGTCTTTGATGAGTACACAAAGTTATGTTATTCAAAATGCAATATCGAAAATTTGCTATCACATTTGCAACCAGACATAATTATGAAGTCACATATTCCAAGTCTTACGGGGAACCAGCAACAGGGGACAATTGAATATTAAAAAGCTGACAACCAGTTCTATCTATCATTTGATCGTCTGCGAGTTTATGCGACTAATATTGATACCAATAATGAGTCAGTTAAAGGAGTCAGTCAATTAAGTCCGTGATTAAGATTTTACGAGTATTTTCACGCATCTTTCTCGTACATGTGAGGGTATCCTTTACATCCTCTGATTAAATACCTTATTCATCTTAAACCTGATTGCAGTCATGAAATATTTAAATTTTAATCAATCCCCAATTTTCCTCGGCCCGTGGAACTCATTATAATTGTTGATTTACTTGAATGCTGGCTAGCCGAAGCCAAGATCTAATTGTAAATTTTAGATCTACCAATGAGACCATACTTATGTGTATCATGGAAACTTCCCCAACCGTATGGCTGTCAAGTGAGCGTCGCCAATCCGATCGAGCGTGTTTTTTTAAAAACTTTTTAAATATTGAATCCAACATGTATGCGTGTACATGGACGCTTGAACGCATGGTCACTTTTTTGAACAACGCACATATCTAAATACAATGAGTGTAAGGAAAGATACAGTTTATTAACGCATATGTAAGTTGATCGCACCCTGTCACCGACGAACTAACGCAATAATCGATGTGCAATATATGCATATTTTTCCAAATTGCCAGCTTTTACGTCAGTATTGTTTGTATCGAGAAACATTTCAATACTGAAGGTCGTTTAGATGTTTAGCCAAACTGACCGATAATGACTACATTGAAAACACTAGTAGGCAAAGTTTGACATTTGATACATTATCTGTAAATCAAATCGAGTGTCGACTCCAACGAAATAAGGGTTGAGGCGTATGATTGTTTTAACGCACATCACAAAGGCTGCTTGAAGTTAGTACTAGAGTATACGGTACGCTGTTCACAATTCAAGATTCAAATTGCGAACTGCAGTGGATATTTTTTTGATAAGACCAACTTAACATTGCAGGGGCATATATATTTACCATTATCCTTTCGTCCCATATAGGTGTTCCTCATATATCGGAGACAGTGTAGTCCAAAGTTTACTACATAGCCCTGCAATACTTTTATAGGAATATATAAGATATCGTAATTAAGATGTGCACCTGGGGTTTTATGTTAGGATTCAATCAGTAATTGCACAATGCATACTAACTTAAAACAAGTCTGTATGCAATTGTAACAATGCTGGATAAAGACAAAGATTTCAACAATATGACATACACTGTTCTGTAGTGTGGCTCTATTGTTAAGTCGGATGAGGCGATAGAGGATTTTATAAGATATTTATGTAAACAAAAGATCGGCGGAAATGAGACTATAGTACTGATATGACATGTTAGAGAATTAAGGACTTATGGGAGCTTATTAATACACATATTAGGCACGTGTTTTATGAAGAATCTGTCAACAAATCTTATTGTATTGAACCATAGTTATATAACCAATATGATTTTTAGAAACACACCCCACTGATAAAAAAAACCACGAATTATATACAGTCGGACCTGATCTTCATGTCAACATACCGCTGATATCTACGTTGTTTTCTGGTGCTAAAAATCATATTATTAAACAAATTATCTACACATGTAAAAACAGGGAGCAGTCGTTAATCTTTATTGTAAAATGTATTAAAGGATGTTTATAAAAAACTGAATTTGAAAACGAGTACTGTACATGATATAGACAGTGACGTACCAGTTAAGATTTTAACGTAAAACGTCAACTATACTTTATTAGGGATCGCTAACATTGATGATACACTATTTAATATTTTTATAAATTCAAATCAAGTACGTCTTACGCATATTGAGTATAAAGTTATCCTCTCTAACAGATCAGGATTTACAGCTGGTCGAAATTAAAAACCAGGATCGCATAATTCCTGTTTACTCAAACAGCATGACCCCTTTTTATACCTCCAATAAATTCTAATTTCTTTCGAGAAGTGAATGTCGATATTAATGCACCTAACTTAGGTCAAACTATTAGAACGGTGTGAATGCGTAACAATGTGTGAAATAAGTGTCGGATAGAGGCCGAGTTACCTTGCTTTCACCAACAATATACAGTAAAACCTCAATAATAAGACCACCCTAGGGACCCTAAAAACTGGTCTTTATATTCAGGTGGTCTTAATATCAATGTGAATGACGTAACAATGTCTGAAATAAGTGTCGGAAAGAAAGCGAGTTACCTTGCTTTCACCAACAATATACAGTAAAACCTCAATAATAAGACCACCCTAGGGACCCTAAAAACTGGTCTTTATATTCAGGTGGTCGTAATATCAATGTGAATGACGTAACAATGTGTGAAATAAGTGTCGGAAAGAAAGCGAGTTACATTGCTTTCACCAACAATATACAGTAAAACCTCGATAACCATTAAACCATTAAAACTGGTCTACATACTGCGGTGGTCTTAAACTTTGTGGCTGAATAAAGAGCAAAACAGTGAAAATGGACTTGAAAATAGTTCTTAATATTGAGGTGGTCTTATTATTGAGATGGTCTTATTATTGAGGTGGTCTTATAATTGAGGTGGTCTTATTATTGAGGTGGTCTTATTATTGAGGTGGTCTTATTATTGAGATGGTCTTATTATTGAGGTGGTTTTATTATTGAGGTGGTTTTGTTATTGAGGTGGTTTTGTTATTGAGGTGGTCTTATTATTGAGATGGTCTTATTACTGAGATGGTCTTATTATGGAGGTGGTCATATTATTGAGGTGGTCTTATTATTGAGGTGGTCTTATTATTGAGGTGGTTTTATTATTGAGGTGGTCTTATTATTGAGGTGGTCCTAGTAATTGAGGTGGTCTTATTATTAAGATTGTCCTATTATTGAGGTGGTCTTATTATTGAGGTGTCCTATTATTGAGGTGGTCTTAGTATTGAGGTGTCCTATTATTGAGGTGGTCTTATTATTGAGGTGTCCTATTATTGAGGTGGTCTTAGTATTGAGGTGTCCTATTATTGAGGTGGTCTTATTATTGAGATGGTCCTATTATCGAGGTGGTCTTATTACTGATATGGTCTTATTATTGAGGTGGTCTTAATATTGAGGTGGTCATTAAGTGACAGTTTACCGTATGTAACATAGAGATACCAGATTTCGACTTTACATTATTAAATATAAAGCTGTTAAGTGAAATTTGAAAATTCAAATTTTTTTTTTACTTTATTTAAAATTGAACGAAAGCATTGTTAAGAGGAAAATGTGTCGAAATTACCGTACTCCAATAATTGGTTTCAGAAGAATAAGCACATTTATAAACTAAATACCGGATCAACATTTTGAAACCAAGGATATGCTCAATTTGCTAGTTTCAAATCGTACATCATAGCCTAACAAAATACTGAAGACGACACAAAGCAATATATGTTATATCCATATATGTTATACATTATGTTTGAGATATTCTTTAAAACCAAATCGTGAATTTTGAATCGATTCGATGTGTTCAAAGAAATATCCAACTACGATTTTATAGAATCTGATCTGAAAATTTGAATCTTATGAAATCTTGATCTCCAAACTCAAATCTTAGTTTGTAAGTTTGCATTTTTTTCACGCTAATCCGGGTAACATTATGCAATTTGATCATACTGTATGCGATATACTAATGAGTCACCAAATTATTTGCCAAGACATATTTACATGAAAATTATAAATTCGACAAATGTAAGTTGAGATTGAAACTGAGTTTTGAGCATGTAGACTGGCCCCGATCTCCCTCTGAGCTAAATTTCAGCTCAAATAATGTCTCAAATTGCCGAGGTTTTCTCAGCTGGGACTGGAATTAAAATTGGTATTATAATACGAAAAGAAGATAAGTTTTTTTTCTCAGAAGTTTTAAGAGATGCAAAATGAGATCTGTCTCAAACTCAGACTCTGAGATTTCTATTTGAGACGCTTGATGAGATTGGGGTCTGATCCCCAGTTTAACAACCACGGACGTACTTCATTATCTTAAATGGGCACAAACTGATCGATTTGTTCATTCCATATTTCAATTACTTTAAGTTCAAGCTTAATGTACGTCCTTACTTGATGCGCGGAGTTCTACTTTATATTATATTTTAGCATCAAAGTAAAAGTCTCCACAGCCAGAACTCTATAGAGATTTTAGTCTTATTTTCCGAAATCATGAAGCTTAGGCGGCAGTTAAAATTTCTATCACAGTATAGCAAGGACATTTCCCATGGCTATCATCTGATTAATTAAAAAGAAGAAAAGATTTTGGTTTTCATTAGAGACAGATGACTAGAATTTTAATTATACAAAACAATGATATTTTCGCTGATCAAATCTATTATGCGCATGCGCGATGAGGACTCATTAGTCTTGTTGAAAAAACACAGTTCATCTGTTTCGTGCGACACGACCGCCTATCCAGATCGACTTCGCTTATTTTGTACAGTAATTGGGCTCTCTGAAAGTAATTATTTTCTAATAATCTGATCATATCACAGTATTTTTCTGCAATTTTAAAACAAAACCACACTAATGACCGAGCTGAAGCGTCGTCAGTACAATAATTGTAGGGATTTTCCGTCTACGGTTTAGTAAAGTTTGCGCCTAATTATTTTTAGTGAAGAAACGAACTTCTTTCACTAGGTGATTTGTATTCTTCCGCATGCTTCCTCAAAATAACACCTTATATTCTCGGGAAATAAAAGTGCCAATTTGGTTATATAACCATTGATGAATTCTCTGTACAGTACTATACAGAAAAGAACACGAATGTAAAGTAAACGGACTACTTTCGTACGTTAATTGAGTAGGAACACAGACATAGTTAATGTTTACGCTAAGGACATGAGCATATATAAACTAAACCGGACTTGCCTATATTCTTTGTGAATATCAATTAGTCTCTCAGTTTGCAGGAAATATTCGTAGAACAATATTTTATTACTAACATAACGACACATAAATACATTTATATAACAGTCTGGTTATGGTTTTAAGACAAACACATAACCAAAAGGATGTTAATTTCCGTCTCGTATAAATACATGTATACATTGTCTCATACTTCCTATACACAGAATTACTTTAGGTTTATAATTAGGAATAATTATTCAAATATATTTAGTGTAGCTAAACAATAACTTGTACAATCAGTACAATCAAACAGATATAGGGGACGGTAATTACATCTCGGTATCCTTTAACAAGATTGCCTATTGGATTAAATATAAAACAGGCTTGATTCAACTTTCTACTGAACATTATAGAAAGAATTATTGAATAATCATTTACTTAAAACCCGCATTCCGTACATACGAAAGCGTCAGCTTTTTTCAGGACACATTATGGTGGCGCTGAGAGTGTACTTGCGTAATTCGTTCATTTCCTTTTTAGTTAGAGACACGAATGACAATAAATTGTACAATGGGACACATATTTTGCTAAGATGTAGCGACGGAACCATCAACGTACAGATTGGTAATATGCTGTAATGAAACATATGTTCAATTATTCTAGATGTATATCTAAGCTTAATGAATGCATAAAAATTACATCCATGCAATAGAGACATAATATTTCATTTATTATGAGACAAGTGATCCACGCATATTTACGGAACTCTTGCTCAAGGTCGAATTCAGGGACTGCGAAATTCGCGTTCTAACCTTGCCCAAGCCGAGATTCGAACCCTCGGACATCAGATCAGGAGACAAACGCTCTGTCCCTAGACCAGTACGACTCCCTTTCAAATACATTTTGCAGGCCATGAATTAACTTATCATGAAATCATTTGAGTATGTTCAGACAAACCCAATAGGAACAGAGAATCGTTTAACATTGAACCACACTTTTAAGTAAGCCAATGTTTATTGTTTGAATATGTGCCTAATATACAACTAGGCCAATCGAAAGGATGTTTTAGATAGGTACATATAAATCGCCCAGCCCAATGGGCTTATGTGTCACTCGGACCAAATAAAGCATTACAATGACGTTTGGCGCGGTATTGGTACTGACGCTCTAGTCCCTTTTTGAAATTAATATGGTTTTGTTCTTTCACGCAAAGTTGATCTGGATAGGCTAATGTGTCACGTAATGTTGATCTGGATAGGCTGTCGTGTCACGCGAAACAGATGAACAGTGTTTTTTTTCATCAAGACTAATGAGGCATATTCAATTTTGTTCATGATATTTTCAAAGTTTATACATCGTTAGAAAGATTGAACATTTATTATGTAATTATACACACAATAATTGTATACATGAAATATAACGGCGTTTTACATTTTAAATGAAACATTCCATAGATTGTCTTCTATAACATATTCATTTTGCATCGACTGTGAAACAATTTATTACAATAGTCCCTCTCACTGACTGCCTACTAGGTTACTCACCAGTACTCGCACCTAATTAAATGATTGCGATGCCTGTGGAAAAAAAACATCCGGTATGACGGGATTTACCCCGAGCCTTCGGATCAGGGATCGGGCGTTCCGTATCCCCTCAGTCACGCCTTCAGTAGACATTGCTATTACTACAATTGTTATATAAAAACGGGTAACAACGCACTCTTTCCTTGTGCAAGTAAACAATTCTATTTCCGCTATTCAGACATTTTCGAAATCGTCTGCTAGTTCTCGAGTTCTGAAAAATTGAAATTACAATACATGTATTGTTTGACAAGTTTACCAGAAGACCAGGCAGTCATCGCTGTTTAAATTTGTCCCTTCGGTTAATCAGGCAATTTTAGAGACAAATATCGAATTACGGAGCAACTTCCTAAATGTAGCCCTCCAGTTCCACTATTATCTACATTGCGTGACTGATTCGCCGAAAATGTCTTTTGACAGCGAATAAACTAGATCACATCCATAAGCCAAAACTAGCTAATTGCAGGCGGCTTAAGTTTTCAAATTACCCATGTTGCCTTTGTGCTCTTTTCTCTAAATTACCCAGAATTCCAGGGTGATCATGATCAGTCCAGCTCTTAGAAAAAAAAACATAATCTAATTGACATTTTATAGTTACACCGTCTGGAAGAATTGGAATCATTTTGTAGATGATGGAAGATAATATTCTTTACTGAAGAATAATATTCCGATTATAGAAAAATAAATGAATTTTCCATCATCCGTGTGATTTGTTCATTAATTCTTGGTATATAGATCGATAGATTTCGAAATACGAATATTTCTTTTCAGTCATATTAGCTATTTCTACAGACCATTAAAAATAAATGGAGAGAAGATGAAATTCAAATCGTCGCAAATTTTTGTTACAATATCGAAGATAATGAAGACAAAATAAACAAGTAATACGTAGAAACAAACAGTTTCAACAAAAGAGCAAAAAACACAGCGTTCATTATTTTATGATTATCGTCTGCAATTTCTGAAATCTTTATGATGTCTGCTCAGCAAGTTCTAGTCTACTAAAAGGATGCGTCTGGAAGATTCAGATTACACTGACAATTTCCGAAATTGCAAATAAATACTTTAATGCACATCAATTTATCGTTTAATGCATTATTTTCGTTTGATGTAATGTTCATTTCAATTCTTAAATATTGTCGCATGCAGTATAAACTATAGTAAACTAATGCACTGTCGTAAAATGGCGTCAGATAGATCTAAGTTAAATGTGAATTTTATATGAGATTTAAATTGGACCCATTTACGGCAATGGTCGTGTTGTATATCAGTAAGGAAGCAGACATATCAACGGCACGTTCTAGCCATAACTCAATGTAATGCAATTCTCGAATATGAAAGGAATATCAGTTTAAACTTACTTGTATTTATTTTACGTCGATTGTGAAGCAAGTTCTTACAACTTATACTAATCACTCCCGAAGACTGCTTCCTGACTAGCAACCAGTACTTGCACCTAATCGCGGGGTTCGTACTCACGACCTTCAGATCAGGAGCCAGGCGTTCTATCCCTCGACCACTGCGCCTCCTCAGTAGGAAATAATTCGTAAAAGGAATATCGTTCCATGCCACAAGGAGGTTTAGTGTATACATGTCTACCGAAGTTCTTGAGTCTTAGTGAAAATATAAGCGTTGTTTAACCAGATACAATAGGAATTCGGAGTTCGGTCGAAGCTGTCCCGGAGCTAAAGGTTCAGCGATCGACAACTTACTGCCTAAAGTGTGTTGGTACAATAAATGGTGCTTAGGAGTTAAACTAAATTTACGTCTGTGCAATTAAATATACAGTTGTATTAATCCCCATTACTTACGCGTCATATACAAACCTTATCTTAAATAGACCTCCGATTGAATCAATTCAAAACTCAGGGCGTACAAGATTTCTTTAGATTAAGTGTGTAGCAATATAAATCGAATAATTATTTCTATTACCTTTTCAATGGACATAGTACAAGGTATAATGATTTCCAAACTCTTTCCATTTCACCATGTTCACTGCTGCAATGAAACACGTGTAAGTTCTATGGAACGCTGGCACTGTCTTTTGTGGTTTTGAATATCTATTGTGTTTGTTTTTATAACATTAATATGTACCGAATACTTTATGTGTTGTGCAAACATATTTATGTTATGTCCTTATATCGGTATATGTTGGGCCTTTGAACGCTGATGTTTTTTATTACATTATGAAGTTCTGTTTGTCCGTTTATATGGAATATAAACATCCTTAGTAGAGCTACTGTTTGTGAGGTATTCACGTTGGGGGAATTAATTGTTGGGGAACTAAAGCTTGGAATGGTGATTTGCTGTAATGTCCTTATTTCTTTATAATCAAAGGACAAATTGTTATAAAAACCGTCTTTAAGGTTGGAATGTTACGAAAATCACACGAAAGTGACGTCTGTGTTTATCATTTCTATCCTGAAAGTTTGGAATACATGGACTTCAATTAAAGTATTGGGGCAGCGGCCCCTGCGGCTCCGGCTCATACACCCCTGTATTATCACCCAACATGCTGCGAAATCGGTAGCATTCGACGACCAGACATGTACACACAACACAACAATCTCTGAGGCGTATTTTTACAATTTGTTCATTTACGTATTTTCTGCTCAAAACCTGTCAATGTGTGATAAATTTAAGCAAAATCTTGCGATGTGGAAGAATGGACTAATTTGTTTATTAGCACCAGGGAGCGCGATGCCGGTGATCGATTTACCAATTAATAAAGTAAAATATCGCAGGCAAACAGCCGCGTGTATAACAGTTTAGGTGTGCTGTAGCATTGCTTTACACACACATGCACGTCGCACATAATATACAGTAAACCCTCAATAACAAGACCACTCTCGGGACCCTTGACAACTGGTCTTAAAATTGAGTCTGAATGAAGAGCAAAACAGTAAAAATGTGTCCTTAATTTTGAGGTGGTCTTATTTTTGAGTTGGTATTTAAACTTCGTAGTTACTCCGTACCGTCCCAATAGCTCATTTGGTAAGAGTGTCTGCATTGAGTGAAGCAAGTTGTGGGTTCGATCTCCGGCCGCGACATACTAAATACGTGAAACTGGGTTTTTTAAATCGTATACTTGGCACTCAGTATATAGAGGTAAGTACACTTATAAAGACATTCATAGTGAAACAAGTCGATGAATCTTTCACTGATCACTTCAGATAGCAAACTGTCGGCGTGTCTAACCAGTAACCGCGTGTAATATGTACACAGTGTGAAGACCGCTATAATTCGAGCGCCGTGCGAGACTCAAGCCCACGGAATCAATATGCATTTACACTATCATATGAAAACAACAATCGTTACTGGTCACAACATCGTAGAATTGTTAGATATGGATTGGGTAGAGATGGCGATGTCATATACATGAATATCTAGTATGTAGTAGTAATAGCGATAAGCAAACTTCTTGATCATACCTCATCTGTGTATGGACTCGTTGTATGTACAAATCTTGATCATACCTCATCTGTGTATGGACTCGTTGTATGTACACATCTTGATCATACCTCATCTGTGTATGGACTCGTTGTATGTACAAATCTTGATCATACCTCATCTGTGTATGGACTCGTTGTATGTACAAATCTTGATCATACCTCATCAGCGTATGGACTCGTTGTATGTACAAATCTTGATCATACCTCATCTGTGAATGGACTCGTTGTATGTACACATCTTGATCATACCTCATCTGTGTATGGACTCGTTGTATGTACAAATCTTGATCATACCTCATCAGTGTATGGACTCGTTGTATGTACAAATCTTGATCATACCTCATCAGTGTATGGACTCGTTGTATGTACAAATCTTGATCATACCTCATCTGTGTATGGACTCGTTGTATGTACAAATCTTGATCATACCTCATCAGTGTATGGACTCGTTGTATGTACAAATCTTGATCATACCTCATCAGTGTATGGACTCGTTGTATGTACAAATCTTGATCATACCTCATCTGTGTATGGACTCGTTGTATGTACAAATCTTGATCATACCTCATCTGTGTATGGACTCGTTGTATGTACAAATCTTGATCATACATCATCTGTGTATGGACTCGTTGTATGTACACATCTTGATCATACATCATCTGTGTATGGACTCGTTGTATGTACAAATCTTAACGTAAATATTTGAACGGCCTTCATCCAGTACGGTTGGCATCATTAATACGAGCATTGCAATGTTTTACCAATTCAAAATTATTGTTTATCCTACCCACGCTTGTTAATAAAGAGTTTTTATTTCATTTATAGGTGCTTAAACTTCAATTCGACTCCTTTTTGTGGACAACATAGTTAGTGTTTATTCTTTGATCATGCATTTTATTGAAGTTTTAACTATATGGAAGATATGTTTCATGTTTGTTTACGTCAAAATGTACAAAACATGAGCATAATATTACTTCAAACATATTTCACTCCAAAAAATCACACCTATATATCTATCTGCGAGATTACACACTGCTTGATGCTTTCTTAAACAAAGGACTGTTAGTGATTATAAATATCATATTTCAGAATTAATAACATATAAATATTATAATTATCAATATACTGTTGTGAGGATATTTCAAACGTTCGTGCATGTGGTGTTGTCTAGTTACTGCCGACGTTTTTTAAAATAAAACATGCAGATGTTCCCGAGTCTTGTCCTGTTTAAACGTCGGGTTTGATTACAGTTGCATTACTTTTAGTACAGTTTACCGCCCATTTCACAAGCAAATTACAAAATTACTTGTGACTAAGTTCGAGGAATACCCTCTGGGTGTCTGGCTGATGTTGGACATTTTTTGCAGCGTGTCTACATTGAGTGACAATGTTTATTCCAATAGCAGAAACGAGCATCAACAGTTCGTTTTAAGAATAGATGCTGATGTCTATATGTACGGTTCTTCTAATTAAGCGATCGTAGCTAGATAGATATTTATTCAACATTAGCTGTGACGCCCACCAGTTTACACATGATGTACAACAATTTATAAGTATGTCAGTATGCTTTGTCTTGTCCTCATGGGCTATCAGCCTTTTGGAAAAAAAAATATATCTATAAAGTAAATAATATGTAGTTCTACTAATACAGGAAAACTGCATATGAATGTAATGACAATTTGATGTATAATTCAAGGTAATTTGTTTCTGAAACATAAATGACATACATTCACACGTACAAGAAGAGAAAAGCGAAAAATAACGTTAACATATAAAGTGTAAGGTCTCTTAATTGATGAATGAATTTAATATCGTGTTTTCAGAATAATTTATGTAGAAATCGTTATATTATGTCCTGCAAAAAGTACATAGATTCTTGGCCTTTTTTGTTCAATGTGCACGTGAATATGTATGTACAAGTGTGTGTAAAACAATGTATGTAAGCATGTGAATATGTATGTATATGTGTATGTAAAACAATGTATGAGTGCATGTGAATATGTATGTATATGTGTATGTAAATAAATTTATGTATGCATGTTAATATGTATGTATATGTGTATGTAAAACAATGTATGAGTGCATGTGAATATGTATGTATATGTATATGTAAATAAATGTATGCATGCATATGAATATGTATGTATATGTGTATGTAAAACAATGTATGAGTGCATGTGAATATGTATGTATATGTGTATGTAAAACAATGTATGAGTGCATGTGAATATGTATGTATATGTGTATGTAAAACAATGTATGAGTGCATGTGAATATGTATGTATATGTGTATGTAAATAAATTTATGTATGCATGTTAATATGTATGTATATGTATATGTAAATAAATTTATGTATGCATATGAATATGTATGTATATGTGTATGTAAAACAATGTATGTATGCATGTGAATATGTATGTATATGTGTATGTAAATAAATTTTTGTATGCATATGAATATGCATGTATATGAGTATGTAAAACAATGTATGTATGCATGTGAATATGTATGTATATGTGAATGTAAATCAAATGTATGCATTTGCATATGTTTGTATATGTGTATGACAAACAGTGTATGTATGCATGTGAATATGTATGTATGTATGTATGTATGTATGCATATGAATATGTATGTATATGTGTATGTAAAACACTGTATGTATGCATGTGAATATGTATGTATATGTGTATGTAAATAATTTTATGTATGCATATGAATATGTATGTATATGTGTATGTAAAACACTGTATGTATGCATATGAATATGTATGTATATGTGTATGTAAAACAATTTATGTATGCATGCATGTGAATATGTATATATATGTGTATGTAAATAAATTTATGTATGCGTATGAATATGTATGTATATGTGTATGTAAATCAAATGTATGCATGTGCATATGTATGTTCATGTATATGTGTATGTAAATCAAATGTATGCATGTGCATATGTATGTATATGTGTATATAAATCAAATGTATGCATGTGCATATGTATGTATATGTGTATGTAAATCAATTGTATGCATGTGCATATGTATGTATATGTGTATGTAAATCAAATGTATGCATGTGCATATGTATGTATATATGTATGACAAACAATGTATGTAATTCCTTTCCAAGTGAAATCATAGGCATGATGCCTTATGTTCTGAACAAACTATATATCATGTATCAAGTTATTTGATCAGGAGAACTTCAAGTACACTGTATGAATACACTTGATTGTGTTAAATGCTAATATCGATTTATCTATGGTATAATATTAAAAAACTGTTGTTATATTTAGATATATAGATGCCATATTTACGAATATGTACTGCAGTAATTGCCAAATCGACCTCAAACCTGCTGGTTGAAAAAACACAAACTTGTCAAACTTACGTGTTGCACAATCATAGGTGATTTGGAGGGCTAATATATTAGATGGCAATTGTTGACTATCATTCTTAACTTCAAAGCATTGAGTATGTGAAATCGAAACCGACTTTAGAAACCACAAGAAATTTAACCATACCTTATATAACTACAGTCGGACATCGTTTATTCGAATTTATCGGGTCCGAAATTTTATTGCGAATAATACATGGTTTCGAATAGCCCATTTCAATTTGACGTGCCTAAGAATATACATAGATAACTGATATATACTTCAGATGATACAAATGTACCGTATTCGGATAGAAGGTTGTCGAATAAACGAAGACAAACTGTACGTGCGTTAAAAAAAGCATGGTATCGCTGAAAATACAATTTAAGACACTCGAGAACAAATAGGAAATTTTAGTCGCTTAGAAGATATCCTGAATTAAAAAAAAGTTTAATTCAGTTTCTGACGTAACATGGTACAGTAATGCTCTCTTTGGAGTGGAACTTTGCGTCAATAGACATTTAAATGTTACTACACTTTTTGAAAGTACTTTTTCACAATGTTTCTAAAAGCTAACTGGATACTTCTTCTGTAGATTTTGATTGAAGTAAGCTATACCGTTAATGATTCCACGGACTTGAATCACCGAACAAAATCAATGTAAACTTGATAAAATCATGTTTATCGTTTCAGATCAATTTGACATAATGTAGTGAAGATTCTTAAATTACAAAATGTCTGGTTAGCCCTTTGGACTGGTATAATATAAGTACATGTATGTCTAATACACACAATGATATGCTGTTGATTTTGTTTATTCACATTACTCATCCTCACAAGAAGAACTCACTTGTTGTTTTCTTATTAAGCATCGCGCCAATTAACATGTTCCACATTTAGCTGTTTGAATTGAAATCCTAGTAAGTGATAACCATGGTGATTGTAAAATAGTATCTCCTAGACTGGTTGACAAATGACCAACGCATTGTCATTAACTTTTACATCGCTAATTTGAAACCAGTCGAGTGAAATGATCAATATGGCCGTCACAGTGTTGTTAAAGTTGATTGTGTTGTCTATCAGTGTTCTATTGGCTCCCTTTAAATGTTAAATGAATTAAATATAATCAGACCGCATTCATTAGAAACAAAAGAGATGTTGTAGGTGCTGGTAATACGGTCCTCGGTGGGACTACATGTATTTGAGAGTTAGACAATTAGTACATTTAAGCTTTTTACAAACCTATCACTAGTCCGACGTCACATAACTACTTAACTTTATTAAGAAGTTATATTTAATGCTTGATTCAATGTACTTGCATCTTTCAGTTTTAGTCCAAAATATTAGACGTGTACATGCCCATTTAACCATAATCATTCATTATGTTGTTATTTTATATTTTACTTTCACTTTGCCTACATAACCGCAAAATGTCTAAATGTGAAATAAGTTATGTAGGACTGCTTTCAGTTTATGCTACTTACTAAAGATATAAAATATTTGTGAGTTTACATATCCTTGCTGTACCAACCTGTCTACATTGAACTTGTATAATATACTTATATTATATTCAAGGAGGAGTTTATGTATTGTATATAGTATTGTATTCCTATTCACAGGTACCATATTCACATAATTAATGAAGATTCCAACGGTGAATTTAAACCTTAAAATATGCTATTTGTCCCCAAAATGATGAACGATTTAAAGCATATTTTATAAGCCTTGATACGCTTACATTTATATTTATACCATGATTACAAGCTTTCTGACCTCTGTCTGGGAGAGCTTGCATTAAGCAATGTACATTTGTATTTAAATCCAACATTGAAGAAATGTTTGTGTTACACTCAGTATGTTCACAGTGGACACCATTTACGGAGAAAAACGGCAGTTAGTACAGATGTACATTAATCAACGACTGAGGGTGGAAAGAAAATCAATTTACATTAATTTCGCTTTATGTACGTGTAGAACATAGTGAAATAGCCCGTATGATTTTAACCAATAGTAGTACAATTTCTTTAAACATTCAAGACAAACGACAGATACTGTCAGATTGCAATAAAAAAATACACTATATCTTGTATGGTTGAAGATCCTCGGAGTTCTGGGACTTTGTACTGAGGACACAATCTATGTTAAATGCCGTACATTTCGGTACAAATGGACACGGTGTTATACATAAAACGGGTCTTACGGGCGTTGATCAAAACGTCATGTTTATTGACCATATGAATATGAAACTTAAGTATGAATTTCAGCACGATTGTTATGAACGTTGAACAATACACTGTTTTGTATCCAAAGAAGTTACAATGAAAATTGGTTGTTTCTAGGACTACAACACATTTTAATATATTTTTAACATTTTGTGTACTTCTGATAGTACAAAGTACCCCATCCACTAGCACAGTATATCATACACATGTTCAGATTTGTGTATCACTACAAGATCAGTATATCAAATATGCTATACGCTCACTGCTGTACAACATGGTCATTCTGTATACTCCCACTAATTGGAATATAAGCTCACGCTGGACTCTACTGGATTACATTAGTCATTCTGTATATGGACTCTATTGGATTACATTCGTCATTCTGTATATGGACTCTACTGTATTACATTAGTCATTCTGTATATGTACTCTACTGTATTACATTAGTCATTCTGTATATGTACTCAACTGTATTACATTGGTCATTCTGTATATGTACTCTACTGGATTACATTAGTCATTCTGTATATGTACTCTATTGGATTACATTAGTCATTCTGTATATGTACTCTACTGTATTACATTAGTCATTCTGTATATGTACTCTACTGGATTACATTAGTCATTCTGTATATGGACTCTACTGTATTACATTAGTCATTCTGTATATGTACTCTATTGGATTACATTAGTCATTCTGTATATGTACTCTACTGTATTACATTAGTCATTCTGTATATGTACTCAACTGTATTACATTGGTCATTCTGTATATGTACTCTACTGTATTACATTGGTCATTCTGTATATGTACTCTACTGTATTACATTAGTCATTCTGTATATGTACTCTACTGTATTACATTGGTCATTCTGTATATGTACTCTACTGTATTACATTAGTCATTCTGTATATGTACTCTACTGGATTACATTAGTCATTCTGTATATGTACTCTACTGTATTACATTAGTCATTCTGTATATGGACTCTACTGTATTACATTGGTCATTCTGTATATGGACTCTACTGTATTACATTGGTCATTCTGTATATGGACTCTACTGTATTACATTGGTCATTCTGTATATGGACTCTACTGTATTACATTAGTCATTCTGTATATGGACTCTACTGTATTACATTGGTCATTATGTATATGGACTCTACTGTATTACATTGGTCATTATGTATATGGACTCTACTGTATTACATTGGTCATTCTGTATATGGACTCTACTGTATTACATTGGTCATTATGTATATGGACTCTACTGTATTACATTGGTCATTATGTATATGGACTCTACTGTATTACATTGGTCATTATGTATATGGACTCTACTGTATTACATTGGTCATTATGTATATGGACTCTACTGTATTACATTGGTCATTATGTATATGGACTCTACTGTATTACATTGGTCATTCTGTATATGGACTCTACTGTATTACATTGGTCATTATGTATATGGACTCTACTGTATTACATTGGTCATTATGTATATGGACTCTACTGTATTACATTGGTCATTATGTATATGGACTCTACTGTATTACATTGGTCATTATGTATATGTACTCTAAGGTATTACATTTGTCCTTCTGTATATGGACTCTACTGGATTACATTCGTCGCAATGTTTCTAGAACCCCATAACCAAATTAAAAATTTTACCCTCCTGTAGTTTTGTTACATACGGGGGTTATGGAATTACATTTTATTTAAGTTATGTGCATTCAAGAACAAGATAGGTAGTACAGATAGAAAGAGCTTGGTAAGACGATTTCAACGATACCAAATACTCAAAACCGCCAAAAATTGAGTAACGGGGTTATGGAAATAAGGCGACGATTTGTCATTCTGTACATGACAACTGCGCCTATCATCGACAGCTGCACCGAATTGACAAACAATCATATTATTTCAGACAAGTGATTAATGTGATCAAACCTCACATAGACGATCAAAACTCAGTCTAGAATTGAATTTCAGATTGGCGAGCAAATCTTGAGAAATTCGTAGCGACGTCGAAAACATTAATGCAATATAACATTTAGTATAATTGCATACATTTTATGAATATGTTTATCGCTCAGTAATCTTGTTCTAATAACGTCATCAATAAGCCAATATGTTACAAATCAGACATCAGTTATTCATGTATTGAGAGAAATGAATAGCTCACTTAACTACGCGTATTTTTAACGGTAAACAATCTGTTGCTTAATTTATGCTCAGATTACGCGCGATATTTCTTTACAAATGCCTGAACTAGATTAATGGAGTCACACCATTGGGTTCAAAAGAAAAAAAACCCAAATGAAATACAGATAAACATATGTAGAAATTGACATAAAGCTTTCAATCGTACTGTATGAACTGAAAAATATTACAAATTTGATTTAATTTAGTTCGTGTACCAAACCATTAGGAGAAATAACCTGGGAGGGGCGTAGCATGACAAATGTGGATGGTACTCAAATGACTGCGCACCCATGCTGCCGGTGGGTAATTCTTAGAAACAAATGGTAACCTCTAGTGACCATTCCAACTTTTACACTTCATCTGGCGAGGGCACATTACTATAACAAAATGCTACCATCGTCCCCTTACCTCACACTTATTAATAAATCTTATTGCTTCTATCAACTTTTAGTGTTTGATTTTGAATACACCTCGAATGCCCGTTGGTAGAGTGCTAGGCAATCACCCGGGCAGCCAAGGTTCGATCACTTGGCGCGACAAGACATGTCATTCCTCCACGGGTACTTGTCAACTGCTTACGAAGGGCAAGTTATTACTGGTTTATAATTAATTCCAGGAATACCGGTTCAGTCAACTGACCGCCTTGTAGGACTGGAACATGTTGTAATACGACTTTAATCACCATAACAACAAACACAAATACAAAGCGAAACATTGAACGAAATTATACTCAGTACATTTAATAACGCACAGCGTGGGATTTCTAAATTTTCACTGACTTACTTTTAGGATACAGGAAAAGAACTTGACACGATAGTATTGCATGTGTACGCAACGTGTATGCTAAATTTCATGACAATCGACATGTATTCTAATAAGAAATGAGTTTCAAAAGTAATAAAATGCAATTTAAAGAAGTATGGTTGGTAAAAAATAGTGCGTTTTTAAATGTACAGAGTATACATAAACATCGTTCAATACTTTGCAAAACAGCAAACAATGTATAGATCTGTCATTATCTTTGTATAAACCATATCTGATGTCGCCAGCTGTACATGATAGGTAATTAAACATTACTACAAGTTCAATCAAATCTTGGCTTTAACAATTAACTCAAATTAACCAAACACATGTTACTCACTCTTGCATAAGAATCAAAGCAGATTGGAATTATATATAGGGTGACATCTGGATCCATCGATAACTGTTGTGAACGTCATACCATCATATGAATCCTAACAAAGGATTTAATTGCATACTGATAAAGATACTTAGTGCCATCAAAAACGCAGCCATAATACGTAGGCATAATTTTTCACCGAGAGTTTGAAGCCAGTTACTTATATGAATATTTCCTGTTCAAATGTAATCAAACTACATACCGCTTGGTAGTGATTGCTTTATTGATTGACTTGAGAAAATTATGTCTGTGAAATAAAGGATAGTACATGTATTTCTTTGTAACGTCACTTTACTGATGTATAAAATGTTGAGTTGAGTTTTTAATGGCGCTAAGAATTTGTATCGATTAAACTCTTTTAACTATGAAAACAAAGAATACAACGTCAAAACAAACTAACACCATCCACTTCTATGGCGTTAATCTCTAGTAAGTTGAAGGTTCCAGTACACGGAATTAGAGACAAAACCTCCATGGTCTCATTATATATATATACGTCATTAAAACTCTTAGCTTAAAATTTAATAATCACCCACAAGATGTAAGTATTAATATCGAGGTAAGATGATTTAATATCTATACGATTATTGTTAAAATATTATTTAATTGGTGGCTAGAAACGTATTGGTATTCACATAAAATCGTAACATTTAATCATTTCCTAGTAGGAAAGAGTTGAATGTGTGAATGCACAACTTTTCGGATAACGAACATTTATTTCAAGTTCAATTTACGTATTCTGCACAGGGACCGAAAAGGGCAGCATTAGCAACACACTTTGTTTACACATGTCGAATGCCTAGAATGTCACATGACAAAACCCCCAGTCCAATTTCAAACATATCTTGAGCAAGCGGAACATTAGTTTCCTATGCCAGGAGCTATACTATGTTTGCATTGCACTAGATCAGTTTAGCGTTTCAACGCTTCTTTTTTGTTTTAATTGAAAGTATCAGGATTGATGACAGTTTTATACACGACAGGCTATTGCTTTTCCGAATGATCGTAACTTCTAATTCAGACCTTCATTTCAGAGTTATAAGTTATGATGATCGCGAATATTACTGAAAATGTTCTAAGTCAGCAGGTTTACATTACGTTGCCATCAGGATTCATTCGCATAGGTCATAAACGTTATATGTTATTTGCTCGATATTTCATTTTATTCATCCAATACATCTTTCAAACAAACAATATTTCAAGAAGTCTGTAATGATATATGTATCTATTTCAGGATTTCGCTGTATGTTTAATATAACTGCTGAATTACTTCCATTAAAAACAGCGTGCATGTGTCGTAATCATTATCTGAAAGGGCAATCAGTTGAACTTATAGATATTATATACCGTTGTATTATGTATAATATACATCATAAGCTAAGCAATGAACCTACTCCCGCGTCTCTGAGAATGTATCTTGAGTTATTAATATGTACTTAAATATTAACTACATACACTGTCCTTGCACAACCTTTAGTTCTTCACAGATAATATGGATACAGATAGGCATATCCTCGATTCTGTAAACAGATATTCATATATACTGGTCGCAAGAGATGACCAGCTAGTTTATATTATGAGAATATTCACTAGTGTGCATTATGACAAAATGTACCGAAAAATGAATGTGAATTTACCAGTACACATATGTGATAAACGTTTTAACAGTAAAATTCATTTCAGTCATAAATCTTATATCTTACTATACAGACTGTCAACTCACCTCTTTTAAAAAAGTAAGGATAAAGTAGGGCTATTTTTTTCAAAGTAGGGCAACATAAAGGATTTCATAGCCTTAAAAGTAGCATAGTAGGGAGGATACATTAGTTTGGAATATCAATCATGGACAAAACTCACCACACTGTACATTCTCCATGATAAGACCTATGTGCTTTATGCAGGTGAAATAAGTAGTTTGAGTTAACACCTCAGATTTAGTAAACAAATAGGGTTAGTAGGGCTCTTTCAAGAAAAATAAGGCAAACAATAGGGAGCAAGTAAAACAGTAGGGAAAAGTAGGAAATGTAAGAAAAGTAGGATCCACTTGACAGCCTGACTATAATGAAAGTATATAGATGTATTCAGAGTTTTCTTAGAAGTGACATGGTACTGGTGGGTTAGCACTTTTATCCAGTATATTTAGCCTCCAGTGAGGCGTATATGACAATTCAGTTTATCAAAAGTTTATTTTTGTCCTTGCAATTTTACTATGATATTTGAAAGTTTTTTCCAAGAAGGTTTGTAACCTATCTGTACATACATTGTCCACGTATGGCTGAAAACATTGCCGATGGAGTCAATGAAAATGTGTTGATATGCTTGAACTGAACATTTTAATGAATACCACATTTACCACATATCAAAGCCATAGTTCTACAAGCCGGCGACTTGAATAGCCGATATTATATTTTGGTACATAGTTTTCTTCTTCTTGATGAGCTATTTACAATCTATATATACTCACATGCTTGTATGGAACTAAATAGGGAAAATCGTGGACTCCACAAACACGTAACTCGTTAACAGTTATCACTATTCAAAACTTTGAATTCAATTTCCTCAATATGACAAAAATGAAATACAGGTAGGTAGAATTAGGGCAAAAACATCTAGGCTAAACACAATCAGCTGCAGTCGCACGCTCCTATACTATACGCTAACTGGGCCTAACAGTGGAAAGTCATGGAGCTAAAATTAGGGGCCGATTTCAATCAGATTGGGCTAAACACATCTTATCATGTGTGATGCACACTTTTCGTCCAAGGGAGACAACTGCAGTATTTCTATAAACAACCTAATCTTACACATCCGCACAGGATCAATATACCTTGTTACAACTAGTTTTGTAATAAAAAATGAAAGTTGACAGAAATGTTTTACTTCAACATTCCATTAATAGAAACCAAAGTAGAAATGTATACTAAGTCTTATTTCAGAATATTTTAATGTAAAACTCGTGCAATACATAGTTCCCACATTTACAATATTTACCTCCCTTGTTCTTAACTGTCGGCCATTTTGATAGGCAAAACTGATATATACGAGTATTATATTTCCAAATATGTGATAATTGAGAAAATATCAACGGAATTTGCATGTGACCAGGGCCGTAAATTGCCTCCCCGCCGAGCGGAGCGAGACGAAAACTTTTTTTTGGACCCTTTTTAGACAAAAAATGATTTTTTTTTCAGCCCGCAATAGGAGGCAACTGCCTACATGCCTCCATGTAATTTACGGCCCTGGTGACAGCAACTTTTTCTTCAACTTACTGAGCCAAATGCCCACATGAGCATAACGAATAAGTTATTCTTTATATAAAGGATTAGTTTATCATCGTTTACATTATTTTCCCCATAAACTTTAAGGAAATTTGCCTATCAAAATGGCATGCTATTCAGAACAAGGGAGGTGAATATTGTCGATGTGGGAACTAGGTATAGGGACATAATGTCAAGAATCTGTTTTGTAAAACCAAAACAAGACACTAAGTATGATTGGAACCACAGGATATTGTGACAAGTTCTCTCCCTTTATCTCTTAAAAGAGTTCTACATATAGTACCTGTATATAGAACTATATATACATACACAAGAAAAGTGATTAATGAACATTGTGATTAAACCTTAATTTCATGAACTTAAAGAACAAAAGCAAGATTATATTTCATCATTTATTAAGCTTGTTAAAATAACAAAACATGCAAAAAAAACAAGATTTCACTATCTATCTGTGCAGTTTTTAATACATTTATGTATTTTATTCTGTGATACAGATAAATTTGATTTACCTGTTACAACACGAAGACAAAAGCTAGTCATTACAGCCACTTCCTCTCATACAAGAAACTAGTTTTCAATTACAATACTCAGGCGATAGGTTATATTATTGCTGTAAGGGTAAAATATCCTCCAATGGTTGTTACCATAAAAGCATTGTTAATTTTGAGCAGGTGTTCAATTAATGATACAGTGAATAGTATACACAAAATATCTCCACAATGTCATAACAAAATCACAGGAACAAAATTATTTATCAGATTTTTTACTAAAAAATGAAGCCTATTTTTTTATAAACGTCACTAACAAGACTGTAAAGTTTGATAACTTGTTTTGTACACTTCGTTCTGATACAATGACAGACACAATAGTATTCATCAACTTTGTAAATTTTAGCATCTAAGAAAAACAAACACTCCTTTAAGCAAGACAGTATAAAATATTCCACAAATACTGAGGTATGTCAAAATCTGTCCGAGGTTTAACACTACAGTACAATATGATGTTTATACTTATTGCTTCCAAAATACATAGCAACCTGAGAGAGTGAATTACAGGTCTTTATAGGTTTTGCAGAAAAAATAAAGGTTTTGAAGAATTTTCGAAAAGTTAAAGGCTATTACAGGCTGTAACGGTTTCACTAGGAAGCCTGTCAATTTAAAGGTGCTTTGACAACAAGCACTCGACCGCTATCAATTGTTTCTTTAAAATACAGGTGCAAACTTTTGGAATGCAATTCTCATAATGCTAACTTAAACAGCCTGAATTGCTTTCTAGGTTAATAGCACGATACAATGTCAACTTCCACAACAGGTTTCTACAAATAATAAAAACAACTGCACAAACTATCTCTCTGTCATAGGTGAATACAACATGGCAGACAAATTGCTATTTAATTAATGATATGACATAGTTGAAACATTTGTTAAAGCTCAGATGACAATCTACAGACATGACCTATTAGTATTTAATTGAAATTAAATCAATTGTTCGTGGCATGATTCTGTTCTTGCGGCTTTCAACACAGAATAGTGACACAATGATAGACCAAGCTTTGAGTAAGACTTTCTCTCAATGCTGAAACATGGGCTAACAGCTTTGTATGAGGTGAATATTCAGAATGTAGTGTAGTTTCACTATATAAAGATTCAAGTTGCAGGTTGAATACTGAGCAAACTTCCAAACAAGAAATGTTGAATCACAGGAAATTTCGCTAAAACCTGAAATGAGAAAGATATCAAATTTTACTGTTTCAAAAGGTCCAATGTTGATTTTTTTAAAATGTAATGAATTTCAACCTAAAATCTGAAATTGAAAGCTGATCTTATTTCTGTTTAACTTACCATCTGTATCCTCTGAGAATATCAACCTCACATAAATATGATACATATGTACATCTTTAAAATGCTGCAAGTCCTCACACCTTAGTTTCAGAGACAAGCATCGGTTTGCCAGCAACAAATCAAATCCATTAAATTCCCATTTTAAAATCAAGACTAACAATAATCAATCCTTGAATATTGAACGACCTGATGTGGACACTTCTTTATAGTGCATGTTTCATATCAAGTTGAGTGATATCTACTGTGGAAAAAGGGGCAAGCCATGCTCACTTCATTCAATGCCTTTAAAGAGCAAGAACTCAGCTCAGAGAATGTCATGTATTCTGGCAACTTTTAAAAATCGAATTTTCTTCCACAAAAATTGGGGGAAATGACTAGATAAAATCATGGGTACATGGTAACATACCTCAGCTTTGTACATTTTGATTAGACCGGAGTTAACTTTATCCCAATTGGGCACAGCACTTATATTCCACAACTGGTTCGAATGTTCTGCAAATGGTCCCGTTTTTACCTGAAATTCATGAACTCAACTTTACCAAATTGAAATATACTATGTATAAGGTGTAACACAGATAAACAGTGTAAATTTTACACAAACAGAAAAGCCTAACTATTATAATGTTAAATAAAATAAACACAAAAATGTATGCATGTTAAGTAGACAATTTTTATTTTCAGTTAAAAGGCCAATATTATCGACTATATACACATTATTTTACATTTAATGCCAATTCATTTAGCACCAAAAAAGTGTAAGACTTTACAATGACCAACATGACCAATTAATGTCACATGATCTTCTGTCAGAATCTGCGTCAACTGAGGTTCATAATACTGTGTATTTTTTAAATTTCCAATTACCCAAGTATACCAATCAGCCGCATATTTAACTCACCTGATTAATATATTTAATACAACCCAAAAACATGTAATCCTTTGCAAAACCATCATAAATATCTTGCTTCACAAAAGACTTCGGATGTAGTCGGGGATGTCCTGAAAACACAATAACATGATAACATATAGTAAGTAAACATCTTATAACACATGGTGAGGTTGAAATCTTTTTTGATTGCTAAGCAAAATCTTTACAAAATGAATTGTTTTACAATGCTTAACTAAATGCTAGGGTTGAGACTAAATATAGGGCAACACTAGAGATTAGGTCAACAGGAAGATAACTACACTACAAACAATACAGACTTTACTTATAATTATGTATACAGGCCAGGCACTCTCCCGAATGTATGGACTTAAAGTTGTTACAAAATTGCAAACAAATATTTTATCAGTACAGATCAACTTATTTGCCCATAATTAAAATGGCAATCTCTGCAAGGCAATTAAGATGTCATGTAATTATCGACGTCATTATGCATCTGATTCATTGATGATACAACTGAAAATCTCTTTTTTATAGATCATTAGTTTACAAATAATAACAAAAATTACCGATTAGTTGAGAAGATCCCCAGATAAATGGTAAAAACTGATGATCATCTAATGCCCACACCCCTTGACTCCCAGCGGGTTCCATTCTGTATGTTAGTTGTAAATTACGTACTAGTTGTAAATACCTAAATACACAAATATTCATATGTTAAACAATGATGTATATTCACCAGGCAACATTTCATACAAATTAAATTCCAGATTTGACAATGTATTGATTGATTCACAGTCTTATTTATTTTCTCAACAGTATACAAGTTCTATACAACAATCAGGTACAGCTCACCTTACTAGTGTCCCTGTGTTACCAACCACTACTTACATGTTCTCTTGCAAGAGACTGACAACTTCCCTGCACATGATTCAGAGGTGGGAGGGGGGATATATTTTGACATAGTTCTTCAGTCATACATGTACAGAGAACATAAGTACAGATCAACTTATTGAGGTGGCTCTGTGGCTCAGTGGTTAACGCTGCTGACTACGAATCCGAAGGTCGTGGGTTCGATCCCTCGTCTCGCCGGATAAAACAGAAATGCTTTTCAGTGTTTCCCACCTAACATAGTACTGGCATGTAACCAGGAAAGTACTGTGTATCGGTGCTATACACCGGGCACATTAAAGAACCAGACTGTCTATTCGAAATAAGAGCTAGGCAGAAATGCCGGGCATGTCTGTATCACAATTTCTCTCTCTCCCTTCTGGGGGCTTTCTCTCAGTCTGTCCCTCTGGTCAGATCACGCTGTATCTGCACTGGTAGAGGATGCACCTGCGCCCTTGTGGCTGCAACAAATGTAAAGCGCCTGTGAACGTGTTTCGCATGAAACGGGCGCTATATAAATCTGGTATATAATAAAGTACCCTTCAGGGTTTGACCTGACGATATCAGATTGGCATTTAGTTGAAATAGCGACCTCATTAACAAGCCTCCAATATTGAAAAACTTGAAATACACATATATAATGGTAGTAATTACTCATGCCTAATACATTAACTGTACACAGAGGTTCATTTTGACCCTTTGACCCCTGCAATTTCAAAAAAGTCACATTTTGACCCTCAGGATTCCGGCTGAAAGGTCAATTTTTCTCGCAATCATACGTATTTTGGCTATAAAAAGGTAATTCCTGTCAAAAAAATTCAAAAATGACCCCTGACCTTCAGCACCTAGTGGAGCTTTTATCAAGTAAGAACAACATCAGACAAAGAAACAAAAATCACAAACCTATTAAAAACTTTAAGAACCAAACCCTCAGCATCTGATTCTTTTAATGCACCAATTTTATAAAAGCAACACAAAAATGCGGCAAATGCCAGTTCATGTCCTGAAATACACAAAGTATTACATAATAACAATACAAACTCATGAGGCCATCTTTAAAAAATGTTTGTTTGGCATAATCCTATGTAGCAAAACTTGTGTAGGTAGGTAATTAATTCTGTTTAATAGTTTTTATGGTCATACTATACATGTAGTTAACTATTAATACGCCACTAAAAAAGGTTACCCACTTAAAACCCTCAAAACAATATTTTGAGTAGAGGTCATTTTCTTGGATAGGTAGGGTTTTTATCACAGGCTAGAAGAATTTAAACTGACCCAAAATGCCTACATTTATATAATATATTAATTATAGTAAGTAGTTTGCCCAGTACCAAGGTAATTTTAATTGGTAGTCGATCCTAACCAATTGGAAGATTTTCCTGGAATAGCCCTAATATAGACAGGATTAGTTTAATTTTTATATCAATTTCTTTTTATGATAGCTTCCTAAATTTCTAACCAATACCCATACCTAATTCTGAATCTACAAAGTTCTAAGTTCACCCACAATAAAGGCAGGATTCAAACTCATGACCTTCTGACCAATAGCCAGGCACACTTCCCCGCGACAACTATGCCTTCCTGAGACGAATGTCTGCGAAAAACATAACTCTTAACTAGTACATCAAGTATGCCAGCAATATGTACTTATGAGGTATTCTGAATATGTTTCAATATAAGCAGAAATCACTGAATAAATAGTAATACATTGTACAGTTATGATTAAACCTTGTATCACCTGTCCCATAATCTATTCTTGTTTGATTTCCAACACTTTCCACTAAATATATTGAGATTTCTTCACTAGCTTTTTTGTGTTGGTCTTCCAATAAATCTTCTACTATTTGTTTGGAATTCTAAAAACAAAACATTACTTTATATCATAAATGAGGTGCTTTGTTTTATGACACAACCACACAAATTAGTTAACTTACGAAGGAATTATGATATAATCATTACGAACATAATGTCACATGCTATGCTGGTTGGCGTCAGTTGTAATTAAAAAATATGAATCTATACCATGCATCTATTCTATCTCACCCTCACACATTTTACTGACAAAAACATCTATTTTCATTTTGTTTTGACATAACATGATAATGTAATAACACTGAAATCGGATCTAAAATGGCAAATCTGGTAGAGCCTGTTGAAATTATAAACAAACATACATGCAACAGTGGCTATGTTTACTCATATTCAAAATACATACACTGCCCTCCAAAGCTTCTTCACAATTGAATATTTTGAATTTCTTTACTTTTTCTTACAGAATTTCAAATAAAACATGTATGACCATGAAATAAAATTATTCCTCCCACTTCTGTGATGGATAGTTAAGAATTAACAATTTGCACATCTCGGCTGCAGCATCAATCGGCCTGCATCCAAAACCAATAAGTGTGTAACTGATTGATCTGACACAGAAAATAAGATAAATTGTTTCAGTACAACTTTATAAATACTTCTACAGAAAATTATTGCTTTGTTAAAAAGCATTTTTGATTAATTGCATGTGAACAAATATGAAAATACAATAATTGCAATGGTAACTTTTCAAAGTGTGAAGGAACTTTTGGAGGGCAGTGTATTTGTTTTTTATTAAAGCATTCAAATACAAAGAGTTCTCTCTAATAATCACCAAGACTTTTAGTATTGTTAAATGTATCAATATGGTACTTACTCTGACTACAGAATTGAAAAACATACAAATACAATATTGTGCAGCACTGCTGATTATCATATATTTGCCATACATTCTTAAGAGTGTTATCATTACGTACAAACAAATGTAAATAAATTTGAACTTGACTTGTTCGAGTTTCACTCCATTGTTTAACAGTATTTCAGATATACACAGCAGTTCTTTGGTCTGACCCGTGTTCCTGGCACTAACCTGCTGCTCTGCAAGCAACTGACCAGAGGTTGAATACAAATGACATTTGATGTTATAATCATCTTCAGTAAAATTGTCACAGAAAACGTACATGTCACACAGGGTTCAAACCTACGCCTATAGACCGACACGTCACACAGGGTTCAAACCTACGCCTATAGACCGACACGTCACACAGGGTTCAAACCTACGCCTATAGACCGACACGTCACACAGGGTTCAAACCTAAGCCTATAGACCAACAGTCAAAAGTTCAACCAAATGAGCTAATTGAACAGGGCACACAGATATAAATGACAGTGTAGAAGCTTACCTGTTGTAACTTTTCAAACCATGATCTGAATGATTTATTACCAAATCTCTGAGGTTGATCCAGAGGGGGAAATTCTTGTATCCAACTTGCTAATGTGTCTAATAGCTGCATCAAGCTGGTCAATAACTAAAATATAATGAGACATTGACAGGTACATAAATACATACCATTAATAATTTACTTCCATAAATCTAATTTGCAGTCAAAGAACATTCATAATTATGAACTATTGAATAACATGATAGAACTACACTCTAAACAATTAATGTATATATAATCATACAAAAAAATCACCAGAAGAAAAATTTTAAGAAGTGTTTTGAGTGCATGAAATAGTTTAATAGATTACCGGAGACATGGTGATCTCTGTCGAAATTTTCTTTCCTTTAACGGCTGAATTCATTGCCTGAATAAACCCCATCAAATCCTGGTATGCCTGGCAGAGAAAAAACAGAAATTCTAAATACAGTAGACATTGTATTAAGAGACCACCCAAGGGACGGTCAAAAAGTGGTCGCTTAATAAAGTGGTCTCTTAATAGATATCAACAAATTTAACGAAAGTTAAAGTACAAATGAATGTCGTACTGAACAATCAAAACGTATAAATACCATCCTCTTTCCATTCATATGTATCTATGGTGTGGAACAAAGCTCACTAGGCAATAGAACAATGGACAAGTGCCTAATTCTTAAATTCCACGTAAGTTATCCAATATGAAATATGACAAGCTTCATGTACGTTGAATAGTGTAGTGGTCTCGTGCTTAAAATTCAAGAATGTTCTTATCACACGCGCGAAATTTTCTAACTAACGCAAAAGTAAAAGGCGAAACACAGACACACACACATTTTCACGGGTACATAATAATTTTCAGTCTATAAATAAATAACTGTACAGTTTACTAATCGCAGTAACACGAATCTGCGCATGGTGTGACGTCATGAATTAAGTGACGAAGTTTTGACAGCTATATTAACTGGAATAATTCTAAAACTTTATTCCACGTGCGTATTAAGACAGGTTGATAATAATAAACGTTTTTTCCATAAGGCAATGATTTAACAGGGTCTTTAAAATGGATTTCATACTAAACAAAGTGAGTGTTTACACATTTAAACCCAGACTTAAATTATGCGATGTGTTTTTGTCTGACATTTTTATTCTCTCAGTGAAAATAAGAAGTTTGTCGGTACGACGATCTTTCAAGTAAAGATAAAAGCGGGCGAGACGGTACACAAATTACATCTCGCATATTTCTTCTCGGGACATCGTAATGTAAAAACTCGGTGACATCAAGCAACGTTAGTCGCTTAGCAACGACGTTACATGAACTTTGTTCTTGTAGAAATTATGAGCGTTTATGCTGTGTAATCCATTTACATTCGAGACTCGCGCTTAAACGGACACATATATGACACGATTTTTACATGACGTTTTATAACTGTGTCGCCGAGTAATTACCTGGTCGCATTTATCACGCCTAATTGTTTATTCAATTGTTTAAAGGACAATGCGCGAATGCAGTTGTGAAGAAGGTGTGAAATGCACAAGGCGATTAAGTGCATGCGGTCGTTTAATGGATTATTTAACTATGTTTTTTACTTGTCGGGACTGGTTTAATGCGGTCGCTGGTCGCGTAATAGAAAAGTCGTTTAATAGATACAATTTATATAGTAAAAACGCTCGGGCGGGAATTTAAGTGGTCGTTTAATAGAAAAGTCGCTTATTACAGGTGGTCGCTCGAGCAATGTCTACTGTATATGCAATGAAATCCACAATACTTGAATGACCTTGGCACTTACAGCTAATTGGATTTCTATTTTTTAATTTTCTGTCAATTGAAGTTTGATAAACATATTCCTAGTAGTCTAACAAAGTCACATGTGTGACATGATGATGGATTAGAATTCCACAATGAGAAATTGCCACTTACAGTTATTATTACCAACGCCCTCTATGTATTTAATTAAAATTAATTTACTTAGGTTTATTTTCCTTCCATCAAATATATTATGGAATGATGACAATTCATAAAAAAAACTAGTAAATGGAGATATAACATTATTATTAGGTTAACCCATTTATTATTGATCAATGATAACAACACTTATTCTTTACTATTCATAACAATAGGTTTCCATAGTTTTCCGTAGTTTTTTTATATCTCCAAATTATGAGAAATATGAGCTTAGATGTACTTATTTTAGAAAAAGCAAACTAACCTGTGATTTTTCCCATTTGGGTATATCCTCAGGTCCAGGACCTACTTCCTTTTTTGGTATCATAAACTCATGATTCTCAATATCAAATTGTGGAACTGTCCCTGTTTCTGAAGCTGAAAAAAACATCATCAATGTAGAAAAGATAAATGACAAAACAAACACAATGTCAGCATGCTTATTCATTCACCACATTAAATCGTTCACACATAAAAACAACATGCACGCAGATATATCAGCTTCTTAATCTGTGAACTGATTAACTTTGTGATGAGCTAAATCACTGTTTAATCAGTATTTTACTTCTTCTTTTGTACAATCTTTGCTCAAATTGCAAGTTTGTATGACCTAATAAGTCACAAAAGAAAGTCTTCTTGATTTCCTAGCCCAATGATAGATATAGGGTGTGTCAGTTTAGGCAGCAGATTTCATGAAAAGACATCTGCGGACTGTCCATGTTCTTTTATTGACATCAGGTACTGGAAATAGCTGCAGACTGAGATGAACTCATGCCTAACAGTAGAATCAGGCCTGGATACAGTAGAATCAGGCCTGGATACAGTAGAATCAGGCCTGGGTGCTTTTGTTAAATGTACTCTTTTGTTTTCTGATTCATTTACCATTGAGTTTTACACAGTTTTCATGGTATTATTACTATTAACAATGAATATCAACCAATATTCTAAATTATTAAAGCAAGAATCACATTAAAATCATCTGTAATAATCATTATTTATCAGTATCTACCCTCTAAATCCAGTTTTTATGTCAAAATCTTTGTTTTCAAGTCATTAAGACTGAAAGCCACAGTACCATGAGAAAGGAGTACACTTGTTATACCACGTAAACCAGTTATTGTGCTAGGCGACCATACAATAATTTCGGCAGCACAACTTACCCAAATATTTATACTCCAAATATACCCAAATACGGTATTAAGAACCATTATATTGACATATTATTATCCCTAATTGCCAACAGATTGTTAATTGAGCAATTTTGCAATACTGATAATTGAAATAAAAGACAATTAACCATTTATGAAAAAACTGTAATAAAATTGTTTACTGATCCCAAATATTTCCTAGATGCTCTACATTCCTTAGTTGTCCCTAAACATGTTGTTCAAGCTCATTTATAGTTTTATTTGGGATAATAAAAACGAAACAATAAAAAGCATACGTTGATAGGAGATAAACTAAATGGTTGACTTAGAGTTCGTACATAATATCTATTAAAATGAAAAGACATTAACAAATTACATCACTGCCAACTGGAAAGTTATTAGAACAATTAACTTATATTTATATAAGTACTGGAATGTTTTTCTTATTTTTTTAAATGAATTTGGATAGTCTTAAAAACCTTCCTTTTATGAATTTACCCATAGTTTACAATAAATGTTCTAGAGTTATGGATCCAAGTGAAAAATAAATCGGAAATATCCCATATGTATTTGAGTACATACGATCCATGTTTATGCCTCTCAACTGTAATATTGCTCATTATTTAAATTTTATACTACTTTATTACCTTCCATAACCATTTTAAACATATATTCCACATAAAATGCCCGTAATTGGAAAAATTAGACTGTATTTGGGTAAATCTAACTGTATTTGGGTATATTTGGGTAAATCGTGCCACCCCAATAATTTTGACAATACTACAGATTAAGCTTTATATGACAGCAATCAGTGAATAAACCATGACAACATGCATATTGGAAAGATGTACATTTTATAACTTTTCATGTGGCATAGTTCAACAATCAATATCTAACATTAATTCTTTAACATGTGTTTCTGTCATCCGAGATATGCACCTATCCGAATACTACTCCATTTATAACTTTATTGCTATATTGCCATAACGTAATGTCAACGAAAAATAATGGTAGAATATAATGCATGTATAATCCATTGTGTGTGAGAGCATTCTGTAGTTTTCCCAATTCAATTGGTTTCAACAATAAAAACAGCAATTTTGTAAAAATTACCTTCCGACGCCATATTTTATCTCTTTCCACTTCCGGCTTGGTAACTACGCAGTGGTCTCCCATTATAATGTACAGCGATGTCTACCGGCCTCATAAATATTTTAACGCTATAATTCAATGTTCTATGTTCATTCCGTATCAATATTTAGACTAAAAGCCCTTTTTCAAGAATAACGGACAAAAACATTTTCTCACTTAATTCATAATGGTTTGTAGCACAGCTACTTGACTACCGTCTTCTAATTCTTCTTCTTGTGTCGATATAATATTATTATGTACTCTTTTATATACATATAATATACACATATAGACATTAGTCAAATACCTGTGGGTTGTGGTTATCCTATAACCTATAATGCAATAGTGTGAACATGTAAACCTACGTGAGTATGTAGGCCTAAGCCATTCAGCTGAATATTCATCTACCCCAATAGCTGAAAATGTCACTAAGACCAAACATTGTAAAACTGCTTCAATTTCATAAGTCATTCACATTACCTATATACATGTATCATACATACAAATAGTGTAACAATATCTTGAGGTCACTAGGCCTACATAACATTGGCTTTTTATGTCACTGACAAAAACTTAAACGAAAGTTTGCAATCTCAGTGTAGGCTTACTTCATGAGTGCTTGTAAAGTATGTACTTATTTATTACTTTTATGTCTGTGTGATTATAATATGTATCGTTCCATCTTCGTATTTGTGTGCATGTTTTGTTTGATCTTTGTCAATGTACAAACTTAGATGTATTTACATTTGATCAGTGTATCATTATCATCTTGTAAATTCTACACTCATATATAAATATCGCCACTGCTAAGCTAGAAAGTGTTCTTGTTTTACCGTTTTGCTAGCAATGTCTGAGTCACCTAATCTTATTTTGGCGAGTTTGCTTTCCATCTTTTATTCAATTATGGTGTTTCGGGATATCTTTTAACTTTCTTCATGATTTTTGGTTAGAAATCGGTCAAGTTTATACGATAAAGGCTTGACTAGACGAAACTAATAATGCTATCTAGAACCACGGACATATAAAACCATTTTATATGTCCGTGTTAGAACATTGCACTGCCAACAGACAACACTAAAATAGTAACTAACATGTTTCCACATGAATCTGAAATAGATGACAAATGACCATAGACCGTCGACAAATGTCACATAAGGACAGGACCTGTCCCAAACCTAGAATCGACCCCGGACCTCCCGGGTGACTGCCCAGCGCTCTAGAAAATGAGTCAGTAAAACCAGGACATGTACATATTGTTGACAGAGAGTGTGTCTTAATGAGTTGTTGTTTTCGTCTCACAATCTTTCTGGCAGGAATAATCAACAATTCGCATTTAAACATGCATTTTTGCCGTTTTCATGGGTGGTTTTCTGATTTCAAAGTGTATGACATGTGCACATTTTGATACATTTCTGAGGAGAACTTCGCCAACTCTAAACGGACTTGAATAAAGTAGGTGTCTTTTGAAATATAAATTATTCATGCTTAGAATTCGGTGCATTTCGTATAAATATTTTAATTTTTGAAGTGCACTTTCAACCGCGGAAAAAAGTAATAGTTTAGTGTATTAAGTATATAGTATAGGGAAATAAAGGGAGATAACTCGTGACAATTTCCTGCTGCTCCGGGAAGGGAAGTAATTGCTGCGAGAAGTTGGTCACTTTCAATGAATTACATGAACCTTCCTTCGTATTTTAATTATTTCAATAAAATATATCAACCCATATTTTAGAAAATATTACAAAGAAGTAAAAACAAATTGAAAGGAAAACGTAAGGAATATTTTTCAAAATGTTCTTTTACTGTTACATAACTTCCATACAAATTGATAGTCAATCTAGGATTTTATCAGGGTTCCAAATCCGTAAAACATCGCTCGCACACAGAACATTGAGCTCATCCTATCAGTACCCTAGCTGGAGTCCTAAAATAAAGGAATAGCAATATTAAATACGGTAAAACTTCACATAAAGGCCACCTTAAAAGCATGACCACCTAAAACTTAAGACCATTTTCCAAGTCCATTTTCACTGTTCTGCTCTTCATTCAACCTCAATATTAAGACCAACTCAATAATATGACCAGTTTTCAAGAGTCCCCAGGGTGGTCAGATTATCGATGTTTTACTGTACAATACTTCATTGATCATTTACAATATTTTGAGCGTACACGTTGTAACTTTTAATAGTATCTCTTCAAGTCGCTTGAAAGTTGAACATTTAATATAGTTGTCCTTAAATATTTCAATCAATGTAGAATGGACAAAATGGAGTTTATCAATACTGTGGCTCTGTGGCTCAGTGGTTAACGCTGCTGACTACGAATCCGAAGGTCGTGGGTTCGATCCCTCGTCTCGCCGGATAAAACAGAAATGCTTTTCAGTGTTTCCCACCTAACATAGTACTGGCATGTAACCAGGAAAGTACTGTGTATCGGTGCTATACACCGGGCACATTAAAGAACCAGACTGTCTATTCGAAATAAGAGCTAGGCAGAAATGCCGGGCATGTCTGTATCACAATTTCTCTCTCTCCCTTCTGGGGGCTTGTTCTCAGTCTGTCCCTCTGGTCAGATCACGCTGTATCTGCACTGGTAGAGGATGCACCTGCGCCCTTGTGGCTGCAACAAATGTAAAGCGCCTGTGAACGTGTTTCGCATGAAACGGGCGCTATATAAATCTGGTATATAATAATAATAATAATAATACTAAAGTATTTTTGCTATCAATTCCTAAAGTCGTATAAAATAAACTGATGAACATTCAAAGCAAAAATTGTGAACATTCTTGAATCACAGCCAATGTCTAACATTGAAATAACAATATCGACATAAGGTACTTTTCTTCAGATAACATGACATACGCACGACTATTCACATTGGTAAAATGTGTCTACAGTAAGAAATGTATTGGATGAAACCGTGCATTAAAGAACAAATTATGGTCTACTAGTAATAGCTTATGAACGCCGTGCCTAGTTTGTCTAGGGTATATTTAATTTACGTCTGTGTATAAAAGGTAAGGCGAAAACTCTATAAAGTGGTAATGTAACACCATGAGGAATCTGAATGTAATCAGCAATGTACTAACTTACGTTGTACCCTTGGGCAATGAGCATGCACAAACGACTCGTGTAATATAAATATAACGGAAACCTAGAAGTAATACTTCAAAAGTGCAAAGCAACGTCAATGACTAGTCCTAGTGTACAAATATAGACATCAAAATGTACAAAATGAGACTTAGATACATGTATATACACGATGTTCATGCGATTGTACACGCTGACAGACTTTGATACGCATTATACACCTGCTCATTGGACAATTCGTGAAGACTGTGATGTACGTAATTTGACGTCTAAATCTATTATGATTATTTCCCATGGTAAATACTCATGTTGAGAAATAGAAAATGTCTGATTGGCATAGAGATTGGAAAACGGAGAAACACTTTCCATATGCAGATTAATGCATTTTATTCAATACCATAGTAACTGATGTTTTAGAGAAGTGCTTTATATTATTCTCTTACAAATATCAACCACAAATTTTGAAAAATTATATATGTTGGTAAATAATTGAAAAATGCTTTATTTGTAAATATACGAAATGGCTACCCCGATGTCAAGTACATCTCTAGAAATATGCTTAAGAAACTGTCACGATATGTATGGATGGGATAAAGGGAGATAACTCTAGAAGGGATAAAGGGAAGGAATCCGTGACAATCTGCTATGTACCAAACATGAGTAGACAATTTGAGGGGACAACGTCGGATATTTGACAACCATTCAACAGTTTCCAACTTTATTTATCTCGTATTTGGGTTCGCCCCCATGAGACTTTAGCAGAATAGCCAGGAGCTGTACCCACCGACATGAATGGCTGGAGCAACACATGAAATCAATAATGTTTTAACAATGCACCAGTGATTTCAAACACTTGTAAATCTTCAGACAAAAACAGTGTTTAATATTCGTAAACAGCTTTTATTTCCAAGATGTCTGGAAATTACAGAACCTTTTAATCTTAAACACGAAACAAACAATACATTTATGGAGAATATTTCTGCCAAACCGAAATAAATACACCGTAAAATAGCAATACCTAGCTTCGTTTTACTGCTTATACTGTGAAGCTTGGTGTAAAAACGTCAGTTCCCAAAAAGGTTTAAGTTCTGAACAGTTTCTCAATTTATCATGTATCGATTATGTTTTAACGATATTTTTCATATCGTCTGATTTAAGCATAGACTGCCTATATGAAAACTACGTACATGTTTACTGACCAATAACTTAATGCTTTGTTTGAATTATCCTGGAAACGTCAGTGTCTCATTGCCATTTCTGTCACCGGTCAGTGTCTCATTGCCATTTCTGTCACCGGTCAGTGTCTCATTGCCATTTCTGTCATCGGTCAGTGTCTCATTGCCATTTATGTCACCGGTCAGTGTCTCATTGCCATTTCTGTCACCGGTCAGTGTCTCATTGCCATTTCTGTCACCGGTCAGTGTCTCATTGCCATTTCTGTCACCGGTCAGTGTCTCATTGCCATTTCTGTCATCGGTCAGTGTCTCATTGCCATTTATGTCACCGGTCAGTGTCTCATTGCCATTTCTGTCACCGGTCAGTGTCTCATTGCCATTTCTGTCACCGGTCAGTGTCTCATTGCCATTTCTGTCACCGGTCAGTGTCTCATTGCCATTTCTGTGACCGGTCAGTGTCTCATTGCCATTTCTGTCATCGGTCAGTGTCTCATTGCCATTTATGTCACCGGTAGGTGTCTCATTGCCATTTCTGTCATCGGTCAGTGTCTCATTGCCATTTCTGTCACCGGTCAGTATCTCATTGCCATTTCTGTCATCGTTCAGTGTCTCATTGCCATTTCTGTCATCGGTCAGTGTCTCATTGCCATTTCTGTCATCGTTCAGTATCTCATTGCCATTTCTGTCACCGGTCAGTATCTCATTGCCATTTCTGTCATCGTTCAGTGTCTCATTGCCATTTCTGTCATCGTTCAGTGTCTCATTGCCATTTCTGTCACCGGTCAGTGTCTCATTGCCATTTCTGTCACCGGTCAGTGTCTCATTGCCATTTCTGTCATCGTTCAGTGTCTCATTGCCATTTCTGTCACCGGTCAGTGTCTCATTGCCATTTCTGTCACCGGTCAGTGTCTCATTGCCATTTCTGTCACCGGTCAGTATCTCATTGCCATTTCTGTCACCGGTAGGTGTCTCATTGCCATTTCTGTCACCGGTCAGTGTCTCATTGCCATTTCTGTCACCGGTCAGTATCTCATTGCCATTTCTGTCATCGTTCAGTGTCTCATTGCCATTTCTGTCACCGGTCAGTATCTCATTGCCATTTATGTCACCGGTCAGTGTCTCATTGCCATTTCTGTCACCGGTAGGTGTCTCATTGTCATTTCTGTCATCGTTCAGTATCTCATTGCCATTTCTGTCACCGGTCAGTATCTCATTGCCATTTCTGTCATCGTTCAGTGTCTCATTGCCATTTCTGTCATCGTTCAGTGTCTCATTGCCATTTCTGTCACCGGTCAGTGTCTCATTGCCATTTCTGTCACCGGTCAGTGTCTCATTGCCATTTCTGTCATCGTTCAGTGTCTCATTGCCATTTCTGTCACCGGTCAGTGTCTCATTGCCATTTCTGTCACCGGTCAGTGTCTCATTGCCATTTCTGTCACCGGTCAGTATCTCATTGCCATTTCTGTCACCGGTAGGTGTCTCATTGCCATTTCTGTCACCGGTCAGTGTCTCATTGCCGTTTCTGTCACCGGTCAGTATCTCATTGCCATTTCTGTCATCGTTCAGTGTCTCATTGCCATTTCTGTCACCGGTCAGTATCTCATTGCCATTTATGTCACCGGTCAGTGTCTCATTGCCATTTCTGTCACCGGTAGGTGTCTCATTGCCATTTCTGTCATCGTTCAGTGTCTCATTGCCATTTCTGTCACCGGTCAGTGTCTCATTGCCATTTCTGTCACCGGTCAGTATCTCATTGCCATTTATGTCACCGGTCAGTCTCTCATTGCCATTTCTGTCATCGGTCAGTGTCTCATTGCCATTTCTGTCACCGGTCAGTATCTCATTGCCATTTCTGTCACCGGTCAGTATCTCATTGCCATTTCTGTCACCGGTCAGTATCTCATTGCCATTTATGTCACCGGTCAGTATCTCATTGCCATTTCTGTCATCGTTCAGTGTCTCATTGCCATTTCTGTCACCGGTCAGTATCTCATTGCCATTTCTGTCACCGGTCAGTATCTCATTGCCATTTCTGTCACCGGTAGGTGTCTCATTGCCATTTCTGTCATCGGTCAGTGTCTCATTGCCATTTCTGTCACCGGTCAGTGTCTCATTGCCATTTCTGTCACCGGTCAGTATCTCATTGCCATTTATGTCACCGGTCAGTCTCTCATTGCCATTTCTGTCATCGGTCAGTATCTCATTGCCATTTCTGTCACCGGTCAGTATCTCATTGCCATTTCTGTCACCGGTCAGTATCTCATTGCCATTTCTGTCACCGGTCAGTATCTCATTGCCATTTATGTCACCGGTCAGTATCTCATTGCCATTTATGTCATCGTTCAGTGTCTCATTGCCATTTCTGTCACCGGTCAGTATCTCATTGCCATTTCTGTCACCGGTCAGTATCTCATTGCCATTTATGTCACCGGTCAGTGTCTCATTGCCATTTCTGTCATCGGTCAGTGTCTCATTGCCATTTCTGTCATCGGTCAGTGTCTCATTGCCATTTCTGTCATCGTTCAGTGTCTCATTGCCATTTCTGTCACCGGTCAGTGTCTCATTGCCATTTCTGTCACCGGTCAGTGTCTCATTGCCATTTCTGTCACCGGTCAGTGTCTCATTGCCATTTCTGTCAAGGGTCAGTGTCTCATTGCCATTTCTGTCATCGTTCAGTGTCTCATTGCCATTTCTGTCAAGGGTCAGTCTCTCATTGCCATTTCTGTCAAGGGTCAGTCTCTCATTGCCATTTCTGTCAAGGGTCAGTCTCTCATTGCCATTTCTGTCAAGGGTCAGTCTCTCATTGCCATTTCTGTCAAGGGTCAGTCTCTCATTGCCATTTCTGTCAAGGGTCAGTCTCTCATTGCCATTTCTGTCAAGGGTCAGTCTCTCATTGCCATTTCTGTCAAGGGTCAGTCTCTCATTGCCATTTCTGTCAAGGGTCAGTCTGGTTGAAATAGAGATTGTAGATTGCATTTTTGTTTTTTTACCACTCAAAGACCATGAAAATAATATTACTTTAAAACTAAATCTGGCTGATATAATTCATTTTTTATTTGGTAATGTAGAAACAAAATTCAATTTTAATTACATCTTACATTCATGTTTTGACAGTGTTAGCCGCGCATTTGTCCACCCTTAATAACAATATTGATATTGCTACTATAACGCTTGTGATGACTTGACAATAGTGTAATGTGAATGAATTAAATTTCCGGATTCAGTGTCTTACACACATGCATACTGATCCATTTCGAGAATGTACTCAACTGTTTGTTTTTTTTGGAATTGTATTGGATTTTGTACCTTGTACATTTGTTGCCTGCGGAAGAGATAATAACATATAATGTTACTATGGTGTACCAGGGAAAGTCTTTGAATGCAACTTTTTCTAATTACCTAACACCATACAGGTTTGTCTTCATAATTAAAGTAATTAGACAGACACATTTGAAAGATTGCTCTACGTTAATAATAATTCTGTTAAGATTCATAAACTGTGCAGTTATACAATAATTGTTGATGTAACAAACTTTATAATTTAGCTCAATGTGAATAGTTTTCATCACAGAGAGTAATATTTTCTGCCATATAATACTCACAACCGTTCAAAATTACATCAAATGAGATAAGAACTACATTTTTATGATATAATATGAAACGTGGTACCAAACACTATAAGTTATATAGTACTTTTTTAAATAAGCAAACTTAATTTATATTAAAAAGAAACCAGTCTATTCTAGCCATGAATACGTTTCATACATGTATACTACAATGTTACTGAATATACAGTTAAATACACAGCTATATACTCGTATACAGCTAAAATATGACTGAAGTGGCTCATAATGCTGTGATGGTAATACTAACCTCACATGATTCACCTAATGACACTCCCATGGCTTATGAATGCGTAAAGAAACAACGTTGCAACAAACACTTAACATATTATTTTAATACACATCTTAAAGTGAACTTTATTTATTTTAATCCTATTGCTGATATTACACTTCGTTCCTTCCAGCTAAGTAGTTCATCACATATGCACTGACATGCAATTGGGCATTATTTTGTTATTGTTTTAATCGTTTATTTCAATAAAATCGTATGTACAATACAAACTATTTTGTCATATCGACAAAACAAAATCATTTGACAATTTTAGAAACATGATATTTCGTACCATGAAGTATGTAAGAAGGTAGGTTAGATGTTTTAAGTCGAATATGTTTATCTACTACGAAACGAAAGCAATAGATTAACAAGATGTATTATGTATTCGTCTATGAGGAAAAATTAGAAAGTACAACATCACAAAATGTAACACCAAACAGTACTACTTTGCTCTTCCGCAAGCAACTGACAATGTCCCTATATGATCTGAGGTTGATGATAAATGACCGCAACCCAATGTCACGGAAGGACATGACTGCCTAGCCCCGGAATCGAACCCGGATCTCCGGGGTGAAAGTCTATAGCTCTAACTACTGAGCTTAATAAAAATAACATAACAATGATGTCACGTTTCCTGATGCACATCAAACATTTGGCCGAGTGTGGTATAATGGGTTAATGTATAGCTTCACAACAACCGACAGAATAATTCGTAGTTTGTACGCAATGTAACGATGTAAAGTGTAATGTAAATGTAAGCAATCATTTTACATCAGACTTGTTTCCGATACTGCAGGGAACTAGACTTTCACCAGACTGGTTTCCGATACTGCAGGGCACTATACTTACATCATACTGGTTCCCGATGTTGCAGTGCACTAGACTTACATCAGACTGGTTCCCGATGTTGCAGTGCACTAGACTTACATCAGACTGGTTCCCGATGTTGAAGTGCACTAGACTTACATCAGACTGGTTCCCGATGTTGCAGTGCACTAGACTTACATCAGACTAGTTTCCGATATTGCAGGGCTCTATACAAGGAAGTACAACATGAAGAACCACATATCATTAATTAATAAACAAACTATATAACCCAAAACACTCTATGGATAGGGGCTGAATTTTTGACCGGACGGTCTATGGATTTAACGGTAATACAATATATATGATTATTTAATTATATACTTAAAGTACTCCACTTGTATTATGTGTAGGATATTGCAATTAGATACGAATATATCAAGTAGAAAATTAAGAAACTGAAAATTTAATATGTCTGATGTTTCTTATTAATTTCAGCGCAAAATTCATTCGATAGTATATGGGTATGTTGATGTTTGTGGATTCTGCAAGAATCAATCCATAGTGACCACATCATTCTTCGTTCAATATTGTTCAATTATATTGCAGTTTGTAGTACGAGGTTTCTAAGGTTACTAACCAGTACTTACATGCACATTCACTGATAACTAAATTAGCACATTCCACGGATAATTCAGAGGTGCAGGACGGAATGTAATGAGTTTGGGTCAAATTGTCACATACAACATACTCCTAACCCGGGGGACAGGGTACGTACCAATATAGACAATCTAGTGTTCTATGGACTGCGCTAACTAAACGGGTTATAACGTCATGTTCTGTTTGCTATTATCGCTTTATTATACTGTTCTTTTGATGTATCGAACATGGTATTTATAATTTATTAGATGCATCGAGAACACAACGCCATTACAAGGTTTGAACATGTTACTAACACCAAGCGTAACGTCTATGTAATACGCAAAATCACAGATCAGATTTCATGTCTGATTTTGCGACTTTCGTCAATAGCTTTACAAACAGGGGTAGTGTCAATACTTTAAACTTTTACAAATTTAATTGTAATTCTTCTGTGTAATATCTAATACCATATATGGAAATCAAAGCGAGCATCACTAGTATCTTGTGAATCTTGTCTGAATGTTTGTACAATGCGTTATGTGTATACGGAGTAGTACACGGAGACGCCCTGCGTTCAGTTACGGCTAACAGTGGCGAACGTTTTGTATTGTATCCCTTGCCCACCGTATCACATTGGCTGCACTTGGGAACCAAATTGTAAAACGTTACAAAACGATAGGGCTTATAGCCGTAGTGAACGCAGGGCCGAATTCGTCTTGCCCAATGGCTCTGGATTTGGCTTGTAAACTAGCATATTTAACAAATATTGTTGAAATATATATAAAATGACGCTTTATTGTTGCGGATATAATAATAAAACGGTTCAGAGGTAATATATATTATTGTTCATCAATAATTCGACTGTAGTGCACGTGGTGAATATTTGGGAATATAAAGTACAGTGGCAATACGTTCAACGAGCGCTAAATGGCAATAGCTGAGTTTCATCCTGGTTACGGTTATCATCGGAAATTGATCAGTCACCACACCAGCAGTGCTAATGGAACATTGGACATATCCACTTCCGGTGAGTAACAATCAAAGTGTACTTGAAAGTTGACTTACTATGTCGCATTAAACGTCAATAGCTCTGACGTATCTATATATTTTTCTCGTCTTTGGATCAGTTTGATATGTTTATTCCTTGTTACCTAGGTGATATGTTGAATATATTTGTATGTGAGTAATTAGATGAGTACATGGTATTTTGTTTTTTAATTTTAATTGATCATTGAAATTAAACTAAACACGTATTGTTCGAATTTAAAGTAAACACAACTTTCTTCTTCGTTCTATACTTATGACCTTGTGGTCACGTGTTGTAAAATGGCGGGCGTGTGGGCTAGAAGTACATCTCGAAGTAGACCTCGAGTTACTTTTGCATCAGCGCACAGCCATTCCTTATATGGTATACACAGAGAAACACGCACCTTTCGTGCACTGTTTGGTTAAATAGCGACAAAAGTAAGTATGCAGGAGCGTATCAAGCTTGAACATACAACCATCCAATAAGTGAATAATTTAAAAAAAAACAAGGAGTAATGTCTCAGTCACACTGGATCGTTCGTTGTCTGGATCGTGCAATTGGTGGCAATTTAGCCAAGGTACGACCAAACGGCAATGTTTGCTACGATCTCCATTTGCGATCGCATAATACGATTGCTCTTAAGACTGGTGGCAGGTCATCATGCGATCGGTTGTGCGCGTGGTCGTGCGATCACCAACGATTGGAGCCAGATCAATCTTAGGTAATCGTGCGACTTGTGTTGGCGATCAGCGACCGATCGTACGATCAATCGTGGCGATATGCGACTGCTCGATTGATCGATTGCAACCAGAGTTCGCACGATTACCTAATTTCCATATCAAATCGTTAGTAATCGCACGACCACGCGCACCACCGATCGTACGATGACCTACCACCAGTCTTAAGAGCAATCCATAGGTGGCACCAACAATCGTCAGGTGGCAGGACCGGTAGATCATGCGACTAATTGACACACGATCATGCACGACTGATGGTACGATTATATAAGGCCTGTATGCGAACTCATACAATTTGGAATCTCTCGTCAGAAGTTTTGAACATGACCATCGACCTTGCTGCAACATATTTTACTTTGGCGATCACCCACGACCTCTGCGACCAGTCGCGCGCTCTTTCTACTATTTCACTGCGATTACATTTTATTTCGATCGCAGCTAGGTCGTAACCTGGTCGCAGCCCGGTGTGACTGGGGCTTAGCATAAACCCGATTTCATATTACAACAGCGTGGTCTTAATTACCACCTGGCTGGTAGGACTAAATGATAACTTCCAATGATTTGAAATCATGGCAAGTTAAATGAATATCAGTTGCTTATCAAACAAAATTGAAAGCTTGTCTCAAACGGCAGAATAATTCGTAAAATGTTAATTACATGCTGTCACTGCTGTCGCCGTTCTTGCTTCCCGTCTTTCTGTTTTGATGCTTACCATTTTATTTAATTAATTGTTGTTGTTGTAAATTTATGCATTGAAATTTGAACCATTTTACTCCTACCTCCCAGTAATCTGCATATGACTAAGCTATCGGGTATAACTATAAAACATAAGTTGTCATAAAACTAAAGCTTTTAAACGAATATACCCCGCCGGTTGGCTTAGTCTGCGCTCAGCGCTGAATAGTCACCTGGGACGTCCGGGTTCGACAACCGTCCATCTGTATGTCACGAATCGTCATCATAACTTTTGAACCGCTTACAGTTTTCCTGGAATTAATTATCAAACTGTATAAACGTACTATATTTCAAGCAATTTACAAACATAACCGGCCCAACCCGGGAAATGAACCCAGATCTGCCGGATGACAGTCTAGCCTTCTACAGTAAAAACTCAATACCAAGACCGCTATTAAGACCCTCGAAAACTGGTCTTCTTATTGAGGTGGTCTTAATATCGAGGTTGAATAAGCAGTAAAACATTGAAAATGGACTTAAATGGTGGTCTTAATATTTAGGTGGTATTATTGTTGAGGTGGTCTTTAAGTGAGGTTTTACTGTACCAATCAAGTTTGCCGGGCGGGCTTTTTATGATATCAAATGTGTTATTTCAGAGAAAGTTAATCTACCATGTAGGAACCTTAAAGCAGCATGTGCATAATGGCAACGCCTACGGAAGAAAGTTCGTTTGGAAATTTGTGCTCTAAAGTGTTAAAATGTGTTAAAAGTGTGCTTGTGAAAATGTGTTATTATGTGTCGATTTTGTGAAAAGTGTTGTTATTTAAAAGTGTAAAACTTCATATTTGATTTTAATTCGTGTTTTTGGATTCAAACATCAGATCGGTGAGTCTGATTTATCATTCTACAATTAACCGTTTCTGTCTGCTCTAAATTACATTTCACGTCCTGCATGATCCGGTCACTTATAACTCTGAACATTATTTAAAGCGTCTTGACTTTACAACTGCCATGTTTATTGATTCGAGAATTCATAAACAAAACCCCAAATATTGCCTCCGTTTCTTTCTGAGATACAAGTGTTCCTTCCTTATATAGCGAATTATATATGAATGTTAAACATTGTAACAACTTGCTTGTATTTTGCATTATTATGAAATATATTAAAACCTTAAACTTAGTAACCATGGTAACCGTCTTTTAATTAACACACAATTAGAAAAACAACTATTTTTGTACGTTGTAAAGTCAGGTCTGCTTCTGTCAAGTTGTGATATATGTAGTTTTAAATCGCAGCTACAGTCGGACCTTGTTCATTCGAATTAATCGGGTCCGAATTTTATTCCGAATAATACATGTCTTCGAAAATCCCATTTCAATTTGACGTGTCTAAGAAAACACATTTGGACATGATATTTATTTCTGATGATACCAAGTATTTGGATTGAAGGTTGTCGAATAAACGAGGTCAGACTGTATTATGCAATATTATATGGTTAAATTTGCTTACTGTAATACCCTTAAAGATGCATCAACATCCTTTGTGATAATTGCAGTGGCAATGCAAACGTTGCATTGATCTAGGGGGAGAAATAGGTAAGTATATGTATGTATAAATAAAACACTTTTGTAATTTTGGATGAGGTGGTAAAATGATGCCTGCATTTTAAAGTTAAATATTACGGTTTAGAATTTGCAAACATTGTGTCGTTGCAATTCTATGAAAATCGCACATCAATGTCGCGTAAATTATAACCTTATAGTGTCATCCCTATTTATAGGGCATGTCATTTCTGACTTTAGAGACACATTTATTTCCCGATTCCTATCCTTTAATGCCAGGCACCAGGCGGGTAGGCAAACGGTTACCATTATTTAACTAGCTGGCGTCTCACCAACCGGCCATATCAGAACGGACCCCTAGCGGGATTCGAACCTTTGACCTCCCGCTCCCATAGCGGATACCTTAACCACTCCACCACGTGGGACGGTGATGGAGACCTTTGAATATAGGTCTCGTATATATATATATATATATAATTAAAAAGAAAAGCACCTTGAAGTTTCACATTTCCTAAAGAAGGCGACTATTTTTGTACGTTGTAAAGTCATGCCTGAAACTGTCTGGTTGTTATATATTACAGCTATTATACATTACTTTACTGGTGATTTAGCTTCATGTAATACCACGAGAGATGCTAAACATTCATTCTTTGCGGTAAATTCGGTGGTAATGCAAATAGTGCATTGATCTGAGGCGGACGCTGAGGCGGAAATAGGTCGGTATTGGTATGTATATGTTTGTATATGTATGTATACGTAGGTATGTATATTTAAAATGTTTGTATGTTTGACATATTGGCAAAATGATGCCAGCATTTTAAAATTAAATTTAACGGTCCAGAATTTACGAACATGGTGTCGTTGCAATTTTATGGAATTTGCACAGTCGCGAAAATACCTTTAAATAAATGTCTCATATAGGTAAAACAGAAAATCACTTTTTAAGAAGACACTTAAATTGTAAAAATGAATACGCAATGAACATGATATATCATCACGATATCTTCTTGACATGTTTTAGATTGTCACTAATTAAAGATGATGTCCGTCTTGTTGATGTGTAACTAGGGAACTTGTCGTGAAGGAGGGTGTTGTGTCTTACCAGAAGGCATGGCTTACAGATGGCATTGAATAATCTACTACCTTTTCAAAGTAATTTAGACTTAATGATTCATTGTAACTAATCCGTTTGTTTTGCATGTTCTAACTTTCACGTCCCATGCTTGTGTTTTATTCTCGGTCACCTTGTTGTGATTACGATTATATTATAAATATGTTTGTATATGTACCAATTATAGTTAAGCTCATAGAAACCAATAGTGTCCATGAATTCTTTGCAAACGTTTATTTAATAATAACAGGATTTGAGGTTAAACGAATTAAAACTATAACTTTAATTAAGGTTGAGTGATCCAAATAAGGAAATAATTGGTATGTGTATAGAAAATAGTAAACGCAAGATGTTGCTTTCCATTGTTATGTGTTGCTATGCATTATATTAATTGAATGTTGCACGCATGCGCACAATGTGGAAACAGCAGTGTGAATATCTAAACTAGATTTAATATTTGTCATTGGCAACAAATACAAAATCATAAATAAAAATTGATATCAATAATCGATGTATAAATACGGACTCAATAACACATAAATTATAGGTTTTTAAAGATACCAATACTTATGTGATGAAATGCGTAATATATTGATAAGAATAATACCAAATCAATAGCGGAAAACAAATATAATAACATGTCACATTGCATACAATACCATACTACCTATAAAGCCTATAAAATAGCCAAAAGAATGTTTGACTATTTTTTTTTTGTTAACATGTAAACCTTCTTAAACCACGTGACGACCAACAGTATTTGTTTTAACGCTTTACCGTCCTACGGGCGCACAATTGCTGCCATCGTATATAAATGAATGATTGGTGTATGTGACATAATTGTTTCAGAGTCGTTATACAACCCAGAAGGCTTAAACCCACGACCGTTATGTTCATGTTACACTCGTTCAAAAAGTAAACTACTTGACAAACCGACACATTTGCACATTGGTACCTGCTACTGAGCTACCCGTGATATTTGTCATAATTCATCAAGACAACGAATGTGAAATGTTTTAGAATTTTCATTTGTGGATAAGTTGTGCACTAAGATTTTAGTGACTTCTTCGGTGTAATCAATATTGAGTATTTATTCAAGTTTGTACGTAAACATGAGCGCCGCTGTACGATGTCCAACCTCTTCTTTAAGTGACGTCATTTACAGAAAACGTCACATGTGACATCACCATATACCGACAGTAAGCAATATTTGCCGTGTATTGCAATATGAAAACGAAGTGACCATATGGAGTAAATAAAACAAAACTTATATTTGTATTTTCACATGAGTGACGATGCTTGTTATTCGTAATATATCTGGTCAGGAATACCAGTCTGGCTAAAATAACGAAGTTCATTTGCATGTTTGCTTGATCACGTCGACGGAAAAGTTGCCGTATTTATTGTACGAATGTGACGCAGTGTTAAGTCGTCAAATGAAGTTATAACAGTTTATGGAAGTTTTTTGGAGTCAGAATGAATTTGTACTGTTTTTCCAGTACTATTTATTAATTGTCAGGGTTAATGATTGTATGAGCTTTTATTTGGTAAATATAATGCGTTGCTAAAGAGTTCCAACTGATTATCAATTTAGTCGAAAGCGGGACGAGACATGCGTTTCTATTTTGATTTGACTGCACATGGGCATAATGTTTTGCACGATAGTTTTTCTCGTATTAAGTTTGAACCGAAGAAGACATAGTCTGGTAATGCCAACAGGTCGTTGTTTCGTGAAGCTAATTTCATTTAATGTGGCGCTTATACAAATATAGAAATGCTAGATCCGTATTGTATGCATAGTTTCATCCAAAACGTATGAATTACAATTAAGGAAATAAAGTTACATAACTCAACAGTTCTGCATAGTTTTCGAGAGATAAAAAGCTTGAATCCCGATCCGAGAGTCGAGAGTACAAATTCCTCCTTGGTTTAGTTGAACCGGCACGAGCTTAGCAACCCCTGTGTAAGGCATGAGTACTATCTGGTAACCCAGTCATGAAACTTGGAAAATAAGTTAACGGTTGACTTGTTTATTCATTACGAGGGCTGTCCATAAAGTGAGCGTACGCGACTTAATACTTTAGAACCGCTAAGCGCGGGTTCTATTTTCGCGCAAACGCGCATCCGTATCCGTTTTCTTATTCGCATCCATACTGCGGTAGGAGAGTTTCCATTTCTACGTATTTTTGTATTTATACATGTGCAAATTTGCTTTTTGGCATCTTGTCTTTGCGTGTATATATCCGCAAATGATGCGCATCCCTGTATAAATCGCGCAATGATTATGCGGAACGGATCAATGGAATCGACCCCTACTATTTTCACTTTTGGCAAATATCTGAACAAGCGAATGCGAAAATAGAAACCGGACCTTAGTGTACATTGTGATATGAGCAAATTTGACACGTACGTTCGAGTTTGCGGTCAGTATCAAGCGGTTTATATATTGGGACATAACATTTTATATGAGCGCCGTTGTACGAGAAAACGTCACATGTGACGTCACCACGTACTGACAGTAATCAATATTTGCCCCATATTGCAATATGAAAACGAAATGACCGTTTGGAGTAAATATTGTTTCCTGCTTGCAAAAAGTGACATAACATGTTGCGTTTCCTTGAAATGACATCACTTACAAAAAGGGTTGTAAATCCCACAGCATCGCTCATATATTGTTGCAATTGAAACAGTAAATATAACATATTCTTTAGGTATATTAGGTCTATATAATCAATAGGTGAACTCTTTTTTCCTCACTAATTGCATTCAAAACAGTGAATATAACATATTACATACGCATTTTAGTTCAATACATTCAAACATGAACTCTAATACACCCATAAATTGCATTCAAAGTGGAAAATTGTGCATATTCTTTAGGTGTATTAGGCCCATACAAATCAACTTGTGAACTGTATTTTCCTCAGTAATTGCATTCAAATAGTAAATATAGCACATTATATATGAATTTTAGGTCAATACATGCAAAAATGAACTCAAATATAACCATACATTGCATTCAAAGTGGAAAATTGTGCATATTCTTTAGGTATATTAGGACTATACAATCAACATGTGAACTGTATTTTCCTCAGTAATTGCATTCAAAATAGTACATATAACACATTATATTTGAATTCTAGTTCAATATATTCTAAAGAACTCAAATATACCAATAAAATGCATTGAAAGTGGGAATTAGTGCATATTCTTTAGGTTTATTAAGTCAATATAATCAAAAGGTGAACTATATTTTCCCCACTAATTGCATTCAAAACAGTAAATATAAGATTGTATATATGAATTTGACTGATATGTCATGTTTTATTTTTGGGGACCGGAGCATAACAATATTTCGAATGAGACACTGTAATTACAGCCTTCAAATTATTCAAGTAATCTGATCATATAGCCTAGATGTCTGAAATTCTTATTATTAATGAAATTTAAATACTAAAATGATTACAACATTCTATACAGAATCATTTAATCCTTGAAATATGGTGTAACTATCTAATTTATATTGCTTTTTTTCAAACCCATTTCATATCTTTAAAGTTAATTTATAACTCTTTTAGCAAACCTTAGCATGTTTGAATTTTAGGTCAATACATGCAACAATGAACTCAAATATACCCATATATTGCATTCAAAGTGGAAAATTGTGCATATTCTTTAGGTATATTAGATCCATACAATCAACATATGAACTGTATTTTCCTCACTTATTGCATTTAAAACAGTGAATAAAACATATTACATAATTATGAATTTTAGTTCAATATATTCAAACATGAACTCTAATACACCCATAAATTGCATTCAAAGTGGTTAAATGTGCATATTCTTTAGGTATTGTATGTCCATACAATCAACATATGAACTGTATTTTCCTCAGTAATTGCATTCAAAATAGTAAGTATAACACAAATTATATGAATTTTAGGTCAATGTATGCAAAAATGAACTCAAATATACCCATATATTGCATTCAAAGTGGAAATTATGCATATTCTTTAGGTATATTAGGCCTATATAATCAATAGGTGAACTCTATTCTCCTCACTAATTGCATTCAAAACAGTGAATATAACTGATTACATATGAATTTTAATTCAATATATTCAAAAATAAACTCAAATATACCAATGAACTGCATTCAAAGTGGAATATTTTGCATATTCTTTAGGTATATTAGGTCAATACAATCAACAGGTGAACTCTATTTTCCTCTCTTAATGCATTTGAAACAGTAAATATAACATATTGCATATGCATTTTAGTTCAATATATTCAAACATGAACTCTAATACACCCATAAATTGCATTCAAAGTGGAAAATTGTGCAAATTTTTTAGGTATATTATGTCAATATAATCAACAGGTGAACTCTATTTTCCTCACTAATTGCATTCAAAACAGTAAATATAACTTATTACATATGAATTTTAGTTCAATATATTCAGAAATAAACTCAAATATACCAATGAACTGCATTCAAATTGGAATATTTTGCATATTCTTTAGGTATATTGGGTCAATATAATCAACAGGTGAACTCTATTTTCCTCACTAATTGCATTCAAAACTGTAAATATAACTTATTACATATGAATTTTAGTTCAATATATTCAGAAATAAACTCAAATATACCAATGAACTGCATTCAAATTGGAATATTTTGCATATTATTTAGGTATATTAGGTCCATACAATCAACATATGAACTGTATTTTCCTCAGTAATTGCATTCAAATAGTAAATATAACACAAAATATATGCATTTTAGGTCAATGTATGCAAAAATGAACACAAATATACCCATATATTGCATTCAAAGTGGAAATTATGCATATTCTTTAGGTATATTAGGCCTATATAATCAATAGGTGAACTCTATTCTCCTCGCTAATTGCATTCAAAACAGTGAATATAACTGATTACATATGAATTTTAATTCAATATATTCAAAAATAAACTCAAATATACCAATGAACTGCATTCAAAGTGGAATATTTTGCATATTCTTTAGGTATATTAGGTCAATACAATCAACAGGTGAACTCTATTTTCCTCTCTTAATGCATTTGAAACAGTAAATATAACATATTGCATATGCATTTTAGTTCAATATATTCAAACATGAACTCTAATACACCCATAAATTGCATTCAAAGTGGAAAATTGTGCAAATTTTTTAGGTATATTATGTCAATATAATCAACAGGTGAACTCTATTTTCCTCACTAATTGCATTCAAAACAGTTAATATAACTTATTACATATGAATTTTAGTTCAATATATTCAGAAATAAACTCAAATATACCAATGAACTGCATTCAAATTGGAATATTTTGCATATTCTTTAGGTATATTGGGTCAATATAATCAACAGGTGAACTCTATTTTCCTCACTAATTGCATTCAAAACTGTAAATATAACTTATTACATATGAATTTTAGTTCAATATATTCAGAAATAAACTCAAGTATACCAATGAACTGCATTCAAATTGGAATATTTTGCATATTATTTAGGTATATTAGGTCCATACAATCAACATATGAACTGTATTTTCCTCAGTAATTGCATTCAAATAGTAAATATAACACAAAATATATGCATTTTAGGTCAATGTATGCAAAAATGAACACAAATATACCCATATATTGCATTCAAAGTGGAAATTGTGCATATTCTTTAGGTATATTAGGTCTATATAATTAATAGGTGAACTCTATTCTCCTCACTAATTGCAATCAAAACAGTGAATATAACTTATTACATATGAATTTTAATTCAATATATTCAAATTCAAACTGCAATATACCCATATATTGCATTCAAAGTGGAAATTGTGCATATTCTTTAGGTATATTAGGCCTATATAATCACAGGTGAACTCTATTTTTCTCACTAATTGCATTTAAAACAGTGAATATAAGATATTAAATATGAATATTAGTTCAATATATTCAATCATGAACTCTAATACAACCATAATTTGCATTCAAAGTGGAAAATTTTGCATATTATTTAGGTATATTAGGTCCATACAATCAACATATGAACTGTATTTTCCTCAGTAATTGCATTCAAAAATAGTAAATATAACACAATATATATGAATTTTAGTTCAATATATTCTAACATGAACTCCAATATACCCATATATTGCATTCAAAGTGGAAATTGTGCATATTCTTTAGGTATATTAGGCCTATATAATCAATAGGTGAACTCTATTCTCCTCACTAATAGCATTCAAAACAGTGAATATAACTTATTACATATGAATTTTAGGTCAATGTATGCAAAAATGAACTCAAATATACCCATATATTTCATTCAAAGTGGAAAATTGTGCGTATACTTTAGGTATATTAGGTCCATACAATCATCATATGAACTGTATTTTCCTCACTAATTGCATTTAAAACAGTGAATATAAGATATTACATATTAATGTTAGTTCAATACATTCAAACATGAACTCTAATACAACCATAATTTGCATTCAAAGTGGGAAATTGTGCATATTCTTTAGGTATATTAGGTCCAAACAAGCAACATATGAACTGTATTTTCCTCAGTAATTGCATTCAAAATAGTGAGTATAACACAAAATATATGAATTTTAGGTCAATGTATGCAAAAATGAACTCAAATATACCCATATATTTCATTCAAAGTGGAAAATTGTGCATAATCTTTAGGTATATTAGGTCCATACAATCAACATATGAACTGTATTTTCCTCACTAATTGCATTTAAAACAGTGAATATAAGATATTACATATGAATGTTAGTTCAATATATTCAAACATGATCTCTAATACACCCATATATTGCATTCAAAGTGGAAATTGTGCATATTCTTTTGGTATATTAGGTCTATATAATCAATAGGTGAACTCTATACTCCTCACTAATTGCATTCAAAACAGTGAATATAACTTATTACGTATGAATTTTAATTCAATATATTCAAAAATAAACTCAAATATACCAATGAACTGCATTCAAAGTGGAATAGTTTGCATATCCTTTAGGTATAATAGGTCAAAATAATCAACAGGTGAACTCTATTTTCCTCACTAATTGCATTTAAAACAGTGAATTTAAGATATTACATATGAATGTTAGTTCAATACATTCAAACATGAACTCTAATACAACCATAATTTGCATACAAAGTGGAAAATTGTGCATATTATTTAGGTATATTAGGTCCAAACAATCAACATATGAACTGTATTTTCCTCAGTAATTGCATTCAAAATAGTAAATATAACACAATATATATGAATTTTAGGTCAATATATGCAAAAATGAACTCAAATATACCCATATATTGCATTCAAAGTGGAAATTGTGCATATTCTTTGGTATAATAGGTCAATATAATCAACAGGTGAACACTATTCTCCTCACTAATTGCATTCAAAACAGTGAATATAAGATATTACATATGAATTTTAGTTCAATATATTCAAACATGAACTCTAATACACCCATAAATTGCATTCAAAGTGGAAAATTGTGCGTATTATTTAGGTATATTAGGTCCATACAATCAACATGTGAACTGTATTTTCCTCAGTAATTGCATTCAAAATAGTACATATAACACATTATATTTGAATTCTAGTTCAATATATTCCAAAATGAACATAAATATACCAATAGAATGCATTGAAAGTGGGAATTAGTGCATATTCTTTAGGTTTATTAAGTCAATATAATCAAAAGGTGAACTATATTTTCCTCACTAATTGCATTCAAAACAGTAAATATAAGATTGTATATATGAATTTGACTGATATGTCATGTTGTATTTTTGGGGACCAGAGCATAACAATATTCCGAATGAGACACTGTAATTACAGCCTTCAAATTATTCAAGTAATCTGATCATATAGCCTAGATGTCTGAAATTCTTATTATTAATGAAATTTAAATACTAAAATGATTACAACATTCTATACAGAATCATTTAATACTTGAATTATGGTGTAACTATCTAATTTATATTGCTTTTTTTCGAACCAATTTCATATCTTTAAAGTTAATTTATAACTCTTTTAGCAAACCTTAGCATGTTTGAAGCTGTAAGGTTATGTGGTTTTTTTTGTTCACTTTTAACCTTCTGTATTTCATAGTATAAATCATAAGATGCTTAAATGAAGGGTTGTCTAAAAATGTAACGAATTTATATTCACTGTACCTCAAAGTATTCAAACTGAACTAGAGGTAGGTTCTAATATACACTTCGCCTTGTATTACAATAACCAGGACCGACAATTCGGCCCCGCAAATACCGTGATACAGCCGGATAATATGGTCAAAAGTGTTTATTTCCAACGAGTGAGGGTATTTTCTTTATTTCCAACGAGTGAGAACCGGTTAAATGTTTAAAATTCGGCGTGTTTTTCGGAGCTCCGTCCACCATGTGCAGATACAAATGTAACTTCACGATTTTTCCCCTCAAAGTTTGCGAGCCCGGTCATTGAGATTACAGGTGTCTAAAATGTCAAAACGCACACTTATTAAAAAGTACTTGTATTTCAAGTATTTCAAATATCTCTCCGATGTTGCAACTGTAGTCGTTACTTTTCTTTGTTACTCGGCAAAAACCTGAAACTTAAGTATCCGTAATAATTCCGGGCCCTGATGTTAACGTACATGCGGACTATATTACAAGTCTAGAGATAAGAATGGTGACAGACAAATACAAAGAATCATGTCGATGAGTCTAAAGTAATGCAACAATACAGACTATATAAAACTAGATATAATTATACCCCAAGGAGAGGGATACATTGGGGTATATGCAAAAATAAACTCAAATATACCAATGAACTGCATTCAAAGTGGAACATTTTGCATCTTCTTTAGGTATATTAGGTCAATATAATCAACAGGTGAACTCTATTTTCCTCATTAATTGCATTTAAAACAGTGAATATAACATAAAACATGTATATATGAATTTTAGTTCAATATATTCAAAAATGAACTCAAATATACCCATACATTGCATTCAAAGTGGAAAATTGTGCATATTCTTTAGGTATGTTAGGTCTATATAATCAATAGGTTAACTCTAGTTTTCTCACTAATTG